>JAWMRA010000016.1:11947291-12067445 GCA_035584735.1 Pseudotriccus pelzelni
CTCCCCCCCCCCCCCCCCCGAGCTAATGAAGTTAGTTCTATCTCAGTATTCTGTCTTCATTCTGATTCTCTAGTACTGCAAGTAGATGCTTTGGCTATTTGGAAGCTTTCTGGCCTGAGCAAATCTTCTAACACGTACAGCTCCTAACTTCGAGGGCTTCTAGGAATCACCAGGGGTAGAACCCATTCCAGGGCAACTGAAGAATTGCTCTGGTTTATTTGATTTTCTTAGGCCTTCAGTAAATCAAGGCAAATATCCTGATCTATAAGTAGAGTGTGCGGTGAAGAAAATCACCTGCCCCAAAACTGTCCACTGTGCTGTTTAGTACACACATTGCACCACGAACTCTGGGGAAAAAAAAAAGGGGAGACATTTCCCTAAAATGACACTGATACAAAGACCTCCTCTAGAGTGAGCCTCAGGAATAAAATACACAGTGCACTTGGCTTTTCTTGCATCCCCCATAGTTCTACTGCCCTGATGAAGAGTTCCATGGGACAGAGAGCCTTTCTTGTCCCCAGATATCAAAGCTACAGGTGCTGCAGTGTCAGTGTGCTGGCAGATCCTACACAGCACAGAATTTTGTCTAAGCCAGAATTGTGCAGTCGGACCAGAAATGGTTGTGGCCAAGAAGGGCACAACAGTGAAGAGATCAGTGATATTTAAGATACGAAATGAGGTTTTAGGTGAGGTTTCAGCTGATCTGGTGGAAACTGTCCCTACTCATGGCAGGGGGCTTGGAACTACATGATCTTTAAGGTCCCTTCCAACACAAACCATTCTAGGATTCTGTGATAAATCACTAAGCTTCTTTGTGGCTCTACTTTCTGAATAGCAGTGTTATCATTTGTAAAGCATTTTAAAGTGTATTAACCCAATAGTTGATGCACATGTTTGTTACCATTGTGCCATCAGCTGCTAGGCATTATTTTAGCAGGAAAATTAGAAAATTACTACAAACACTAAAAAAATAAACACCTCTTCCATTTCAAAATTTCTCCTCAAACTCAGCATCAGTTTTGTACTGCATCATTGTGTTTCTCAGTCTGAAGCTGTCTGAGAGCACAGGCAACTGGTTAAATTTAACTTGAATTTTAAACAGAATAACATTCATGTGTTTTCCAGCTGTTTGTTCCCTTTAGAAGAAAAGCACTGTGGGTGGATGCTGTATCAGGAAGGGAATGAAGTGGGCTGTTCCACACCAAGATTTGTATTTTCCAATACCGATTTGTGCGAAACTCTGGTATGACATCAATAGTATTTAATCCTTTTCTGGCCTCCAAGATTTTCTGAAGTGGTTTTGTAAAGTAACTGTTAAAATTAATGCACAAAAATATTTCAGAAGTTAACAGTGAGTAGTCTTAGACTGCACTTTAATTTTTATTGTTGTTTTGCAAATATTCTTACCAAAACCTGACAGGCATAAAAAAAATCCACAAAACTAACTTGAAAGTGTCACAAAACATTTCAGCATTATGAATAGGTAATACTTCTGATGTTTTAGAATTCTAATGTAACTGTAAAATTTAGATTAGGGTCTTGTTTGCATTACAACCTTTAGCACTTTTGCCAGCAAAATACCTAACTCTCAGCCTCAAGAAAAGACTCATAAATGTTTGGTTTTGTTCTCTGGCCATAGAGAAGCCAACAGTATTAAGTTAATTCTTCCTAGTAGTCTTCCTATCGCTTTAGCCTAAGTTTACAGGCACTAGAATTGCTGCAGTACAAATGCATGAAAACTGAGCCAACTAACTGAAAGGGTACCTGTTTCCCGGCTCTTGCTCAAATTAAATGGAAGTTATGTCCATGCACAGATAATTTGTGGTGGTCTGGGCCCTCAGGCAGAGACTGAAAACAGCCCCTTAGCTGCGTACATGTATGTGTTTTACACTAACCCCTCATTTGGGCAAAAAAGGATATCTTGAATAATTTGCTTGTTCCGAAAAAAACACAGATGTGCTCTCACTAGCTGATTTGAATACTCCTATTTTGGTTGCCCGTAGCATTCTCACTTCCAGAAAACAGTGCAGCCATAGGATGGCTTCTCTTTACAAATCCAAAGGTACGGACAGGGAGTGGGAAGGTAGAAGCACTGGCAGCCAGTTCCTGATCCCATCAAGAAGATACAGCAGTCACAGGAGTGCCAAAACTGACTAATGTGGGGTCGGACTTCTCAGCTCTGTCTTGGAGCCCTGTCTAACAATTAAACACTTGTCTGGCAGTGCACCTTCAGAGCTGTAGCTTTGCTTCAGTTTTGTACCTGAGATTGAATGGCAACTACTAAAATAAAAAAAAAAAAAAACAACAAACAAAACCCACACCAAACCAAACCAAAAAAACCCCCAACTATTCTACTTTTTGATAGAAAGGAAATTTAATTAGGAAAGCTTGAAACCTTTCATCAGGTTGTGAATCCAGATTAGAAGACTTCTAATACCCAGGCATTTGAGAATAAAATAGGATAAAAAATTTGTCTTGTAAACCTTCTGTCTTCAGAAGTCTTCCAAAAAGAGGCCTCACTTTTAGATTATCCCTGCTGAAAGGAGAAGGTGTCTATAATTGCTTCTTCACATTTTATATCTGCACATTGGAAGAGCCAGGTGCCTTTTCCAAACCAATTGTTCAGGATTAAAATGACAAAAGCTGCAAATTTATTCAATAAACAAACTACCTCCTTTTCTGAGCACTTAGAATAAAACCATTAGTGTACTTGCTTAAATGTAGCTCACTTCAAAGCATTTCCAATCCACACAGGGATGAACAGCAACCTCCACTACATTAATGATGTGATTTCTTGGAAGATATCCCCCTTTGGAATACACCTCCTTTTGGTGTATTCTGAGCGTACCATACTTTCCTGTGTCTCTAAAGTGGGTAGTCCAGAGATGCTGAAATACAGTTCTCTTTTCTATGGAGCAAAATCTTTATAATGCTCCCTGCTCCTGTACAGCAGTCCCTGCAAGGATAATTCCGAATGGCTTTGGGATTTTTGTCCTTCACACCTGATGATACATCAGCCCTGTGTTTGAGGGGCCAAAGGGCTACTGACACCTACTAAGACAGGATGCAAATGGACAAATGGAAGTATGTACAGATTAATGGGTTTGATAGGAAATCTCCAACTCATAAAAAGAACCCTGTCCTGTTGTGCTGGGGGACAGGTATCCAGTTTCTCTACCTATTTACCCACCTTCTGTCCCCTGATGGCTTTATGCTGCCTGCAGCAGTGGGGAATCTAGACCTTGACACCTGCCTACATCCCTGCCTGCTGCCTCTGCAGCACAGAGACCGAAGTGATTATCAGACTGGGTATTGAACACCTCTTTGAAATCAAATAACAGGTTTTCTTTCTAAGCTAGACAGAATTAGAATGTGACTTGAGTGTCCAAAGCTCAGGGACCAAAATGACTTTTGATTTAACTTCAGTGAAGTTAAAAGAGGCATAAACAGTTATGCATTGGCCCTACTCTTACAGTCAGGGTCTCCTTAAGGTTAATAAAGCACATCTTCATTGCATTACTCTGTAATACTAATTTTGGCTGCTTTCTTATTTGGAGAACAGTTGATACCCTTACAAAGACAGTAATAGTGGCCTGAACATTTTGCAGCTGCTTTGCTCAAGCCAGCCCTAGAGTCTGACCACCAATTTAAACCACGTTTTTATTATTACGTAAGATGCTCATACTTGTTTACTACCTTATTACCCCAGCAGTTAGTAAACAAGATGTCATATGAACAATTCATAGTTCCCAAAAATCTCATCATTACAATCTACTAGTTCTTCTCAACGCACTCCTCTGTCTGCTGATGCAAGCATCTGCAGGTCAAATAGTTGTCAGAAATCAGCTAATTATATCCTTTCCCATGAGGATGAAAATCTTTAAATTTAATTAAAAGACCTTAACTCCAGTCCTGTCCATTAAGGTCTATTTCCCATCGGATTTTCTTCTGTGTGACTTCCAGTGATAGGCTTAACATTCATATTAGCAGTAACTCTCATCTGTGGGTCTGCTTCTTGCCCAGCACTGGTTGAAGGATAATTTGATCAAAGGAGTCTCTTCCTCACAGCCACATCTTGCTATTTCACTTCCATTAACAAAAAAAAAAAAAAGCTAATAAACAATCTGAACTTTAAAGTTCATTTCTGCAACTTGTGCCAGTGTGTCTCACACCCCAGGTAGCAAACAACGGACTTACTCACGACATTTGGTTTGACATATTAAATGACTGTGGAAAAAGTCCCCCAAAATTATGAAAGGAGTGAAAATGTTAAGCAAAATGCACAGCTAGAAATAATTTGGGCATGTAGAGCAGGATGGTCTAAACAGATTATGAAACCAAAGTGCTCCTCCTTCCTATGTTTTCAAAGGAATAAATAAATAAATTATCTTAGTATGTCCCCAGACTTAAAGAATCCTCTAAATCTATATATTTTTTGATTTGGTGTAAGCATAAATTAATTACTAAAAGTGTGTTTAGCATTACTGATTCTTTGCTACGGAGACAGATTTACTTTTAAAAATCTGGATATTAGCAAAAAAGAAGCATTTAAGATGATCCTGTAATATCCACATTTACTGTAATACCTGGATTAGAAAATCTAAAAGGGAATAATTTTCCTGCAGTTCACTGTAATGACTTTAAAGTGGTTATACTATTGTTACAGAGCACAGTTTCATCCAGGATTCCTGACTACCAAATTTCTCTTTTTTAGGGCTGTTAGACTGCCTTAAGTTCTTTTACATTGTTCAAAATTGACAGCTAGCATTATGTAATTGATAGCAATAGTAGAAATGCAATGTCTCATCATCTCTTTTACTCTTCAGAACTATATCAAGTCAGGCTAAAGCAGAGACTTTAGATGCAGAGTATGAGAATGTTTCTACTCAAATCTCTTTGTGGGCAAGGAAACCTTCACGACAATTCTGTTTTGTAGGAAGTTTTGCAGTTTAGAATCAAAACAATAAATATGGTTAAAAACTATTATTTTTTTTATTATATTAAAAAGGAGACAGAAAACAGTCCTCGAAAATGTTCACAGGAAATACCGTTTTCTAACCAGATGCACTTAAGACAAAACAGTGAAAATATAAAAGTCCTCTTCCCCACTAAGAACAGCAGATTATACAGCCAGGACAATTCATTTGGAATAAAAAACCAGTTTATCCTTGCATGCCACAATCTGAACCACTCACTACTTTCCTGAGCACGTGTGTAGAAAGATTTGTGCGAGGTGCTGAGTCATGGAAAGGGCTAAACAGAGAAAAACACCTGCAGTCCTGCCTGGTCCAAAGCAGTTTGCTTTCAGGCAGGAGGTCACCTTTCTTCTGCCTTCTGCTCTTGAAAATCAGTGAAAAGCCTTTTTTGATACAAGAAAAAGGGACAAAGATTTCTGTCAAACAAGCACTGAAGGACTGAGTCTACTGATGTGCTTTCAGGTGACAGGTAGGAAGAAATTCAGCTATGTATGGTCCAGCAGTGCACCTCAAACTTCTACTTCTGAACTACTTTGTAGAGAAAGCTGAGGGATATCAATTTTTTATCACAGGGCCTTCACCTTAAAGGCAAAATGACATGGCACAGTGGTTAAGTTCAGAAGCACAGTGAAGAAAAGGCTGAAAGAGTAAGCGCAACCACAGTAAAAAGACAGATTTTCTCTAGGTGGAGGCAATACAGTGCCATCAATAACAGAAAGGGAGAGGGGGGCTCCCCACCTTCTATAACTCACAGGATAGACACTCAGATCAAAGTCACTGTTGGTGTAACACTGAAATAACACTGGGGATGAAGTTAGACCATAAATCTTAATATTGCAGCCTGCTATGATGATGACTAATTTATTCCAGATTGAAGACAAGGGGTTATAAAAACAAATTTATGGCCACTGCATTTATTATAATTATTTTTCTCCACAGTGAAAGCACAGTGATTTGGGGGAAAAATGACCTTTCCAGAAGTGCCTGATTTAACAGCCCATTGTTGCATTAGGGTGTCTGGCTGCATCCAACATTTACGCAGCAAGAGAGCAGAGTTCTTGTGCAGAGGGAAGGAGTGATTTCATCAGTCACATCAAATCTGGATGACTCAACATCCCAGAAGGTTTTTTTCTTTCTTTTAAATATCCATTTTGCCCACATATAGATAAGGTTGGATATTTCTGATGTAAAAGCAAGACTGACATCCAAAACCACTTGCTTATGTAAATGGATGAAGCAATATTTATTTCTTCAGCAAGAGTGTGTCTGCACCAAACCAACCTGGCATGGGAGTACCAATTTCCCTCTGCTCTCAGACCCTGAATAATCCCTATATCCAAATAAATGGTGATTACTTCTGGGTCTTGCCACCATCAGTACTAGCTCTGCCCCTGATAAAAAAGAAAAGTGAGTACCTCACAGTGCTCAGCTGAGCAGAGGAAGACAGAGTTACAGAATTTTCACGGATTGCTTCTTTTAGTTTCCAATAACCTTGATTCCCTTCCTCCCTTCTGCTGTCCAAAAGCAGACTCCGCTTCAAGAGCTGTGTGCTTCGTAATGAAAATGGGATGGACTAAAAAAAAAAAAAGAAAAAAGTTTTAAAAATGATCTCCAGCAGCTCCTTGCTTCCAACAGGCAGGGTTGTGCTATAGCTTCTGGCTCTGATGAAATACATTGATATACTGATGTATTGAGATAATACATCAGTGTTTCTTGTAAATTGATGTATAAATGACTATATTAAAAAAATCCCACAACACAAATAAAGTTATATAAACATCTGTGTTGGCTTGTAGTATTTTCCCCCATAATCTATAAGTTTTTTCCCCTTTCTAAAATGTTAACAATTTCTGTGATGTAAATGTAATTTTAATCTCACATTTGCAGACACTGTCAAAGAGGTGGCTCACTGTAATTACTTCCTCAGTCATTCTCCATGAATGAAGCACTCCAGGCAATGCTAAAACTCTGCTTAATCACTGGAAATAATATAAATTTTAAACCAAGATTGTATTAGCCTATGTTTATAACTAATAACTAATTTAGCCATACTTATAACTAATTTCCCAACAGTTCCATTTCCTACTAATTTTTGAATTGTATTTGCATAGAGAAACTCAAAAGTATTGGGGTTTTACACGAAGAAGAAAAGAAATGCTGCACTTCAGGAATTTTCTTAAAACTGCTTTTACATCACATTATGCAGACTCACAGATATACAATTTTGCAGTAGAGAGATCAGGGTTATTGGGCTACCTTAGATGTGACAGCAAGCAACCAAAATGGCTGGGTCCAGACAAATCTGGAAAATGTCAAATCCAGCAAACACAAAACAATTTAGATCTGACGATTTCTGGCTGAAAGTAACACCTAAAGCTCAGAGCCTTGATCTTTCAACTGCAAGGGTTCATCCATTGCCTGATGTCAGACCACAGTACAAATGCTACAAACCAAGCCTATGGAACTTACGCTTCAAATAAATAGATACCAAATCACAAGTTTTTAGGACTCTGAAATGTTACTTTGTGAGCAAATAAGATCTTAAGTGTTCCAAGAAAATAGTTTGAACCAACTAATATCACTACCACGATAAATCTTTGGTCTCAGTAAACAACCAAGATTAATCTTCACTGCCTTTAGATAAATAATCAGCAGTTATTCCTCACGGTTTTTTAGTTTGAGCTCCATCTCATAGATTTGACTGCCACCCAGAACAGTATGGTACCACAGCATTTCCAGCTTCCTTCCTTGCCCTGAACTTGATGCAAACATACATTCAGGAGCCAAATAAACACCGAACAGAACTTCAAGAAATAAAAAAGACCCAATAGTTTCCATCCAGTTTTCTTGTTATGACTGTAATATACTGTTTAATCACATATATAAAACATTAACGGCAACGTTTAAAGGTTACTAAATATCAAAAAGTTAGTAAAAAGTTCATAAAAAATTAAAACCAGGAAAAATCCACACTGCAGGTAGAAATCTTTTTCTAATCTAGGTATGAGAGAAATAACTGCTGTGCATACAGATTTGGGAGTCAGGAACTAGACTGCAAGACAATTTAATCTCCACCTAGTTTGATGCCAATTAATTTCCGGCTCCATTTTGCTGTTAATTAGTGCTGTTCAGAGTCCAAGTTTTCCAAAGCACAGATTGTCAGTAACCAAGTGATCATGTAAATGAGGCTCTGCTATTAATGCTGCTAGTTAGCTTGGAACAAAAATAACTGCCGTTTGCAACTTTACATTTTTAATAAAACCACAGTAGGAACAAGAAACAGATAAAGTGAAATCATCTGGGCTGTAAATGGCAGGACAGTGCCAGTTTTCCTACCTATTGTAACTGAGAATCCATTTTCAGCAGAGACAGGCTTATCAGAAACCATATTCTTTCCAGTGAGTTCAATGAAGTAAACAATTAATTCATCTCTTCCCAAGGTAACTCTTTGCCTTTCTATGAGAAGGAAATCAGAACCCAAAGTTTCGTATTTGTTACCAAGCTACTTCTTGAATGAAAAAAAACCCAAAAAAAACCAACCCAAAACCAGGGAACTGCAATTCTAAATTATAATAAATATCTTTCTATTTGCAGACAGAAAAAATCAACTAGGCACTATCCTCAAAAGTACTGCATTAGAATAAAAAAACAAACCTTTTTCTTCAGCCAAAGAAGAAGGGGTTTACCTACAGATCTTTGTATTAGGAGACAGCCCTGGTTATTCTGTGCTGTCTAATAGTAAGCACCGGTCAATAACCACAAATCACAATTTTCTCTGAGCACAAATGTCACTTTAATTGCTGTACCATGCAAGTGAAGCACTAAGTTTGTTGTCTTTCAGAAATACCCATCATTCCAATGTGCCTGTTTGAGTCTGGACTTTTTTCCCCTGTCTTTCCTGAATAAAATGCCTAGTGATTAGCTATAAAAATTTTTACCAGCTATTCTCTCTTTATTCATTTGGTCTCAGGATGAGGCTTTTGCCATTGGGCTTCCTTACTATCGCATTTGAATTCCAAGGGTGAAGGGCGAGTGCTGACCATGTGGAACTGCAGGAGGGGCAACACTGATTATAAAAAGTGCTTGATTTATTTACCTCTTCTGCTCTTTATTTAATTGTTAGTCAAGTGGACGCCACTTTTGAAGCCAATATGTTAAAGAGCAGTTTCAGGTACTGTTCCTATCACGTTAATCCCTGACATTTTAAAAAGCTTTTTCTCTTTACTATCGCCATATTAAAATGGTAACTGAATGAATTCCAAGGAAGGGCACTTGTGCAAACAAATGGGAGAGAATTTAAATGTTAGACATTATGGAACATTTCTGAGGAGGGTCAAAGGCTGCAAAGGTTGCAGAATCTGACAAATATTTTTCCACTGGATGATGCTCAGTTGAGGCATCTCCCACAATGGTGTCTGTTACAAACATAATGTCAACATTTCTTTTTTTTGGTTTGGTTTTTTGGTGGTTTTGTGTTTCTTTGGGTTTTTTTGGTTTTGTTTTGTTTTTTGGTTAAAAGCATTCATGGCTTTAAAACATTTTTGTTGTTTGAACTCTAGTCAACAGGATTCAGGGGAAGATCCCTTTAAAGCTGATGTGAACATATCTGTCAGAAGTCACCATTTTGTCACCAGAAGGATAAAAAAAGAGAGGAAAAAAGACAACCAGCACTTGATAATGTATAAATCCTGTCTTCCTTCCAAATTAAAAAAGGGAGTTCTAAATGCTCATTCTCCAAGGGCAGTATAAAATCCTGAACAATACGTGAGTCCAATCCAAGCCACTGAATGAGGATTTTAAAATTCTACTCAGCAAAGCTATTGCAGGATACCATGACAAAGCAAACTGATTCTTAAGGAAATCAAATATCAACCCTATTTTTATGGACTCTCAAAGTTCATATAGATGGGATCAAATCAGCTGAGTTTCAGTGCAAGCGTTTCTTGTGCTTTTCCTCGTAGCCAGCCTTTCACAAGTCTATGAGTTTGATTCTCTCTTTACCTTCTCTTTGATCCATTCATCTAATTTTGCTTTACATCTGTCTTAATGGAAGGCTGCAACTAATGCCAAGACTTTTATAAATAGCAGCACTTAAATCCAAGACGAGCACAATTCGCAACGCTGCAGTCAGTGGGAGTATTCCTCTAAGGCTTTGTAACCTGTGTGTAAAAAAGGTATTTCAGGCTGAAATCTGTCATGCATGGATTTCATGAAACTGGGAGTCTGTAGTTTTTCAAGAGGACAATTAGATGAAACAAGCAGTGGGTGTATGCTTATCCAGGCAGGAACACCAGCTTTTCAAGCTAACAATTTTTGCTAAGTGGTTACTGCCTCGCACACACAATATCCATTAGCAGAAATTGAGTTCATTCATGTTCATGTGGAAGGCAACACCCCCGGGCCTACTGTTAATGAATGGAAGAACAGGGGGCTGCAGACTTGGACTAAGCAGAACTTCCACACTCGAAACAGTAGAATTACTGAAACAAAAATTTTTCAGAGGTAAATTGTCCAGTTTACATATCTCATCATGATTTGATAAAATTAGACCACGGGGTAAGTTAGAGCAGGGGCAGAGTTACTCCATGTTATTGCTACGTAAAATCATGCCAATTGGATATCTGGAAATAACTGTGTGCATTTACTGTGCTGAAGATTACAAAGATCTAAGGGATCAAGAAAAAAAAAGCATTCAAATGATAACCCCAAGTGTCACCTGCCCTTTGATGCTGCTGGAATAGTGCAAATGGATGTAATAGTTCACAGCAACTCGTCCACTACCTGTCTGCAAAAGTTTTTGCACTGGTAACTAGTAACTAGACTTCCAGTAACCTTGTTGTATCAACATGTAAGCACACGGCCTTAACTTCCTCCAGAAGGCATACTGTTTTATGCTTTTATCCCTTTATGCCTTAAGATACCACTTAAAAGTGATAATAGGCTAACAAGCACAGTAGATACATCTAAGACACGTTAAACTTCCCACTAACTCTCACAAAAGCAAAAAAATTTGCACGTTAGGACTGAAAACGTGAGCTATAGACACAGGTTTATGCATGTAAATAACATTTTAGCAGAAATGTGAATGCATCATCCTCAATTCATATTTTTTTAATTACACAAACAATATTGAAGAAAGGGAGATTTCTAATTCCTAATTTTAATTATTTTTCTATTTCTAGATTTTCTCCAAAACCTCCCACTTTGCTACATGCCGTTATGGATGACACCAGAATAAGAGTGTACCAACAATTACATCTCTTCATTCTGCACCTCTAACATGCTTGGAGTCCAGTCCTGCAGTTCTCAGAGTCCCACTGAGGAGAACACAACTGCTTAGGACTATGAGAGATATTCAGCCTTTTGCTGTTGCATCAACCAAAGGCAGGGCTGAATCTTTAGGCCTTAATTTAATGATTTAATTTTTATGCAGGGGAGTGTTTAAGAACCTGTCTCCGTTGGTACATGCTCTCCACAATGTGGAACTGCTGACAACAACAGCATCCTTCTCTTTGGAGACCTGAAACGATCTGCAGCTCCATGTTTTACATTGCAAAGACACCCAGCATGTACATCCCTGGGAGCTTTCTATTTCTTTCCTTCCAAGAAAGAAACTCTATGGGTTTAGTATGGATAAGTCAAATAATTATTCAACCATGACTATAACATCTCCTGGTGCTTTTTTTTCCTCTGTCTTAACCAGAAAATGCCATGCCATTTCTCCATCATTTTCACCACTCCTCTTATTATATGTCTGCTTCTAACACTTCTTTCAACGGTTCGACAGCCTGACTGCCCAGAAACCATTCCTGTTGGACATCAGCAGGGTGGATATTAGTACCTGAACAGAAAATATCTTCTCTAACATCCAGCACTTTGCATTTAAGGCACCGTGAAACTTGATTGCCTTTTCCCCAAAAGGAAAATGGAGCATAACTGGAGCCTGACAAATCTGCTTCCCGTGGCCTGTCTCCACCACGGGTGGTGAAGAGCAGTGCTGAGCAGAAGGAGCAGGGAATGGTGTACTGGGAGGCTCTTAGGAATGCTCCTGTTTGTCCATCTGAGCAACAGTCTCAATGTGTGAGCTTCCCTCCACTGCCTCCTGGGGCAGTGCTGATCCTGCAGCAGGTCAGACACCTCAAACCACAGCCTCAAACACCTGAACCACTTGGCCCCAGGAGTATGAACAGGCTGTTACATCCGACCTTCCCCAAACCAAGTCCACACGGAGAAATTAAAACACACCTCCAGACACAGAGCCCAGCAGCTGCTCTGTGTGCAACCGCCCTGCTCCACACAAACCCTGCTGCTGTGTCAGGACTCTGAGCTGGTGCTCTGGAATCAGAGCAAGAGAGGATCAGAAACTGCCTGCTGAGCCCTGACACAAGGCTCCTCTCCTCTCGGCATTCTCCATTTCTGAAGGTTAATAAAAGAAATCCACTTATTACTTGGCTGTAATTAGTCCTTAAAAGTGCTTTGCAAACACAGCTAATTGATTAAGTAGCCTGTGCAATAACATCAAAACACTGGTTTTAATTAACAACCTTAAACCCCACAGTTCATACAGAGTAAAAGAAACCTTTTTAATCAGCCAGGTGTAGAGAAGAGGAGAGGATGGAGAAGGAAAAAAAAAAGGGTACAGATTCATTTCTCACTGAGCCTTCTATGCTAATTATGTAGCCTTTTTCATCATCCTGTGCAATTTCATATAAAAAACCCCTTCTTTTTCCCCCCTAAAATATTTCTTCTCTATTAATAAAAGAGACAATCTTAATCTTGGTTTTCAAATCTTAATCTCACAACTCGCCTACCTTTATTCCACAGGGATTCAGTGTCTCTAAAAGCTATACCTGCAGGTGATACCTGCCCTACCCAGGGATCTGGCATCACCAAGCACCTGCAGGAAGATCCCCTATCTGCAGACATTTAAGTCATCCTGGTTTCCCCCTCAGGTCATGCCTTTCTCTGTGTGCATCTAATCAAACACAAGAGCCTTTCCTGTCCTCAACTCTCAGATGCCTGTGTTTGGAATTGCCAACCTATCCAGTGGGTGGTATTTCACCCCAAAGGGGGTGTAGGTTTTATGTGTAAGCCTGTAACCTGTTTAAAGTTCCGGGCGTGAAAGAGGATTTGTTAATTGTTCATCAGTATGCTTTTATCCCAAAGCACAGCAGCGACCCCCTGACTTGCCTTGGGTACCGGGACTGCCCCACGACATGCAAATTGCAATGGAGACAGGCACAAGAGCTGGCACTTGGTGATGGAAATTCAAATGTTGGCAGCACTGATGTTTTTTTCTATATTACACTTCCAAGAGAATGCATCTAACAAATAAATATAATTTTCTATTTTCACTGTTTGCACCAGTATTTGAAAGAACACTGAAGTCATTAATCCAGCACAATTCCTTTTGAAGGCAATACTGTTCTTTTCCCTCTTTCTCATGGGCAAAAACTAAAATGCTAACCTACACTGTACACCTCCTCTCTGGAATGAAATCCTGCTCATATTCCTCTTGAGATTTACAATGTATAACGTGAAGAGTTAGAAATTGTAATAGAGAAAATGTGCCTATATTTTCCTATACATGCTCAGATCTTTCCTTTAGAGACATTTAAATCCTAGTAAATTGCCCCTTGCATATGAAGCTTTCTTTTTAAATCTTAAGCAAATTCCACTGCTTTTCTATTGCATAATGAAATAGCCAATCATGCTGAGGAGCTGATGTTAAGCTTGCCTGAGCTTGCAGCAATGGTTGAGAACATTTCATACTTCAGAAATGCCATAAAATCCTTCATCACAAAAATTCAATTTTTTTATAATCCCCAGGAGCCTCTAGGCTGTATCTGACATTAAACCCCCAAAACAAGAATCCAAGACCAGATATGTTCACCTCTCATTCTAGCCTCCACCCTCATTTAGCTCTTTAAAACAAATATATTTCTTTTTTTTCATTGTTTTGTTTGAAATCAAGCCCAGTATAAAATATATACATGCACACCATACATGAAACTAAACCCTTTCTCTTCTGCAAATGGGCATCTAGTCCCATTTTTGCCTACAAAATAATTAATTGACGATGAGGCTTTGTTTTCTGGTTTGTTTACAATAAAGCTTTTCAAAAAACAGCATGCTATTTTTTAAACCACTGTATATTAAGTAAAAAATAGGTGATCTATGTGTAGTATTCACTCCAAACAACCAAAAATGAAATTCCTAAAATGTGGTGGTTTATTTCAGAGATATTTAATTTGCTTGCAATAGCGTTTCCTCTCACACAGCAAGCACTCCATTCTGACAAGGGCTGCATACACTTGCTGCAGTTTTGCTGCTGTGAGAGCCCATGATCAGCTCCCAGAAACATGAAGTATTTAAAAGACGTGCAGATGTGGCACCGGGGGACATGATTTAGTTTGGGATTGGCAGTGCTGGGGTAACGGTTGGACTCGGTGACTTCACAGGTATTTTCCAACCTAAACAACCCTGTGATTCTGTGTCTCAATCTGTGCAGTCATGGAGCCCATGAAGTGAAACAATGCCTATGAACGACAGCATCAACTCCAGAGACCTGAACACAGTAAAATATTTGAGCCTTGCACTCAGATAAATAAGATGCAAGTTTGGAAGAGGTTCATTTAACGTTACATCCACAGCTGCCCTTCTCTGACAGTCCAGTTACCTGCAGCCCAGGTCACTCTCAGTTTTGAAGGACTGGGGAAAATAAAGCAGAATTTAGCCACTGGTGGTGTTCACCTGCCAAACGAGGCTGTCCACTGGCAGAAGGAAAAAACACTTGCGTTGCAGCAGAGCTCATTCAGTGAATGACTTTGTTTCCAAGAAGGACTGTACGTGAGACATCCTGAGCTTGCTGCTTCTGCCTTTGTTCAGAGGGAGAAAAATCACACCCCTTTCCTGAAAAGCTTTTTAAAATATTGCCTTTTTATCACATCTACCCTTCTTCTCTTTGTGCTGTATCTTCCTACATAACATTGCTTTGCCCTTCTTTCCTTTCATACAACATATTCACTAGGTGTTCTCATGAGACTTCTCCAGATAAGGAACTGGCCAAAGGATTTTCATCCAAAAAGGAACAGACCTTTATCTTAATTCATACAGAATAATGGTCAATAATATTGTAAACACACACAAATTTTTTCTTGTGTGCACAGAGACTAAAATTATTTTATAAAATAAAAATGAATACAGTATTATTTATAGCAATATAAAATTATAATTACTGATATTTACATTGTATCTCTCAGCAAAGAGAATGTGCTCAATAACCATCAAATGACATTTATTAGACATTTAATCAGAGAAGCTCAGAAATTTAGTATTTTTTAGTTTTACAGTCTAGTCGGGAGGTCATCTTGTTAAAGACAGAATCCTCCCTGAAAAAGAAAGCAAAAGGCTCTTGCATTCTGAACACCTTCAACTCTGAGATAACAGGAGCCAACAGCCCCTTGTTCGATTCCTCTCCAATCCCACCATGCTGTGGGTTCAAGTGAAAACTGAACGACCGGGCCCAGATGCTCACGGATCAGCTGAAGAAAGTTCAGCTGGAAGCAAGATTCCCAAAGATCAGTATTGTCTGACACCTTCATTAATGGCCTGGGTGATGGGGCAGAGAGCACCCTCAGCAGGTTACAGCGTGCCCTGACTGCATTTGGGAATGAACAGACAGGAGGCCAAGGGAGGTGATCCTTTGCCTCTGCTTGGCACTGGTGAGGTCTCATCTGGAGCGTTGCATCCGGTACTGGGCTCTCCAGTCTGAATTTGCACAATATTCCCTCCCAGCCAAAACAGTCAACACTAATTAGTAAATTTTCCCTCCAAAAACGTCAAAGAATTATAACAAGTCTATAGTAGAGCTACAAAAAAAGCCCTAACTATGTACAAAATAAGGCTGAACTCTAGTTCCTTTTGAATGTCCATCAAACAGATCAAAATAATTTCTCAGTTCACTGCTTCTGCTGTTGTTCAACTTCTACTTTTTCCTGTCTTGCTTTGTTTCGTCTGATTTTCCCTATTTAACCCTCCGTGCTATTCCCAAATTGTGAGTCAAAGTCTGCTTCCAGCAAAACCTCGCTTTGCTCAGTGTCACAGAACCTGCCAACAACTAAAGCCTTCCTCGCCCATAAATTGAGCCTTTGCCATCACACAGCCACATGGATGAGGAAATACTGTGTCTGGAAAAGGAGAAGGAATGAAACATGCCATCTGAAAGGGACATATCCTAGCAACTCATCTTCGTGCTGCTGGTCTACCTGGCTGAATACAATGGCTCACTACAGATTTCATCAGTGCTGCTGTAACAGTTAAGCAAAAGTGACTTGGTATTTCTGGGGTTCAGTAATTGAATTTGGAGCCTTTAACCTCTGGGTCACAGGGTCAGATCCAACTCCAGTTCATAGAGCCTGAAAATCGTTAGTACCACAGACCTGTTCATGTCACATATGAAATGAATGTGTGGCTTCAGCCCAGTTGCTTGTGAGAATGAGTCCCTTGTCGGCCCTTTCAGCAGAAAATCAGGGGATTAAATGAGTAAGGAACACGAGTTAGCTTTTTCTCCAAAAGGGTGGTCTCTCTGGTCAGAGTTGAGACAGTTTATCTGGTGAGTTTTACTGCTGCTTGTTCTGCACTACTCTTTATGAGTATAAAATTTCAACCTTGAGGTCTACGTATTTCAGAACCTTCAGGGCTCCTACATTTATTTTGGATAGAAGAAAAAAAGAATGAAATCCACATCTGACTTTCCTTTAAAAATTTGTTCAGTTCAGCTGCATTTGATGCCAGTTTTTCAGAAACCTCAGCAGGCCAGAAGTGGCCAGGAGCACTGTAGACTGGGGCCCGTTTAAGTGCTTATATCTGTGTGCCTTGCATTAAATTGTACTCCTGAAAACATCACCAGACCAAAATCCATATCCTCTTATGAGATCTTTGGCTTATAGGAAACAGAACGTAAATTGAGAAAGAGAGAAAGGGAAGGAAAGAAAGAGGGAAAGAAAAGATCTGACTCCACAAACATTTATCTAACAGTTAAAAACTCTCCAGTCAAGCAGGATGTAAGAGTCTGGTCCTCAAGGAGTTCTCAGCCTGTGCTAGATTCTCCAGCTCTCACTGTGGCACACAGAGACAACTCTTGCCAAGAGGGAAGGAAAGCGTGGGTAGCTGCTGGACCTGGCTCTCTCTTGTCAGTGATAATAGCTTTAACCATAAAATGTTCACAATAAACGCTAAGCCCACATATAACTTGCTTTTTTTAAGCAGATTTTAAAGCCATCCCTAGTTCCCAAAAAGTCATGGGTGTGTAAGCTTTTCAAAATGCATGATCAAGTCAAACCTGTACTCCTCAGCACTTAAAAAAAAACAAACAAAACCCTCCACAGATCAAATTCTTAAACTCTACCACACTTTTGTGGATGTTTTGGCCTTTTGAAAACCAAAGTTTAAACAACATGGAGAGAAAGCCAGAGCAATTAAAATAAAATTAAAAACATAAACAGAATTGCAGAGGCAAGGCTTCAAAAGACTTCGAAAGCACTAAAAATTATTTGCCTCTTGTTTTACAGACCATTCACTGAATCCCAGTTGTAGACAAACATTCACAGAATCCCAAATGCGGTTCACATGCATTTTAATACTTGTTTAGTGTGATTTTTTTGGTAATCAGTTTTGAGTTTATTTGTATTGGGTTTGTTTCTCATAAAGCATCTGTTCTTCTGTTTCTTTTTACATGACTGGCACTCTCCTCGTGTAAATGACTGGACTGACATTTATTGGATTGGGCTTCACGTGGAGCACCTGTGAGCAATATGTGCTGTGTGGGACTTTCTTATGCAGCCCTAGTAATTTTAATTGTTTTTGGCATGTTTTTCCTGCCATATACTGTAACTTGACCTTTGCAAGTATTCATTTCATTTTGATGCTTATGCAATTGAGTAGACTAATATTCCAGAAGAATGAAGTTCTCTGTTCAGTCACAGAAAGAGATACAGAAAAGGCAGTGGCAGCACTATTTTTTTTTTTTTCAACCTGAGTTTTCTAGAAATCTTGTGAAAGTAGGTGGTACACCTATAGAGTAATGTGTGTGCCTGTAGAGAATAAACATCATGGGGGGAGAAAGTGGTCCAAAAGAAAAAATCATTATTGACCCTATTAACAAACCTTTCAGATCGTTCTATAGAGTGTGTTGGTCTAACAATGAGAAAAGGGAAATATTTCAACTCCAAAGAGTAGGGTATTGTCATCTGTCACCTTACAGTCAGTCAAAAACATTCCAGTTACTGGTTGTGATGATTTTACATACCTATGACTTCAAATTTTCGAAGCTGGACAGATTTTTAGTTGCATGAAAATAATGACAGTTTGAGGTTTTTACAGTATTTTCCATTCTTGCCTTCTATAAATGGTAATCAAGCTCTGGACTCCTTTTTAATTAGGGGGACAATAGTGGAAAACACTAATTAAAAGCTGTAAACATCTCCTCAACTAGCAGTTTATCCAATAATGTATTATTTATTAAACATCATCGCTAGTTGGCACAGCACTAAAATAGGTCCAGATCTTGTAACAGCGATGACAAGCTGATGACACAGTTCTCACTGACAGACACTGCTAATGAGCTTTGGCAGGGATCACTTTCCTCAGGGTTCGGGGGTCCGCCAGCCACAGGCCTGTGCTAAGGATCGCACCGCTCAGAATTCCCAAAAGGAAACAATACAAAGGAAAAGGGGCTCAGACTGCAAGGTGCTTATGGAAAATGAAAGAGCCGCGAGAAGTCACGTGGTGTCGTTCTTCAAAAGGCACGGGTTATTTGACATCCACGATGAGGCTGCTTTTTAACGGCACAGATCTAAAGGTGCCTCGGACTAAATGAGAACCTGACCCATGATGCTCAGCTCATGAAAATTCAAAGGCAGTTACTTGTTACTACTCACTTAGCAAGACTTCTGGGTCTGAACACAGTGTGTGTTAGACGGCTGAGTAGCCCATAACAGCTAATAGTCCACTGTCACAAAATAATCATCAGCAGGAAAGAAATACTGAGCTGGACCTGTACCTGGTGTGAACTGACGTCACAGGGGACAGCATAAGGAGCTGAGTAATGCAGGCTAATAAGCTTACAGAATATGATCCAAACAAATCTTTTGCAGTTTGCAGCAATTATTACATTTATATGTTTGATCCCATTTTAAATTCATAGAAGAAATTGAAAAATATTTGCATCAACTTTAAATCAGTAACTGAATTAGGCCCAGGATTATGACCTTTTCTTCCTATACAGCTACATTGAGTAAAATGAGATCTATTGGTTTCATTTCCCCAGAGCAGCACCCAGACAACCCTTCAAGTAGAATTATTGCTTCTATTAAAACATGTACCATCTTCTAACTCTTCCCGTTTTCTCGGTTTAATATGAAACAATTGAGAGTTATATCAATACATTAGAAAAGAATTATCGTTATCAGCATCCTCTGAAGTCCCGATTAATGCAACAATCTCTTTCCTCTAACTGAAGATGCCACAGGAGGTACTAGTCCTCCTTGAACAATTATGTAATTTAAACTTTGTAGAGTACACATTTTTGCAAAGTTGTCAATAACTCCCTGTTCAGTAAAAGCATTCCTTTCAATTAATATGAGTTTCTAAGTGAATTTACACATACAACAAAAAACTCCACAGACCTGGATTCCAAAGCCACCTGCTTACAATGACGTATTCTAAAAATCTCATTTTCTACACCAACATATTTTATTAAACCCACACTGGTGAATACTGTGGGACAAATTTCCCCCCTCGCTAAAGCAGACACAGGGTGTTATCTACGTACATGTACCCACAGAGACACAGCTCCTGCACCACGGCAACAGCTTCATCAGTTTGGGAAGGTGAGGAATTCAGGACCAAAATAACATCAACAACAGAGCAGGTCTCCAAAGATGCTGCCTGAAGCTTCTTAAGTAGCCCACAGAGAAGTTCTCACCTGAAGGGCACAATGTGAGAGACCACTGATGCAGGATTCCCCTCACTCCCTCCATCCCAGAAGTTCTGTTCACATATGCTGGGCTCCTAAGGGCGTGTAGTTCCACAAGAAAGCTCTCACAGATGGAAAGGAAACCTTGCAGCCTTCTAACAATGTCCAAAGAGGTTCTGAGCCTGGCAACATCCACCCACACTCCCAGTCACATCAAGAGAAGTTGTTTGTAGGTAGAACTGGTGTGGCTCATTTTCAGTGTTGAAAACTGGCCCAAAATTGAGAAAATTCTTTAGTTTTTACACTGAGCCTCTGTGAATAATGTGAATTATACCAGTGATGTATCATCTATGTAGTTATGTGTACTGTTAGAATAAGTACACTCATATGTGTGGGAATGGCACTGTTACAAAGAAAATAAATAACCCTGCCCAACTGAACTTGCTTTGTATTTAGCAAGGGACATTTTCCTCTGATACGAGCACGAGAGGTTGGATGGAAAGTCAGTGTTATTAGATTTTATGCTTTTCTAGAGACCCTTGTCATTGGAGCCTAATGTCTTTGTTTCTCTTCTATTCTCTTCAGGGGAATAAATGGATATTTAAAGTTTGGTTGAATTTGTGTGCTGGGGGACTTGGTTATTTGGTATAAATGTGATCCACTTCCACCCCTCCCCTCCTGACTCTTTTCTGTTCTGTACATTTTCCAATTAGGGACCCCAGTGACTGAAGCAAGCACCAAATTACCAGCCTGAGGCTAAACTGTAACAGCAGCAAAATTCCAATTTTAAAAATCTGATTGAAGAATGTGGGGTTTTATCTACATGCCAGCGTATGTGCAATAGGAAGGTTTTCTTCTTTCCTCCACTGGCTTTGTGAGCAGAGAATCCACTGAAAATACCAAAATGAGATCATATAAGCTGATAAGAAAACTCACAAAAGAAGGAACTATGAGTCTATCTAACTGCAGCAGTATCTCTCAGTCACATTCCCTGTGATGAGCCCTAAAAGGTCACATTTCCAGAGAGTCCCTTCTGTGTACAGGTGGTGGCAATGTCTCTGCTGCTACTGCGAGGGCACACAATGTCTGCGTGCAGGGACTGAGGTCACGCTGCACCTCGGGTCCTTCACATTGTGCTCCTTTCATATTTGAGGTCTCTACTTGGGTTTTTTTGCAGCCTCCTGTCATTACAGGGTCACTAGCTTCTCCCTTTTCCCCACACAATCCCAGGTGGCACGTTCCGTTAATTTGATCTCCCCCTGGATGAAGCTGTTGTATCTCACTTTGTTATACCGTGATAAAGGAGGCTAGTCAACTGCCCGTGACTAGAAACTCATTCAGAAATTCATAATAATCCTTTGAAACAGGCACTTCATGTGTGCAGATAAACACAAAATCTGGGGAAAAGCCCTTGCCATGTTCTTCGGGATACCCTGTACCTGGCTCCTTCTGCCCAAACAGAGGAAAGAGCCTTTCTGTCACACACATGCTCCAGAAGCCTTTGCCTCGGCTCCACAGCCCTGCTGAACACTCCACCTCTCTAAGAGCTTAGAACTCTGGATAACAGTCCATTGTACTGTTTGATTTTCCTGGAGGCTGGTGCATGGCAGGGGATGTGACATACCCGTTCAGTGCCACGCAGCACGGGCTGCAGCAGCACAGGTCACCCTGGAGGGGGACTTTCATGCCTTGGTGCTCTTTTGAACTCAGTCTTCTGCTCCACATTAACAGACCTGTCCCAGAGACTGGTGACTGGCATTTCTTGGTGTGTACTGACAGAGACTGCCTGGGGACAGGGGAGCTCCAGGACTTGTGCTGAAAAATGAATGCTCCTTAAAAACGAGTTTGTTGTGTGATCTGAGGAGGATACCAGCAGCATAGGAGACGAAAAACTCAGTTCTTCTTCTCTTTGCCTCTCTAAACAAACTTCTGTACTTCCTGTTAAAGTACATCATGTGTATCATACCTGTTTTCTTTAAGCACTGTCATCTCACTTGCAGTTTATCTCAAGGACACTGGTGTCACCCCTCAGAGCTACCTCCTTTTTCATTGTCCGTGTGTTGTCAGCTCCCCTTCCCTCAGGCCCCTCCTGTATTTCACTCTGTGCTGTCAGCCAAGTGAGCAGATATACCAAGGAAAGTATATGGTGCCAGAAGACACGCAGACATCTCCTCTGTGCTACTCACAGTATGTACACATGTAATTCTAAGCACAGAAATACCTCCTTTCTTTCTCTACTGCCAACATGAGCTTATAAGCTTGTATTTTTACAAGTATGGATGGATTCACTCAGGGACTAAGACTCCTTCATTTGCACTGTTTACTGCAGCAGGCAGTTCCAGCTGCTCCTTATCCTGAGCGTGGCTGAATCCTATCCTGGTTATGGAGCTGGTTTTATAAAATGTGGTTTAAAACTTTATTTTAGTCTTCATCACCAGGCTGAACAGTGCAGGAGGCTTACATGCCACTACAAAATATTTCTTGTTAGGGATGTTTGAGCTCGTTTAATCTACAGTTAAAAACTTCTGCAAGTCTGTGAATCTGAAGGTTTGATTTCTAAGTAAACTTTCTTTGATTTGAGCTCCATTTGGAAAAGATTGCTGGGAAAGGATAAGAGAAAGGGTAAATAACAGGTTGTAAAATTGAGTTAGAGAGAAAAGACTGGAGGAAAAAACACTACACCACTGTTCTCATGCCATACCCAAAGACTTCCTTAGAAGTTTTATAAAGAACTCAAACCATTAAGCACAAACGTTGCCTTAAAAAATCAAAAGCTGGTTGGTTGCTTTTTTTTCTCTACAAACTATTTCTGAAAATATATAAAGTTCCAGAGAGAGATAGAAACAGGGGACTGTCCTTAAATGTTTGTGACCAAGGGTTGAGAGAACAGCCCTTTAGCAGTTGTCCTTTCAGATCTTTCTTGCTATCAGAGTGCTATTTATCAGAAACTTCTATTGATCTTGAAACTTAAATATCTTTCTCAAGAACAACAATTCGGAAACTTATAACATTTAGGTAAGCTATTCCAAACCAGTGCTTACTGGATACCTTTGCAATGAGATGGTAATTCTACCCTAAATAAATTCTGCCTATGGTCAGTCTGTTATAGATGACATTGGGATTAGAGAAAGAGCTTGTTGGCTGGATGCATGCAAGTATACTGTGAAATACATGTCATTGATCGTTTAGACCATCAATCAGGAAGTGGTCAATGATATGAACATGACCCTCATTCCATCTGGTGAAGAACTCTGAAAATGACAGTCATCTGCAGTCTTGAATCTGACAAAATAGTTTTTACACATAGGTGGTAACTTCAAGTATCAACCCCTTTAATGACCTTCTCTTTAGGGTGATTTGCTGCAAGCTTCCTGGCCATGGCCATTACACGCACCAGTGCTTGCTTCAGCACGAGCCATTCACACCCTCGGTGCACAAGGCTGCAATTTCACATCTCACTGCATAGGGCTGGACAGGGACCCTACAAGATCCTCATGACAGCCAAAGATGAGCTGGGGCAAGGAACAAGTGTGGGAAACACATTACTATTCAAAAGAGCCTTTTGCCTGCATTAATTTAGACATGCACAGAATCAGAAGGCTCCAGCACGATAAGGGCAGAATCAATGGAAACTGCTTTCTCATTTAAAATTAAACTATTGTTGCTTTAAAAGGCAGATCTATTTTTAATCCTGTCCACTCAGTTCTATTAACAGGCAATGGGACACAATGCAGTTCAATATGGCTTAAAATGTTTCATATCAGATGGCCAGTTGCAGATTCATGGATCGAGTTATTGGGAAGGGCAGGGGGTTATTTCTCTTAGTCATAATGTAAATGTAAAGAAGAAAATCCAGTAGCATTTAGGGAGAGAAAGAGAAGGAGAAAAAACAAGAAAGAGTAATTGGGGTCACATCCGCTGAGCACAGAGACATTTCCAGAACAGCGTCCAAGTGAGTCGCAGGCAGCGTGAGTGAAAAGAGGGGGGCAAGTGATAAAGTAGAACTCATGTGGCCTTTTTAAGCTTTTCTGGCAGAAAAAGAAAAGTAATTACACACTGTCTCAGCAAACATCCGTGGCACCACCTGGTGTATTCTCAGAGAAATCCCAAAATGGGATTTTTCATCTTAACCTTGATAAGTGCTGTGCTGGTCCCAACTCCTTTGCATTATATGCAGTTCTGAGAAGGGATGAGCCCTGTTTGAAACACAAGCCCTCTGAGATATGCAAGTGCTGGAAGTCAGCTGAAGAGTACTTGGGTAACAAGAGCTCCAAAAGACAGGGAAGGGGAAAGGACTGCTACAAATGATTCTGACTCCATGAAGTCATAAACATAGCAACTCTCCTGAAGCTTGGAAAAGAGAGGGTGAGGAAGAATCTCCCTGATGTCTCAGGCAGCACCACCGTTCCTAAGGCAGCGTTGTGCCTCGTTTCTGGCTGTGTGCAGCACAGCCTCCTCCTTGCTTTGCCTGCCACCTTGAGCAACATTGGCACGCTTTTCCCCACAAGGATTTAATAACCTCTTAAGTAGGATCCAAAATATTTTAATTGTTTCGATGAGTCATAATGATTCCTGAATTCCTGAAACACTGCTACTACCAAAAGTGTTCTTTCGACGACACCAACACCCAAAGAAATTTCTGTGACTCCTGAGCTCTTTGTGCTGGGTCCTACCCCGTGAAAACACCTTTTGCAATCATAATTACCCTGACTGGGGCATCACTCTGAGTCCAACCTGCTGTCTGCTCTTTTCTCTTTAATTGGGTGGGAAGCCAGAGATTAAAGATGACAACTCCTGCTTGTTCATGTCACCAGACAAGTCAGCAATTGCTCTGTAAAGGCTGATTCCTGTGCGATACCCAGGCAGTGATATTTCTTTGCACAGAACAGATATGATGGTATCAAGAGAGCTGAAATTAGCAGTCTATTTTTCATGGATCACCTACAACCTGAACTTTGTGTTAGTGCAGTGTTTGTATACATGTACATGTCTATACAGCATATATATAAATTGAACACTTCACTGTAAGTCAGACATTACAGCTATGGAGCGTAACAGACTTTGCCACACTTGTGCAGTTGAAAAATCTAAATTTCGATGGTTTTTATGATATTATAACACTCCTACTGAACTTACTGCTAACTAAAGTTTGTATCCTTACAGGTCTTTCAACTGAAGAAATTACAGCATAATATGATTTGCAAAGGTAAACCTGGGAGGGCAATTTTGACTCTAGACATTATACAATCAACCACAAACGGCACATTATCAACACAAGAAGTTTTGTGAATTTACTCATAAGGCAAGTCACCAATTAAATCTCTCTGCTTTGAACATGTGCACGCCTCAAGAAGCTGATTGCCTTCTGTGTTTGAGACGTGCATGTGTGCACAGCCAGGCACAAATACGTATATGTAGGAAATTTATATCTATATGACAGTCTTTCTTTAAATAAGCGTATTTATGAACAGATGAATTTGTAAATCAGGTCACCTGGATGTTCGCCAGCTTGAATAGTTTTGGCAGGATTCTTAGGCTCGAAAGTAAACAGTAGTGCTTTATTAGAACTCCAGCAGACACTGTATTGCAAACACTTCAATGAGTTTTTGCACATCCATAAGATTGAAATATCATGTTGTGTAACAAAATGCAGAATTACAAAGGAGTTAGTTGAAATGAACTTACCAATTTCTGAAGTATAGCATCCATTTTTCATCCTCAAATTTTATTTCAGGCCCCACACTAAAGAAAAAGAAAACAAAACAACAAAAATGCTGCAAGTTGGACATTGGGAAAAGAGATGTCACAAAGAGAATAAAAAGAGAATTTTCCTGATGGATTCCTTAATCATGTAAAAGTCACTGGTGAACAATAAAATGCATTGAAAATTGCTCTAGAAATTAGGTCTTGACCTGAGCTGTTGAAAAATAGTTCAAAGCAAATTGAAAACATAAATGGATTTGTGGGTTTTTTTTTCAAACAATATTTCAGAATAATGAAGACAAAGTCTATGTCATACCAAGGGCTAACATTAAAATTAATGTTACCACCTCTATAAAAATAGATAAATTGCTTCACATCTAGAATGTTGTGTGTAGTGCACAAATTAATGTCACAAGGGACTAACATACACAAACCTCCCTCTTTTCAGCTTAAATGATGTTCAGGTCATTGTGACACCTGCCAGCCAAATCAAAGAAATTCAGAGCTAAGACTGGCATTATGAATATTTTCTGGCCTTGAGACCTCAGGAGTATGTAAAGAAACTATGGGATGAACTTAGCTGAAAACTGCATTACACACTGAACATGATTTAAATCACTCTTACTTTTTTTTTTTTTTAATAGTTCTACAGATGCAACTGGCCCAATTCTCCCCTTACAGAAGCATCTACCTGTAATTGCTCTCCTTACACTGCTGAATATCTCCAGTTTCAGTGGACTGAGGCCAGAATTTGATTAATACAAGTTATTTGGATTATACTTTATTTGAAACAAAAGCATGAATAGAATTGCATCCACAGCCTCTGTACTTTCAACCTGTCAAAAAACAAAATCAGTATTTCTGCTTCATGAATGTAGCTCCTTCTCAACCCAACAGTTGGATGAATTGATAGTGGCTTTTTTGTGGGCTGTTTTTTCTGTTTGGTTTGTTTTGGCATGTTGGTTTTTTTCCCCCCACAAAAGCTGTTCCTTTTAAATGAAACCAGCACTTATGAAAGGTGATGGTTTCATAGTTATGGGATCAAAACAAGACTGAAATTTCAGTAGAGAGAAGACAGCAGCCCTGTCCTCACTACAGACTCTTCTCAGAATTACATTTCATTTGGTGCTAATTTGCTGTATTTTCACACCCACGATAACGTTCATAGCGGGGAAAAAAGTGGGAACACATTTCTAATGAGAATTATTAAAATAAACTGAATCCTTTCCATAGGCTGCAAAGGTTGAGTGCTGTTGTAACACTTCACTTTACCTGGCAACATCACTTATGATCTCTGGGTAGAGGCCAGACTCAGGCTGGCATCTACATACTCAGTCCACCCATCACTTTGCAGGTGCTTCAGCCCCTAGCATCTCTTTATTTCAGTCATGAGAACACTCATCTCCAGTGCAAGCACTCATTCTTAGGGTGACATTGCTGCATCAAGCAATTTATATTAGCCAACGCTGCAATGACATTTTTTAGACTTGCATTTTATGGGTATTTCTTTTTTGGAACTTGTGAGAGATGGAGAGCACCAAGCTGGCTGGTTAAATTATTAAACTGCCCACTAAATATCCATCTTTCAAAAAAAGCCTTAAACAGTATTTTAATCAATATATAAGTAAGCTGGTTTCAACTGCAAGAAAATTCCCATGGACATTTGCTACCCCCGTGCAACAGCTTATTTTCAAAGCTGATTAGGCTTGTTGTTAACAGCATATACTGCAGAAAACACGAAATCTGCATTTATTTACCATTTTGGTACATTTTCCATTTTTATCTATTTTAATAGTAAGAGATACAAAATACAGCATCTTGGACATGTGTCCTAGATACCATATTATCCAGCAGAGCCTAAAGGACCGAGATAGGGCACAGTTTGCATTGGAAACTAGAGCTACATGTCCTGGGTCAGTCATTGGGACAGGTCCTCGTGTGTCTCAGCACATTGTTCTTCGCAGGGAATTCAGCCTTTTGCTATCTCTTTCAAAAGCAAACACCAAACTTCCCCTAAAAAACAGAATCAGGAGACTAAACCAGCAAAAAAACCTCCAAACCAAAAACCCACAACACCCAGATATGGCCGGTGGTTGCCCATCTCTTACACCCCACAGGCAGGTCTCCTGGATTTGTGCACTGGCAGAGATGCACGGGCAAGGCCACTCCCATTCCTTGCCTCTACAAGGGCCATGGATCCAGGCTCTTATTCCTCTCTCACACTCATTTTATTCCATCTGAACCCTCCCTGATTTACATTGAAAAATGCAAGTTGAATTAGGTGCCTTCAGTGCTCCTGATGAACTGATTACTCCAGGAAAAATTTCTGCTTGCCTCATACCCAAATGAAAAGCAAGATCAGTCTCTCTGTTGGAATAATCAGAACTGGGATAGGAAAGAAGGACTGGGTTCATAATAAAGCTTTTCAAACACAAGCTGCCTTTAAGCCCTATTGAACTGCCAGGGCCTTACAGCAGGAAAGCTGTCTGCATCCAAAACAAGGGCAGTCAAGTAGAAAACAGGTCTTTTGTAGGTCTTTCCCTGCTGTCCCCCTTGTTCTCTTACACATCTCTCTATAACTGGACATCTTTTCTTTTCTCTCCCCATGATTATTTTAGTTTTGTTTTATTATTGTACTATCCCCTCCCCTTTTCCTGTACAATGGCACTGCTGCTCTTGTCCCACTGGTGGCTCTGGCCTGTGTATTTCTCCTCTCTTCTGGTACAGAGTGGTCAATTTTAACAGGCACAACATAACTTGGCTGCTTATTCCCCCTGTTTCTCTTTGCTTTCACAGAACTAGAGGCAGCAGGAAACAAAACAGAGAACTTTCACCATGTGCATCATTCAGCCAGCCAGTCCTACAAGATCCTGTGCGGAGAGTTTGATATAGTTCTAGTTATTGAAGAGAGAGGGAACTGCTGCAGTACAGACTTGTGTGGCATCTAGTGGCACCCAAAATGGTTTTTGTCTGGTACATTCTATTTAACTGGGAGGGACCCACAGGGACATTTGTGAGCCAATTTTATACATATTTCAAGCAGCAAGTCTAACACAACTTTCTTAAGAAGAGATTAATCTCTTTAAAAACGTGCATGACTCAGGCTTTTACTCAGGCTACCCACAGCTCACAATACTAAATTGAAAACCATAATGATTGCTGTGAGCATTTCTCATGGAAGCTCTCTTTCATCACAGCTCAGGATCATATCTGCCCTCTATTAATAACTAAACCACTACTGGAATTCTCAAGGTGAGGATGCAGCAGCAGGCAAGTTGGCATCAGATGGACAAAGGTATTTGTACCGATACAGTGACAAAGATAAATCCCTCTTTGAAATATTAACCTGAAACGGCTCACTGTGCAACAGATTCACACTGACTCAGCCCATACTTAATAGATTTATCCCAACAGCAACAACGTGCCAAAAGAAAAGGGAAAACCTTAACCAAGTGGTTTTAAAAATAAATAAGACTTTGATTTTTTAATAGCGCTAAAAGGCTTTAAATTCACACGTTGCTCCCCTTCTCCACCTTCAGTTCTGCTGAGTTCATAGAACTACCTCATACAAACTTTAAGCATACAATAAATATTTTAAAAAAAAATCTACAGGGAATGATGTTTGTTCTGTCAGCTCTTCACAGATTGTTTTGTGGCATCTACAAATAATGAATGATTAGAGCACAAACAAGAAAAATAATTGACTTTAAGGCATAAACAGCTGCACTTAATTCTGGAGGAGTGCCTAGAATAGCTGCTTTGAAATCCCTCTGCTTTTTCCCCGATAAATATGTTACAGAATCATGAAACAAAGTCTGCAAACAAATTATTACTACTTATCTCTTATGTGTCATTCTCTTTTGCATGTTTATTCTGCCCTGTTAGTTTGGCATTGTTGCCTAGGTGCAGCACTATATAATTCAGTTTTATAAAGTAATTACAGTTAGAAATAAGTTTCTGATTTACATCCTTCCAAAACCCCCATAAATTCATAACAGCCGAAGCACTTCTGATTTAGCTCTGTGGCCACAGAAGGCATTTTCTACCACATTAGATTTGGACAGTGAGTCTCTGATCTGATAACCCAGTTACACACTAAGCTGTATATCCTTGGACAATAACCCATGTGGCCCTCACATTCTTTGCCTTATTTTTTTAGATACTTCAAATTATCATTCAGTCTGCTCTGTTGAAAGAAGAACTTGTTCAGTCTGTTTTTCACAGGCTTTTCTAAGCACTGAAAAAGGAGAAAACTTAATATCTAATATATTGCTACAATTCTCTACCGTAAACTTTTACTAAAATTAAATTAGATGATACAAGTAAAGGTCAAAATTGAAATGGAGTCAATAAAAATCATTAGATTAACAGTGATCCTGAACTGAATCACTATCTAGCTGATTCACCAAATTAATACAGCCAGTCACCAAATAAAATGATTGTACAGCACAGTCAGATCTTACAAACCTGCAAATACTCTCCTATAGAATTTAAGGAGACACTGTCCATTTAAAACCTGTCCCAAATACATCACTCTACTTAGAGCAAAGTAATCAGTCCAACCAGTTGAATCTTTCTGAATAAAAAGAATCCTGTTTTCTATCTCAAAGGATGCATAAAGTCCTGGAGTTCTTACACATTTAGCAGCTAGCTGGTTAGTAATTATCTGGCATACTGAATTTTGATACAGTTTCTGTCATAATTATGCCTATTTTAATGACACTCTCTCTGCCCTCGAGATGACCACGTTATTTTTTTTGGATTTAGTATAAGGAAAAAGAAAAATTCCCATGGCAAGTTCTGAGGCAACGAGAGGAAGGCAATTCACACTGGGCTCGCCCACAACACACCAAATCTCTCTCACTGGGAGGTGCTCGCTCAACCTGCCATCACAAATGACTTGGGCAGATACAGCAAAGCACATTTATGCATCTCTCCATCGGACTCACCCTAAGAGGTAGACTCCTTTAAAATGGTCCCATTTTACAACAGTCAACAATCTAGGTGTTGTTTAGAGAAAAAACTACCAAGTCTCTTTACTAGAACCACACTTAGACCTCACGATCAGAGCATTTCTGTGACAAGAGCAAAGGTCAGTGTGGTGACATCAGGATATAAATCATTGCACTTATTTGAACAGTGATGGTGCAACTAGCAACCTGTGCTACATACCATCACAGAACTCCAGTAAACCTCTTGAAAACAGGGAAAATGGTAGAAAGAAAGGGATAAAATTAGAGTCAAACATCTGCTTTGTTTCAGTCCAACACTGTCAGCACATTTTCTCTATTCCTGGAAGGTCTTGGTTTTAATTCTGAATGCCCTTATGTCTTGGACCATATGAACAACATTGAGAATTTAACTGAACTTTTCAAATGCTTAAAATTATAAAAATCCTTAGATGGATTGCTGGATTAGGGTTTAATGTTCCTGGAAGCTCACATGCATCCTAACCACTGAGCATGCAGCAGGCATTTGAAATATAGAGATTTAATCTAAAATCAGACTCAGTCAAAACCAAAACCAAACTAAACAGAACCAATATCAAACCAGTATCATCTGCTGAATGCAAAACTGTTTGAAAATCAGCCCATAAGTTTTTAGTGTTCTCCAAGATTTAAATTGAATCTACCCAAACCTCCCTGATGTAAAAAAAAAAACCCTCAACCAAAAATCTCTTAAAACACTTCGCTAGCACATATTACAAAAAAACTTGGAGCCAGAAGTCCATTTTGTTGCAGATAGATGTAGACAAAATTCCAGAAAGAAAGATTTTCCACAAGAGAGTAAATTAAAAAAAAAAAATTGGAACTGTACAAGGTTTTGTCATGAATCATATTGGTAAATCACTGAAACTTGTCATTAAGAGAAGTTCAGTTATCTATATTTAAAGGACATTAAAATATTTTGTGGGTTATGATTACTACTATGGTATTGAAACATTATTATTAGAACCTCTTGTAACTGAATGGAGTTTTAGAAGCTGAATCAGACGGTATTGTTTGATGTTGTTTAGACATTTTTATATGACTGAATGAATATATCATTTCAATTTATCCCAAAACAAAATTTCAGTTTTTAAACTACACTATGCTTTTCTTTCACTTTCCTGCTCAAAAGAGGAATTCTACTTTCCAACTATTCTTTTTCCTTTGGGGGAGGGGCATTAGAAATTACAATAAATCCTCTGAAACCGGGGAGTGGTTGGACTCCATTGGAGGATGACTTTCATCTAAATCTTCCAACAATTGCAAGTATTATGGCAAAATTACTTTCTTTCCTATTTTCTATACCTCATCTTACTGGAGTGAAGCACCACGGCACTGCTGCTGGAGGAGAAGTGCATGGCTGGCACATCCAGACAAGATCAAGGCAGACCAGCCACTCCTGCTGATAACCCTGACAGCCTGTTGGATGGCCACTCCTGTCTCTGGCAGTTTGGATCTCAGACAGGATCTGAAGCTCCTTCCACTCTTGTTCTCACACAAACACCTTCACCAGTGTCAAATCACAGCGACGTTGTTACCAGCAGTGCTCAGTTTCAGGGGATAAGGTGCTACCCCTTTCAGATGAAGCAGTTCTCAGCTTCCTACAAAATAAATTCCACTTTGCTTATACCGTGGATGTACTCCCAGCAGGTATGTGCAACAAGAAGAAAAGCTCACTTCAAGGATGTATATTGTCTTAATCTTTTTAATATATATTTACTTTATAATCACAGTCCAGCTACAAGCTCAGTCATGCTACTTACCTTTGAATTTTCTCTTAGTAATGGAAACATGCAGCGGCTTCTCATTTACCCCAGGTCAAGGTTCTCAGGAAGAGATAAAAGACCCTAAGCCACAACCCTGTGTCAGTGGAGACAGGTAAGGTTTGCCTCTGGCCACCTTTTAGTTGAGAAGCACTGGACATTTTTGGAACCTTCCTGCACACTGTCTTTGGCTGTTGTTCACAATCATTAGTTGAAATTTTAAGAATACTCTGAACAAAAATACATTTGGAAACAATGCCACCTGCAGCTTTAACCTATCTTTGCTGATCGTGGACAAGGCTTTGGTTTGTGACACAGTATGACATAAAATCTTACGAGATAGGAGATAAAATATTACAGTTTGGGCCAACTGGAGAATCATAAGGTACCCCCAGGATATTTCTAAATGGATACTTAAATTTTATTTAAGTTATGAAGACCTCCCACAGATGAGGAAAATAGGCTGCTCATTAGCCAGAGAAAAGAGCTGGGTAAGAATTAGGTAGCACATAGCATTGCTTTTCCACTGAGGAAGAATAAATTAGATTAGTTTGCACCTTCTCTGCCTTCCAGAGAATATGTTCTACAAGAAAACTGAGGATAATTTGTCCAGAACGTATTATTCATATACAATTATGATGTATTAAAATAATAATAATGCTGTTGGAGTCTAAGGACCTAAACAAAGAAGGTATGAAGGGAGATTTAATAACTTTTTATTAGATGGGCACATTTAGAAGAAAACAAACACGATTTCAGGAACCGAAGACCATCTCCAATGACCTGAGGAATTGTACGCCAAAAAAAGTCTGCCTGATCTTCCCCTAACTACATCAGTTAGGCAAATAAAAGATATTAACCTGCCTCATAAACCTTGTTTCACTTAGAATAGTGAAAAATTGTGCTCGCATGGGTTTCTGCTAAGATATGGAAATGGTGAGAACAGAGAGAAGAAATAAGGTGAAGAGCAGGGAATATTTTTCAAACTATTTATGCTAATATTCTCCTAAATTCCAACATGAGCTTCCAGCAAAGCTGTATTATTTTCAGTGAAACAAAATTACTCATATGGAGGCTAAGCAAATTCAGAGACTTGCTTTTTTCAAGCTGGCTTTGTATTTTATTCCCGTAAAAGATTTCAGTTGCCTGGTAAGTGAAAACAGCTGATTGAAGGGCACAGTGTATCACCTAACCTGTCCAATCTACAATACCTAAGTAATTACTCAAAATTCTTATTTATTTTTGCTAAGCAATGGGGATGCTTATAATAACTTCCTCTGAAGGAAGGAAAGTGGCACAGTATTCACCTACTTAGCCAAGTGCAGACTCTGCTCTTCCAAGAATCATTGACATGTATCGTTCCAAGGTATCTTACTTATTGTGAATGCTCTGGTAAGTTCCAAGGATATCACAGTGAACAGTGTCTTGGAATGGGGCTGTTTGGAGACTTAACAGGCACAGCTGCCTGTGACACGTGTGTGCTGTCACTGCTTTCGGGTTTCACACATCACACCAGGAAACAACCAACTCTTTAGGCTCATGCCAAAACTGCAGACCTGACACCCACATGAGAGGCAGTCCTGTTTCTCTAAACAAGGAAAAGCATGTGTGCATGGAATCATCTCTCAGGGATGAAGGAGAATGGGAAAAGCCTACTCACTGATCATCTGCTTCGAGGCACCTTAAAGAGAAAGACAGCAACTTGCATGTTAACACCATTAACTACTGGATACTTCAGAGCACCCTCCACAGCTCCTGTGCTGCAAATAGAGATGACTGGAGAGAACAATACTTTTACAGCACCCCCAAACACAGAACAGTGATGAATTTCAGCATCAGCATCAGAAAGAACTCTACAGCCTAGTCAGATGTGGCATTTACAGTAAGCACCATGTAAGTGCCCTCAACAGGAACCACAAAGTTCCTCTCTGCTACTACTGTCAGGCAATGTGTACATGGCTTGATTTTAAAGTATTGAGGGTTGGCTGGCTAGGGGCCAAAATGCCACACTGCTTGGCTCTGGCAGATATTTGTTGAAGACAGAATGCACACAGAAATGTCAGCACTGTTTTTTCTGCAGTGTCTGTGCATCTGGCTTCATTTGACTGATGCTAGAAAAAAAAAAACAAAAAAACCCAAGAAAACCCAATGTTTTTTCTTCTTTAAATAGAAAGAATGTTTCAGGCCGCAGTTTGAAGTGTTTACATTAATTGCTCAATTTTAAGGAGAAGAGCTTTACTATAAATAGCATTGCCAAAATAATCTGATTCAGTTGTCACCCACATAATAAGGATGTTCCTATTTATGTTTCTTCCAGACATCTAAACTGCTTCCAATTTTACTTTTTCATTCATTTTAAAGTAATACTGCTTAAAAAAGGAAAAGGAAAGGGTTGTGTTAGATGCACATCAACAACAACAGCACTATGTCCTATTAGAAAATTATCAATTCAGAGGATTTGGAATTAGTTTAAGTAAGGCAGAACACAGGGGAATTCTAATTCTCCTACGGTCAAATATTGAGGCTCACCAAACTGCAGTGGACTCAAATCAAGGGCACCTGACTTGGCCACATCTGAGCTCCTCCAGGAAGCTCCAGTCTTATCCGTTCCGAAATCTTCCCTTAACTGCCCACCTTTAGCATCAACACTTGTCTGTATCTCCCTCATAATCTGCAAAGGGAAGCCAATGTTTAAAAGACCCTCCCTTAATCCAGCATTAACAATAAAGCACACATTTTCAATCAGGCTTCTTAACAAGGCTCCTGAAAGGGCTGCCAGACCTTCTAATCCCACAGCCAGGCCTGTCAAAACATGGGCACTTTGGGCCACCAAACCCCCAGAGTGCACCTGAATGGGCTCCTTTGGCCGGGAAGGAACAACCCAGTCTTTCCAATCGACAGAAAGGGGGAGGAAGAGAAATCCCACGAATGCAAATCACTGAAACCCACACAAGGGAAAAAAATCCAAGCTGATCTGGGAGCAAGCACCAAACAGAGCTATTGATGTGAAAGAATCAGCCCGAATGAGATCACATCGCACTGGGCCTCGCTGGAGCCACGACAGCTGAATGGTGTGTGCTTGAGAGGCGCCTGAGGCTGGGTTTGCATGTGTCAGTACAAGACACTGAAAGAGCAAAGGCCACAAATCAAGCATTAAATACTGAAAACAAACTTTGCGTTTTGCTAGAAATAAACAAAACAAAGAAAAAAGCTGGGGGCAAAGGCAGAAAGATGTCGGAATTAAGCAGGAAAGCCCTGAGATGCATGCACAGACTGCACATGGGACCATGAAATTCTGGTTTGTAGCTGCACAGATTATTCCTGACAGGAACACAAACAGTGTAGGTTGCAAATTGTATGGGATGGAAGGGTTTAAAGGCCTGTCTGGGTCAGGGGACACACGCTCATGAACACCACTGACCCCAGGCTTCAGCTCAGAAGAACCCTGCAGTTCCAGCAGTACAACAGCCTCTCTCAGGTTTGTAAAAAAAGCTCCTGTTGCTAAGTGCAGGCTTGCTGGCAGACATCTATATGCACCGTTCGCCAAAAGGTGCCTTTTTCTCTTTAGACTTATTGAAACTTCTGTAAATTAACAGCTAAAAATGCCCTGCTTTTCCCGGGTTTTAATTAAGATTGCTTTCCCCCTGCAGGAAGAGAAATATTGAAAATAGCCTGAAAAATGAGTCCCCTTGTTGCCAGGTGAGTTTCTCCAACACACCCAGCGTTGCTAATGAAGTGAAACTCTTATCGTCACTTCAGGTGGTAGCTAATTAGTATATTTTCTTAATTAAAATGCTTTTCCTATCGAGGTATCCTGCAAAAAGGCCAGAGAGGGCATTTTGTTGCTATGACCACTTAAAATCAAAATGTCTTATTAGAGGAAGGGGACATCTGCTCTGGGTTTCAAAACCTGCTAGAAACTTCCTGGGAACACCGTGTCCAAGTCTGGAGCAGAACTGACTTGATTCAAACTCCAGGTAAGAGCTTCGAGACCAAAGGGTTTCAACTACAGAGGGCTCGAACCTCGGCTCATAAACCAGCCCACAGGAGAGGTGCCACTTGAGCCAAGGGCTGTGTGTACAACTAACTATGGTCTATGGTTCTGTTGTCACATACACATCAAAGTGATGCAGTTCAGGGCCTTTTACTTTAAATTTTGCTTTAAAATAAACTCTCAAAACTTTCTCTCCACCGATTTTAACATCTACACATCTTTAAAGAAACTGATTTCATGGCTTTGCAATTAACATGTTACCTGAGCTGTTAAAATGTTGGTACCATTGCCACAGGTCTTTAGAGAGCCAAATGATGTGTTTTGGCTGCTGGGCTGTGTGCTTGACCAGCCTGTTCGCCATCTCAGTTCCACTGATCACAGTTATTAGTTAGGACTTCAAATGAATGCATTTTAAGGTTGGGAGAGGTGGGAAGGGGTCTCATTGGAAGGTCACTGAAATATGGGCTGAAAGAAGATGATGGATTTGGTATATTTTTGTTGCAATCAGCTTCTGGATCTTTAGTGAGTCTTCCCTTTCCCCCATTTCTCCCTGGAAAAAGTGTGTACAGAGCTATCCTCAAACTTTCAGCTGAGCACAAAAAATAAAAATATGTGAACACCAGCATTTGGAACCATTTGTAGGAAGAAATTTGTAACAGCTTTTCCCCTTTTTCTCATTTTCCTGTCAGTGGTGCTCGGATAACACAGAAACTCAAGTCTTTCAAATGCTGTAAGTTACTTGAAAGTACATTGAAAGCATCTCATTCTGCTTTTACTGAGTTTGACTCTCCCTCTGATTCCTGCAGAATGGGAAGTAGGAGAAAAACACTCTGCTTCCATCTGTCTCATTGTATCCAAGAGTGCAGAAAGGAGCTGTCACTCCAGCAGCTCTCCATCACAGCACTGAGCTGAGGTCACAGCTGTCTTTCACCTATTAAAGATAATTCCAGGCTTTGTCTGCAGTGTGGAGTGTTTTCTTCCCCTTTCTTTTTAGGTGTAATATATAACCTTGTCAAAGAGCTAAATATACTGCAAGATCTCACAAGAAACAGAGAAGTGTCAGGGACTGAATCTTTTCACACTGACTTTATAATAAGTTTCAGGTTTGTTGTTTTTTTTTTTTTTATAACAATTTGATGACTTGCAGAAGCAGTTAATTTTCCCCTCTGGTGCAGTAGCTCAGGGTTGTGAATCAATTTGTTCTAGCACAGACATAGGTGAAATCCTGGCCTGACTGAAAAATCCTACTCCAATGGGAGTTTGTGACTGACATCTTGGGAGGGCAGAAGCTATGACCTCCCTTGAACGTTAAAATATGAGGGGATTTGTTTATATTCCAAATGTACGAAAAACCTTACCATTCATGGAAGGATTGCTGACTTGACAAATGTTAGGAAAGGACTGTTGAAAACTGGTGTATCTTCAAGATAGAAAAGCCAAATTTCTAGGTTGAAATTAATAGTTCTGTCAGAGCGGGAAGTGAAATATCTGTTATTGATTTTTTAAAAAAGGAAAAGTTGTTAATTTAAACAAAACATAAATAAAGTTGCCAGCAGGATGAACAACTGCATGTCCTTCACCCTCAGTCCTGACAGAATGATGGTGAATTTTTGCAAGAGGAATTAAGAGGCTCATAAGCTGAGCCTCCCAAACTGCCATGTCTGTAGTAGGAAGCCTGGGAAACAGCAAGAGGCCTGAGTGTCTCTCAGCCCTTCAGGTTCCCTGCAGCAGAGCTGGGAAGCTCTGCATTCCACGGCAGAAGTGGGCCCAAGTTGCAACCACGATACCCCAGGTCCTTCCATGATGACGTGCCGAACTACACTTCTTCAGTTTAGGGATTGCAAATTGGCAATTGAAACGTGCAGCCAGAAGAGAGTCTCCTGACTCGGCAACGAGTGACTGAAAGCAGGCTGTGCCTTTTCAGCAAGGGAAAGTGAGGGCACTGAAGGATACGAGAGGTCTGTAAAATCTGGCTCTGCACAGCGAAAGGTGGATAAAAATTTTCTGTTCCAAGTATCTGTTCCAGTGCCAGTGGTCAAAAAGTGAACTTACCCAGCCTCATGATCAAAATAAAGGAAAAGATGGGTAGTAGAGAGAAAAAAAGCAATTCTTTGAAGTTTGTAAGGTCAAGCCTCACATTCCTTTCATGAAGTCACATCTTACATTTACTACAGAAGCCTTCTATTTCCTAAGTTCAGTTTCTTGCTCCTCCTCTCTGCTTCATTATCTCCCCACATAATTCTGCAACACAATCCTGCCACAGTTTTCCAAAGAATTTGCATTTGAACTCTGTAGTCATACATAAGGCACTCTCTGCTAGCTGAGCGCTACATCTGTGCTGCGTAACAACAGCCATCCCTAGAACAAGGTTTCAGAACTGCACATGGGAACAGTAGTAAGAAACTGGCTCATCTCTGAATTTGTAGTGGAAGCAACAGCTGAGTGAGAGAGCACCCGAGGATAGAGCTGGATGAGGAACATGTGCACGCCGGGGACCACCTGTCGTGTCGGAGCAAATGTGTCTCCTAAAGGTCTGTGCTGCTCCAAGCCCTGAGCACAGCAGGGGGGGTTCTGTTCAAGGGCAGACACCTCCTGCTCTGCATCAGCTCTGTGATGCTGCAGGCCCTGCTGAACGCCCCAGCACTGTGATTGCTCTGACATCGGAGTCACTCAGCCGCAGAGAAGCAGCATGGCAGGCGGGCACAGCCCAGGACATCCAGCCTGTGTAACCAAAGCTGTGCACAGAGATGCACAGGTCCCCAAATAACATGGTGATCAGCTGCCTTTGTGCATTCCAGACCCCCCTCTTTTGTCAGCAAGCACCTTGGGCAGGAGCCCATGCTAAACCAGGCGCTGACTGGGGCAGGGCCTCTGCTACTAATTCTCCATTAATGAATAAGTTTGCTTATCCAGAGAAGAGTCTTTACTAATGAAATTTGCAGAAAGATCTAGACCTAGACCCTTCCTAGAAATTCAGCGTGTACTAGAAACTGGGAGCTGCTGCCTCTCAGGGATGTCCATCACGTGATACTGCAGTTTGCGTTCACACTGACGTGACTTTGAAAGACTTTAGTGCCACCTCTTTGGCATCCCTGCTGCTGCCCTGCCAGACAAGAAATACCTGGAAAAACTCTTGGTTTGCGCTGTTTTGTTGAACACGTACAAAAAGCAAGTGTAGGCCTAGGTTTGCCCTTGCATCAGGTGTGTCCTTGAGTGACCCATCTCCCCCACTCTGGTGACCTGACGCTCCTGCCAACGCTGATGGTGTATCATGACTGAACAGACTGCTCAGAAGCTGCTTCTCACCACCTGCAAGGCCACCAGCTCCTCTGCATTTGGCCAGCAGGTTTTCTTTTTCAGCTTCTGCACGCTACACTGGTTAAAACACTGCACTAATACCACTTCCCATCTGCTCAGGGGAATCTCCAGCCAGTTCCATGTTCCTGTGTAATCTGATCTCAGTTATGGATCTTTAGTTCAAAACTGTCCTGATCAGTACATTTTACACACATCATTCAAATACATGTCAGGCCTTAAATTTCTGTGTGTAAGGAAAGGTTCATCTCAAGGTGTTTAAAGGGCACTATGAAAAGCTTATTCACTAAGTGCTTTAGGACTATTTGAAAAATTCTGTATGTAGAATTAAAAGTGAGAAGTGGTTTTAAAAACTCCAGTGGCAGCCAGGTGCAGCAGATCCCCCATCCCCAAACCCCATACATTTAAATGTAGTTGCTGCCTTCCTAAATCACTTAGAAATAAACCAAAGTGTCACACAAAAAGACATAAAGAACTGAAATATTTTTAGTAACTAATAGTGCACATTAGTATAATAATTGCATGCTTTACCTGGCAATTCTTAAATGTGGGTTAAGGACAATACTATGTAACAATTACACACACACCCCCAAAAAAAGCATACCAGAATCCACACATTCCCTGTTGGACTGTGCAGTCTCAAACTTTCCCACTGAAAGATTTTTCCTAGAGGAACTCCAAGGAATACACTGGTATGCTTTGATTTTAACATGATCAGTGTTTGTAATGAAAAGTACGTTGTTCTGTTTTCTCCGTGAAGGAGGAGAATTATAGTTAAAAGTGTTGAGATTAAAATCTTTTCATATCTGAAATGAACAAAATCTGCATTTATCAGGAATCCTAAAGGCACTTCTCTCACACAAAATCTGAAGTCACAATTTACAGCTGATACATCTGCTAATTGCAAGTTCTATTTTTGACAGATGTTCGATATGTATTAATGATCTGGTGCTTTGACTAATCCAGCCAAATCAACAGCTTTAGATGGAATTCAAAGGCTATTTCAGGGAACTTTGCCAACATTTATGTCACTGGATTTGAAAAAGTAAAAAAACATAGTAGAAGCCTGTCTCTCATCCTCATAAATCCAAGTGTACAGAAAGTAAAATACGAATTGTCACGCTCTTTCCATAATCAAGCTGACCAGAGCTACATTGAATAAATAAACAAATGGACAAAATACAGCTCATGTTATTGCCCATGGGTTCAATATTTACCAGTTTATGTACCATCTGAGCTGTTTCCTGTAATCAGCCAGGCACATGGCACTTTCATTCTCAAGAGACATTATCACCATGACAACTTTATCAGAATAAATTATGAAACACAACACTTGGGGCACGCAGAATGTGGGCACAGGGTTCGAATATTATTCTGCTAGCTATTCCTTTAACAACGCTCTGAGTGCCCGCTGGAGAAGAGGAAATTTAAGGGGGAAAAAAAAAAAAAGGTCCCTACAAACCACGACTACCGAAATAACGATAAAAATGTAAAAACTTTACCAAAAAAGAAAAGGAATAAAGTCATTAGGCTGAAAAATGGGCAATCAAAGAAGCTATTGCGCTCGGCAGATGGAAAAGCAGCAGGTGCCATAGTGCGGTGGGACCTTGCTTCCCATCATGCACACTCCACAATGATGCAGCCTGACAGGGAAGGGAATTAATGTGTCGGAGCAGGTACTTTGTGTCCATTAGCTGAGACTCTCAGTACATCCACACAGACTGCTACCTCTCCCTGCTCTCTGATAAAGCCGCTAACAGTCCATTGTTCGGAAAGTCGTGCGCGAAAAGGAGGACGTTGTGCGACCCGCCTGTGGCTGCCCCAGATTAACGGGGTAAAAGTGACCAAGGAAACATTTCTGCCCTTCAAACTGGGATTAGAGATTTCAGCCCATGAATAAATTATTTGGATGCAGATGTTTGGAATACATTAAGGTAAAACACACTGGGCAGGCTCCACTGGGGGGAAATACTGATGAATAGAATTTCCAAGCCCATATTAACTCTGGCAAACAACAAAAGCAGCGTGCAAAGCTTGATAACACACCCACACCTATTCTTTATCTGGGAAAATCCCTTGCTACACGAAGGACAATTTAGGTACTGTAAACTCCAGTCCTCTGGTGGCCCATGACACATCACTAAATTCTGGTTGGTTTGCATTCCTCATTTCCATCACAAATGACAGAAAATACAACCATAAAAATAAAAGCCAAATCAATACACAGAGTCTTGAGAGGTTTCAATTTGTTCAAGTCACTCAGTCTCCTTCACTGGCCATCTGTCCTTTTTGTTGCTAAGTTCAAGGATGTCTAGAATGATAAGTACAAGAATTACTTCTGGCAGCAACACAATGACACACTTTGAAGTCCTTGCTTCTGACACAGCATTTCCAAAGAGGCAAATGCTGCTGGAAGTACCAGGCTTGCCCTGACTGAAACAAACTGCAAATTTATTTCCACAAATAAAAGGAATCTTTAAGATGGCACCACTAGTATTTTGCAGTGACTACAAGAATAAAAACTGAAGTATGTACTCTGTGGTATTTAATATGAATCTGGAACAATCATATGCCAGGTTTCTGCCTGACACCAAAGTGGAAGATTTTCATGCATCAAAATATTTTCTTCTGTAATTTATAACAGTCTTCAAGTACACTGTGCTTTGAAAATGTTTTGTTTCTCAATATGATAAGCAAAACAAACATTAATGATGTCAGAACCCCGCTGCTATTTCCAACTTAATACATTACATTTTTCTTTGTAATGATCAGAATTAAACCAAAAAAAAGCAAACCAGATATACGGATAGAAAAAGCATATTGCTGGTCAATGACACAAAAAGTGGAAAAAACTCGTGCAGGTTAGACAATATATCTTTTGCTCTCGGTCTGTTATTGTGTAAAGAATCAACAGCAGCTGCAGTTAAAATGGAGTGAAAATTTTTATTTTAATTCCTTGGATTTTTAAAATGTAATTTATAAAAAAATATTTAGCATTCTTCCCCCCCGCCCAATTTTATTGTCGGTGATATATCATTACACCCTAGAGCTAAGAATTACCTTCCTTTAATTATTTCATCTTCTCAGAAAGCAAGGACCATTATTTTCTGAAAACAGCCTTCAGAATCCTCTTAGTTTATTATGTTCATAGAGTAAATAAAGACATGGCATGCTTAGGCCTTTCAAACAATCCACTAGACACAGGCAATAGCCGCTTTATGAAGTCCTTGATTAAAACTGTAACATGGCCTTTTTCAATTTAAAATTTGGTTTAGGAATATCAAAACACCCCCAGAAATGGTCCATTTGTTTTGCACTGATAACACAGGATATGACTGTAGGGAACTTTCAAATGGATAAAGCATATGCAGGACTAGCCAAAGGATTATTTTAGAAATTTGGGGTACAGCCAGGGCAACCTTCACACCTGGCTTATTTCAGTGGCATTTGAGATCCAGTAGAAGAATAAGAATTAACGCTGAGATAGAACACATTCAGAAGGGTCATGGCAGTTCCAGGAACCAGCACACGTAATTAGAGACTGTTTCTGCCTCAAGTAAATCTATGCATTTAAAAGGAAGGCATGAGAAGGAGATGAGACCAGAGAGAGAAATAAATACCACAGAACTGTGAAAAAACTCTTACCTAAAAGCTTTAGGCACAAGGTTAAATCTCAATATGCTTCTGCATCAGTTGTTAAAGCGGAAGATCCCTGGCTGTCCAGATCTTGGAACCACCCCCAAATAAACACACTGCATCAAATATAACCCACTCAGGTGCCTCTGATTAATTTGATAATGTAGTTCAAGCTGCAAGGCACTGCTGTGCTAAGATTTATGGTGTTAAACTAAAGGGCTTTTGTTTTCCCAGAGTCCTAAGGGATGTACCTTAAAGCCTAAAACATGATATACTTATTTCTATACATCCTACGTCTAGCAGCTGCCATTTAAATGGAAATGACTGGATAAATTTCCAATCATGACCTATAAGAAATACTTCTAGTAGCATTTGGCATGATTGATTTGAGTTCTGTAGCACTGCCTTCTCACAGGGATTATCCATTTTGCAGCCTGCTTTGCTCTGCAGGAAGATGGAATGATAGAGACCAAGAGGGAAGGATGCGGACAAAACTGCGAACCAGCAAGGCTAATGGTACTGTTTACTCCTAAACCCGTATCAGAGCTCATTTTGTAGTTACACACAACAGCAGGCCAAACAGAAATTGTAAAGGCCTTTTCCTTAACTTGTGGCTTAAGAGGTTTTTGTAATTGCTTTTTTTTTTGACCATTAAAAAGCCGGTTAAGATGCACTGTGCCTGCAGATGCTGCATGTTTGCAAACACAGGGTCAGGTTACTCTCAGCAGTTCAGAATGCAGCACCATTTACACTGACACATTTGTAGGTAGCATGGCCTCTTCTCTATATGCTCATTTACAATCTGCTGGCATGTCCACTTAAAAAAAAAAAAAAGAAAAAATTCCTCTGTGAAATGGATAAAATACTATTACTAAATGATATGCGTAATCATTCAGTACCATTACTACTGAAAGGTGATATTGCAGTGACATTGAGAAAATTGGATCTATTCTTCATACAATTATATAGCTACACTTTCACTCTAATGCCATTCTAATTGGAAAGGAGCACTGAAATGTGAAACTGGGTGCATTTCAATATCTAATTATCACTCAGTAACTCATTCTCAAAATAGTTTTCTGGAAAAGACAGTTGCCAAGAATGCTATTTTAATTCTGAAGTCTTCACTAGCATTCCCACAGAAAAAAAAAATCTTTTACTCAATATTTTTCTGTATTTCAGCTGCACCACTGTGAAAAGATGGACAATAGATATGCACAAGTTGGTCTGGCTCCAATGGAAAAGCATTTGCATTTACCTCTCTGCCAGTCAAGTAACTGTGAGCAAGATATGTTTCCTAGGGCAGGAACTCTTCAGGGTTAAGAGATAAAAGCAAATTAAATTAAAAAAAAAGCAATATAAAGCCAACGGTTTTTTACATAAAACATTTGCTAGATAGAATAAGAAAATAAGTAATTTTACTTATTGTAGGTAAAATCAGCAGGATCTGTGTTATAGACCCATTACAGGCTTCAACAGGGTACTTTTCAATTGGTGTTTCTCCCTCAGGACTTAACCTGATGATAATCAAATGCAATTTCATTTTGATAACAGAACACTTCGGGAGAATTTTGTAATAAAAATATACTAAAGAACCAAACAAACATGAAATATGACAGTTTGGGGGCTGAGTCTGGGTTTTGTTTTTGAAACTAATAGAAGCTTTTACACATCAACACCTATAGAGATACAACAATTTTTGTATTCACAAAAACAAAAGGTTGCCCTGCCTGCTGGTGTCAACTGGCAGCATTCACCTGCTAAAAGCCTCCTTATAACAAATCCAATAATTAACAGTCAGAGATTGGCGAGTCCCGAGGTGCTGAAAGATTTGAATGGCTCCAGTTCTCTCTGGTTCCAAGTTTAGGCTAAAATTCCTAATTTTCCCTGCACGTTTATTCTTCTTGTCTCTACATTCTCTCCTCAAAAGCACAATTCAATCTAAAAATGAAATTATTTTTGTTGCCTAAAGGCTGTAATACGAGGTGTCAGGAAGAACAACTTTGAGACAGTGGATTACCAACACCAGGCATTCCAAACACACTCTAAACATGCTCCTTTCTGACTGATGCTAATCTATAATGACAGATTTAAAGACTTTAAAGACAGGGAGCACTGCAAGAAGTTTCTCCAAAGATCATTGCTATGTATCATCTTGCCCAGCACAGAAAGGATGGAGCGGGAGGAAGGGGAATAAAACCAAAAATAATTTCTGCAGGTGGAATAAACATCATTCTAAAGTGCCACCCAATCCTGTGACAGCTCTGAAGCTCATCCTCACTTGGTGTCATCTGGCAACTTAATCAAGCTCCTACAAGCCCCAAGCCCTGTGCAGAGTGCCTGGATATCCCACTCATCCCTTTCCAACAAAGCCGTCAGTAACTTCTCTTCGATTACAGTTTCCCTAGAACTTTACACGTGGCTTCTGCAACTTCATTCATTCTCTCCAAGTTTCAGTAAACAACTACAAATGGCTCCAAGATTTTCAACTGGTGCTCTAAATGCCCTACAGAGAACATCTGCACACTTAAGTATTTTTAAAATACCCATTAGATAGAAGCTCTACAGGTGAGGTTAGGAGCTATCATGGCTTCTTTCATATTAGTTTTGATCATATGTTTAAAACATGTTTTGCTGAAAACTAAGGCAAAAACCAGATTTCAGCCTCCTGGGCAGTGTCTGCTGCTCTTGTTCCTTCCCTGCTAAGCAGAGAAATGACTGACTCCTTGGTTATCAGCATGCAGAATGTTTTCTTCTCGTATTTTATGCTCCTGGGTCATTGGTTCTTCTTAACCTTTCTCATATTTTTCTCACTTACTTTTTCTACTCTTTGACAGTCATTCTTAGCCATTTGACCTACTTCCCACTTTCTATACAATTCTTACTTGTGGCTTAAGTTCTTGAAGAGTTCATGATTTAGCTGACCTTCACATAAGGACAGGCAGTGTCTGTGGCCTTACTCAAAAGTCTTTGGGAACTGCCAGTTCTTAAAAGTCTTTGCTCTTGCACTGACACGGTATCTATATCAGCAACCCAAGGCTATTAAGTATTCCTTTATTAAGTTCAGTATTTTTAATTTGAATTTATCTCTGTCCATCTTCTTCTGTATCCGAAATGTCAATATTTCAGAGACTTTGTCATGAACCCCCGGCTTTCAATTTTGCATTTTCACCTGTTTACCTTTAATCACCTCAGTCCAGTCCAGTCCATGAGCCTCCCTTCAACTCTTTCTTCGTTTCTGAAAACCTAAAAACTGACTGCAAAATGTTTTAAGCAGATATTGGGCCACCCAGATTCTTTTCCAGCAGATAGGTGCACAACAGCATTGCCAGCACCTCTGGCTGCTATTTTTGTGATTATTAGAACTGTAAGATACTAAGACACTAATGGAAGTCTCTGCATCCGTTTCTTGCTGATGTTCTGCTCATCAGAGCAGTGTCTTCTAAATATCCATAAATAATTAACCATCATGTCCATTTCTCCTCAATAGCTCATCTCCTTGCCTCATTTTTTAATAACTCCTCTTTGATAGATAGAACTTCATCTTTCCTCCTGAGCAATTAATGTCTATTTATATTACTATTACGATACATGTAAAAACTTGCAATCCCTCCCCTCTGCTTTCATAATCCTTGCATTAAAGTACTCAAGGCACAAATGTCTTTGACATCTGACATAAGGGCTGTCAGAAGCAGCAAGAATTTGAAGAATATCTCAAAAATAAGTACCGAGGACTCAATTTTCCCCTCTATCCCAGCATATAATGAAATGATAATGGTGCTTTGCTGTGGCTGGCCAGAAGGAGAATGTTACTGACAGATGGATGCCAAAAGAAAAGAGCTCAAAAACCAGTCCTAAACTGATGAAAACAATTTAAGAATCACAGTCTGTTGCCTAAGTTCAGATTGCTGAGCGATTCTAATGAAGACTGTTCAACCATGCTTTTGGATTATCTATAATCAGTTCTTGAAAAAGAAAAACTCCCAATCCCACTGCAACTTGATATTTTTACTATTCTTTTTATATAATATCAGTTAAGTAATTTATGAGCACTTTAAAGGGGATGGCAGCACAATGGAGGAAAAGTACAAATTAAATAACTGTTTTTCAGAAGAGATCTTATTTTTCCTGGAGAAGATCAGAATTGTGGATCTGTGCAGGGAAGAATACAAAATGAAACAAAAGAGCACCTCATCAATTTTGGATAACAAGAATGCATTGCTAAATAAATATAGCACCATATTTCCCATTTCTTTGCAAAGTTTGAAAATAAGTTCTTAATATAATCTTAAACTATATGGATTAACCTTTTCCAGGTGTAGCAGCCACCAAGCAAAAGACAGAGGGAGTGAAATCCATATTCTAGCAAAAGACCAGAAGTAAATCCCTGCTCTTCAATGCACCCTGGAAAGGTTGTTCTGACCATTCACATTAGTCTGAATTTCATTTTAAGAGCATTTCATGGAGTAAGAGAACAGTTATCAGTGGGGGAAGGCTCGTTTCACTCAGCATTGGACATCTCCTCTGCAGCAGCTGCAGTTGAGTTCATCAGAACAGGATCTCTGTACAGATCAACTTGAAAATATCTGCACTTTTTAAAGGATCAATTAATCTAATATATCGTATTTTTCCACTCCTGAATGAGGCAAACTATACCCCTAACAGTCCTATTGACTATAAAGGGAACCTGGGCAGCTACTTTTGGCCACGTGAATGCCACCCTCACTACCACTACAGTCCAGGGTTATCTCACAACCTACATGAGAATAACGGCATTAAAAGGTTCTGGAAGAACAAAGGCAGATTAAAAGCAAAGACAAAAATACAGAGATACGAAAGGTGCCATTAACCTCTGTCACAGAGAAGATTTTCAAATTAGTAATGAGAAATATATCGCATTCTTTGAATTCCAGATCACAGAGATAGTTCCAGCATCCCTTTTTCAACAGTGCTTTTCCAACATTTCATTTGTTTATCTGATACTTTTCTGGCAGAAGGAATACTACAGCAGAGGGCTTTAATCACACAGTACTTACTTAATTTTGCAATGTGTTTCAAAGCCCTACTATACATGAAAACCTTAATAAGATGATCTCTTTTCTATTAAAAAATTGCTTATTTTTAAAGTAATGCAACAACAATGTAGAAGCCATAGTTTTCTTAAAGGTTTGTCAAGAATATTCAGCAATTTAGTCATTGATTTTCAGTCAAAGCATATATCTTCTCTGTGTTTACAATAAATATTCAATAAATAAATGGAGAAGAAGACAAAGTATTTTCCCAATCCACTCTCTGTATAAATACACCAACATAACCTGAAGTCTATTTTTACCTGTGTCATATAAGTAGTATTAATATTGCCACTGCATATAATCTTTAGTCTGCCTACATCCCAACAAAGAAATTAAAGTGAGAACTTTTGGACAGGGATTGCTGAAGAGGTATTGTATCACTTGATAAAATATTTGTTACTGCTAACAGAGTAGAGAAAAATCTCAGGAATATGTGATAACTCACCCACTTTCAAGCCTTTGTCCTCATCTATTTTTCACTGTTGACTCACACTTCAGCTAAAAATCTTTTCTCTCAGTTCTAATTGGCTACTGAAAACTCAGCCAGTAACATCTACGATGAAATGCTGTATTAAAATACAAGGGTGCAGATGAAGTTTAAACTATTTTTGTTTCATCAGAGTCATATCGTGAATAGTAAAACCAACCGATTTGCTGTGTTTGCCTCTGAGTTTTGTCTCAGCAAAATCACCTTGTTGCTAGAGGTGATCAATGCAGTCTCACAAACCTGTGTAAACATCCATTGACTACATAGCAACCAACAAGAGGGGAGAAAAGTGTTGCTGTTGTACTTATCTATCATAGACTCATTAGCCTGCAGATTATGGAGATGTCCTGCCTTTATCAAGTCAGATGATGTTAACATGAGCTTCTGTAAAAGAGGCTTTTCTGTGAAGTTTCAAAGAACACAAAAACTAAAGGAGCTTTGACTTGATAACAACATATTGATATCTTTATCCATCCTCTTTGTTGCACATGTCCTCCGGGCATCTCTGGAAATATCAGCCCTCCCTGCCCCTCAGGATTCATACAACCACATTGTGAAATCCTGAGCTCCCCATCACCTTAATAGGTCTAGACTCAACTATTAAGTGTTTTAGCCCAAAGGATGACAGGGGATTTGACAACCTCATACGTTACATGAACAAATCTTCTGAGACAGATTAACTACACTGGTCCATTTCCATTTCCCACTGCCTCTTGTGACTGCAACAAAGCACCTTTTTTCACCAAAATGGAAAGCATCCCTCTGAATTCTATATAGATTTAAACTACCTGAGCTGAAGCACCAAGGAGATGAAAGCATGTATATAAGAAATCAGCCAGGAAAGACCAGTTTGCTTCCTAGTCTAATTAATTGAATTGCATTAGCAGCTATAGCACTCTATTAATACTAGGACCATTAAGCAGAACTACAGCCACAAAAGGATTTTCATTTATTTTGTACATCTAGACTAACTCCACCCTCATGTTTTACCAGCACAAACCAATCCATTCAAAATTTGTGCAAATCCAGGCTTGTTCACTAATCACAGCCACGTAAGTCATGCTGAGAACAACATCACAGGAGAAAATAATATCCATGTTTTATTCTCAACATCAGGTACCTCCACACAGATGTTGACAGCAAGTTTCTGCACTCTTGGTATTCATATGTAATAATGACTTCTCATTAACCATTTAGAGAGTGCCACGAGAATTCCTGTTCAAAAGTAAAACACGAGTAGAGTAAGACCATACAGTCAGAATACAACTTTGAAAATTCTGAACCTGCACAATCAGAGAAAGTAAGCTGGCTCCACAGAGAGAAGCCTCACAAGAACAAAACCTCATATACCACTACTTAAATTTTAAGATTATGAGGTAATATTGTAGAGAGTATTTCTAAGCCTGAAGGGCTAAAAGCTGTGAGGTTATTAACAGAGCCCATGCCTTTGCAGAAACTTACTCTCGTCTGCCTCAGATGCTTAATGACTGGTTGGCAGGGAAAGGGAATCAGCTGCTCACCATTAATCATTGCAAGAAGTAGCCCTGCAAGCTCATAAACAGCAGGAAAGCCATTTTTACTGACATGGTTAAGACAGTAGCACAGGACAGTGACTTTTGCCCCATTTTCACCTCCTCCACTATTCCGAGGGTGATGAGTGAATAGCAACACTCCTTGAGTTTAGCTACACTACACCAGCCCTTCCCTTGGCAATATTGTATTCTGCCTTCCTTCCTTTGAACTTTGCTCATGAGGACATTGCAAGGCAGGCAGGCACTACACATGACAGCCTTAAATTATAAGGCCACAGAAAAATGCACATTATTCTAACATTAAGGCAAATTTAATATTTCAAGCAGATGCCTATATTGTTAAAACAGATTACGTTTTAATCTCCTTTTTTTTTAACTTAATGTCTGTCTTCTTTTGTGTACCCAAGAGTCTCAACAGTGTTATTAACATCTCATTTCTTCCTGTGTTACAGACCTCTTACATCTCTCTTCTACATAGACAGTGACCTCTGTATGCCCTGAAGCTCACAGGGCAGTCTATTTATAACTGAAGTGGAATGAATATTTCACAGAAGTGTTTCATTTAAGAAACTTTGTCACTTTTTCTTTTTATAACACCACCAATGGAAGATTCTAATCCTTTACTTAAAAAATTGATTGAGTATATTTACCATCTGGGCAGTTTGGCTTGGTCAAGCCCTTCAGTGTACTTTCTGCTCTTTGCCTCAGTAACTGTGTGAGCAAAGCACTATTTTCAAACTATGATGACCAGAACAGAATATTGCTGAAGGGGCCTGGGAAAAGCAGACATTTCAGAGGACACTGAACACAAAAAAAGACTCTTTTGTTAGGGAAAACTTAGTGTAAGAGAGGTCTAAATATGATTTAAGAAAATTCTTCTGAAAGGTTAAATGAATATTCCCTTCCCTTATCATGGCACTATTAAGACTACTATTCCTGTGTTATTTATTCACTAAAATAGCTGTATTTCCAAACAGTTGTTGGATTATTCTACAGCGATGCAACGAATGCATTAGAGACTTACTCACAGACTTCATTCTGTATGAAAAGAGCCAATTAAATATTTCCATATGTTTACTGGAGCCATATATTCTAAATTTTATTAGGAAAAACATTTGTTAAAATTGCACCAGTACCAAGCAGTACTGCATTACCTCTTACAAACATGTAACTTGTCCTTTCTTATCCTCCTTGTTCAAGTACAAAGTGACCTTGAAGACCTATTTTTTACTTCCAAGGTACTTTTCATAGTTTTTCTGTGACACAATAAACAGCAAATTACTGTGACCTGATGAATCTGAAATGGTCTTTCCCAGTAGATTAAACTGCCTCCTTTACATGTAATTTGGCACTCGTTACCTGTTATCAGCCTCAGGTCAGTCATTAAAAAAAACTGTAATTCTCGAAGATAATGATGAGGCATTGGATAAACCTCCCCATACTTTAGGGAGTATAACTGCAAAACCACCTTGCCCAGAACTTCAGAATTCCCTCTCCTGCAGAAAGAGGACTGAAAAAAAAAATATAGATCTGTGAGCTACTGAAACAGAAAATTTAACATATAAGACAATATTGAACCTGATAATTCAGCATTAAGGTTTTTTGAGCTGATAGTGTCCTAATGAAAAATAAATACAAATGAGCATTTGGTCTGAGGCATCAGTTGTGTTCTTAGGCTTCTAAATCCTTCTGCACAGAAAAAGGATCTATGCCTTAGCACAGCTTCTGGGAGGATGTGCTCCTTGATCTTCCCAAGCACCGAGGTCAGCAGTGCCCTGGGTCCTCCTTTTCACCCTTCCTAAAAAGAGGTGAATGTTTCCCTTTTTCCAATCACCACAGACTTCACCCAACCACCACGACTTCTCAAACATCATGAAGAGTGGCTTGGCAACTACATGCAGCCAGTTCCCTTGGAACTCTGGGACGCACCTCACTGGGTCCTGCAGCCTTAGGTATGTTCCGGTGCCTCAGGTGGTTGTGAACCTGATCTTCACTGGCAGTGGGAGGGACACTGCTCTGTCCCTGCCCTGCAGTCCCTCCACTCGAGAAGTGCAGGAAGAGAGACTGTCAGTGAAGACTGAGGCAAAAGAAGCTGTTGATTACCTCGACCTTCTCCTCATTTGTTGTTACCAGTTTGTCAGCCTTGCTCACTGGAGCAGCAGGGTGGGGCCATTTGCTTTCTCTGGCCTTCATCTTCTGGCCAACACATTTGTAGAAGCCCTTTCTGTCACATTCATCTCCAACCCTACACTACCAGACCACGTCCCTGTGCTCTTCCCAGGTCACATGTCCTTGCTTCCACTGCCTGTGCGCTTCCTTCTTGCCCTTCAGTTTGACCAGCAGGTCTCAACTCACCCACGCAGGTTGCTTGCCTTCACTGCCTGATTTCCTACACCTATGGGAAGTGTCAGAGATCTGCCAGCTCTGTTCTGCTCACTTGTCCCTCAGGGCATCCTCCATGGAGGTCTCGTAAATTAAAGGCTGTATATGGTGCTGCAGAAAGGTTGACCATACTTTTACATAAGCAAGAGGACAAACAAATTTGGGATAGTTTGTATCCTTCTGTTTTATATCTCCAGTCTAATTTTTTTTTTCTCTTCTGCTTACAGATGCAATGCACTTGTTGGCATCAGGTAGCTGAGGATTTTATTAACTTCACTGGACAGCACCTGTGCACAATTAATGACAGAATCTAAATAATGGTTTATTTCAAGAATCGTGTAAAGTCGTATCCCTGTTTGCTGCCTTCAAATTGCCTAATTTAAAATTCATCAGCATTTCTGTCCCAGCTCACACTCCGGCCACTACAAAGCTATGGTTATGCTCTTCTAATTACATTGCTTATGGCAGGGAACAATAAATTCATTTATTCTGAATAATTTACTGTTCAAACTGTACCACACTCTTCATATCATACTGAGTGCCTCAATTTGTATACGTTCAGCGCTAACACTTTTGGTAGTGACAAATTTTCTCTTTTTTCAATTTCTTTAACTCGAAGCTAATAGATCTGCTAATAAAATCATGATCCTTCAACGAGACGGGATCACTGCAGAGTTGGTATGTGACACTATTCTGGTTGGTTTCATTTGTGTTTCAGTCTATATAAGGGGGAAATAACATTTTCCACAAGGAACATGCCATGAAAACCCTTAGAGCTCATTTTTAATGAAGAATTGCCTCCTTTGAAGCCAGCCACTTTCCCAACCAATTACTTATTTTAAAAATAATGGTAATAAAAAGATTAATTCTTATGATTTATCGGTCCAATTTTCAGCTAGCAGCCTTCACTTATACATGGGCAAATCTATTCTTGTAAATACAAGTGAACATAATTTTGAAGTACCAATTCTTGCCTGACAGATTTGTGACCGCGCACATTTCATGCTCTCTTCATTAAGAAAGTCCATTGCATTAATGGACGTGCCAGGCACAATAACAGTGTGCAAGCAGGGGTGCTGATTTAAGTTACAGAGCCACAAAAACAAGCTGGACAGAATTTTAAAGGAATTCCAGAGTAAACGACTTATAAGAGTCTGCTTTAAAACAAAATACCTTAAGGCCTCTCTTCTGTCGTATCTGTGCCGTACAGTGGTTTGGGGGAAAGAAAGGTTGCTGGATGCCTTTGTGCCTGTCCCTGGACTTTGGCTTTACAAGAGCAGACTTGTCAGATAGTAACTGATTTAACCACATGCACTTGAGCAGTCTGGAATTGCTGGTAGAGGTGCACTTCCTCGACTTTGGGAAGTTATCCCGTTTTCCATCACTGGCTGAGGAGGGCAGAGAGCTGCCTGCCCCTCTCTGTGCCCTTCCTCACACAGTCCTTACAGACAGCATCCCATTGTATATCAGAACTCTTGGGGAAAGGTGTCAAGACAATGCTTTTACAGAGCTATTTCAATAGCTGCAAATTCTCCCACAAACCAAACTATATCTTGATTAACAGCTTTTTTAAACTCAGGGAAATACTTGCAGGAAAATCGAAATTCCAGGTCCAAACCTCTGTGAGGGCTCTCCTTTCCCTGCATCTCGATCCTCCTGCTTGACCTACTTGCATTTCAAGTCTGTCAGACTCAAGCTACTTGTAATGTTGTGGCCTGACTTAGTTGTCCTAAAATTCATTTTGATCATGTTACCTCTTGGATTAAGAAGCTTCATCGACCTTTTTCTTCTTTTTTTTTTTCTTTTTTTGAGATCAAGGATATCATTTAAAAGTTTTACTATTATGTTCAAGGTACTTCAGGACTCTCACCCCTGTTATTTATAGGAACAGATCAATGCCCATGTTCCACCTTGCAGCTTGTGCTCAGTCTTAGATTACTGTCTGCCTTGACTCCTTATCATTCTCTGGTAAAATTCAAGCATTTTTCATTTTGCCTTTTGCGCACCCTGATTCTTGCCAGGAACCTAAACCAGCAACCAGTGTACATCAAAAATCTTTCCATTAGACAGGTACTTAATTGTTTTGCTGAACTGGGACAGAAGTTTCTGTTCAAGCTCGTGATACGCCTCAATGAGCAGGCACTGCAGGCCAGCAGGAGTGCCTCTGCAGAGTGGAACAGCTGTTCCCAGGATTCCACATTGCACTACGGGTTTCAGATTTACTTTGAACTAAATTAGGCTGGTCCCATGGATTTAATGCTCATCAGCATTTGGAGTGAATTAGGTACATTTCTAGGACATTTTTTCAGTCCAATTTCATTGGAGTGAAATCAGAGTTTACTCCAAGGCCATCCTCCAATACAAACCTAAGCGCTTTAAATGAGGACCCTCAGGAGATTCCTCTTCTGAGCCAAACTGTAACACTAATATAGATGCACTTTTGGGCTCTCCAGTGTAGGAAAGAACCATTCCTATTTCCTTTCCCTATGTTTTTCCAAATTTATTCCGTGCAGGTGAAGATTTCTGAAGTGATTATTGCACTGTTAATGTCATACAGTGATCAGGTTCGTAAGCTCCCGGGCTGTTTCTAACATAAGGCAATGCCAGAGACACTGTCTCCAGTTACAAATTGGTAAAACACTTAGCACAAAATGAAATTACAAGGCCTTCTCTAGGATCTTCCTTCAATGGCTACTATTTATAGGTAATAGACACTGTAGAATTAGCTATTTGGATACACCATTAGGGAGAGGAACTTCAGCTCGTGTAACATGTGTTAGTTTATGGGAAATGAAGTCACGCAGCTCTGGCAGTTAATAGGAGCAATGTCAGTCTTTGCAGAACTACCCAGTAATCAGTGGCCCACTGTACATTTAAAGCAGCTTGACACTGATTTCCACTTATCCCCAAATACTTAATTACTATTGGATATGGTCACAGTGCTACATAACTCCAATTCCCTATCATCTGCACATGCCTGGGACTGAATCTTAATCTCGCAGATGTGTAAATCAGAAGGAAATATAAAGATTATATTAATGTTGCATCTTTATCAATCTGAACCAATTAACTCCCTGAAGGAGAAACATAAGCACCTGCATTTGGAAAGAGGGAGAGAAGAGAATATTTATTCTATTACCAGAGCAAATGATGAGTGAAATAAAGCAAGAACAGAAGAAAAGACATTTAAGTTCACACTTTCCTTTTTCTTCCTTAATGAATAGAAATGTATGCCGTCAAGGCATCAATTTTTCCAATGGGTATGCTTTGGTTTCTCATAAAAATAGTGAATATGATGTCTGGAGGGTTTATCTGACAGTAGCACAACCACTTTTTGCTACCTCCTAGGCTCCTGACTGCTGAAGTAATACAGGTTTTGTTAATAAAGTGCACATTGCTATATATTCAGTACAGGTACATCATGACTTGAAGAGCAAAACCTTGGTGTTTAGTTGTGTAACATATACAGGTGGTTTGTGTAACCCCTTACAAAACCTCTTCAGGTTTTTAATGAGAAATGGGATATAATTTGGTCTTCTGAGCTGTTGACCTGAAATAGTTGCCCACTCAAATAGGGGGCAGCTCCCTAATCCCCTCCCTTACAGGGCAGTTTCTCTGCTTTCTTTGTGTCTGTCTGAATCAGTCAGGATAAAGCTAAGTCCACTAAAGAAGGAGATGACATTTATAGATTAGCCAGAGGAACTGTGATTGTAGTCCTTCCTCCATTCTCTGAGAGATTTTGCTCACCCTGTATCCAGCACACTGAGCTGCTGCTTGTACAGTTTCACCAGTGGATCAGCATATGCCTTTTCAAATATTCTTCTCTGTCATTCCCCCCCCTTGTTTTAGAGTTAAGCCTCATTTATTAGAGCCAGTGTGATACTGATTGCAAATGCCACAATTTTGGGGGTTTCAGGTTCAGACATTTCTGAGAGTCTGATTCTCTGAAACAGTTATAACTGTTTATACCCTCAGCTCTTACAGCTTTATAAATGCCTCATAGTGGAAAGCCAAAAACTGAAGCAAATCAAGTCACTTTTTTTAAAAAAGATCTTACTATAATTTCTTAAGCCAAATCACAAAATCATTACTCAGGTAAAACTTATCGGAATGGACATGAAGACTGACCGTATAAAAATCAATAAGAGAAGAATTCACAAATCATGTATCCAGCAAGGAGCAAGTTCTCTAAAGTGTGTGATTTTAATTGGACCCTCAGAAGATGTAAGTAATGATCTTGGAGGAAGATATAAAGCCATTGGGAATAACACGATAGCAGAAACTCACTACAGTTTAAGATGCCAGCACACCCACACCATAGTGCAAGCCTGAGAGAGAGGAAGAATTGCTTTAAGACTAAGACTGATGAGAAGGAAGTGACATTTTGGTATGATTCATCACTTATTGAATCCTATTGAGTGGCAGGCTGCTCATTCTAAAAGTCTTCAGCTCTGAGAAATAAAAAAAAATATTTGAAGAGAAACACTCCACTCCCCAGTTCTTCTATGAGCTCAATACAGCAAAGTCATCTGAGATAACTGGAAACTGGCCATGTGTTACGTTACCTGCTGGCACTTAGTATGGTGAGTGCATTTATAAGCACACCCTTTGCATAAATACACTATTCACATAACTGGGTGATGTGTTTATATAGATATGTACACATACAGATCAATAAGCAAATAAAGGATTTCCAGGACATGTAGCCCAATCTGCATTGCAGAAATCGTTAAGGATTGTTCCAACTTTCTGTACTGTGAGATTTATGGTGCTCTAAATCCCATTTATATTTTTATCTGAATCAGCCTGCTCATCCCTTGCTGCTTTGCCTCCCCAAATCAAATTCAGTCAGTTCTCCCTAGCTCTGTCTGAATGTTTCCTTTGATTGAGTGATGTTATTTCTAGAAAAAACACTCAAATCAATTTAATGCAAATTCCTTTTCACGTCCTGGTTGACCCATCAGGACATCGACAATAATAGATTGAAGTAGTTACTTCCTGAGGCAGATGACTCATTGAGTGCTTAGTAATCAATTTTCATCGTTGTGACTGCATAATCTGTCTTTGGGGTTCGGTTACATATCGTGACTGGAATGCCACAGAATCCTGGATTGCCTGATACAGAAAATGAATGGTGAGCCATCAGCCATTTTAAACTGCGCAAACCACCACAAGAGTCACATCTGACGCAGAAAGGCTCTACCTGTTCTCAGGCACATCAGGGAAAGGCAGGAGTAAATCCAGGCAAACCAATGGGGCTGCATGAATTGAAATCCACTGCAGCTAAGATAAGAATTGGATCCTTTGAGGATATGCCAGTTTAATGTTGTTGTGAAATCAGAAGCAACTCACTGCATTCAACCTTTCTTCATCTCTGCAAAAATCTGATTCACAGAGAGGTGTGTAACCAAAGCAGAGCAAATGAGTTTTAATCTAATATAGAAAAGATGTGAATTCATTTATGAAAACTTAGATGGGAGAACTGTGAATTCAGATCACCTAATTAAACATGTCATGGCTGTAGACCTGCTTGCTGTGTACACAAACCTGCAATGCTTCACAGCATCCAAGCTGCATCTCACACAGGATGTGTCATATGATGACACTGCATTACAGTGACTGCATAATTTACAGTCATTCTGAAAGATCCCCAGGAACTTGTGCGTTTCCAACACAATGGCAGGAAGGAGCTCCAAACTCTAATGCCATAAGGTATCCTGCCAAAACATGTTCCTACAACTAGGATGCTGGACTAACTAAGTGGAAGTCAAAGTTGTTTGACTATTGCATCCGACTGCACCCTCAGTGCAACAGGATGAATGATGACTCTGAGTCTCCTCATGCTGGGGTGTTACCACTGGGATAAGATTCCTTCATAACTAGACTGTGTAGGCTAAAAATAAGAAAACCAGGAGAGAGTACACCTTGCAATTTTATATGCCATTTTAAGGCAAGAACTTTAGTTCTTAAGATTCATATCAGTTTGACAAGTTACTCAGTTTTGTTACACACTCTTCATTATGTCTGGTGCGTCTTTGGAAAGCCACACTTGAAAGGTTTTATATTTTTTGACATTGTAGCTTTCTGACAGGAAAACATTGCTCTTTCTAACAAATTCTCTGTTCACAAGGAGTACCCTGCCCTGCAAAGCAACTTGAGAGGCAAACTCCAAAAGTTTGGAGGCATGGCACGAAGCAGAGCAGTCAATACTATCCTCCAAGAAATGCAACAAACCCAACCATGGAATCAGGGAAAGTTCTGAGTTTCAGGTGGTCCACAGAAGTCACTATTCAATAAGCCTACACCGGCAGGAAAAAAAACCTGATTTCCTGCAGCAGTTTCCAAACGATCTTCAAGGCCCAGACATGCAAAAACTACCTTCTCATCAAAGAAGAGCCAGTTTCTTTAACATTTGGGAAAGGATTCTTTCAAACAGTTAAACTAATTAAATTTTTAGCAGCTATGTACATCTCAATAATAATAATAAAAATCTACTATGGAGAAACTTGAAGTATTTCTTGTATAATAGCAATCACAAGAAAGAAGTTTTAAACCAAAGCAATACAGCAATCTCTCTGTGCCAAACAGTATAACAGTACTTTCATGCATAATAACAAAACATCCTCTAACTGCAGCACTCACAAGGTTCTGTGATTCAGAAGCACCTTAAAGTGATGTACACAGAAATAGTTGGATGTGGCACACTTCATGTCCAGCAAAATAAGCTTTGGGGGCTCCACCTCAAGTAACTTCTGCCATTTGATTTTGTTGACGATGCTTAAAGAGTAAACCCACTTGCTGCTCTTCAGCAAACTCGAGGCTTCCAGGGAACACAGTGGGGCTTTAAGTTTACTGACTAATGAACAACCACCTCACAAAGCAGCACACAAAATAAATAGCTCTATTTAACCACTGCAGTATGGTCAACAGTACACTGACATTATTCTGCCTTACCGGTTCTCCAGTGTAGCCTAAATCTTGTACCTTGAAAGCAACTGCAGCCTCTGCTTGTTAGAGGTTTCTTGTCTGGTTTTGGTTCCAGTTTAGATCCCACAGGAGTTTCAGTAACAGAAAAACTGTAACACAAGTACCAGCGTGCACCTCTGAGTCCTGGAAGTTCCTGCTCCCTCAAGCTCCATGGCTTGTGGAGGGTTTGATATCAGGTTACAAGCACAGATTCCCAATGCCTCGGGGTTAATTTCTTTAGCACTAACACACAATTACATGGCTTGGGCCTGGCTCCCATACTCATTCACAATGATTCTGTAATGATCTAAGCAACAGTAACTCTTTCCAATCAGCTAGAGAAACAGAGAGAGAAATTTTGGTAGAAGACACTATTGTAAATGAACAAAGTCACACACAATTGCTCCCTGTGAAGATGCTGCAGGGCCCTGCACCTCTGCTAACCAGTGCTGCTTGTTCAGTGTCCATGTGTATCTCTCCCTAATATACAAAAACTTACAGCAGGCATGACCCAGTCTGTGGTAATTTCAGTGTCCAAGTCAATGTGTAGTAGCAGCATGATCTCAGGAGAGAGCTCTGATATCTCACATCACACAACTGAATGTCTGGTAATTATCAACACAGTGACTAAGACCAAAAGACAACCTTTCCTAAGGGAAAAGCACATACAGAGATTCTGGAAGGCAGAGAGACACATGTACACTTTACAAGAGCACCTGCCTTCGCCATAAGCACAGCTCCTTTTGATCATGGTTATTATCTCCACGGGTAGCTGCTCTTTTGCCTTCGTGATTTTCCGTACCGTACTGCTAAAATATATTCTCAGACAGGTAGGTTTTTAAGACAGTTGCTAACAATAAAAGTATAAACAAAAAGCACAAATACATGCTGGGCAGAGAATGAATTAAGAACAGCCCTGAGGAGAAAGACTTGGCGCTCAACATGACCTGCAGCCCAGAAAGCCAATTCTGTCCTGGGCTGCATCCAAAGCAGTGTGGGCAGCAGGTTGAGCGAGGGGATTCTCCCACTCTACTCTGCTCTGGTGAGACCCCACCTGCAGTGCTGCATCCAGCTCTGCGACCCCCCAGCATAAAGAGGACATGGACCTGTTGGAGCAAGCCCAGGGGAGGCCATGAAGATGCTCACAGGACTGGAGCACCTCTCCTCTGGACACAAGCTGAGGGAGATGCGGTTGTTCAGCCTGGAAAAGAGAAGGCTTCAAGGAGACCTTAGACCGCCTTCCAGTTCCTAAAGGGACTGAAAAAAGAGCTGGAGAAGGACTTTCAAACCTGTTTGGAAGTTAATTTTAAAGTCATTTAAACAACTCTGGGTCACATCATAATTTGCCTATGCCACAAAAAATCTTGTTTCAAATGCTTCATTCAATAATTATTGGAAATTTCCATTCTCCTAACTAGTCTGTAAAAATAACATTTCAAAAGATAAATAGCAAATAAGAAACAGTTAAAGTTTACTGATCACAACCCATAGTCTGAGAATTATCTGTCCAGAAAAGCAAGAAAACATTAAAAAATAACAAATGCACTATCAGAAAATAAAGACCATTTATTGAAACATTTGCAAACCAAAAAGTACTATAGTCATAATAATTTAAAACAAATATGTTTTCTATCTCTACTTTCTCAATATAATAACTTATTGCAATTGATGTGATTAATCTGCATTCATATAATTCTTCTCTACAGTGACACATCAGTTAAAGAGGAGCATTAAGCACAAAGTCCCCTGAATGTAACCATAGTTGCACTGGAGTGGAATATAATTAACCTTTACATAGTTCAGATGTGCAAAGGTTATGACATCTGCCACTTACAAACTCCTCGTGGCTGGTCTTGGGAAACTGGGTTTCCTGTAGGTACCTGGGTGGTTGTTCTGAATCTGCATGTATAGACACATCCATCATGTTCAACAGAATCTGCAGTGCTTACAGGAATCATCTCTGGGACTGCACATTATCTGATGTAAGCAAGCATTACAGATCTGTTTTAAATGTATTCCCCTTTCTGGCTCCCACCTCCTTTATCCCTTAGTACTTTGAGGAGGACACGCCTGTGCTCCAGTTCAGAAGAGCGTGTGGTCTGTGAACGCTCACGCACCAAGAGCCCATGGCAAAGTCTGAACCCTGGCTATGCAAAAGCAGGGATTACCTCCCCCAGGAGAGCCCTCCCCAGGCTCTGCAGGGAGGTGCACTGCCCAGCTTCAGTGCAGGACCTTGGGCAGTGTGAGGGACTGAGGCCCAGCCGTGGCTCTCCGATGGGCAGGGTGCTGGTTGTTTGCATCTTGGTTACTGCAAGACCACTTGGGACATTAATATACAAGCATGCTCTGCTTAGATGTATTTTTGGCAGGGCTTTTGAGATGAAGAAGGATCTTAGTCAACCTTCAGTACACAGAGATTGAGAATGTTCTTTTGAAACATCCCGTCCAAAAGACTTTGCCTTTTTTCCCCAAACATTCCATAAAGAGCAAACAAGGTTCACAGAAGACATCGTCCCTCTAGAGTACTGATGACAGGAAGAACCTGATCCATTAGGGGAAAGTCTTGATGGAATAGCTTTTGATTTAGTCGTGATCAGGGAAAAAAAATATGATTCACAAGCTAACTATGAAAATTAAGTCTGTAACGACAACTAAATGCCATCATATTCAGCATCCTTGCAGATGGAAAAGCCAGAAGAAGAAAGAAAAAAAAATCTGTATCAGTGACACATCAGCTCTTTAAAAGTTATATAATGGAGAGAAGGCTCATTAGTGAGAATATCTGAAAGTAAAATTCTTGTAAACAGTAGAGACATTGTTTAAAGGTATCAGAGTCACAGAGATTTTAATAGCTGAGTAAGGGGCGTTATTAGCAGTAAAAGAACATTCATCCAAATAAGTAAAAAACATATGTAAATGCATACACAAAAAAAGCCTAAATTACTGGAAGCTAAAGCAGGTGAGATATTTTGGGGAATAATTTATTGCAGATTCCATAGTTAGCAATAAAAGCTTTTTTTTAATACAGTGGAAGGAAGAAGGCTGCCAGAGTTGCTGTGATCAACAGATAATCAAGGCAGAAGGGCATCCTACTATTCCCAAACAAAGCTTACTTTTTGCACCTGTGTTCATTGATGACAACATGGGAATATTCCCACACCAGCAGAAGGTGAATCTGAGACAATGTTTCAATACTAAAGCTTTTACAGGAAGGGGAAAAACATCCCAAGCAACCAAAACCAACCAAACAAAAACCAAACCAAACCAAAACAGACAAACCAACAAAACCTAAGAATCAAAAAAAACCCCACAACAATCCAAACCTGAATGGTAACAGATTTCCAGGACCAGGGGATACTCACCTAAAAGCCAGAAAACAACCAAGAGAACCACTCTCTGCAGCATAAGGTCACAACCCAAACCTGTGTTCCTGTTCCTGTTCCTGCAAAGGGTGGGTTCCACACTCTGTGACACAAAAGCACGTTGCTTGGGTATTTCTTATCAAAGCAATCAGGGAAATGGGCACAAGTTACTCCTGAGGAGATTAAGGTTGGACAGGAAAGGAACGTTTTTCACAATTAGGACAATCAGCCACTGGAATAATTTCCCCAGGGAAGAGGTAGATTGCCCAACATTGGATACTTTCAAGATCCAGCTGAACAGGGTGCTGGGTGCTCCTGTCTCGACTGGTGTTTTTGCCAGGAAAGGTTGAACCAGCTGATCCTTGAAGTTCCCTTCCAAGCTGGCATTCCCTGACTGTATGACAGTAGTATTCCCCTTGGCTGCACTGCACGTCTGCCCTGAGAGTGGCACCTTCACACACCACTCCAGAATGAATGCAGTGGGACAGAACACCCTTTTATTGCCCTGGCAGAGGCTGTGTTTGGGAGGTGCAGCACACACTGATCACTATTTAGATTTTTAGATTGGTGATGGTAAATTGCTATAATCAGAACAGCTGGTAACAGCAATTTTTATTTATCATTAGCAGTCTAAGCAAAAGTCAAATACCAAATGGACACAGGAACTAAAAAACAACCCCAGTCAACATAAGAAAGGAGCTCCAATGGTGTCATGTATTGCACTGTGCAGAACTCAACACAGCAACGTATCTAAGAGATGGCTGCATAGCAGCAGCTGGCAAACCACTCCTGGCTATTACATCTCCTTGTTCTTGATAGTTAATCCCTCAGAATCAGATTTTCAAGTGGCACCAGAAGTCTGGGGTTTTGTTCAGGTGTTGTGGGGTTTAATGCTCTCAATCTGGTATTTTTGTGAAAATGAAATATTCCTTGTAAATAAAGGTAATTGAATATAATAACACTTATGATGGCCGGAGAATCTCGATGACAGATTTTTCCAAACTGCAACTCCGCATTGGGGTTGAAGTGCCAGAACCAAAACAGAATACCCTGTTCACTGGTTCAGTTCACAGCCCATACCAGGAAGGTGGAAAAGGTCTGCTTTCTTATCTATAAATATATTCCTCTTCTAAAATGATTATAATTTTTCCCCTTTAAATCTAAAGTAAAAGAAGTAAAAGCCCAGGATAGCCATGTGAATAGAATTTACGATCTTGATCAGAACAGAGGGGAACTGCTAAATTTATGTCATCAGCTCAGCTGAAGTTCCATGGAAGAATGTATCCCCAGCAATTTGCAAACTTAGAATATCTGAAATAGTATGATTGGTTTACTAGACCCCTTAATAATTTTTATGTAAAAATGCAAGTGCTATATCAGACTCATTTTCATTGGTAAAGCTCTAACCAAAAGGGGAAAGGAGATTTTAAAAAGTACCTGGATTATTTTCAGGGTTTCCTAATTAATGTTTTGGTGAGACAAACTACTTGATATCTGAGCTTATGTCCCTTTGAGGATATTTTGCTTCTAATACATTAAATGTTAAAGGAGTACATTATATTTAATGTTTAAAATATCAGTACTACATACTGAACATCTAAACCATTCTCTTATTCCCCAGTGGAAAAATTCAGTGCCAAACACCAGTGAAATATGCAACTACATTGCCAGATCTTGCCCACCAAACTGAAAACAATTTTCCAGTTTAGCAGAGGTGCAAAGGCATAACTACATGTTTCTGTTTGCTTTTATTTTCCTCTAACTCCAGGATAATTGCACATAAGAAACTTTTACATGTGCTTCTATTTATGTGCATGTCCTTCACTCTCAGGCTTTTATCTCACTATAATTATAAATCTAAAAATTTAATGGTTTCTTGACTCTTTGCAGAATATCATGAAAGATTATGAAAGAAGAGATGCATAGAGGGCTGAACGTACTTGGCTCATATGAGTATGTTTATAAACTGCTAAAGACAAGCCCCAGAGCAAGAAAAGTACTAGAAAGAGCTCACTGGTATTATCTTGACAACAGTATGTCAACAAAGGTGTTTAGAAACAGCATCAAAATTATGAACATACCATCTTAGCTGAGCAATACAGGGAGGAAAAAAAAGGTAAACCATTTCTTTAGTTTAACCTTAAATAAGGTTCTTAGCACATTCACAAGAATATGGTTTAGTTTTTATGTCTCTATGCATTGTTCTAAGAGAATACGTTAGAGTAACGAAATATCTCCGCAGTAACTGACCTGCAGTAGCACTGAAACATGTTGTCAGTAGAAAGCAGAATCCCAAGCAGGATAATGGGATTTCTCTTAATTTGATTTGCCACAGATGGAGTTAGCATGCCAGTATTCTCCTTGCAGAGATGCTTCTCTTTATGTTTTGCTTCCCAATTAACACAGTCACTTAGAGGTACACAGTGCTGCTGGCTCAGCTACCATTTCACATAAATCTAATTTGGCCTTACAGAGTGCTGCGAGTTCTACAGATCTGAGGAATTATCTGACAGACAACACCCTAATGCACACCTGGCAAAACGTGGAGTTCTGCATCCCATTTGGTGCTGGTACGGCAGAGGAAGGAAGAACAGCCATCACTGCAGCTAACAAATCAATATGTCTTTCACAAATGCTCCTCTGGTCATGGCAATTCAGTAATAATAATAATGAAAAAGAGATTGGAAAGGTAGGAAATCCACACAGGAAAGATTTTAAATTGATTTTGAAACTTTCTAAACTAAGCATCAGAATGGGTGGTCTGGAATGAGGTAAATGCAGAGTCTAACTCCTAAAACTCCTCATAAGGAGTGGCATTTCAACTTTCCTCAGCTTTTGAAAGCTTGATTTTACAGCTTCAGAACTCAGTCTTTGAGAAGCACCTCCTAGCAGTTACACCCCAGTACACAGAGCAAGGATATGGGCAACACTGATAAGGAGGCACTAATCCTTCCCCTCTATGAAAAACAGTCTGAACTGGACTCCATCCTGAAGAGAGAAATCATAATAATACTAAACGTGACTAGGAGTGATCTATTTTTCAAAGAGCAATTAGGAGCCTAAATTTTTCTACTCATGGGTAGTATCACTAGAAAGCCATGTGACTCAAAACATTTCACAAACAAACAAAATCAAGCAGAAATAAAAACACAATATAAAAAAAGTTAAACTGGCATGGAACAGATTAGAGCAAAAAGTAATTTGAGGGAGTTTTAATTCTACTGAACTACCAGGTCCTATTGACAAATTGCACTAGGGTTGGAATTTCTCCTTTTAATTAGTTCCTGCATCCTTGCTTACAACTGTAACAGCACAAGGATTGAGGACCTCAGCAGAATTCAGCTCATAAAGTTCTATTCAAGCTCACACCAACATAATTTATGGTCAAACCCTGTGCCATAAAGAACATAATGTTAATGATCTTAGAATCTGTTAGGCCTCTGGAACTACTGAGAGTTACAACTGTGTCTGCGCACACCTTGGAAACTCCCCAAGATTAAAGCCTAAAAAATGAGCTTCTGTCATATTTCACAATCCAATTAAATATATCAGTGTCTCAAGGGCCAGCAGTCAGGTCTCAGAATAACAGTCAAGCAAGGCAGGAAAAGGGTAAGTATTAGTGTTCGAGCCCAGTTCATCCTGAAATCAGACCCTAAAGAGATGCCACTTCATCCTTCTAAATAGGATGGAAAAAGAGGAACAAATTGTGGAAAAAGGCATTTACACAGGTAAAATCTTCTCACAGGCAACCTTCATTCTGTGGTCTGTTATAAAAGGACTGGAGACCAACAGCAAGATTCACCCAGGTCCTTTCTGTTGCCTTAGTACCACCGTGTGTTAGCTACCAGTGTTCCTTCTAGGATTTTATCTAAAGACCCTTTATCTGTGAAGTGGCTGTCACCCATTTATAGAAAAACTGCCTGAGCATTGCTGGTGCTACTCCATTTTGCAGCTGCTTCAGTCCTTTGCAGTGCTCAGAGCTGTGGTGGCATCACTTTCCTCAATAGCAGGAGGGGAAAGCAGCTGGAGAGGGGAAGTAATAGAACACAAACAACATAAAATACACAGATAGGGTGGAACATAATGTGTAAAACCCCAGCAATTTTCCATAACTAGCTTATTATTAATAACTTCTTAGTATACATTAGGTAGCAACAGAATCTGGAAATGTTTCCGACAACACACAGAGAAAACCAGAACATACAAGTGTGCAATGAACTTCACATTATCCAGGAGTAAAGATGCAGATCTACTCAGTAAGTTAAGAGACATTACAGATCACAGAGTGAAACTGTAAGGACTAGGTTAAGTAAGAAATGCCCTGGTTCCACAGCACATGTGAGCAATCTGATTTCGTGCCCCTCACGTGTCCTTTGCTTCTGAAGAGCACTGGCAGTACAATGGACAGGACATTTACAGCTGAACAGGGGGTAGTGTTACAAGTCACTGGAAGTGCCCCTCATCCCACCCTTTAGTTGATTTAGAGGAGAGAAGCCTCCTTTCCTTCTAAGTTAATTCAGCTTTTGCTGTTTTGTTTTTTGAACAGACATGAAGGAAGTTACTAGAGCCTGGTGGTAGCTGATAAGACCCATTTCAACACGGTTTCTCTTTCAAAAACAATACGTTGTAGATAAGATCATAAAGAAGGCTGTAATTTGGGGTGAAAGCCTTTTCTTTGTGTGCAAGGACAAAGCAGTTCACACCACAGCAAAGCTTTAGGCACTGGGTGAGCCTGTAATTTTTTTCATCATCATCATCATTAGCCATTCTTAATTCCAGTACCACTTATCAGCTTGACTTGTCAACAGACAGAGGTGATAGTTTTATGAAGCTAATAAAGCTTGTTAGTTTATAGTTTATGGATCCAGATCCAACTGTCTGCTTATCACCTCAGTTCAAGCATTTTAAGATCCAATAAATTTCTCCAGACCGAACTCCTGTAGCGTTGCACAGGGACCAAATCAAGTGAGCTTGTCATGAGTCAGCCTTGCCATCTGCACACAGCTTGGCGAGATCACTGTGCTTGTCCAGTCCAGCTCACGGCAGCTTTTATGACAAAAGTACAAGAAGATATCAAACAATTTATGTGACAAGCAGGATAATACAGGAAGATGTGAGCAGCTGATGGCAGCACAACAGGGGAACTTAAAGCACTGCAATCAATAGGTAGGGACAAAAGTTCACAGTCTTAAAGTACAAATAAAGAAGTGCTTCATGATCTATCTCCTCTCCTGTTTCCACTCCCAAAGGATTTGCATTTGTAAAAGATCTCCCTGGCATTTTCTCTTGTTACTCAGTATCAAACCTTTCCCACTCATAAAATCAATCTACATGCCAATCAAGGTTCTCCAGACTTTAATAACTTGCTAAAGAGCTCTCTGCATTGCAATTCTTCTTCAAATTATCTTAGCACTTCTCTCCTGCTTGCTGGTTCTTGGTATCTAGATCTGACAACCAGGAAACTACAAGCTTGAGGACTTCAGAACCTGTGAAACATTCTGTAATGATTGGAAAATCACCGAAAAATACTGCAAGGCATTCTAACCACTGAAAGTTTTCCTATGTTTGTTCTGCAGAGTTTTCACTTTTGGAAATTCTGTTGAAGAAAAAAATTCTACATGGCAGGGTGGCATTTTAAGAATAACAAAAATTATGTAAACACCTATCATTCTGAAAGAACATATAAATGTGGCAAACTCAAAATTTAAGCTGCTCAAACCAAACATCCCCCAGATCTGAAACAGTTCAATACTATTAGAAAACATGCAATTATTTTGGCCACAGTCAGTCATTGAAATCTCTTCAGAAAGTACATGAAATCCTACTTCTCTTGCATTACTAGTAGAGGTGATACCAGTTAAAGTTTTCTCTTATGAAACTTAGAGGCCAAGAGGGAACAGATAATCATCTGAATTTTCAGATGCTCATCCTGAAAAGATTACAAAATTCACCTATAGCTGCTTCTCACATTTCTCATGTGATTGAATCTGTCAAGGATTTGAACTTGAACAATCAAAGTATTCTGCTATCACAGGTCATTTTCTTCCCCAAAGACAGAGTCTCTTTTTTTTTTTTTTTTTCTTCTGGGGAAGAGGTCTTTAACATTTACAGTCTTTAAAGACTAGTGATGCACTTATGAAAAGCATTAAAGCCTTATAGAACATCACTTTATGGCTGCATGTACTACCATCAACAAAAGAACACCTGTCAGAAAAAAAACAACTCTATCTTTTCCCCTAAACTGTGAGAGAGTAATTTTCAATGTAAATGAGACCTGAATATTTTACTCTTGCCTAGCGAGAATCTCACATGAAAAGCCAATGAAGCAGAAAAGACTGACATTATTGCTCACCAAAAATAGAAAAGTCTCAGATGCTCAAACATTTGCTTAGGATAAACTACAAAAAGGCAAGATAATTAAAAAAAATCTCACTGCTTTCTTCCTACTGAGCTAAGGCAAGAATATTCTCTGATGTTCATGAAAACTGTGAATCTTGGCCTTATGACTTGAAGGCCACACAGAGCCTTTTCACCTGTATTTGGAAAATGCCCAGAAAATATATATACTACCAAACTACACTCAAGTCTTTCAATGGTAGCAGTAATTGCTTGAATGAGAGAACACCTAAACAGAGCTACAACAACATGAAGCATATGCTTGTGTTCTTGGCTGAACAGGGGCAGGCAATTACAGGACATCACAGGGCAGGTCCCAGGAAGGAAGGCAGGCAGTGCTCTCAGTTCAAGGTAGGCAGTGTTTGCATCACAGTTCCACTGCTGGGAATCAGTACAACATAACCTCAACCACCATTAGTAGTGGCTGGGGAAAGGATGTTGCCAAGTCTCTTGGCTGCAAGAAGCTACAAAAGCATGACACTGAACACCACAAGAAACGCAAGAAGTTCACAAACGCATCTATTAAGAAACAGACAAGGCGAGAGATCCACGAATCTGAAGTGCAGTGATATTTAAACCATTCCAGTTTCTTTCTAGGACTTGAATCGTGATTGCTGAACGTGGTGAAGTGGCAGCTGGCACAGAAGCCTGGGCACTACAGCCCTGGTGGCTGCTGTTGTTACTGCCCTCCCAGCTCACCAGGACAGCACTGGGCAAAGAAACACCAAGTGTGCTTCCCTGCACAAAAGAAACAGAGGAAAAATGATCGAGTTTTAATACCACGGGAAGTTTGAGAGGAGAGATGAAGCTTTCAGAGGAAACTGAAGGGTTATGTATATGTAAGCAAGCACCTGTGTGTGCGTATCTATATACATGCACACATATATCACACATTATCTATATCAAAACAATGCATGCCAAGACGAGAAACAAGAAATTCAGAAATGGAATTTAGTGAGGGTTTCCTCTGCAGCTGAAAACAAGGAAATACCTGTTTGCCAAAACTTTAAACAGTACACAAGCCCTAGCATTTTTGGCACCATGGTTTACAGTATTACTTCCAATGACGAAGATGGAGAAAGACATCATTTATTCCACAGAAATGGCAACATTTTTTTACTCAGGTTTTTATTCTAGAGCCAGAATCAGTGGCACAACCCCAATTATTTTCTAGACTAGGAGAGGCAGAACTGGAGAAAAGGCTGATTTTGAGAGGACAATATATTTAGAGATATCTTCAGCAGCACATTCCTGCTAAGCCCCAAGCCAATCTTCTGGTGATGATTTTCTCTGTGAAGGGCAGTACATAAGAATAAATTGTATTGTATCCATACCCAGAAAAGCAAAGATGAAGTATATCTGTCAGTCTCCCCAAGATTCCTTATGTCTGAGGATTCAAATAACCTGGAGGGATAGCTACAGATATCCTTCTATTGTTTAATTTACAGAGTGTTATTTCAAGGCAATTACAGTGTATCTGGTGGTTTATTCTTTCCAAACACATGGGGTAGAACCATAGAAAATTTACAAAGCTTTAGAAATACGAGTAGCAGAGCCTCACAGGGAAAATGATTCAGGAGGCTCATACTGAAACTTCAGGTTGGATTCAAATACATTAAGAAGATTCTTGGGATGGTTCTACTGGAGAACTTTATTTAAATGTGCAGTGTGATTTCCCTTTCTCCCCAGTTACTATCTGGGAAATTTTCCTCTGAACTGGCCACCAGCACTGTACATCTCAGAGGAGAAAACTCAGCAGTGGAGTTGCTAAACGACTTCCTCCTGATTCATTTATGTATTTCTGGTCCCAGTCCCTCACAAATGAAGGAGTGGACACTGATGTCAACCACACAGATGACTTCCAGAGCTCAGCACAACTGCTCACGTGGCTGAAGGTACAGATGCAAATAAGCATTCGCAGGCTTGGCTCATTATTACCGAGAAACTGAGAGGCATTCATTCACTGCATTCAAAAAAGGAAAAATGGCCTGGAAAGTAAAGAGAATCAAGTGAAATTGTTTCAGTGCCTACTGCAGTTATCGGAAAGGCTCCCACTGACTCCAACAGGTATTTATTGGGGTAGTATTTCCAAATGGCTCAAAAATTATACAGACTCAAAAAAAAATAAATTACTGACTTCTAAGGACAGATTCCACAATTTGGTTTAGGGCACCAAAAAACTTTTCTATTTAAGTTATAATCCACAAAATAATTGTTTTCTCTGGCATGAAAACAAAACATACAGACTTTTGTTTATGAATACAATGAATAATGATGCAAGTCAAAATGTCCAAATTCCAAAATAAATTCTATCACTTCTTTGAAAGCTGACATTGAATTTTCTCTGAGCCTTCAGTCTTTAGCTATTGCTCTTTTGATGATAAATACATACACACAAAAATACAACAGAATATGTAAGGCTTTTAGAATGTCCTTAGGCAGGGAGGTGTATACATGTCACTTATATTTTTAGCTGTCCAGGTATAAAGGATTTCAGAGGCTTTTTTTCCCCTCCAAAGCCTTAATTTCTCAGAAAGTTACAACAAAAAAACCCTTTAAATTCACACAATGCAGTGGCAAGTTCAGGGCCTAGGGCATTGTTTTAGCTAAGTAACCATATGCTTATCCAAAAGAATAAGGAGAATTAAGTTTTGATGTGCACATAAATTTATTGATGCAGTGAGTGTAGGTTTGAAGTAAATACTTTAATCCCTCTCTTCTAGAAGCCTTCTCTAGGCATTAAGACTGACTTGCTTTCCTGAAAAATCTAAGTTTAAACTTTGTAAGTAATCAAGAGAGGAATTGTTCCATAGAGGGAATTACATATCCTTGGCTCTCCTGTCCCAATGACTGTCTTACTAATAAGTAATTGGCTAAGAAAATATAAGCTAAGAAAATATACAACCCTGTTTTGGGCTTGATCAATTTAATATGAAAACCCATTTCAGACACTGATAAATAAAATTATATTTTAAAAATGAAACCCCGTTTTAAAAGGCAAATAATTCTTAAGTTCATTTCTTCACTAATCAAGTTTTATATACTTGGATTAAAAAAAAAAAGGAAATATGCATCAAATCTGGATTCCCCATTAGCATTCAGTTAAGTCACTTAGCATTCTCTGCTGCATAAATAGGGTCAGCTCTTGGTTATAGAGCATGAGGGATAACTTTAATAAAGCAAACAGATAGCAAAATATATCTAAATGAGGTTATCAGAGCATTTTCACTACATTCACCTGACAAACATGTTTCCATAAAGAATAAGGGCTGGATCAAGAGGAGCAGGCAGATAAGGGAGCTCAGCCAGCTTCGGGCACACAGTTATGAGGCTGTGCTGCAGGAAGGATGGATTTTGCTCTCAGATGGCTGGCCAGTCCTGTTTTATACAGCCTGGCTGTTGGGTCCCAGCAGCACTGGCTGCTGGTTACATTTTCCTACTGTATAGATTAAACTGGCTTTTGAGATCTGCCACCAAGTATTTCAGCTAAAAAGACAGGCTAAAAAGGCATAAGATTTGGTATCTCTTGTGTTAACTGACTGTGTTCGCTGGACAAATGACTTTGTGTCTTTGAAAGCAGAGTAAATATGTTAGCAGGAAAAGCAAGTCCGAAGGGTGGAAAATATGGATAGGACAACTTTTGGAGCCTTAAACAGAGACAAAAGAGAACAGTACCAACAGGAGCATTTTACTTATGTATTTATATACCATATTTTGAGACTTTCATGTTAGAAACATCTAAACTGAGAATTTGAAGGAATGATTTCATTTGTAATGACACTGAGCAAAGCATAAGCCTCAGTGGTGCCAGTGGCGCTTCAGGGAAAGGAGTCAGATTTAATGCTGCAGCTCGCAACTTTGTGAGAAATAAACTGTGGCAAAGATCCCAGAATTTATCAGAAAGGCTCCATCTAAAAAGCCTCTGCTTTGGGACAAGAAATGTGGACATTTCCTGCTGAACACTGCACCTTTCTGCAAGGACTTCACTACCTTCAGGGGCTGCCCGAGCTGGGGATCACCCACAGGTAAGAGCTGTGGGAAGGCAGAAGCCTCGTGGTGAAGGACAGAGCTGTGCAGGGAACAGGATTGAAGCAGCTGACAGAAAATCGCGTGGGGAATCCAGCACCGACTGCAGTGGGTGGGAGCAGCTGCGAGGGTGCACAGCCAGCAGGAACCGGGGCAGTCAGCAACAAACTCATCTGGTGTGGCCTGATGGCAAAGATGGTGAGAGGCAACAAGGGACAGTGGTTAATGACAAATACCGGGATTGGAAAGTCTGGGGAGGCCTCCTGGGATGTGTGCTGTGCCTTTTACTTGGGTATTTGCCTTTCAGAGTTTCAGCATTCCATGCTCTATCAAAAACAGATGAGTCTGTTTAGTGAGAGCTGCTTGGTCACCTTCCACTGACTGCTGTCCCTTTGGAAAGCAGTGGGAGAGGAAGGATGTAGTGTGTCTTCCCAGAGTGAAATCCAGCATGTAGAACTGCTGTGAGGTCTTCTAGAGCACAGAGCAGGTCAGGTGGAGAAGGGGAGGGGAATACAGTAAATTAACCCATGGTAAAAATGTACCTGAAAGAGCAGAAATGGCCAAAGCTGGGGGGACCAAAAGAAAGATACTTCCCCTAGAGACTCATAAGGGTCCTTGGAGAGTTTGCTGCAGTGCAGGCAGACATCAAAAGGCTTCCTGCTTAGGACAGAAAGTGGAACATCACCCCAAAATGTCAGAGGACAGGATTCTCACTGAGAGAAGGTGGGAGAAAAGCCATTTAAGAAGCTTTTATTTCCCTCTGGCTCAGCCAGTCTGAGGTTACAGCATATCTCTCATGAAACCCCATTTTAGAGACCTGACAGTCCTGCTGATTTGAGCTCCTCTCTGAGCAGCAACATGGGTTCACTCTGCCTCCATGCTCCAGCTGATCCAAGGTCTGGTCCCACTTCCCTCACCAGCCTTTTAAAGGTCACAGAAACTCAACAGCCCCCTCAGAGACAATCCGTGAGTTTTCCATAAGTGCAGGAGAAAGAGCCAGCTGACAGCCAGCTTACCAGCTCCTGGGAGTGGGTGTTTGTCTTGTGACAACCCTTCATGACATGTTCTCATGTTTTCAGCATGCCAAAAGAAGTTAATTTGATTAACTCCTGTGAAAGAATCATTTAGATAATGGCGAGACAACCAAATTCAACTTCCCAGTTTTTTGGATAGTGCTTGTATCCATGTGGATTCTTATTTCATAAGGTCCTCCAGAGGCTCTCACTACAGCCAGACAACATCTGGCGGAAGAGTTACATGCTATTTATTGACCCTGGTAAAGGTCCTAGAAAGCTACAGATGGGAAGCAATATATGAGAAAAAAAGAACCACACATTTATTTCCCTGAATCAAAACTAACACCTAATGGTGAGGGGAAAAAACTTACCAGAAAACAGTAACTTTGCCCAAGCTCTCCTCATGAATTGAAGCACAGGTTCTAAACTCAAATTCCTTAGGCCAATATAAAATGATTCTTCTTCCCCTAAGCTAGGAGATGTGCTTTTTATCCTTTAAAGAGGCCATAGCTGTACATATTGATAAAGTGTTCCTTCTCCAGCCCAAGGAAGATTTTAAACTTTCAAGGGATTACAGGATTTTATATTGTTAGTGGATAAACCTAATCTTCTCCTACCCATGTCCTGGAATCCCTAATAATGAAAAAAGAAACCAAGGATTAAAAGCTAGTGGTATTACAGCTGTCAACACATCAGCCTTAATTTTTCAAAAGCTTTCACATGGGTACATTGATGTGTCTGGAGTCTTTTGCTGAAAGTACTTGATCAGTTTCACAGTGATAAGATAACCAAAAGTTACTTTATTTCTATAAGCACAGCACATCCTCGCAAATATACTGGATTCATTTTAAATTCTTCCTGCTCCCCTAGGTTTTAGGTATTCAGAAATATATGGTCTCCAGGATGGAAAGGCATTCAAAGGCATCCTGGTAAGAATGATTATTGCAATATTGACCAGTATTTAGTGTCATAGCACCCTGGCAGCCAGTGAGAGGGGAAAATGAAAAAATGCATTAAGGCAATAATTGCTTTTCCCCCCATAACGTTGAAGTGGTGAAATAAATCCCCCAATTAGCAAATGCCAGTGTTTCATTTCTTGTGCTTCAGAGCTCCTGCTTCTGCAAGGAGGTAGAACAGTGGGAGCTACTGGGACTCTCCCAAACCAGTGTCGACATTTACACTGGATTTTATGACACGACTGTGGCCAAAAAACCTCAAAGGGGTGAAAGTTGCTGTGTGAAGTGTTGCTGTTCTCAGCCTCCTGGTTACTGACTTTGACAGAGGAAAACCTTTACAGAGAGGAAGGCCAGGATACAGTTTTTTACTGCTTTCTTTTTTTTTTTTTTAATTTCAAGATTCAGGTTCACATGAAGAAAAGAATTCAAAGAGATGACAGTTGTTAAATGTTAGGATCCCACAGCTCTTAGATTCTCAGGGAGGTACAACTCAGCTTCATGACCTACATACACTAGTATAGATTTGTGACACCTGGGGAACCTGAACAAGTCTATAGACCTGATGAGATGCATCCCAGACTGCTGAGGGAATTGGCTGATACAGTTGCCCAGCCACTTTCCATACTGGAAAAGTCACAGCCAGTGGGTGAAGTCCCCCTGGTGACTGGAAAAAAGGGAATTGCACATATTTTTAAAAAGGGTAGAAAAGAGGACCCTGGGAACTACTGACCTGTCAGCCTCATCCTGTGCCTGGGAAGATCACGGAACAGATCCTCCTTAGCTGCGCTGAGGCACGAGGAGAACAGGGAGGAGACTGGGGGGAGCCAGCACAGCTTCGCCAAAGGCAAGTCCTGCCTGACCAGCCCAGGCACCTTCTACGATGGAGCGACTACATCAGTGGACATGGGAAGGGCTACAGTTGCTGTTTATCTGGATGTGACCCAGTGCAGAGAATGATCATCAACCTCTGGTGTAAAAAAGGCAAAATTCCCCCTCTTCCTTCACCAACCTTTCGGAAAAAAACCCTCCTAGGCAGCTACTTAAATTGAGTATTGAAGTTTCCTCTCACATACGCAGGTTATTCTTGGATAAATCAGAGGAAAGTGCTCAAATAGAGCTGTGTTGGGAGGAAAAAAGAAAATAGACTTTGGAAAAATCTTCACATCTCTCTTTTACATTGATCCGAGAAGCTAACAGGCAATTAACTGCTGCAGTGGTACACTGCCACCTAGAAAAAGCGCTTCAAGACATCACAGACATCCCATCTGATTATTAAAGAGCAAAGATGCCATCACACTGGCCAGATCTTTGCAGTTTGACCTTTGAATATTAAGTTGTGGCTGATACACACACCTACCAGACAAATGCTTAGCCCAGTGAGAGACTTTATAATTGAGAAAAGACACAGACTGATGCCAAAAACGTAGAATGCCTTTCCCATCACAAAGTTAACCTGCATTGATTTACTGCATGTGCGTATCTTGCTATTGTGAGGATAAATTGACAAAAGAACCTTTGAGGATGGCTAAAGAAAATAAACTACCTATGGAGGTTTCTGCCTGTAAAAGCCCTTTCAGAAATAAAAAAAAGTGCAGTTAAGAAAACAAGGCAGATCAAAGAACTCAGCAGCACATCATCTTATGGAATCAGAATATTATTGAACATTTGCTGTTCATAAAGGCTAAGCAGCAATGCTTTGTTATGGGGGGTTTCCCCCTAATAGCACTGGTTTTAAGTCTATCTAAGCTAAGGAACCTGTGAAACAATCAGTCCATCTCAGCCAGGGGAAGAAGTCAAGCAGCCAGGGGGAGTTCAACATTTGACATTTGGTCTATGGAGCAGATAAGATGAACAATAGTGGGTTTTTCTCATATAAGCAGTAAAACACATAATTATCAAGAAAAAGGAAAAAAACCCAACAACAAACCAAACCAAAACTAACGACATTATGTCACCCAAAATTCCCTGATACACCTAAACATGAGACATTTAAATCAGAGTCTACAGAGATGGAAAGGTTTTATTTTCACTGCTTAGGATTTTTTTGAATCAAAATCTCAAAAACTGCACACATGCTTAACCTTAGTTCAAATACAGGCACAATGACCTCCTGCACAGAAACAGCAAATGACTGAAAGGTCTTGACTGTCCACGATGCAGCCTAAAGCCTAAACTACTTCTACAGTATGTAATGACCGTACTTTAGGAGTTCCATCTCACTCTGCCTTGAATGTCTCCCTGCACAATTCAAAACCTTAGTAGCTCCCTTTAATTTAAACTGTTTTGTCAGTTTTATCAGTGAATGAATTCTCTGTGAAACAACAGAAAGATTTTGTCGTATGTTTGCAGTTGGTCACTTAATTAAAGACTAAATAAACTTTAACCAAGGCCCTCAAATCACCTAAAACAACGCAGAAAAAGCATTTTCTATCAAACCAAAGAAAGTCAAACGTTTTTCATTTCTTATTCACTGTCGCTTCCTACTGCATGAGCATTCAGTCTCTGTTTATCCCTAGGAAATCTCTGCAAGACCACAATATACTCTGTGCACAGACTGGATAATGCAAAAAATCTCCCTATGAATATTTACACCAACACAGCAAACACATCAGTGTCGCTCACACGTGGAAGGAGCTCCATTACAGAGTGTTGTCTAAGCTGTGAATTAAGCCACAAGCTAGCCTTTCATCATACAATAATAAATGCAAAGAAGTCTGAGATGAAATGTTTTATCAAAAGCAACGGTGGTTGTGCTGAGCCGTGCAACAAACCCTTCACTGGTGCTTCCCAGAGTGGGAATATGGGACCCACGCTCACATCCCTCCTGAGCAGTGTCTTGGAGAAATGGATGAGCTGCTCTGACCAAACACCACTTCTCACCACAGCACTGCCTAAAACCATAAAAACAGAGAACTTCAGGGGGCTTTGAGGAGCCTCTGTACAGCACCGATTGCTGTGCAGCCCAAGGCAGGATTGATTATGCTTCTATCATTCCTAAAACACTTTCCCATCCCTTTTTTAGAGAACTCCAGCAACTGAAACTTCAAAATTCCCCAAAGAGTGCATCATTATCTTTGCTTCAGAAAGCATTCCCTAAAGAATCTTTCTTGCTGTAAGTCTATCACTTATTATGGTCACCACAAACTCCTACTTAAAATTTTCATTCTCCAATGATCTTTATGTATATAAATGTTATGCTGTCCCTCTTGGACTCCTCTTTGACCTAAAATTCCTGAAATTTGTAGATCTTTCTATACATTTCATGTTCTTAGACAAATCTTGCTTCTCTTTAGGACCTCTGTAAATGATGGTTCAAATCTTCTTTGAAATTTCTTGTCCCCAAACTGGAAAGCAGCAACAGATTTTTATATATATATATTTATATATATACATATACATACATACATATATATATGCATACTCACACATATAGATTTATACACGTATTTATGTATAGTATAGCTATGGCCTCTTTGTTCATTTCTGGTGAAATGTGTGGTTTAGATATGCTCTTTTTATTCCAGAATTGTTTATCTTTTTTTTAAAGGTGTGAGACCTTTGATTCATGAGCAGTTTATAAACTGCCATAATCCCACTGCTCTTTTCTAAGAGAAATAAGAAAAACCCAACCCAAACAAACAAATCCTCCAAAATCAGTGGCTTCTCCTCTTATATTTGTGGTGCTGATTACTTCTGTGTAAATGGGATAACACAGCACCATTTATCCCTCTTAAATTTTATTCTATCTTTTCAGACCATCCTTTCTTTTACTAAGACAATTTTGAATTTTAATTCTGTCCTGCAAGCTGTTGGCTGTTCCTTCCACTCCATTGTTTCCTTCCAGCAAATCTTATAAACTTATTCCTTGTTCCATCACTCAGGTCTTTCACTACATCGTTATTCATTATGTTTACTGCACAAAACGAAATCAAGGCAGCACGAGATGGGATTTAAACCAATATCTCCTTACTTTTGTCCATGAACTATTCTTTATTAACTACGCTGTGTTTATCTGATCTAAACAGTTTTTCAACATTTTTTCTGTTTCAGATATGACAGGACTGGAATATTGTTTATGGGCTCCTTTCCCTGTCGGCCCCTTTTATTTTTATGAAAGGTTTTACATTTCTTCTTTTCTTCTAACACCACACTCATCCTCTGTAACTCTTCAGAGTTAAGTAATGTTCTGAGTCTGCAGCAGCATTCCTGTTCTAGACTAGATCTCACACCTTTCCATCTATACAAAAGGAAATGGCTTTTGAGTGTTGCTATTTTTCAGTCTCCTAATCAGTGGCACTCACCAGTTCTGTAAACACACCAGAGCACGAGGAAGGCTCCTGTATTTATAGGATGGTTTCTGGGGACATGTGATACAGAGTTCCAGGGGGAGCAGGCCCCTGCAGAGTTCTGTGGGAGGTGTTGAGGAGTGGAGGCAGAGAGAGAGATTGGGAGTTGTTGCTTTTGGTAGGACATTCCTTCTTTTTGACTCTCTCCCTCTGATCACTTTGCCTTTGGGAGGCTGCATAATGAAAAACACTAGGTTTTTCATCAAGGAGTTTTTCTGACCCTCTGCTCTTTTGCCAGAGAAGTCTCCATTGACAGCATGATCCATGTTCAGAGAGCAATAGCAGCACTTACTCAACAAAAAATATAAGCAGAGTGGTAATTAGGGCAAATTTCACTGTGTACCCTCTTTTCCTCTGTGCAAGTGACCAGCAGCCATTCAAAATTCTTATTTATTAAATATGACTAGCAAGCATCTGTCAAAGGAAAGGTATCTGTTTAACAAATGTTGTTTGGCTTAGGGTTTTTTTTCATTTTCCTCCTAAATGGGCTAACCTTTAAAGTTTTTCAAGAGGCACTGGAGGTTGTTTACCAAGAAACTGAAGGGTGCTTTCATTTTTATGTCCAAATATTTCATGTGAACTCTGTAACCCTTTCACACTCTTTATTCTATTAAACTACCTATTAGAGCATCTCAGCCTCAAACAACCTCAATCTCGCTCTATCTATAATATAAAAACTTTGAGATTAGAGAAGTGAAGCATGAGTCTAACTGCATCAACAGTTCAAGCTCCAGCTATACAAACTCATACCTGAAGACAAGCACCATATCATTTATCTGTTACATTCTTGACAGAAAAAACCAAATGAAAACCAAACACAGTGCCTACCCAGACTCCCCACCACTGCATTCTCTGGGCTTTAAGCGTGTTGTAGCAGAGAATTAACCTACCAAAGTGTAGAAAAATTGGGCCACAGAGTGCTCAGAAATTTAACTGCAGAGAGAACAATAATCCATGGGCATGTTGAAAGGATGGAGTCTGAATGAGAACACTGCATTATTTATAAGCTAATTATGAACATACATATTTTTTATCTCTGCACTGTGACCTGGGGCTCAAGCGCCGAGGAGCCTTGAAAAGACATGATGGCTCAGAATGGAATTAACTTTTAAAAGAGCATTTTCACAGCTTCAGGTCTTTTTATGAGCATCAGCAAGTCTAAGAAAAGGAACGTGAACAGTGCAAAGTCACTGGAGGAACTTTTCTTTCCAATAAAACAAAGGTTCAGAAGAGATGCTCCACCTTCAAACATCAGTCCACACCTGACAATAGCAATAAATAACAATCACAGGTTAATCAGTACACAGCCTTTGAAACATAAAAGATATACATCTTCCTCCAGCACACAAACTGCAGCAGACAGATGGCGTATCCAAATCTCTAGTGTTTGACTCTCTGCCTCTTACTGACAACTCTTGATGAAGATTTTGTGCCACAACATAGTTATGCCCCTTCTTCTGGCACACACTGACTGCTACCCTCATACTGGGAGTGCTTCAAGTCATCACATCCCATATGAGAGGAAGTAACTAACAGTACCCCTTACATAAGTAATCTTTTTCATTTTGCCATTCTCACAGAATCTTTTAGGTTGGAAAACATCTGAGATCATCAAGTGCAACCTTTGAATGATCACCACCCTGTCAATTAGACCATGGCCCTGAGTGCCATGTCCAGTTGTTTCTTGAACACCTCCAGGGATGGTGACTCCACCACTTCACTGGGGGGTCTATTCTAATGTTTAACAACCCCTTCTGTGAAGAAATTCCTCCTGATGTCCAATGCATGTTCCTGTTAGTAATGATGCTTTGCTAAGCTATTCAACAGGATGAAAAGATGGCTGTATTCAGAGGATGAAAAGGATGGAGAGAATATGCTGCCTACAGAAGCACAGAAAAAATACAACACTGTCTATAACACAGGTTGGAGACCTGTTCTGGACAGAAGCAGCTCCACAGCAGACTGGAAGAGTCCTAAACACCAGATCTAGAACACGTTGTTTAGATAACATCACACTATAGCCTTGGCACTCTTTGGATTCTTCTACTGTACTTCTAAAAGTGCACAAATCCTCTGTTCTTGAAATTCTGTGCAATTACATAAGGAAACTGTCTGGAAAGCATCTGGTTTGTCAAAGGACCTTGGAAAAATCTATGACACATAAAACCCCACATATGCAGTATCATAACCTGCAGTTCCTTCAGTCAGCTGCTAAAAGCCAAAGGATGAGGAAATACGAGAACTCAGGCACATATCCCAAGCCTTACACCTGCCTATTCCCTGACTACATGTCTTTTCCCCCACTATACTCCTGAAGGCCATCAGTGGGATGGATACAGCTACAGCCCCACTGCTGCTGCATGTTCTTTGCATACTCAGCAGCCATGGGTCACTCCTTCCCCATCAATTTGCAAGCAAACAGACAGAACTGGTTGTTATTGGCCAGCTACCAACTACAGAATTAAAAACCTGTGTGCCAAATGGGCACAGCTGCATCAGCCACTGCTGAGCTAAAGGCAGACCTGCCAAGGAATAGTCTCTTCACTCAGGCTGAGCTGGGATGCATCAGAGCCAGTGTCAAAAGCATAGTTAAGAAGCCATTTTTTCCCCGTTGAACGACTTCCTCTTCAATTACCACTTAAAAACAATACATACAAAAGACAGGACACAATGTAAACAAAAGCATACAGCCAAAGACTAGAAAAACTTCTCCCTGCAGTTCAGCCACACCTCAGACAAAGCTGTTGATGTGAAACACCAGTATGCTCCTCAGAGCAACAAAGTATCTTAGACATGTATTTATTGGAATTAATACATTAAACAATATATGCAGTTTGAAGCATTAGAGTGTGGATAAGATTGAAAGGAAAAAAAAACCACCTCTTTATTTTTACCCATACCTGCTTTTTGCTGTTTTACATAAAGATTGTTTTCTTTCCCCTTTTCAGGGAACAAAAGTTTAAAGTTTTTACATTCAAGTTGCAGAAGTCAGAGACAGAAAACCACCTTTGCATGTGAGATGCATTCTTTAAAAAAAAAAAAAAAAAAAAAGACAGACATTTCTAATGGAAATAAATCCTGAATAGATCCAACAAGGCTATGAAAGAATCAGGGAAGTTGTGTCTCAAAGTGTCTATCGCTGGATTACAGCAACTGCACAACTCTCAGCAAATTTGTCACAATTTCTTTTCAGGGAAATAGTAGTTCTCGGGGGTTTTTTAAAGTTAAGCATATTTAGATTACACTGTTTGTTTCAGCAGGACAAGCCTCAAGTAAAATTTTGGCTCAGCATCATTAAATTATCTTTTATTTACATTACCACAAGATATTTCTTTTCTGAGTAACACCCAGTACTGTTTTTTGTAACGGCAATAAGTCACCAAACTTTTTGTTTGCCCTGTGGACCAATACGATGAATTACATCTGTAATTCAAAGCACCAATGCTTCCTTCATCACAAGCAGATAAGAATAGGCAAAAGCCATAAGAATTCTGTCTGGAATTCTACTGTCAGCTTTTATCTCATTCCTTGTCAACCATTTGAAGGACCTTTTTTCTTCAAACACGTCCTCTTTTCCCCTCTTTGATCGTAGAATTTTCAGAAAGACCTTTCATCATCTAATCCACTTTTAACAATAATAGTTGCAATTAGCTTTTCCCAAAATCTACTCTGTGGCCTTCTTTCTTCTCCACATGAAACGTGCCCTCTTCAAGAGGCAACCATGCGTTCCTCCAAGGAGAAGACAGAGATTTTGTAACTCTGTCTCTGGAGAAGGAGACACAGTTCTCACCACCACCATCCCTTTCCTGAAGCAACATAGGCAAGTCATGCAGTAATGCTGTGCTTTATTTTCCTATCTGTGACAACTGGCCAAATCATTGCTCCCTCTCAGAAGTCAGATTGTGATATATATTGACTAAAGGCTATGAAATTACTCTTATTACAGAAAACGCCACAGAAAAAGTCTCAGCGTTTTTCCTCAGTGTATTAGGCGTGCACGCGCAGGATCACTCTCGAGGAGAAGAGACAGCGCAGAAAGAATCGCGTTTTGTCGATATCACCTGGGGAGTCTTTCTGCTGTGCCTTTTGCGACCGGACTTGTCTGTCTCGCATTGGCCTTTTTAGCCACCAGCGCGCTTGTAGCAAGCGTGGGTAGTGCCCTTCCCAAATCTTCGTTCGCGAAGCCTAGCCATGATGAGGCGTGCACAGTACTGCTGCATGGGCTACACTCCTGCCTCCCTCTGCCTAGGCAGGACAGTCTAGTTGCCAATAGAGATTCTTAACATTACCTAAAATCTAAATAAAATTAATATTTCATATGTCTCTGTGTTTGTTTTAATGAAACTAGTGAAATCTAATATATGTTCAGATTTGCAACAGGAATAAGGATAGAATAACAATCCTCTCGCATGAAAGTTCCTCCAGCTTTTACTATTAATTGTTTAATGGAAAGAGCAGCAACTCCCTCTATAGGGGAAACCCATCCCAACAAGGAGGCACCAATTAAGCCTCATCCTCCATCTTTGTATCTTAATCTGAGGGTGTTGTTTTGCACCATTGATTTTTAAGCAGAAAGCCCCACTGAGCTCAATGGGGATTTCTGTTCAGAAATCAATGGCACGATATGGCTCAGTGTATTTAAACTAACCCTGGACTTTGCTTTAATCTACTTTCTTTCCTGTTTCTTTCGCATGGCAAGAAAACTGTTATTTTTATGTCTCTACTGGCTACGTTTTAAGAGATTAAATTATCCAGACCTCACACAAGTACCAACAGTTATTATTTTTACTGTTTTAAAGATAAACCTTGATCTGCTGGTTTTCCATAAAATGTCACAGTGGTAGACAAAGTGCAGCTCAGCTGTGTTGTGGGGGAGAAAGCAGGATGCAGCAGACTCGGAGTGAGTACTAATACACTGGGAAAACTAAGAGTCTATTGAAACCAACCTAGAAATGTGGTTTCTTTCCAACCCTGTGTATTGCTTTTCATTTACTTTGTAGTCAGGGCACATGAGAATTTGTTTGAAGGATGTTTACTGTACTTTCGCGAGCTCCTGTGTGTGATGCAGTGGCTTTCACTCAAATATAAATCTTCTGGCTGTCTGTAGAGACTTTGGGACTCCTGGGACGCACACACACACACAGAAGCAATTGTTTCTTACTGAAGAAAATTAGAAATGTCATTTCTTAGTGTATTTGAGGGGTTTTTTTCCTACAGAAAGAGAAGGTTTCTACAACCTCATTCAATAAACTTGTGTAAGAGAGAAAGCACTCCTATAGCTCCTCCAGCTGCTTGTTGCAGTTTTCCTTAACAGCTCCTACATTCCCCAGCCATGCCAAAGCCTATCCCATGTCTTGGGCTGTGGGTCCAAAATTTAGAGTAATTTTGACGGACTTCAGTGGTGAATTAGTTTGGCCTGTATCATTTGGATTTGATTCTACCTTATTCCCAATGAACAAGCAAGGCAGAAAGGGACTGGCTTCTACATGGTCTGATACTTGTTTCACATCAGCCTAGCTGAGGGCACCCTGCAACTGAGATCTAGATTAGGAATCAGAATTATCTCTTTGCCACCTTGGAAACTGAACCCTAAAATACGTTTCAGGAAATTGTACAGACTTGTTCATGGGCCAAAAGCAATGTAAATATATAGAGTCCAAAGTAGTTTTGATGGATGCTGGAGCAACGCTGAGGAATCAGACCCAATTTTAAGTAGACTGCAGTGCTCTAAAGGGACAGACAGTTCTCACAGGAATGGTGAGAATGTATCACCCTGGAAAAAAGCCAAAAACTTAGAAAAGTCACCAGTAACTTACCCTGAGGTAGTTCTGCTAAACCCACTCTCCAATTCCTCCTCCACACACAAATCTAAGAATTGTAGAGGCTTTGGGGCTGCAGGGACATGCACACAACAGCAGAACTGCTTTAGAAGAACTCTTTTCAGCACAAGAATGAAATGCTCATCGTAACGTGTGCCTGCTCTGATCCCATGGAAATCAATGTCACACTCTCCTGATTTACTGGGAGCTAATTGGGGAAGCCTTTTGATACTTTAAAAGGACAAACTGTGAAAGACCAGGAATGAGCTTGTCATAACACCTATTTATGTCAACTGTAGTAGGCCTCATCTTCCTATTTGGCTGAGATCTCACTGCATTCTTGATTGCATGACCCCCCTTTGCATCATGCCAGTTATGTATATAAAAAGAGCAGTTGGGAAGCTGACACTTACCTCACAGGTAAGTATTTCAGGAGCTAAGATGTCTTGAAAAGACTCTGTAACCATGTCTCCTGATACTTCAAAACACTTGAAGATGTGTAAAAGGTGAGATAATTTTAACAACAAATATTTGGTCCCCTGAAAGTAACTGATACAGTATCTAGCTATACAGATCACCATCAATTCAAACAGGATTAACATTATTCAACCACCACAATTTCCTGTGCTTTCCTGCAGGACTCTGCTCGAGAGAGCTGTTTTAGATCAACTGTAGTCGAGCAAGTTTGCTGTCGCTGGGTGATACAGTAGGAGCTGGTCAGCACTAGATATAGTGCTCCCACTGTGAATAATGCTGCAGGCACTGATGCTTTACCACCTTCTGAATCGAGCACCAATGTTATTACACTCTGTTCTAATATAGACTTTAGGGAAACAATATAGAGGCCATTATTTCTGAGGCTGAACACGGCAAGAACAGAAGGCTGTTCCCTTAAAGTCAGGGGTCCTACAGAAAATCCATAATATGGCTACTGTTCCAAGTCTTCTAACAAGTAGATGATATTAAAGGTGCTGCTAAGGACTGTACTCCTCGCTAAACATTTTCAAAATTCAACCAGTCCTCTATCCCACCTGCTCAGATTTCAGTATTTCAGTAGAGGCTTTCACATGAGAAGCTCAACGTACTTGCAGAGCTTAATTTGTCACACTTAATTGCTCACGATCCTAGTAAAATATCTCACCATCCTAGTAAATGTCTCACTGTGCCAGCAAGACAGTGAGATATTATCCTGATCTTAGACAGAGGGAAAGCAGGACATTAAACAGGATGCTGTAAAATTGATGAAACTTGAAAAGAATCCAGATCTAGTTAAAAAGCCAGCTAAAACCTACAACTCCCAGTACACAGAGAAACTTCAAATTTTTATTCATTTAAATAATAATAATAAATCCTGTCCTCCTCTACTTCCTAAACGCCTAAGGATTTTAATACATTTCATGAAATTGTATTTAAATTTTAACTTTCCCCTTTTAATAGTACTGTCTTGGTATAATGATATGACACATCCCCATTTTTCTATTACTTTAGGTCCACAAAAGCAGCTACCTCCTAATATAGACTATTTTTCTGCTGGTGTTGTAGTGAAACTGATTCTACCAGTTACTAAATATTGCTACAACAGATATGCCAAGAAAAAATATAAAATAGTTTTAAATAGAGAAACTCACGTGGCAGAGCTAATTATCATCATTAAACCAGACAGGCAGTCAGAAGAAATGAAACTTTCAGAAAAGGCTTGCAGGAGTTGGGGTCACAGAAGGTGACAAGGACTACTGGAGAAAAACACCAGTGTACAAAGCAAAGCACAGGCTCTTGGGAATGTCTCTGGGAGAAGCTGTTTGCAAACAGACAAGCAATACCCTGTGAGAAACATCTGCTTTGCCAACAGCAAGCCATCAGTGGGAAAGATGAGACTGCAAGTAGCATATAATTTCCACACTTTGTGTAAACATGTGTATAATAACCCCTTGCTCATAACGGGCTCTTCCTTTTCCAGTCTTCAGGAAGAAGCAGCCAAACTACTTGTCTGCAGCTGACCCACGTCACAGAGCAGAAGTCTCTCCACCTGCTTCTCCGCAAAACTTTCATGTCAAAAGTGTACAGCTGTGAGTTTTTTGTTTTCCTTTTTATTCCTTATCTTGTGGATCAATCTCCTGGCAAAAGGAACACGTTCAGTACAAGCCATCTCAGGTGTTTTCCCGCTGGTAAATACACAGCCCACCATTTCTAAATAACCTCTTGTGATGTTGGGAAGGAACATCTTGTTACGATACAGACCCCACAGCCATAAACAATCACACTTTCTCCAACCAGCAGCATCTCTCCCTGTTCCAGTTCAAAAATCCCTACCACAATGCCTCTTCTCGCTTTCTTCAGCATTATATAACATTTTAAGAACTGCAGAGGAATTAATGACACAGCTTTTGAGATCAGCATATTAACAACCATTTCTTCAAATATTCTCTTCAGTAAGTCAACAACAAAGTTTCAGTTATTCCTCCATTATTCCCTGCCTCTCCTCTGAGAGCCAGAACCGCAATTTAAAATACAGCTTGTAAGTTCTGTTACCTACAGCTGAGCCCAACCAAGGTGAACACGTGCTTCACTTCTCGCTGCTTTCCTAGGTCTGCAACACATCAGCAAGGAACAAGATTGCTCATAACAAAGGGTCTTCCTTGTAAATTAAGCTGCGAGTTTTCACAGGACCATTCTAGAGCCACACAACATTAAGGACGTTTCTGACATATGTTACCTGCGTGTTCTGCATTGTGAGTCTTTCCTCTGTGTTGTACTTTGCCCACTAATTGACTGCATGAGTACAGCAAATTTAACTAGGGACTAGTTCTGCTGCTGCTTCCCCCAGGGGTATTCTCTTCTCCCCTTCCCATCTGCTGTTCCCATTAGCAAAATCTGCTGCTTTCCCCATTTCCTTCCCTACCTAACCAAAAAGTCATTGTCTGAGACCTGCCACAAACAATATTCAAACCTAAGCTCAGAACTCTGATGTCTTGTAGCTAACCCTGAGAGTGCCTTCTGGGAGATTCAGTCTCACAAAGTAAAGATTCCCAGTTTTTTTGACTGGGAATGCTGACGCTGCTCCAGAGAATTCACATTACAAAGCTCGAAGTTTCAACGTTCACCTCTGTGAGCCTCGTACAGTAAGACTCAAAGCGTAAAGACAACGGGTAAAATCATCATCTCAAATAAATTTAATGAAAATATCCTCAAACAGTTCATAAACTAGACTTTCTGTCTAACACAGCACAATGCACAATGATGTGCCAGACACATCAGTCGCCCGGAATGACCTGGACAATGATCCTCACTTTGGAGTGACTGCATCACTCCCAGAATACACAGTGAAATATTTTTATCACATTGTGAGAGTTTCAAGGAACAGAGCAGAAACTTGGCAACGTGGATTTAAGACATACAAATAAAGTTTTGTTAATCAAATGACGGGTGGCTCCAAATTGTGTCCTTTCCAGAAACGAACAATTGCACATTATTACAGGACAGCATTTTGTCAATCACTGGGTGTTATTAAGCTTAGTGTGACTAATGAATAATTTAAACATTTTTTTAAGCTATTCCGCTGCAGGAAGATTTAGAGACCCTCTTTTTCTTTTAAATGATATGAAGCAAAAGTAACTTGGACATATAATGCAATCAGTTTTATAACTGACAAGCATGATTGCATTTTTGCAATAAAATATATGCCAGAACCTCAGCAAATTATTGCCTAATGCTCTGTGAATCTGGCATTAATGAAGAAATTGAAAAATAAACAACAGCAGCAGCTTTAAGTACAAAAATCATCAATGCATATTTGAGACTAATATGATTAAGAACAACATGATGTGTGAACACAGATTGCTTCTTGGTTCAGCATTTCTCATTGTCACACAGCTTACAAGATTGCACAGGTTGCTTTTTACTGAACAGCCAGCCTAATTTTGAGATGTTACATGCCCATTCTATTTCCTAAGCAGAACAACACTTATATTCTTGGGATTATATTCTATTAGTGCAGGCAGATGAATTTTTTAAACTTGTTTGTCCTGGGATTAGAAGAACATGAGTTTGCAATATTTTAAAGCCATCTACACAATTTGAAATTAAGTTAAAGCCTGTAGAATTAGAAAAGGTTCAAAAGGAATAAAGAACGGGTTTTTTTCTTGCCAGTTAGGAAAAGATTAGATAGTATGTGAGCAACGAGTAGACCTTAGCTGTATTGTTTAAAACTGGAAAATGAGGGGGGCACGTACAACTCACAGGTAACCATTCCACATAGATGACAACGAGTATAGTTCACATTCCTTTGATATAAAATTACGTTCATTGAGAATTTGTCCATATAATTATGATCTTTCATCAGAAGTGCATATAATAGTGTGCCACAATTATGAAAACATATGTATTAATGTAAAACATTACAGTGAAACGTGACTCCCTCGGGAATACTATGACATTGTGAAATGCCATTTCAGACAAAATCAGATTCGAACTTAGCAGGCAGGTTAAAAGTCATTCTTCCAACGTTCCAAATGATCTTGAATACATAAATTTACTATAAATTGAAACTGAGGAAGGGGGTAAAAAATGAAAAGTTAACATGAATAGGAAGATTCAGCTCATGTTGGTACCCTAAGCACGAAAAGCTGTGATGTTCTTTTGCTGTGCTCTCTGCAGATCATGGTGTGCGTAACACAGCTAAGTACAGAACTGAGGTAGACAAACATCCCCAGCTGAAGATGTGCTAAGAAGTGAACCTGGAGAGACATTCCTAATTTGACATCATTGACACTACACAACTACTAAAATACCATAAAAACTCCAGCATTCTGCCAGCCAAGGACCAGTTTCATTTCTGGTGTTATGGTATCATCTCAAACTCATAGCAAGCATTAAGGTTCCATAGGACAAGGAGGCAATAGTTGCAATAATGCTTAACATTATAATGAGCAAAGGACTGGAGAAAAAACCCTATCAGTGCTATCCTACCTACAGAAGAAAAGAGCTAAGTCAGAAGCCTGTCTGTCCACTGACAACAGAGGGAGTCTGAATCAGATAACTTTGAGGTCTAAACCAGCACAGGATATCTCTCATCTCCAGTGTGACTGGATTAGCACTCACTGCCTCAAGTCATCCACCTGGATTTTCAAAGTGGAAGGAAATGAAGCTGGAGCTCCCTATAAACGAACCTAGTTTTCTTTTCCTACGCCATCTGATAGTCTCATATGTTTCACATACACCTGTTTACATTTTTTTTAATAACAAAGAAAACAGTTTTCTTAATGGAAGCTGTGCTAATTTTGGCTGGGATAGTTTTCCTTTGCTTGGATGAGTGGTTTTACCTACGAAATTGTTTTCATCTCAACCCATGAGTTCTCATTCTTACCCTTCTGATTCTCTCCCCCATTCCATGGGAGGTAGGGAGTGAGTGAGGAGCTGTGTGGGGCTTAGTTGGGGTTAAGCCTCAACAGAAACCCATCTTGCAATTCTTGCTGATGGGTTAGTCAGGTAAAATCAACATTTCCAAGGTTGAGAGGACCATTTTTTTCCAGTTATGTCAAACCACGGCACTGCCTTCTGCAACCTACTGCCTCAATTTGTGTGACATTTCTCCAGTTCGTTTCAGTGGACGTTCTGCCTGGAACAGAAACATGCAGCTCAAGGAACTAATTTTCAATGTATTGTAGCTTATGCCTCTCTCTTTTTTTGCTTTTTTTTGTAAAGCACTGTGATGTGTCATTGGGGTATTTACTGCTTAGTTATGTATATCTAACCTCTTTGAGGAAGAAGTTTAGCTGTCAGGCAGAAAGTATCAGGGGGGCTGATAACAATTTCCTTTTAAGTAGAAATTGACAGTCTGTATTAGTGTCTGCTTTGAAACCAGCAAGTTAAAACCCACCTGCAGTCAAGAAGGAGGGCCTCTTAACAAGTTCCCAGCAGCATGAGCCAATTTTCATTAAATCAGCACTGTTAAAATTAAAATTCTAAATACTTGTTACACAACAACAGCGTTTCCATTATGTTCGCTCCTTGTCTTTCTTTAGGAGAAAAAGAAATTTTTTATCTGTAAACTGGTGTTTAGCAAGTGCTCAGGATCGACAGCTCCAAGGAGTAAGGTCCTTTATTTATGGCCAAGACGGCATATGAAGAGTAGCAATAAAGGCTGCTCCACTACAGCTTCTCAATTAAAATCCCATGTGTTGGCACCTTGCCAAGTTTCAGCCACTGCTCTCTGCTCACACCTTGACTTTGGGTAGCATTTCAAGCACAAATGCCCATCTCTGTGTCAGATTGCTGCAGTCCCTCTCGGCAGCTACCTGAGGAGTGCCAGAGCCAGCACATGGAACTGCCTCTGGGAGCAGGATCTGTTAAACAATCAGGTGATTTCAAATTCACTTTTACATAATTATTCACTAGATGAAAGAATACCACTGATACTCAAATGACCCCAATTATACTTCTGTTAATGAATAAAGGAACTCCATAACTACTTCCTACTGTTCTGCACTCAGACAAACACTGATTTTGACAAGCACAGAAGTCTGATTATGAGGTTTATACCCCGTATCCCACATTTGGCTATTAAATTTATAAAACCACACAGCCCAATAACACTTCCAAAACCCAGTCCCACAGACAAACACAGTATCTGGACACAAGCTCAGCATCATCTTACACTGGCACGGCTGTTGACATTTAATGAGTGATCTGGGCACACATAGCACACACTTTCCTGCTACAGTTCCCAGATTGGTTCTGGATGACCCTTTTGCCTCTGTTCCTCCCCAGTACAGTCACAGGAGTCAAAGAGGCTGGAAGATGGAGGCCAAATTTCCTGACAGGAAACCCATCGCTCTATAGACAGTCAGTGTTGTCTATATCTCTCCCTGATCCCCAAACAACCCCAGCAATGGGTGAGCAGCTGCCACTGCCTAAATTAAGAATCCTTTAAGAGGACTAAAGCAAGGACTGTAATAGCCAGAGGATGAAAAGCAAGTGCAGAAGTACATTTAAGAGCTACCAAGCCCAAAGAAAAAAATACACACAGCAACTGGAACAACTGGTGGACACCCAGAACAAATAAAAGCCCTCTTTGAAGGTGTGCAGTCTCTTCAGCTCCCAAGATCTCTGGCTGAATAGTAAGAGCTTGTGGACAGGGACTACAGATCACTGCTCAGATTGTTTTGCAGTTATTTATTTACCCCATTAAAGTGGTTCATTAGAGGACAGACTGTCTTCAAATCGTTTGCTGCTCACATTTATCACTTTGGTAACACGGTGGTATTTAGAAAATAATCTTCTGGTTTAACACCATGGTCAATGTCTCTGCCACGCCTCTGATCACTGCTTTGCACAAATTTGGATGCAGTACTTGTGCTCCTTAATCCTTTTTTTTATACAGCTTAAAGAATCAATAGAAGGAAGAGCTAAGGGTGATCTACCTTGGCCAGCTACTGAATACTCCTGTTGGAGAATATGTCTGAAAAGCTCAAAAGCAAGTCTGAAGAATTGCTAAAAGTTTTGGAGTACTTTAAATTTGTATGTGTGTACACAATAAAATAAATGTGAAAGTAACACTTTATTTTCTCACACTCATATTTTTTGAAGCCCAGTTTTGAAACAAAATCTGTTTCGAGCAAAATCTTAATTTGTTTCAAAATATTAAAACCAAAATGTCATCAAATTAATTTTTTTTTTTTACTTTCTCACATTTTCTATTCAGCTGATGCTATTTCCAGCTTGAGTTTGAATTTTTAATTGGCTTTTGGCAATCTTGCACAACATTTTCCATACTAGAAGCTCCAATCCCTTATACTTGTATCTTACTAAGATGCTTTCTATATTTCAAAGGAAGAACTTTCAAATATGGGACACAGATTTGGGTATGTAGGGACAAGGATAACACCTGTGGGAAAGGTATCCTTTACCCTACACATTTATTGTGTCTGATACAACAGGCACTGACAGAGACCTGAACAGAGTGCGTGTGAAAAAGAGGAATAGTGAATAGAAGATTACAGAAACATGACTGATTATTGCAGCTCATTGCTACTGACAGGATGATTTAGTAAAATTTTCCCTGGACTAGTACAGCAAGAATTTGCTGGAGAACTTTTAAATTAATAAGAGAGCAGGTAGCTCAAAATAAAAATATTGGAATGCAAACCATAGCAGAACAGTAAACTCCAAGAGGAATGGGGAGGGTTTCTTTCCAGATGACTATGTATTGCAAATACTTTCCCAGAACTTAGAAAGTATTATCTTGCTAGAATTGCCCAGGACAGAAAGAAACTCATAATAAATAGAGAAATCGCCAATATGTGACTCAGTGAGATAAGGTGGTCTTGATAATTCTGAAAAGGGGAAATTATTTACTCAACACCTGGAAGGAAAAAGACAAAAGAAAACCAAACCAACAAACACACAGATTTCCAGAGAAAACTAAATAACCACCTGGCTCAATGTCAATTTAACATAAAAGATTAAGGGCTTAACCTGACACCTGCTGAAGTCCATGGAAGTCTTCAAAAGGTCTTAGACTAAGCCCCAAAAGACAAAGCACTAAGTTTAGGCTCTCAGCTCATTTATCTTGTAGCATTTTTACTTGCAGCTGCATGCCTCTTTCCATATCTGCTTGCATCTTTCACACTGCTCTATTTTTTAAACACTTGTCTCCTTAAAAAACACCCAGCTCTGTCATAGAGAGGAAAATACAAGAAAACAGGTTGTGTACCATAGATCAAGTGGCTAGGCTGGATATGACAACTCGGAAAATTACACAATTCATCATTAGGATGGACAAAATAGTTCCTATAAAATAATTAGCCCAAACTCCTCTAGGATCTCAAAGCAGGTGAGTTCCCTGAGCCTGCCGGGCTCTCCGGCACACCATGCCCCAGTCAAGCTGAGCAAGAGCCTTTGTCAAGCAAGAGGCAATTATTTGGCTCTACTATCACAAAGTAGAGCTGCCTGGCCCCTGTTTCCACTGGTCAGTATTTAGCCTGGATTGTGCTGCCCACTTTGTGCGTGGACTCGACACTGAGCACACCTGTCTGTGAGGGCAGCGCGAGAACAGCCCTGGGGCTACGGGGGTAGTTCTGCACCCCCCACGCTCTGTGCCTTTAATTTGGCACTGAATTCTATGCAAATTCTTTTGTCATCTTGTCTTACGGTCCACAAAAGTTTGCATGAGGACACAGTGGCCAACAAGGACCAAGCCAGCCCTCTCACAGGACATGTCTTATATCCAGGGTTTTCTGATGCAAGTGGATCGAGCAAGTCCATTGGTAAAAAAGCTGCTGGAGAAATTGTGCTTCTCCCAGACCTGACGAGCCACTGCAAAACTGAAACATCTTGTGAAACAAAGCACTGTGTCCCTGCCCAAAGTGAGGGGAGGTTGGAATGAGATGATTTTTAAAGTCTCTTCCAACCCAGACCATTTTATAAGTCTATGATTGTGAAATCCTGTGAAACAAAGCGATAGAAAATTTTACAAAAAACATTTCCCACAAATTATGCAGCTTTACAGTCATCTATACATCTCTAAAACCATGTTCTATCAGAAAGGATGTAAAGTAGCCCCGTATCAATACTCCAAAGCAAAACAAGACCTGATATCACAGGAAAGAACGTGAGCAACTTAATTCACAACGACGTTACTTTCAATTCTTAACCGTGTAACTCTATTATTTTAAAAGGAATTTATGCCAGCATAAAACTGGAGTAATGGAGCAGTAATTCAAGCCCAGAACCTGATATTCATGCTGGTTCAGCTCAATTTTATTTAGTGCAGGTGTTCACTTAATTTTGAGGATCTGGGGGAGGGGATGGTCTGCTGTTAATTTATTTCTACTGGCCCTATTTCTGTGTACTTCACATTACTGAATATTTATTTTCTTTTGTCTGCAATCCACAATGTCGTCACTTAACCATGGTTTTCTTCTTTGCTACACTTAGAGTATCTCAAAAGGGGCAGCAAAGGGTATCGATATAATAATTAAAGGACCACACAGAGGTAATGCATAAATAATAATAATAATAAAAAAATTAAAAGAACAGGAGAAAAACATACCAGCAGCTCACAGGAGAGAACAAAGACACTGCAACAGGCATCAGCAGCAGCTTTAACTTGGCTGCCAGTTTTCTATAGTGCAATCAAAGCCATTGTCTGGAAGCCACAGGTGCACAGCACATGGAACAGACAAAATGCATTGGGGAGTGATGACAGACAACTTCTGAGCTCGTGCTATATTCATCCCAACATTCATTTGTGCATCTGTTGTGCTGAATTTTAGTCTTTAGTTATTTTTTTTGCCTCTGATATCAGAGGCATTTGAGCAGCTGAGGAACTGTACCAAAAATGCTGAATGGTAGAGAGGGTCTGGGCTTTGGGAGAAAGAACTTCATTTATCAACCTGAAACGTGAGGACGCTCAGTGTGTTTATCAGCTATCCCAGTGGTGGTGACTCTGGTGACAGTGCATATTGTCAGTTAAGCTGCAAAACAACTGCCTAGGAGGGTGTTCATCAACTCAACTATCAACAGAAATATAACAATACAAGTATGGATTTTGTGTACAGTGCAAGAAAAGGTCATTGGGGGGGAAGTTATTAGATGCATTATAATAATAAATGGCAATATTATTATAATGGTTGATTTCACTGTTTATCACAGACCAGGTCAGTATGGATTACACTGCGATGATGCTTTTTTGATCTCAGATGTTTTCCCCACCGATAGGGCACTTTTCCAAATTAGATGCAGTCTGACCTCTTATTCTTTGTTTTCATCACTCTCCAATCAGTGGGAGGAAATTAGCCCCCTGGGAACATTTGACTCACACTGGCTCACTTTGTTATTTCAGCTGTGAAAGATGCTAATGAGCTAATATCAACTTTCCTAGCCGAAAATACACACGTCGCTTTAAATTTTTGGTCAGGAATCAGCATTTCATCACGTTAGGCAAGGTCTATCATTACCCTGCAGCAAAAGAAGAAAACCCAACAAATGAAAGACAAGTTCAATCCACCTGAAGGGCAGAATCTCAGGCAGTCTCCTTCCAATATGTAATGCAGATCAGCAAACACATAATTTGCTGTGAAAATTAGTTGTCAGATTATGTTCTGTGTTTTCCCAGGTGGACAGAACAGGGCAGTATCCCAAGAAGCTTTGAGGATAATTGATTTCTCAAAGGAAAAAAACATCCCTGAAAGTTTTCACGTGTTCTTGAGGAACTCACCTGTGACCTCCAGACAGACAAACAAGGGCCTAACGAAGGACAAGGGCAGAGAAATGGGAGAACTTTGAGAAATGGGAGAACTTTATAGTTATGGGGTTTCAGTTTCAGGGTGAATCCATATCTTTCACATGTGCAATCAGAAAAACCAGATCACCCTAAAATACTTGTAGGCTTTTAAAAGAAATACAAATTCAGGTCAACCACTCAGTTTTTTGTTCTTGGGAAGAACTTCTGAAGGGACATTAAGACAATAAAAGCCCCTGTTCTCTTTTTTTTTCCCCTACCACAGTTGTCACTTTTGGAGAAATTTAAGTCAGTTCCACTACTAAAAGATTTGTAAAGTATTTCAAAACAGTTGCAACACTTTCAAGTTTTCCAAAATAAAACATTACATTTAGAAAAGAGGACATTCCATTCTCTACTCAATTTTAATAAACTATCAGTTTGAGCTTGATTATTCTCTCAAGACACGAGGACAAGCTTCTTTATTTCTAGTGCTTAAAAGCAACAACTAACAAAGATTAATGATCTCACTAAATCTGTCCAAAAGGTTTCTTTGGACATACCAAAAGTTACAACTTAACTTTTTTTCTCATTTTTCCTTACTGCACAGTTTTTCCAAACATCTTCATCTTGGAAAAGTCAGCCCATAATTTCTCTCCTGGTCATTTTTTCTCTAAAAGTAATGAATTAGCTTTCAAATACTAAAGATGTGAATAAGACAAAATAGGAAAGAATTACCAACTGTAGTATAATTGTGTACACTGAAAACCTGAAAATTTTAAAACCCATTGAAAGTTTAAATATAAAAAAAAAATCTACAGACATCATAACCAAATACCTCTACTTCACTGGAACAATATAAAGAAATCTTTTGGGTTTGCTTGGTTTGTTTTCTTGTTGATTTGTTTCTGTTGTTTTGTTGGGGGTTTTTAACAGACATTCAGTTCTAGACTGGTCTTGGCTATTTGAGCAATTATGCAGGTGACTGAAGATGGGTTCAAATCATAATATTTGGATACAAATTTTTGTAAATTTTTGAAATTATTTGAAGATTGGATCTTTGTGCTGACTTCTGAACTGCCAGCCTCTCAGAATTTAATTTTTTTGCCTGTCACTAATACTAAGCAATTTATTTGAACACCTGGTTTATTTTTCTAGGGTCTTAACTGAATAAGAATAGTTCATACTTTCCAGACAAACTAATATTAAGACCCTGAAAGGAATGAATGACATTAGTCCATTTGCCCAAGCTCTGAAGCTGCTACATAAGACACTGATTGTCAGAGACAAATCATTCTTTGTCTCTGAACCACTTTAGAAGCTTCCTAGAACTGTCTGTTGACTACATAAATAGCAAATACATCATCTGGCACTCGCAAACCAGCTCCGTACAATGCCGTGTGAGTCACTGCTGATCCTTCCATATGGCACGGGCTTTACTGCGTGTGAGTAGATCCAGAAGGAAGAGAAAAAACCACAGTATTACTCACAAATTACGCTTCCCTTGTTTCAGTGCATTCTTCTTGTTTTCAGTTCTTGGTTTTCTGTTGTTTCCTTTCCCTGGGCCATCACAGCAGTACTAAACTCTGAGGAGGTGAGTTTGCAGTTTAGATTCAAACCCGGCTCCTGCACTGCTTGACCAAAACCAGTCAAAGGGCTGCTCAGAGGTCAGGCACCTCGGTGAGCAATTTTTAAATGTTAGAGTGATTGAAATTCTTGTTGATTTACATTAAGTATCTTCTGAAAAACAACTGGGGAAAAAGAAGTTCGGAGCTCTGTGTTCTATGGTAATACCTTCCTTTGCTTACAGGCAAAAATCGCTCAAGTGATTGCAGTCCTAAATATCACGTCGCCACCTTATCCAACAGCCCCAGACACTGTAAAATCAGACAAACCCACATGCAAATATTCTTATTATAAAATCCTTTAACCACAAAAAAATACTTTTTTACCACTCCATTATTTTTTATTGGCTGTTTTCAAAATAAGCGCTAGCCCAAACGTATATATTACGTGATTGTGATACTGCCATATCAACTCCACTTTAATTCACGAATATCAATACAAATGGCACAGAACTTGGCACAGAGATGCTTTGCTTATAAATTACAAGGTGCTTTTTCTATGACTGCAGTCATATCATGTCTTTTTTTATTTAATTTCACTTCTGTTTTGAATTCTGCACTCCCTCCCCTGCACAGAAAAAGGGCATAGGAACACCGCTATCAATTTTGTGCTAAGTCGGAGGTGTTCTTCAGGACACTTTGAAATACACAGACTGAAATCTTGGCCCCCTTGAAATCACTGGGAGCTTCGGCAATAAAAGTCAACTGAGTTGGAATTTCGTCCTTAATCTCTACTCTGCCAGCCATCACTATAACAACATGCAATATACGTTCTTTCAAGGGTTCTGTTTAGTGCCTAACAAAAAACGTCCTCTAATTCTGAAATTACAGTAGCGTGACCACGACTTTTTCTAGATCTGTATAAAGATGTAGTGGAAATACTCACTGTTCTGAAAACTCTAAACATTCCCACTAATTACATATTAAAAAATTGGATTTTACTTTTTTTTTTAAATTACAGTTAAAGAATAGGCACGAGAGCAGCTTTCCTCATTCCTCGCTGCCAGCACTGTTCCTCCACTCTGTCTCTCACGGCATTTTCAGTTGGTATTTTCTCACTGTACCATGCCATACACCACCTAATGCGAACTCATACACTGTAATGCTTCTAATTACACATATAATTAATCCTGACAGAACCCTAATGCTGCTGTTCTGATTAGTGCAGATCCAAAGCTGACTTCTTGCACCCACCTGCTTTGCCTATGGAACAGCTCTTGCTCTCAGTCATCACGGGAACGAGTACTGAGTATAAGCTTATTTGCACTGCGTCTGTATGACTTGTCTGAGTGCAAGGTGTCTCCTTGCAGACTGAAGAGGCAGCTAAAGGTTTTTGGAGCTATATTCGTTACTTTCTTCATTGGTTCAGAAAGGTTTTAGAGCTTTTTATGGTGCTACAGTCGTTGCTGCCAGAGTTTATCTGCTCATCTCAGTAACAGTCTGATTTGCATATTAAGAAAGGAGAGGATGTCAAAGACTTCTAAGTCAAGGGGACCCACGCACAAGTATTTGAAGGCAGGCCCTCAGATTTTCATCAGAATTTGCTACTGAGATCCAAAACCAGCTGTGGGCAAGATTTCACTGAAAAAGGCACAAGATCATAAACTGTATTCCAGGACAGCTATTTCCTCATGTGTCAAGATGGGATAAGTGTCACACACTACTGCTCTAAACACAGCCTTTGCCACAGGTCTTTGCTGCACTTCAGTCATCTCCAAGAGACACTTGGTCAGGCTCTGAGCCACTTTCATGAGGTCCTTTTTTCAAAGATTCCTCTGAAATGGAAGTTCAGATTATTTCAAGAGCAACGTTAATAAGCACTGTGGAGCTAACAGCGAGACTGAGATAAATACAGGTAATAATTAGCTGCAAGTCTCCTTGTCACTTCATTTTTAATTCAGCTTGTACATGAACCCTGATGTGTTTGTTTCTCCAGAAGTGCAAGTGTGAGGTTTTGTTCAAAACATATCGGAGAGTAGCTATTCGTCCTTTCATAGTTCAGACATGAAAGGGGGACTTCGAGAAGAATATGGTTTTCTGTCATTAGTAATAATTTTGCTCCTATTTAGTGTCAAAGGTTTCTGTCTTCCACAAGCAAAGGAACATAGAAGTGAGCTTTATCATAACTGGTGGCTTGTTATAAGTAAAATGTAGTTTCTAAATAAAGCAAATACTTACAATAAATGCAGAAGGAAGAAAGTGTTTTTCAAATCATTACAAATACTCAAAGTCTGCTTGGATATTTCATGAACAGAAAACAAGCTTAATTTATCAGAAAATTGATGGTTTGATAACAATTTACCTATCTCTTATGGCTAACAAGTGGCATAGCCCTAAAACATATGATTATTTCTGTACCTTAAACCAAAGATTACCTAAACGTAATTTTTACTTAACATAATTGTTACTCGGCAGAGCAAGGGAGAAATAAAATTTGTTTCTGCAAAATTCTTCATCGAATATATTCCTTTGATAGTAGTTAATAGTCAGGCAGCCATTCATTTATCATCCTGTGTTATGTTTCGGTTCTTAACTGTTGAAAGCCCACAAAACAATGTATGTTCTACTTTATCATTGTCCTGAAAATGGATGAACACTGTAACATTTGTGCTGCAAGTGTAAGACACGCTGGCACAAGACCACAATAAATATCGACCCATATGGAAACAAGAAGATTTTAAACCCTTTATTCTAATAAGACCTTCTGAGCACTAATAGCAATTCTAATCCCTTAGTCATTAATTTTCCTATGTTACAAGTCTGGATGTAATTAAGAACAACACATTGCTGCCTCTTCAGTGAAGAAAATGTCATGCTGACGTGATTGATCACATTTATTTAAACTGGAGATGGCTGACACTTCCCAGTCATACTTCATTCAATTTTTATTATTATTTTATGTGTCAAGATAGGCTCTTAATTTCCCCTGTTGTAACCCACTTAAATAAGACTTAGCAAGAATCTGAGAAGCATTACATGGAAGAATATTGCTGTGTTTTTGTGGGTCTCTGGGCTATACTGGACTATTATAAGTAAAATTAGGTTTAATCTTTTCACTTACTGTAACACAATTGTCAAGGATTTAGTTGGAAAGCCAAGTCTAAAGTTTAACTACAGAATATGTAATATATACCTTACAAGTTGCTGTCCAGAAGAATAATTAGACTGAATACAACATATATGCTATTTTATTACATGTTCTTTCAAGTCAGTAGCAGTAAACTTATTACTTCATACAGTTTTTTGTTTAAATATGAAAGCCATTGTGAGACAACAGTAGAACTGAAAGCACAAGGCAATCTTTTTCTTCCTTTCATTCCTAATCAGAGACTAATTAAAAGTCTCCTCATACAACATTTGAAAGTATTAACTGACCTGTAAATGTAAAAACTCACCAAACAATAGGGACAAGTACGCTGAATTCAAACCAAACAGAAACGTTTAAAAGTATCTTGCTGTTTCCACAAGCATTAGAAGTAAGAAAAAGAATTGTTTACGTATCACACATCTGCACAGACTTAGCAAGTTCTCCTTTAAAATACCCAGTACTCTGTCGGGCAGAAGCATTCAAAGAGCAACTGCCAAGATCTCAGGGTACCAAGGGATCACATTTACTGTCTGTGAAGATGAAACAAAATTTAATGAGAAATCAGAGCTTAAGGGTACAGCTCTCCAGCCAGCTCTGAGGGGCCAGTCTAAGCCTGTGCAGCTCCAGAACAGCAATCCCAGTGTCCAACCACCAGACGTTCTTGTTGACTCAGTTGTGGCTACACAGAGAGCCAAGGCAGGGACCCAATTCACCAGAAATGTCCTTCTGAGGCATTATTTTTCTGCCTGATCGGATCAACATGTGTAATTGTTACTGCCAGCCAAAGGCTCGCAGTGGAAATGGATGGTAAAGGGCAGGAAGGGGAATACTGTCTTCCCATGACAACACCATTCCGACAGCAAAGCTTAGGAAATTATTGCATCCTGAAGCTAACTTGGAAAGAGTGAGGCAGTTACTGTGAAGCCATATCTGAAAGATGAGAGGAAAAAAAAGGTTGATAGGAGGAAATGATAGTTAACTTTGCATGAAAAAGGTGTACTTGGAATTTTAAACCACAGTTCTTCAGATGTGCATCATTTTAGACACAGCACATCACCCAAAGATGTCTCTTTTCCTACCATATCCCCCAGCATGAACAGCTTTCTTCAAGAGGTGAAAAAATTAAAAGGTGAAAAGCATTATTCATTGTCATTACCAAAATTGTATTCATCATCACAAGAAGCCCTAGGAAATCGTGTTTTCTAACAATTCTTTTAGGCTAGGCCTGACTGCACCTTTTCTTCATAGGCATCACATTCCCCTTGTGAATTCTGACCTGTATCAAGGAGCTGAAAACAAGCATGTTGGGTTTACTGACATATATTTTAAATGAGTTATATTATTTTCAGATACATTTTGTCATTCCTCACGAGTACAGTGTACCTGGCAGTAGGGTGGTCTTATGAGAAGTAAATTGGGTGAAATTAGCATCTGAATCGATGCTATGTGAAGAGAACAGCCTGCAATAATCCTACCAGCTGTTAATTGTCGGCTATAAACCACAGTTCAGCAAATTGTGATCACACAACCAAAAAACCTCCCTAATATACATGAAGAAAATATACCAACTGATGCACAGAAAGAAACATTCAGAGGTGCACATCTTCAATTTACTGTAAATATTAATTTCATGCAGATCCCATGTCTCCTTACTACACGTTAATTCCAACAAATGGGCATTTGTCACACTCATCATGGCCAGCTTACAGATAAATCCAGTCGTGACCTCACTTGTTGCATCACAGGCTCACAAGACAGTGACAATGCTGATATTTCAGCAATATGTATTTAAGATAGAAATTGAATTGTCAGTTGCATTTCAGGGCTCATCTCCTGCCAAACATATTTCTTGTGTTCAGAACGCTGTTTCAGCACAATCTCACCAAGTTTCTCTCAGCTCAAATCACACCCAAGGTTACGATGCTGATGTTGCTTTGCATTTCAAGGATTTCAAGGCAAAGAGAAAGGCTGCTGACTAAGGCTGGTATCCAGTACCTGGAAGTTTCTCTGTCTTTTAGATTAAGAATGTGCTGAGCGAGACAGATTAAGAATAAATTGTGTGAGCAGCTGCAGATTTCCTGTAGATGGGGTGAAGGCAAAACTCTTCCTTAAATACAGGTCGTTCAGGATATAGCATCAGAGCTGACTGACAGATTGGTTTTCCTTATTTGAGGTTTGGACTGGCCACAGAGTGCCAGTTTGACACCCTGAGCCAGAACAAGGGAAGGAGACAGGAATCTGCAGCCAGAGATAGCTGCTGGAGCAGACAGGATGGGATTTCCCAACAGTCCACAGTCTTAAATTGACTAATTCAAGATCAGAGAGGGGAGCTTTGACTTGTGTAAAAATATGTCATGTGCCCCTGTATTTTTCAGTGTATTTCATGAGTAATCAGAGATTCTGTCATAACATTTTTCTAGGCAAGGAAATATAATAAATTATTTTTAAAATAATGTTAGTAAAGCTACAAAGTCAATTATCCAAAAGTAAAGTACCCAAAAATGAAGCTAAAACATTTTTCTTTGGAATGGAAGCAGGCTATGAGCATTGTTATTCTTTAACTATTTTGTTTCTTGGTTAGGTTTGTGTCCAAGTTTCCTCTACGCAGTTCAGATCCCACATACTTTTCTCTCAATTCCCAATGCACAGAAATTCCACATAAGCAGAAAGAAAACACTTCCTGTAAATGGTTGTATTTATAAATGCAATGTGACTTCTTCTGCTTGAGTAATTTTTAAACCATCAGTAATGAATATGCACTTGCTGGTGTGGACATATGGGCAAGGAACTCCAGATTAAGCTGAGAATGGATGTAAAACCCATCTATTACTTCAGACCTGTGAACTGGCTCTCATGTTACAAAAAGAAAAAAAAAAAGAAAAAAAGAGGGAGTGGGCTTACCCCCTCCACAGCTTCTTGTGTGAAAAAGGAGGAGGTGATTCATTGCAAATCAACTGATGGCTTAACACACACAGCCACACACCTTGGCTTCTCCCAAGATTTATGTGCTTTTCCTTAACTTAAATTATGTTTGTCCAGGAGGAGGCAGTACTGAACACAGAGTCATTTTACTAAGGAGTGATGCTGAGAGCCAGGCTCAAAAGGCAGCTGTTTCAATCACCCTCCAGGGGCTTGGGGCAGACCCATTAAATCAGGGAAATGAATACAGCAAACTGTTTCAGCTCACTGATGTGTGCAGTAGATTGCCTGTGTATGTTAATTACTGCATTTGGCAGAATATATTTCCAGAAAAGTTCACACAATCTGGAAATAAAATGTCTCCTGGCACCACAACAGTATTTTCACACACCACATTCAACAGGAGGACAAGTTGCAGAAAATAACCCCAGTCAGTATCATGCCCACCAAATCCTGACAAAGCACTGCAAACGTGGACAAATCTTCCCTTCCCAGATAATCACAAAACTTTGTTTTGTACCATCACCTACAGAGCTTCGGTGCAAGAGCAGAACTCAATCCCCTGGCACCCCAGTTAGGACCTGGAGGCACAGTTACCTCACTTCAGTGTCTGCCAAGAAAGTCCTTTAAATTTCAGCCGCTGAATGAGCACAGAGTGCCTGAGGCTGCTGAAAACTGAGCTGGTTATTGCTTCTGCCATGCCAAGGATGACAACAGTGTTCATAGGTTAGGTTGTCCACCATCCAGCTTCCCCCCTGTAGGGCCAAATCCATTAGGCAGCCAGACTTTTTGCACTTTCTGGAATTCTGTACTGTTTCTGTATTCTCCCTGTTTCCAAACTCCCTATAATAAAGGTTCCTTTCTTGCAAAACACAGAAACCAAATGCGGATCTTCCATCTCTGAGAGGATGAGATTAATAAGATATTTATTGGACCACAGAGGAAAGTGGAGATTTTCTGGGAGTTCAGCTGTACTGCAAGGTGAATACAGACCTGACTCGAGATTATTATTCATAGAATATCAAACAGCTTCAAAGACTGGAAGAAATAAACCTCAACAAGTTTTATAGGGAGACTTTTAATGATAAATTGCTACCTGTATATATAAAAACCCCCCAAACTCTTTTTTTAAGTATTCATTAATTTCAACTCATACATAATTTTAAGAGATAGTAATGCACACATACATGATTCCCCTTTGGGGCTTACTATTTTAACAGCAAACTGATATTGTCATATTCATATACTGTTCCTAATTCCTATTTACTTCTCCATCACGCCTTCTAATTTCCATCAGCTTGGTGATATTATAATCATTTTGCTTGAATAAAATAGATTTAAGAAATAGAGAATAATCTCCCATGGCAGCTAAAATATTAATCTACATCAGCATTAGTGGCTTGCAAGACCTATACAGAGCCTGAGTGCCCTGTAACCTACCAAAGTACACAACCCTCATCTTGTGGAGGTTACAATGATCTTGATAGAAAAAGGCTCCACTATTACCTTACTTGTAAAGGGAGCACGGAGTGAAGAATATGTAATAGAAGTGCTGACACTGTCTTAACTATTGCAGAGAATCAGTAAAATAGTCCCTCAAAACACCATCATGCTGCATTTCTACCAGACTGAATAGACTCTTCAAGTCAGCAGCATTAAAGATGACTTTCAGATAAACTCTGTTTGGGAGTACTAGTCAGTACTAAAAACAAAAGAACCCTTCCTGAAGATCATTATTTTCCCACCTATATTTTGACTCCTAGCTGCCTTTGTGACTTTTAATATCCTTCTGTTCAAATACTGATAAGTACTTATGGTAAAGCAATAACAATAAAAGAAGAAAATAATTAACCTATTTAACTTGATACTGCATCATGGCATAAAGTCAATTGGCTATGGAAATGTTATCTCAAAGTTCCAAAGCAGTGCTGGCTTTGGAAACAACATCAGGATAAATTCAGGCATCAACAGAGACCATCACACCAGCACCATTACGCAAAGTTATTAGGGGAACATGCTTTCAGGATGTAACTCAGATTCCTTTGATGAAAAAACTCATTTAAAAGATTGCAACCAAGCCCTCTTGAACATTCAGTTGAGCAATGTGTGCTTTTCTTCAGCTTCTGCCAAGAGAAAGGCAAAACAGGGTAGTTTTAAAAGTATAGGTCATCTGGAAGGAAATGCTGACTGTTGAATCTGCAGACCAGACTATTTTAACCTTTCATTTTTTTCCAGCAAGTCCCAAGCACGTGTCTGAAAATATGCCACACTATTTCCACAGGTTAACTTCTCCATCTAAGTATTTGTTAATTATAACGACCACTGTATCTTTAGTGGAAATTGCCAAGTACAGTCTACCCAGACAGTTTTTTTCCAGACACATTTAAATGAAAATCTTATTGTTTTAAAAAGGAAATCTGCTCAGTGCAGGTATTTCCTCCTGAAGTTTCATGGGCTTTTCCCTCAAACCAAAGTACTTTTAAACATTTGAGCCATACTCAGTAGTTACGCCAGATCTGTCAAGGTACGCACAACCATTCAATTCATCAGTTCAAAAAAAAAAAAATAAAAAAAATTGATGTACTTAATCTTCCCAAGGTAAAAGCATACTAAAGCAAATAGACACTATTTCAACAGAACCTGAATTATTTTCAACAAAATAACTTGACAAAGAATAATGTTCATGTCCTCAGTTCATCTGCTACCCATTAGGTGCACTCTATTATAAAGTGGAATGAACAACATGCAGATTCCTTTTCTCTGTTAAATTATACCAGTTTTATAAATGTTTCTATCACGCAGTCAAAAGGGAACGTTGAAATTACTGCTCCCTACTATTACAGACACACGTCTTTATACTTGTAGAGAATTTTGTCCTAAGACAACCATCTCATTAAACCTAAAGGACAGGCCTGAGCATGTGCCTTTTGCACACTGGTAAACTCAGTTCACACTTCCCTGTTACCTCGTGGGCATCTGGGTGACTTTTGATGTCAGATTCAATTTCAATTGCAGCAGTTGCAGCTCTTTCAGTGGGTGAAACCAACCATGCAGGCTAAGCTCAGCTTGAATTTTCAAGTATGCTATTAGAAGGTGTTAGCAAGCACAGCCTAATAATCAGCACAGCCTTCAGCTGTTGGTAGTTAATATTAAAGTGGTGACTGAGTAAAAGCTAAGAATGACTTGACTCTAATATGTCTGCACACAGTCCAAGAAATCTGTATGTTTTTGCCACCCAAAAAAAACCCAACAAAAACAAACACATAAAACCAAATTAAGTATGAGAAACTGTGTAAGAAAATCTCAGAGAAGCAGAGATGTGTAGGCAGCAGTATCTGTACAGGCAGCAGAAATACAGCTGGTTTGTACATTTTAATCCGTGAGGTAAATTTAACTTAACCTGTCCAACCCAACAGAGGCAATCAAAACGTTTTGGATATTTTGGACTGCTGGCAATATCCTGTGGGGCATGTTTTCTGAAGGAAACATGTTTGCATTGAGAGAAAGGAGAGCAGGAAAGAAAAGGAGGCAATCCAGTGCAACAACTTTGAGGTCTAATACTGCATTTAGATGAAGTCCCAAATGCTTATCAAAACAGTGTTAAATATTTATTTTGATTTCAGTGGTGAAATCAATCATGCCTCATGACTCATGGTTACTTCTTTAAAAATTTGGAAAATCAGCAATCATACCAAGGCTGCTGAATTTTGAATGAAAGGAAATAGTCTGAAACATTGCCCATATCAGGACTAACTCCTCATTTATTTTCCTATTTAGGAGAGCCTTGCTCTGCATGCAAATAGGCCAATGCTTAGAGCAGCCTTTCACTGATAGAATATCAACATATGTTATGAATACTGATGAAATTCATATTCTCTTAGAAAGTAGGACTGCATTTTTCCAATTCCATTGTTAGGTGCCTTCCCATTCCAGCACAGGACTTGCACATCTGCCTTTTCTGCCATTCATTACAGTCTTTCTCTCTCCTAATGCCTTCAATTATATTCAGCCCTTGTTTCAAAATGGAATCCCAATATTGTCAGGCTCATTTTAAAGGGTATTTTAATAATACTCAGGTTGTGTATAGAACCATTAAAGGTAAAAACAAAGCAAATGAGATTTTAGATAAGATTATCATATTTTCAAAGACTCTCAGGGGATTGGGATGCTGAATTGCTCTTTGTTACAATGCAAATTGAACATCCAAATTCCTTCCATGGAACTGAAAACTTTTTACTCATGTACAAAAGATAAACACTGGAAATTGAAGTTGACCTGCTGTAGTACCTTTTGTATCCTGGCATAAAAAAACATTTCCAAACCTTGCATCATCACTGCATCATCACATATATTTGCTCTACAGCTCCTGAGACCTGACAAACTGGAGTTAAAGAACCCTGTGAAACTCATCTAGGAAATTACTTGAATTTCTGGGTTTGCTTCTGAATTACAAAATTACTTAAACATATTTTCTGTTTAATTTACTTCATCCTTATAATAAAAAGATAATTGATTTGGCAATATTTCAGTTTACATTGTAATGTTTTCTCAATAAATCTGCACTAAAATTAATTTTCTGGCATAATCAGATATTTTAAGATTCAACAGAATTGTACTGAAACTAAGTTGAGATATTCTAGTTTTCAAACGGTTTTAATATGGCATGTTTGCTGTTTCTCAGAAGGTGTTGAATATAAAAATAGAATTAGAAACTAATTTGTATTGCAGAAACATTGACGTTATTCTGCAAATATTACCTTACTTTTCATTCCTTTTATTCAATAAAAGACTTCTGGTATATTTTCATGTTTTCAGTAAAAGTTCACACTTCATAGAGGTGCATAAATTCACACAGAAAAAGGTAAAATAATCTTTTTCTGAGTACGCAATGCAATACAGCCCCCTGCATCCATCTGCTTTGGCTCAATAATCATGAGCTTTAAAACCTACTCTTAATAACTATGGCTGAAGTTTCTCATGAAGGCCTGAAGTTCAGCTCGTTTAAAAATGAGTTTGAAATAAAAGCACAGTATCTTCAGACTCTCAATAAAACTGCAGAAATCAGTGGCTGTGGATATGCAATACATATGCACTGCTCTTGACCCACTGCTGGCACTTCCAGTGTTTTAGTTCTGAGCAAGGAGAGCTGTATAACCTTGTTACATCCTTGTGAGTAAAAGTTCACCTCTCATATCAGAGTTTTAGCAATCTAATCCAGGGGCTGCTAAGACTGCTCTCTGAAAAACTAACCAATTCCAGTTCAATGTTTACCAAAATTTATGAAACCATTCCCTTAAGTTCAAGAACTCTGAGCATTCCTTCCTTCTCTGCTAATAAGGATCCCAGATTAGCAATCTGAAGCAGTCAGTGTTCCTCACAAAGTGAGCATTACTGGGCCTGGATAGTGAGAAAGGAGATGAAAATACTGAGATGGCTCCTGAAGTCACTCCTTCCTCTTTTCTGTGTGGTGTGGAGCAAGAGCTTTCCCCTGAACAGCTCAAGGTCTGAGAGAAAGGAGGAAGGTACAACTAAAAGCTCAAACATGTTCCAGCCTGGTTCCCTCATCTGGAAGAGAGCTGTGGGAACTGCAGCCAAGTCACTGTGTAGCCACATTGCAGCTTTTCTGATCTCCAAGATATTTTTGCTATTTTTCCAAATGTTTGAATGTTAATGTTTTGATTTTTGTTTAATTTACCATCTTAGAAGTAAGTGCACCTTAGCATGCACACACAAAGAGAAGTTTCCCAATCTTTGAGTAGCCTGAGGACCCTCTACCCACCTGTACATATAGGGACAGAACCATTTCCCATAAAACCCGTCTGTGTGTTTCCAAGTGGAGCTAAGTACATTAAGTGCCAGGCCTACTCTTTCCTCCCACTCACACAAAACCTCTTTCTCTCTTTTACTATCTATTATGCCCGTTTTGACCTTTCATTATACAAACGTTCTTGAGGATTTTTTTTTTTTTAATTCTATACCCACATGACCAATTGTAGGAAGACTATTTTCATGATCTCTCAATAGGACATGAGGGTGCTATAAAAGTAAATGTGCTGTGGTTACGAGAAAGTTCAAATTATTGTTGGCTTTTTAGATAATTTTTTTAACAATTTTATTAGTATCATCTCTAGTTTCAGCACTAAGTTGAAAGCTATTCCTATGGTGCATAGGCAAAGCCTCATCAATTTTGACAGTATGGCTATGCAAATATTCCCCCTTCAAGTACCTTAATGAATAATTAATATTGTGCTTAGAGATCCAGCTGAAAGCACCAATCAGAGGGTCCAAATAAATTGGATTGGTATTGAAGAAATTGTTCCCCATGCTCATCACAAAGATTACTGTTTCTTTTAGAGAATAGTTTTAACAATATGAAATAAAGCCCTTTTGGAATAACCTGCTGATATCTGCATGAATAATCAGAGCAGCTATAAGTTATCTGTCATAGTGCTGGCTGGCTCTAAAAGACATCTGCTGCAAAGGTATTGTTTTGTAATGACAGAAATCAAACCGATTTGGGGAAAGTAACAATCTCTTTTTGTCTTACTTTTCCTTCATCTTTGAAATAGATACTTCCAGCACATCAGTTTGAAATTAAAAACAAGTGACAAAAGCCATTATTTTCCTGCAGGAAGGACAGAAGGTAGCCTGCCAGAAGTTGTCTTAGATCAAAATAACTTTTGTTTTGCCTAAAGAATATTAGCTCTCCGTGTTTATGCCCTTCAACAATTTGGGTTTCAGTGCAGCTCCTGAATTGCACACTTTACAAAACTGATGCATGTTGGGCATCCCTGTGCTGTGTGCAGGGTTTCCATGTTAAACACAGCTCTGACTGAACAAAGGAAGTGTCAAGGGGGCATATTGGAAGAGATAGCTGGGACCAAAATACACCAGAGGCATTTTTTACTTCCTTAACAATGACTACCAGATACAATTATCAGCACTGAGAAGCAACTCACTCCTACCCAAAAGAGAAAGAAATCTTTGTATAATCTCTTATTAAAAAAAAAAAAATACTGAAAGCAATTCTACATCATTTCAGATAAATCCTGTCATTCTGAGTCTGTAGCATTTTTTCTAAGTTAGTGTGTGCAATCAATTGTAGAACATTTCAACCCCCCAAAAAGAGCATTTATCACTAGCTGATTAAAGAGAGGGTTTTTAATTCTTGTGAAAGGTGATCAGAGAAAAACAGTGTCAGGTTTTACATCCTCCCTCACAAATGCAAAAGGTCACCAGCTTGAAGAAAAGTTCACCTCATGCAGTATACAAGCCTGTTGCCCTCCGAAATTTGTACTTTTCTGCTCACTCTGTGTTACCATTTATTTAGATACCAGGGTTTCCAGATTCAGATCCCATGTACTTATTTTCCAAGTTTCCAGAGTAGGAAAGTTCTCTGCCCAGAAGAGGTGTTAAAACAAGACTCAAAGCATAAGTTTTAGAGCATGTGGGAGCATACAGGCCATGCCCTTTCCTGAGAAACACTAAAACAGGTAAGGAAACAGAGCTGGGATCCAGTGATGCAGACAGACATCTGCATCCATGAAGCTCTTCCAAATCCATGCAAGTCTCAGCCCACTGCATGGGTATTTAAAGTAGAGTTGAAAGCACTTAAGCAGAATTACCAAAGTCACCCTGGAGTGACACCTCTCTTGCATCAGTGTCACATTTGCTCATGGATTAAGCACGACTGTAACTACATTAACTGGGCTTTCCCATCAGCAGAAACAAAGAGCTGCTGTTTTGTTTTAGCTGTCTCTTTGCACCACACTTTCAACTCAGGCATCAAAATAGAGGTTAGAAAGCCAACAACAGAAGTAAAACTTAGAACTTCATCTTTAACACGTAAAATAATTAGTTACTTTTACCCACCTTGGTTGCAAAACCAACAAATTAACGTGTCAAACATCAGACGGCCCTTCCATACTGACTGTGTTTACTGCCCCATATTGCAACTACAAACATCTGTGCTTGAAAACTTTGTTCTCTACTGGGGGAAAGAACTTCCATCTCCAAATTGAAAAGTGGAGCTGTCTTATGAGAGGTAGTGCTTTGTTTCCATGCATAAGGGATTGCTGAACGGGAAACAGTGGCTGAATAATCCTTAAAGAACTTTTAAGACTAATATACGTGTTACTTTACTATCTTTCGTTCTTTTTTGACTATTCTATAATTATGTCTTTATAGCTTGTTAAAACAGGAGCCTGAGGTCTTAAGGATGCTGTTACAACACCTGTGAGAACACTTGAAATAATTATAAAAGCATAAATAAGAGTTTAAAGGCATTTGATATCATTGCAATCACCAAAAGTCCTCACACGTGTCTAGATGCTCAATATCTGGTAGAGTATCCGTCTAAAGAGACATTAGGTCTTAAATCAAAGTGTTCAAAGTAGCTGGGAGGCAAAAGGATTTTGGATAAAAAGAATTGAGAGCATGACCTAATGTACTGGAAGTTACAGATATATGTAAAAAAAAAAAATGTAGCTCATACATTAATTGGTTACACTTCTCAAAAAAATGGTAATATGCCAATCCAGAAATTTAGATTAGAATGAAAAAAAAGAACCAAGCCCACAAGTACGCTTTACCTTCTCTTACACCTACCATCAGTGGGAGGTACTGGCAAGAATAAACTGAAAAGTAGTGAAATCAGTTAATATAAGGAGGAAAAGCCTTGATTTTGACTGTTTCCAATGGTTATTGCCATGCTTAGAGTTTGCTGGGTCCTTTTGGCACTTTCTAGATTTTAACAAAACTTCAGAATAAATTCTTGTTTGTCAATTTAGATTATAAAATATTGAGCATCCTTGATTTATGCATTCTCATCCATAATAATCACTGAAAAATGTAAATATTTTGTTGATGGCTGTCTACACTGATGATCAGATGAGACACTGAAAATGACATCTTGTTTTCACTGTCAGATCAACATATCCAGCAAGAGAAGCAGATAAATTGTTTTCACCTCAATGAAGTGTGACAAGAAAAAACACAAAAGGGGAACAGGAGTATGCAGGCCTTGTTTTTATGAAATATCTCAACTATTGAATGAATTCTTTAAGGCTGAGAAGCCATGCCAAGAAGAGTTGTAGATCAAAACACTACACTAATGTGAGACTGAAACATAATTCCCAGTTCAGAAGCAAAACTGCAAGTGCTTCACAGTGCAAGAGGTATCAGTGGCACTCCTGCCCAGTTGTGGGGCTTTTCATCCAAAAGCACATCTAAATATATCTGATAGAGTTTTTAGAGGAAAAACAGAACTGTGTAAGACTAACAGGTTCAGTAACAGAGCAACACTTGCTCCCGACAAGTAATCAAAGCCAGGCAAGCTGAAAGCATCTTGCTCACTTTCATTCTCAGGCACACCTTCCCCCCTTCACAGTTCAGCCTTCTGGCAAATAAACACATGGCTTTGGAAAAAAGATCCCAGTCAAATTTAGTGAGACACAGCCTAAAAACTTTTGCTTTGACCAGAATTAAAACCTCAGTTTGCTTTCTTTGGGAGCATCTTAAAAACTATTTATTTGACCTTTTTTCCCCTGTTTTAATTTAGGTCATAACACAAACTAACAAAAAAGAATCTTAAAGAGTAGAGCAAATTAAGTAATTCTGAAAATGTCCAAAGCCTTTTCCAAAATAAATCCCTCTTCTTGTCAAACCCCAGATGAAGGTTCTCTTCCCCAGGCACCATGACATTCTTAATTCAGCTTGTCTTTAGCAATCTAGGTCTGTAGCATCAGGGTAGGACTGCACACACAGTTTAGTCCTATGCATGTACACAAATGTCTTAGTGCTGCTCCACATCCAAGGCCATCCAATGTTCCAGCTCCTCCAGACACATCAGCCCAGCCAGTGCTGGGATCCAGGTCACCCACCCCCTCCCACTCCAGCTTCGTCCCTTTGTGCCTTCCGCTCCCGCAGCTCCTGACATCGTTTTGCAGTGATGTGGTCGCTCAGTGACCCCTCACACACACATCCAAGCTCCTGGTTAAACTTCCAGGCTTACACATGGATTTATACATCTCCCCACACAGGCAAGAAAGCTGCCTGAATCCGTGATCTTTCAAATGTATGCACTGTTGGCAAGAAATCCTCTCAGATGATGCCCCATTAAATGCCCTCCATCACCATGCACTGTTACGTGCACAGTTCCACTTTTCCTTGGGGAGCACACAGGACATCAGTTTCCCCAAAACCTGTCTAAGCAAGAGTAACAATCTCAATGGGGTAACCAAAGTCACACATAGCTGAGGCCAGGGAATTCTCCACAGCTGTGAAAAGCATTCTGTAAGAGGTGCTCTTCTGAAAGCAAGAGAAAAAGAGATTTTTCTTATTTACTTATTGGCCAATTATGCTGACTTTGAACCTTTTGGTGAAGAAGCTTTATCTTGGCTTATCCTATCACAGAAATTTGTTTAGCTTTCCAAAATCAATTTATTCATATCAAGCCACCAGGAGCTGAGAAAGCAGCCCTGACCTCAATGTAACCCTGGAGGCACGAATAAGATCCTGAAAGATTATGTCAGTGCACTGCCCTTTGAAAGTAAACAAAAAGCAACACATCTTAGAGAAGAGGAAATAAAAAAGCCAAAACTCAGAAGCGTTACAAAACTACACCCCCAAAGCCCCAGTGGGAGTTTTTTTGAAGAGTTGCTGTCTAGATGATATCTTGCTTCATTGACACGTCTCTGTGTCTCTACCTGTACATGCTAAATGTGTGTGTGAAACACTGTGAATATGAAAGATCCTAATTTTGAATGACACTCATCATACTTCTGCATAGATTGTGCAGCATTTGCTGGAAGAGCAGCACAAGACTGGTGCAATTATAAATTTCTGCACAGTGGAACTGAGGTTATTTTGCATTACATTCATTTATTTTTTAATGTGTTTTGCTCCTTTGCTTCCTCTGCAGACATAGATCACATTCTAGTTATTTTCTGCAAAGGGTTCATTACAGTGTGCTTAATAACTCAGAGAACCTGGCATTTAAGTAGCAAATATCTGTAATTCCTAAGCATAGCATAAATGAATAAATGCATTTCCTGATAACATGCATTCCTTCAAAAAACCCAAAAGGCAAAGCACTGACCTGCACTTGGAATGGATTTTTCCTTCTCTCCCATTGTCTCTGCACAACCCCAAAAGAAGAGGCAGAAACCACACTGGATTTCAAACATGCATGTTCCCCAGCTGAATACAAATGGAGTCAGAACTTGTCTTATCACTTGCACTACAAAACAGAGAAAATTATTCCAATCCACCAGAGCACAACAGTTTCCAGAGACACATGCAGTTATTCATTTAGGTCCAGGAAGGCAATTCTTAAAATTACCTCAAGCTTACACAATTAATTTGATTTTTTTAAAATACAAATGGACATAGCACATAATTAATTTCTCCTCAAAACAGGCAAGCCCTGACCATCTTTCCCAAAAAAAGATTTTTTTTCTGTTCATCAGATAAAAGAAAGACAATCAGCAACACCTGACCAAATAGCAGCTGGGACTACCATGTAAGGAAGAATGTGAAGAGCCAGAGTTCTACAATTTTAAATCCACAGTTCCTACTCTCCATGTGAATGCTTTTTGCCACTGGGTCCAGACCACTCTGGGTTCTTTATTCCTCATTTTTCACGTGAAAGTTTCCAGCTAAGGAGAACATTTTCAAAAAGCTTTGTGAAGCAGAAAAACAACACTACGCAGGAAGTACTAAAAATCTCTGGGGTTTCTGGGTGCATAACACATACAATTGCTGTTTAGGATCCAGTTGATGTTGCATAATATTCATATTTTACAAGAGAAGGAGAAACTGGACTGGCTAAAGGGTATAACTCGCAGAGCGTTATTTCTAGTGTCAATTCTACAGAGATTTTTTTTATCGTCACTCTTTTTCTCACATGGAACAAGCTTCCTGATCTCTTGTAGTTTTTCCAATCTTCTCATGCTCTTTCAACTGTTTTTACCAAAACAAAACAAACACCCCCCCCCAAAAAAAAAAAATCACATTAACAGTTCAAGCCAAGGGCACTTCCTAAATCCAAATGTGCCTCTGTGGCATCACTGCCATACAAACGGTTTGAACTTCAGTGCATTCAAAGATACAGGGAGAGAGATGGAGAATGGCAAGACTTGGTTAATTCCATGTACCATCCCTTGTCTGTGCATTACCTCATCTGAGTTAGATTACTGTACGATCTTCAGGAGGTTTGCCCTTCTATCCTGCTTTCTGTGTTTCCCTAAAGCTGGTTCAAGTTACCTCTGATCACTCTTCCTTAGCTGGTGAAAAGAACAGGCATGTGGACAAGACAACATTCACCATTTTCCCTTTTCAGAAGCTGCATGAAATGCTCACAAGAACTACTTCCACCGTGAAAACCAATGTCTTTTTACAAGCTCCCTTGCACCCTCATATGCTGTTTTTCCAGCCTTGGATTTTATTTCTATCAGCTGTTGCCCTGGTGATTTTGCAGATGGCTATTTGGGCAGATGGACTGGAAGTTCATGCTATAAACATGCAGAAAAAGGAGAATCCATGTGTTTACACTGCTTCAGTTACCAGGATCTGCAGAGATGTCAAAGACATGTTATTCCCCATTTGGCAATATGCTTTGATTGCTAATTAATGCAAACAGCTTGTTGTCTACAGTAATACACAATTACTTCTCAGTGACCAAATGGCTTACAACAATTTCAACAAGCAGTTCAGGAGCCAAAAGCTTTCCATAAATAAGATGCTGACACTAAGCTTGTGTACTTTTATTTAAAAATGTAATATTATAGCCATCTGGAAAACCATTTATTTAATAACATCCAGCAACACAGGACTTGCCACCTGCGAACTGGCAAACTATCAGCAAAACAGGTAGCCAAAGGCATGAGTGGATCCAGCATTCAGGGCTAGGGAGGAAGAAAGAGACAGTGATTTGTTGTAATGGCTTCTTTTTTCCACCACTCATTTTTGAAAAGACAGCCAAATTTCTATGGAAAATCACCATGGAATAAACCCAAACACTAGAATGGTATCTTCCTGTCACAGTGAGAAACAGACCTTTCCATCTTTCTTGAAGAAAGCAGGAGAGTCTTTGGTTAGAGCTTCAAAAATGTACGCATAAAAAAAGCTTAGAACCGGGACTGCCTGCAAGCTCTGGACCAATGATGCTGTTTGTTGCCGACAGAGGTGGCTCTTCCTCTCCAGCACACGTCGGTCTAGAGAAGGAGAGACAAACCTGAAAAAATGAGCAACTCACGAGGTGGCATTTGAATGCTAACTGACTGTCTGGAAACTTCTCCACCGAGGCCAAACGTTTTCCAAAAGGGCCTTCTTGTAGTAAACACATCTGAAAACAATCCTTTCAAGTGCATGATTCACCTTCTGTGCTCACAGCCCAAAGTGTTCCAAGCACAAAAGTGTTTTTACAGAACTAAATAGCCAGAAAAGGGATGCAGCACAGAACAGAGCATGAGCTGGACTTTCTGTTTGATAAATACCTTGGTTAGGATCTATCAGACATTGCACCTGTGCAGAAATTCTGTCTGCATCCACATCAGAGGAAGGGAATCCTCCCAGGGCTTAGGTGACACTTGTAAGCAGGGTTTAAGGCATTAGAGAACACACCAACCAACAGCCTCTGTCTACATCCTTATTGTGCCACTTCAGTCTTTGAGCTCTAAAACCAAATCATTTAAGCAGCAAACAGAAATAAATGAGGCAACATTATTGTATTGCCTGTCTTGTGACCCAACAGCAAATTGCTCACCTGCACTAAAGCAGCTTTCTACAGTCCTGTAGCAGCTGGGACAAATCTGGACTATTCCAGCTGAGGAAATACCTACTCTTACCTAAGCTACACCTAATCCTGAAGTCTAAAACCTTCTCTAGAGCCAATGCAGACTTCCCTGGTGTCAAGTATCGCACAAATTGACCAAATGCAGCCTCTTGTTTTATGTCAGGTGATGGAATGATGGGATACTGGAAAATATACTTGGTCACTCACTATTCTGCCCTTTTTTTAAGCAGCAAAGAGAGAGAAAATGACTTGCAGAGTCATATATAAAAATATAATACACATTTTTAATTACATTTTATTTGGCCTCTATTACACTGAAACGTAAATGCTGTAATTTATTAGACTTCTGAACACAGAACGGGAAGTAGATACTTGAATAAATGATCAGTCTGGATAAATTCATTTTGAATATTTACATCACACTAAAAAATGTTTAAAAGTTCAGAGTAGACAAAAATGCTGGAGGATTTTCTCATTTCCATAGATCATCTTACATTTGCATATTAACTGTAATCCTGGCTAATGGCTGCCATGCTTCCTTAATCCTGTTTGAAGTCTGAGAGTCATACATAACTTCTGCTTCCAGGATCACTGCCCATTACAGTCATTGTGATAGCACCAAGCACACTGAACCTGAGTTAAAGGCAGCAGTACTGTCCATGAGTGGACAGGCTCAGTATGGACCCAGAAAAAGTTGCTACAATAGTTAGAAATAGCTTTGAAATAAGTTCCAGTTGCTATCCTACGGAATTTTTATGGTGTTGAAATTCCTGTTTTCTTAAAAACCACCTAGAAATGAGACCAAAATCAGATACAGATATAAGAAAAAAAAATTAGGCAACAACAACACTAGCATTTGTTTTATATGCCCCTCCTCTTGCAGACTTAAAAGTCTGCCAATACTTCCCTAATTCTTTCATATGTTTCATAAAACATCTCAGATTGCAATATTAAGGGCATACACATATGCTTTTTAAAAAGGCACTCATGACTATAATTCCTAATATAAAGAAATAAGAAAAGTACCACAAAAACTAATCATAAAAATAACAAAGCTTATTCACACAAATCTCCGGCTTGGCACTACTGGGTATCAGCAAATTGAATTTTCTACACATGAACTGTTCACCTGATGAATCAATCAATTATTTTAGAGTTCTCTCCCCTCCACAAATGCACATGAAAAGAGCAGCACAAATTGAAAATAATCTTCAGTTACGTTTTCAGTAATGCTAAAGTAATGCAAAGCAGTTTTTAAGAAAGGAGCCCACACAGATATTTTTCAAACCCACTAGGCTTTGAAATATGTCACAAATACCAGAAGACTGTCATAAGCTGCACCTCTGGAACTGCCACCCTCTAAACACTTTCTGTATGAGCAATTTCTTTTTTAAATGCAGACTGTTTCATTTTCTATACCATGAAATACTGCAACTTATACACAATTATCAAGCATCCCTGTAAAATGAAATCTGGAATTACTTTTTTAACTGCCACGCACCGTGGATGTCCTGGATACACAATTATGGTGTGAGAAGATGCAGAGACCTCAGTTCAATACCTTCCCAACGTTAATGCCACATCAGATCGGTAAGATAAGGACAAAGAGCAGGCAATATATGATTCAGTTGTGGCACACTCTCAACATCACGACAACAAAACCAAAGGGCATTATAATTTTTGAATGCAAATGTCCCGGTTATGGGGCAGGGGTCAGTTCCAGACCAACGGAGGGTCCTTTTCCTGAGTTGTAGCTCCACGTGTAAGATCCCAGAGAAACAGGACACAGGCACGTGC
>JAWMRA010000016.1:12067545-12181834 GCA_035584735.1 Pseudotriccus pelzelni
GGGCAGCAATTTCCCAGGTAGCCAGTCTGCAGGGGCTGCCAGCATCTCTCCAGAGAGAGATGTCCTTGTCTCCAACATGCAAATAAAGTGCCAAATGTGGCAAATGAAAAATGAGGATCAAATTATAACTCCACAGGCCTTAAAAACAAACATGTAGCAAAGCAAATGTGCTTTTATAATGGCAGCGTTCAAATGTATCAACTGCACAACATAGGACAAAATGTCTCCTGCAGTTTCTAACCTTCCCTCTTCCATTCGTGAGCAAGGCAATCTGAGATGCTGCTGACATACAGGAATGACGTCGTGAATCCCTAACCCTAATAATGCCACGAATAGTTCCAAAGATGTAGCGGCATAAAACATCTACAAGAGGTACCGGCACTAACTTTCAGGGCTCAGTCAGGCACAGCTCTGTGTTACATACACAGATGCAGCTTAAAAATACCACTCAAAAAACAATCATCACAAGGGGAGCCAAGACAACACTGCATCCTACAAAGCAGACAGACTATCTTCTTCACGTAATGCTAGTCCTAATCTGACTTTTTATCTGCTTCTCTCTACAGCCATAAATGCTTTCTCTATTTCTTGTTAGTAGACCAAATCTGAGCACCATTTTTCACCTGTTACTGATGCCTTCATCAATACCTTCCCCTTCTACTGCAAGTACTACATTTCCAGTCACCTTGTCAGTGGAGTTGAGCTTTTTTATTAGTCTACCCACCATTCTTTTGTTAAAAGCATTATTCCTTCCCTTGGTGTGGCTCATTTAAACATCCAAACTGACAGTCTATTAGGTGTTCTGGTGGCAGCTTCTTAAGAGATTGAGTCCTTTTGTGTGTCAGCCCCCTGACACACAATCTACATTTAGCAGGGACGTGGCAGACACAAAGAATATCTTTTTAAGGTAGAGAGCAAGGGAGAGATTTGCACAGAGTAAGTGAAACTGTTCTGAAAACGCGGCTCCTCTGGAAATGGGGTTGCAGGGCAAGGCAGGTATTTGAATTGCCCACACAACCACCATATCAGGCAGTTCAAGAGGTGACGTAACTCCTCCCCATCTGCTTTAGTTAACTTAAATGGTCCTTCTCCTGTCTGAAGACATGAACATGGTGATGGGGGATCCCTGTCACTTCCCTGTGCTGTTACTGCCACTTCCACAGGTGGCAGAAATCAGAAACGTCCCACAGGTTACCAAAAACTGGAGGAGGAAAAAGTGTTTAGATGTCATGGCAAGGCCGGCAAACTGCATGGAAGGACCCTCAGCAAGTAGCATCAATTTGTTTACTAGTTTGATAATGTAGAATTTGGGTGGATTGTTCACATACCCACTTCTTCAGGTAACAGACACTGTTCAGATGGAGCCTCTACTGCAGGAGCTTTCAATTCCTTATATTAATAGTAGACACAAGTAACTGTCAGAATAAAGGATAACAATGCCAACACCTCCATAAAACTTATTCTTCTTGAAGGTAATAATTTCTTGAACTTTCTTATTTACAATCATTGTTATTATTGCCTTTTAAGACCACCCTACTAGAACTGTTTCTCTTTGTCCGTATAGTATCAAAAATTCATCCTTCAGCTTAATAGCTTTGAACACCCAGATGAAGGAATTAAGAAACTCAGTTAAATGTATTTTTTATCTAACTCAGATGTCCACTCACCCATCTACAGGATGCCCAGGTGCTGGAAGTAATGGCTGAGATTCATAGTTTCATTCCCATAATGGATGTCACAAAAGCCAACTTCTCCCTGTACAGGGAGAAGGAGCACTGATTAAAATAAAATATTAGAAAAAAATAAAATCAAAAAGGACTAGAAGTCCCAAGCTCAGTCTACTTCAATCTCAGAATACTACTGGAAAATGAGGTGCTAATGATTCTGTTTCAGAAACATAAATGATATTCTGCAACTTGCACTAATATTTACTATTGCAGTATTTGCTGTCATGAAGCAGAATCTTACAAAGTAAATTGCAGAAAAAAGCTTATTGTTATTCAGTATATGAAAAGAAGGAAACCATGCACTTGTGGTTGATCTTGACCTTCCCTGGCTTCACCCCCACCTTGCTTTTTCCCCCTTCTCTCCTCAGTGGGAATGAGGATCATTAAGTGATATGGGTCAAAAACACATTCTGCCTTCTCGCCTTCCTCTCTCTTTGGCTTTTGCCCACTGCATTTTTTCCTCATATGCTCAATGGCCATTTTTCTGTTAAACTTATTTCTTTTCTGCTGCTGAAGATTCATATTAAGAGCTCTTCTCTTGTCTAAAATAAGTTATTCTCTCTTCTTTACTGAGTAACCATGAGGTTCTCTCTCACAAATAAATATCTTCTATTTTTCTTCTTCACTGAACTTGCTGCCATTTCAGTACAATTATAATTATTTTGTTCTTAAAATTCAGTTCCTTATTATTCTTAAGTTTATGTGGGCCTTTAATGGTCTCAAAACTCATCTCAATACTACATTATGCAATGGATTTGCTTTTTTCTCTCATTTCTTAAGGAGTATCAGTCTCACATCAACATAAACCCACAGATCATAAACATATCTGGAGTTAAGGATTTTCCAAAAAGGAGATTCAGAAGAGCAAGAGATTAAAATCAACCTCAGTAGGGGCTGGACTTTGACAATCCTTGTGAGGCCCTTCCAGCTCAGGATGTTTTATGATTCTATGAATATATTCTTTATTTACCTGATCCCACAAACCATTTATTTTTAATGAAAGCTTCTATACTTTCTACAGAAGTTGTTGATATCTGTGATTGGCGATAATGTAAGACCTTGTAATCATCCACAGCCCATTTTATAAAGTTCTAATTTCCCCAGTTATTTCTCCCATTCAGCCTTTCATCCTGCCTCTCTGTTAAATCCCCTGCCATTTTGAGCACCATGTCTTCTATCTCTAACCCAAAAAAATGTGCTGAATTCATCCAGTTTTTTTCACAGATATATCAAAGTGCATCTCCCCCACTGATTCTGCACTACTGGCAACAGAAGGGATGTTGCACACTCAGGAAACACTTGACTTTTTGAACTACGAGCCACAGTTACACAATATTAATAACTTTAATAGGCACTTTAATTTCTTTCAATCCAGACTTTTCCTTTGACTACTTCCCTTTCTTGAGGCTTTAAATAACCACTCATATATTATAATATCCCTTCTTTCTACTGAGCTTGCCATTCCTCGTTACTCTTACGTGGACTGGGTGAAAATTATGAAAAATAATCTATGAGATAAAAGTAATTGTGCAACTGACATCAAATAAGTTATTCCAGGATTATTTTTCAACCCCTTCTACGGCTCTATACTTCATTATAATTTAGTCTGTTTCAGAAAAGAAGAATCAGTGCTGTCAAGAAGCAATAATCAAGAAACAGACTGCAAAAGCTGTTTTAAAGAAAACCTGTGGGTTTTATATACCTTTTCCTAGATCCATTCATTTCAATGATTTAATATTAAGCAATCACTGAAAGCATTACACAGTTTCTTGTCTTCAAATCTGTAAACATCAATATAAATGCTTTAAAAATTTTACATCAATTGTTCTGTTGAAAAAAAAAAATGGTTTATCCCTTATCGCATATAAATGAAACATAGCCAGTACTTAAAATTCCAGTATACTGAACATTTCCCTTAAAAAGTCAGCACTGTACATTCTTTAGCTAGAAAGCGACTGCATTAATGGCTCCAGCCAGTACTGAAAATTCCAAGATCAGTCAGTAGCCAACAGACAATAGAAAATGAGACAGTGCAATTTTAAAGACTTCCAGTAAAACTGAATTATTCCAAAAAAAGCCTTGAATTACCTTCCAGACAGCTATCCTACTAGAATCAGGACTAAAGCTCTTTCCATAGCCAAAAGCCAAGACTTGTAAATGCAACAGCTTAGTTATCTGTAATGTGTATCATGCTGAGCCATTCATCCAAGAATATCCTTTGCCTCCTTTAGGGTAAGAGGTAATTTAACCTCAGTACTAGCTCATTTCTCCCAAGATTGCCAGTCTTGTGAGAAATTACAAGATTACTTTTACAATGAGAACGAATACGCATTTGGCAGCGAAATTTAACCCTACCTTCTCCCTAGGGCTGATACACAACACAGAAGGGACATTTTTTCTCTTAACCTGTTGAAGTTTGATAAGGTGAACCTATTTCACTATTAAATGGTAAAATATAGGTTTTCTACATTCAGCAGAGGAAGCTTAAACACCTTATTGACAATCTTTTATTCCCCTACTATCCTATTTCATTATAATGGCCAACACCATTAAGCAGGAATACACTCGGGGAGTCAACTTGCATAACTCAATCTCCTTCACTGCCAATAAATTATTATCTCATCTAATACTGTATCTCCCTTTAAAACCTCTTTAAAGAGCATAATTGTTCATTCATTTGGTGAGGACAAATCAGTCTCATACACAAAAGCCTCAGCACAGATACACATCATTGCACAGTTACAACTTTAAAACGCTTTTGAAGCAAGCACACGTGACAGGACAGGATTTTCACAGAGCTAAGAGCGCCAGGTTCGTCCACTACCATTAATAAACAGAACTGCGTAAACCAAATTTAACTGAGTAAATCAAGTTTACCTGACATTGTTCAGTTGGGTTTTGGTGCTTATTTACAGTCACTAGTATGATTACAAACAAATGCCTGGCTATGACCACGCAACAAGGATATCCATTGACTGGGCACGGGACATGGGAAAATAAAGTCTCTACTTTCCAGGCTTGAATAAAGCTCCCTATGTGCTATGTCATAACATATCAGGCTGAAACTCATAGGAAGTGTCAGAGGCCTCATTCCTAGTGGTAACCCGAGGGGAGACTGAAGTAACAGTTTTGGATCTCTACGCATATGGTGGGGGGAAATTGCTTCAACTAAGTTCAAGTGTTTTTCTCACCCCAGGGACTTCAGGGGTGAACAAGTTTAGAACTCCTACTGCTGTCGACTTCAGACTTCAGTGCCTCTTTTTTTTCCCCTCCCTTACACATGAGCTGAGCAGCCTTTCACTCAAAAATGAAAGAACACTTCAATATGAGAAATTAGTACTGAATTCAGGTGAATGGAATGATCAAACTGAATGAATGAAATCAGACACAGATTTATTCTCTGCTTGTTCAAGCTAAATGCAACTCAGTCTCGAGTCATTTGATGAGATTTGTTCAAGGAGCAATTACACTCTAGCTAATTATAAATAACAAACACAATATACTGCATTTAAATCACCATTGTAACGAGGTCAGCAGATAACATGTGGCATTTGGGCTGCAGACCTTTTAAGAAAGCAATAAGGTGTTTAGAAGTCAGAGGGTATCTTTTCTTCATATAAATAAAGAAGAAGTCAAAAACTTGAGCTATGCTTTTCTAATATTATTCAACACTTGGAATTTGATCTTGTGCTAGTTGAATATGCAGTGGAATTTCCTGATATTTTTCAAAAACTGTAATTCTTCTTACTATTTCATAAAGACTAGAGGTACTTGAATTTTTATTTTTATTCTGCTAGTAGTTTCCATCCCATTGGCAAAGAACATTCCCAGACTATTTGGCCCTACAGAAAACCTCGAGAAAACCATTCAGATTTCTGACAGAAAGCAATCTCCACCGAGACAGAAGTTCAACATCTTTCACATATTTTAAAAAAATTGTTCTACTTTGATCAATCAGTGCTTGATAAGAAAAGGACGTTTTGTCCCAAAATCCCAAATCAGAAAGGGACTGAGCCTTTGTCATACTCCCTTTATATATACATATATCAAATGTCTACTTTAAAATAGAACATTGCCTAATCATAAACTCTTCAAAAATTTACTACAATTACCATGGAATCTAATGCTTCACCTTGATAATATATAGTTTTCCATAAAACTCACTGTAACAAAACACTTATGCTCACAAAGGAACATTCAGATCCATCTCCGTTTTCTCCGTATGCTTTATTTATCTTCCTAGCTCTCTGATATTTCTCTTAATTAGTTTGCCACAAAAGCAACCTTCTGCTGGCTATTCGTGATTACCCAGAAATACTCAATAAATTACTAATTTGAAATCTTCAACACAGATTTGTACTATCAAGACATCTTCCAAAAGCTAAGGCATAGTAGGAATAAATTGCACTAGGTATCATAGTTGTCTTCATGAATAGAGGGCACTCACAATTTTAGACATGGCTTAAGTTCCTTTATGTTCTCCTCAGTGTGACAGGTGGCTTCTTTAACAAGCACCATGTATAAACAGTGACAAAAACTGGCAGTATAATGGTGGGAAAATATTTTAAACAAAACAGCTTTATTTCCTTTGTCTTCTAAACTTGAGTATGTAATTTTAGTTTCCTGTAGAAATCTTTAGCATCAAAAATTGTGTGGTCACTGACAATTATGATCAGGAAAGTCAGAAAACAATCTACAGAGAGCCACAAGTTCACCATGTGGGAAACCTAAACCTGCAGGCAGATGATGCTTTAAGGCACAGGAAAAGCAGATTCCCCCTAATTTGACAGTGCTGCCACTAATGCCATGTTACAACACACATTATGTCAGCATGGTGATGACAGTCAAACGAGGCAAATGTACTTTTAAACCAAGATACATCAGCTTTAGAAAGGCAGCACAGAACAAAGGAAATCTGCCCAGTAGCCACAAGTACAGCAAGTGTTTCAAGTTAATAATATACCTTTTTACATCACACCTGTCCTATTCAGTCTTGTGCATCTCAAACGCTGCCTGTTTGCCACAGCAGCCTGGCTTCTTATAAGCACCAAAACCGATACTGAAAACTCCCGGTCTACCTCCCTTCTCCAAAACATGTAGACCTGCTTTCTCTTGAATTCTTTTTTCCTGCAGTGCTGACATCTGGAAACCATTCTTTCCTTCTTTTTTTGGCTTAATAACTGAAGCACAGTCTAACGTTTCTTACCTATATTCTTCATCTCTGATCATCTCAGTAACAACTGCACATCCCACACCGTTCCTTTGTTCTGTCCACATTCAAAAGATCCCTTTCACTGACCACTATTACCATCTTTCATGCCTGCTGACATCATCCAGTGGTGATGAATTATCAGAATTGGTGTGCAAGGTTAACTGGGGTTATGGATAAACTGTGAAAAATCTGACCAGAAGAACATTAGAACCAATATACGAAATTCAACTATTTCTTCAGTTTGCTTGGCCAGTTCAGAATTTATCATCATCATCTTAATAAGTCTACACTTTTAAAATCAGGAGCTTCCTGGAGAAGGGGGTGGTGGTGAAAAGCTGAGCTGATAACTACATAGTTTCATACTATTGAACCAATCAAAATGCCTGAATAATAACAAAAAAGAAAAACCACCCCCTTGCCCCAATTAACTCCCCCCCACCCCAAACAAAAAACACAGGAAAATATTTATTCCATGTCTTCAGTCCATTTTAGAAAGTAAGATATCCCCTTTTGCAAGAACTGTACATTGGCACTGGACACAGGCTTCTGGGGGATGAAATGGCCAGGGCTGACACCACAACTATGAAGTGATGGTGGTCTCCTCCTCTCTGGAATTTGGAAGAAATTGTAGTAACTACTTGTTTCCCTTCTCAAAACAGTCTTGTTTGGATATGACTTGTTCTACTTTAATTTTAACCTTTTTTTTAATCATCCTTTCCTTAGGTTTCTGTAAAACATTACCTAATGGTGAGATTAACCCTGGGAATGTGCTAAATCACATTTAAACACCTTTACACACACGTGACTTCGCAAAGAGCCGAGCTATGACTGACATTTTCATGTCTACTTTTGTCAGCCCAGAACTTACTAAAAAAAAAAAATCTAAAATAAACATTTAAAAGAATAAAGAATTTAACAGCTCCTTTGCAAGCCCCTGATCAATTTGGAATTAAATCCATACAACACATCAGCTATAACTTAGTTATGTTTATAATTTAGTTAGGTTTTCCTATGGTATTCTTGCAGCTGAAATAAACAGGTTGTCTAGGTGTCTACAGAGATTGTGTTCTTCCAGTTTCTTCTGTCCCAAAGCTAAATACTCATTCCCTTCTTCCTTTTCTGCCAGTGGAGAATTATGTGTGATAACTTTCATTTTCCATACAGGTCTATGTGCAGAAACCTTTGTTTTGAGAATGAATAATCTTTCTTCATTAGTGGGAAGCAAAAGCTTGTATCCGTGAATCTCTCACTCTCAAGTGCACAGCAGGGGCTAACAATGAAATAATTAAACACACAAACAACCATTAAGCTAATACCTCGTGCTGCAGCCATTCTTTCTCCATAACAATTATATTTCCAACAGACTAGTCTTGAATCTTTCCTGTAAACAGCAATTCGATATCTGGGTTGGGGGGGAAGCTTTTCTTTCAGACTACAGCAACATTACAAGGTCAATAGATTCCCCCCCCCCCTCAATTCCTTGGTCTTCACAACAGCCCACCAGGTATTGCTACAGCAATAGAGGCACGTTCTGCTGTCTTTTATTTTTATTTAAATTAACGTGGAATAGTTGGCAACGCACACAAACCCTAACAGAGTTGACAAAAGTGCTATCTAATCTAAAAATACCAATAATACTGAGAACTAAGTGTGGCTTTACCTTTACTTGTCATAACTATGCTCAAAATCCACAGTACAAATAGTAACTCAGATGTCAGGGACAACGCACAGGATATATACAATCCAAATTAAGGATGGAGAGAGAGCGCTCCAGTGCTACATAACTGTCTTTCAGCCAGTTCAAGCTACATATTTAATACACAATCTTGGAAAATATTATATGTTTAGCAATAAACCCCAACTTTCATTAAGGGGATTATTGTATTTTCCATCTCCACATCTACTGCTTGATTCAGCAAGGGAAATAAAATTAGCTCTGTGAGAGGAGTGAGTGCCTTTGTTCAGCTGCACAAGTAATTAAGTATGAAGGAAAAAAAAAAGTAAAATTTTAAGTAATTTTAAACAGTTTTTCCTGATGTGCAATGATCAGCACTGACTAGAGAGTGATGTTTCGGCATTGCAGAAAGAAGGAGCAGACAGCAATCAGAATTCTTCATTGTTAGTTGAACAGGTTGAAAATGAGAGGGTGAGCCCTCTGGGGAGTGTCTCACCTTCTACAATTCTGGGCAGTGTCTCACCTTTCTACAGCTCCTCAGTGCCCCACAGGTTAGAAGCTATTGGAAGACAGGCAATTCCAGGGACATCGCAAGTAATCTGCTCTTATGAGAATCTTCACTGAATGGCAGCACTCACACTATAAGTGCCACTTTTCAGGCACCAAGGACTGCCAGAACAGACTTGCATGAGCATCTATAACCCTCCAAGGGGTTATCAAAATCTTTGGAGAAAGCACATTAGAGGGAATCTGGGGAGCAGACAAGATTCCACTGCGAAGCTCCTGTCTCAAAGGAGGAAAGACTTTTAAACTGGCTTTTTTTTTTTCCCCTTTAGGAAATAAGAGAGAGAAAGCAAAGAGCAAAAACACATCTGTAGGCATGTAGGAGACATGCTCAAGTTGCACTGTATTTTTAAATGCAAACAAAAATACATAAGTACAGGGAAATACATCTAAACTCTATCAATGGACTGCAAGGCTGTCACATGACTGCAATTATTACTTCCTTTCTGCAAATTCTCCTTCACTGCTGGGACAATCACTGTTCTTTTAAGCACAGCAGCACAGATGGAGTTTCTGAAAAATCTCTTGAAGAACAAAGGAAAACATGAAATTGGGAAACTCTTACGTGGGGAACACTCTCAAGAGTAATAGGTTATGTTTGCAGAGCAATAGAAATACTGAATAATCACAAAAGAAAGAAATTAACAAGTTTCTGCAAAGTCCTGAATGCCACGTGCATTAAACTCACTCCTGTAGCACTGGTTGCACAAAAGTACAGACCAGAAGGAAATCATCATCCATTTTTGGTCACTAAATTAAGTGAACTGATTTAAGAAGGTGCAGGGAGTTGCCAGCTGTTGGTTATGTTGTAGAATCAGTAGACATACCCACTGAATGTTACGTGGACACGCAAATCAAATAGCACCATTTCCCATTTGTCTTGTCCTCCCTTTAGTAAACCCTCAGCACCACGCACATTTCCCCTTTAAGCCGTAACTCCATTTGGTATTGAAGTTAACACTTCAAAACCAGTTTTCTAATTTCCTATGAACACTTCATAATTACATTTTTCTTAAAAGCTGTAATAAACTTTATTTAAGCAAGTGCTTCCCATTTTATTGCCAACCCCAAACACTGTTCATTTGCAAGCACAAAGTGTCCTCTTGACACGATAATGAAAGTGCATTCATACATGTCAGCTGGAGCAATTACGCACTTCAGATTTATGTGCAACAAGTATTATTCAGTCTTTTCTGCTGACATTTTCAAACATGACACGCATATTAAAAATAACACCTAGAGCATGAATATAGCTCACTTCAACGGCAGATTTCCCAAATCTCCCAGAAATTTGGACAGCAGGACAGATTAGGCAAAATCTTTTTGTAAACAGGCCAACTAATTCCATAATGTATTCAGACGTATTTACTGTTGTTCAGTTACTTTTCCAGTATCTAATACAGGAAGAAACAGAAATAATCAGACAAGAGCCCTGGGCCATTATTAAGGTTTCCACATGTCCCTGCTGGTCTCACAGTGCACTGGGCTGAACCTCTGTTCGTTTCACTGGACAGTTTTCCATTTCCTGAGCACTTGGCCTGGTCTCCAGCAAAGCTCATTCATTGCCAGGGCTTGCAGCTCCACCAGTGCAGGCTTGGATGGGAACTGCTGGATGTATCTGGAAAGGCAGATTATATCCTACAGCTTGGAACACAGAGACTGCTGGAATAATGCTGATTTATTGAAAGGGGGGAAAAAGTGATTACTTGGAAATTGGACTTTAAAGGATACTCATTTCCCCTACACTCCTGAGCTGCCTCAAACATATTTCATCCTCAGAAGCCACAGAAGAAAACTTGGATTATTTGTTTCCCTTTATTTTAATGAGCTTTTCAGTTTTTTCTTTTGGCCAATATCTCCAGCTCTCAAGAAACAAACCAAAATTAACAGACAACCACTACTTCCTTAAAGAGGAAAAACCACCTAACTTCGTAGAAAGCAAAACTCCACAAGTGCAACTTCAGCCAGGCTGCTTTAGATGGAACTCAACAGTTGCAGCATCAGTTGCCCCAGAGCCACTTCCCCACCCCATCCCCAACATTTGACTAACTTTGATTTCCTAACTTACAGAGCTGTTACGAGGATCACCCACCATCTACAGAGAGCCCCAGGAACCTGAAGTGAGATCAGTAGGAAAACTGCCATTATTCTGCTCAGTGCAGGTGGAATTGCAGATTCGGGCGTGCTCGCTGCCAAAATACATTCTTGCAGGACAGACTCCAAGAGCAGACAGCAGAATTAGATCTGCTTATCTCTGCTTCACCTTGCCCATCCTCTAAATCCAAGCAAAACAAAGAGCCCTAACAAATCTCACTGTCTTGCTTGAAATATCTGGCATATAATTTCACCAGGACACCACACCACTGTGAGGCAAGAATGAGTTTCTCTCTCATTACAAAGGACAAAGAAGTAGGGATTGCCTTTGTAACAGATCATGAGAACTGACAAAACTCAAACATTAACAATTACAGACCTGCAATAGCACACAGATCTTCAAGAAGTAAAACATTTTTATGATCTAGCAGTAAAGGCTCAAAAGCAATATAAGAAACAAAGAAAAACTAAAATAATTTGTGCAAATTATGTGACCTGAAGAATGAGCAGCGGAGTGAGAAAGGTAAGCCAAATCCTAATGGACATGTACCAGTGAAAGCAAAATGCACATTGAAGCAACAGGCTCAGCCATAAACTACAGCCCAGCCCTACCACAGGGCACTGGGCTTCTGTTCTAACTGCTTCAGTTCCAACCACTCCTGCTTAGTGTTATGACCCTTAATTTTATTAAATTTTAACTATTTTTTTATTTTAATCTATGTTTCCATTGTCACTGGAAGCAAACTCTGAAAATTGCAATTAGGATGGCAGGTGGAAAATAAAACAAAAATTAGCACTTAAAATTTAATGCTTAATTTCCTCCATGAGAACTCCACAGGCACAAGTAATGGTTCATTGCAAACAAGTCATTATGTCAAACATCTAAAGACAGAAATAATCTACAAAGCTTCTGACTTCTTATGAGCTCATTTACAGCAGGGTTTGGCTTTGGGATAATTTATAGGCTCTTTAGTGTTATCTGCAATTACTTTCTTTGTCAAAACTATTGTGAGAGGCAAGACAGTGAGAAAAAAGTTACATCGCATGTACATACACAACTACCCTACACAAAATAATTGTGTATCTGTCAGAGAATATACTTTATCATTCTGATTTCATAACAACCTAATTTTTTCAAGTATAACAGAAGGAAAAAAATTGATTCTGAGTGCAAATCTGAGGAAAGTAAAAGTCTCCGGTTTTGTTATATAGATCTTGCACATCTGTGGGTCAGACATTAGCTATGAAATTAGACTGATCTGACAGATTTCACACAAGGCATGACACAGACAGGTCATTTGTTTCCAGTGTGCCCTACTTGAAGAAACAAGATTTACTTACCTTGATGAAAATGAAGAACAGTTGCAGGGATATGTCTGGAGCCATTAGTTCTTATTAGCAAACTGCAACTTCGGGGCTTGGTTTAGAGAAAGCACGAGGCTCGAGGGAATTTTAAAAAAAAAACCAAACCAACAGCTTCAACAAGTGAAAGTCTTTACTTGTATGTAACTTGGAAAATAATAAAATTCCTTTTTAAATTAGTAATAGTGACAAATAGAAAATTATATGGAATTAAGCTGCTTTGCCAGAAACTGGCCAAGTCTAAAATACTGAACTACATTCACTCAAAGTCATTGATGTGATGCCACAGAACGTGCCCAGAAGTGTTAATGGTCCCAGCTGCGGGGCCATTGGAGACCTACCTCGAGTGGGAAATGCAAAGGTCTTCACCCATCTGAAAAGCAGATTACTTATCTCCAAAGGCAGTGATTTCTGTTCTCTTCACACACTGTTCAGGGGTGAATAATGAAGGGCACCTCTCACAACACATACATGAAGCAGTAACAGCTCCCTACACGTGTTCCTTTACATTTGCTGCAGATGATCTGCAGGTTTGCTGTGACACCACCAGATCTCACTATCACTCCAACAATTCTCAGCTGTCAGCCAGAATAGTTTTTTCCAGTTGTTAGATGCACAACTGACTTATCCACTGCATCATCAGTATTCCCCGTGGAAGAAGAGCTTTTAATGGAGCTTTCCAAAATGAGACAAGAAGCAAATCCCATAAGAAACCAAAGCTCCGTTTTCACGTATTGTTTTGGTTTCCTCTTCTGAGTATTTGTACAACCACAGACTGGTACGTCTAAGCACCAAACTCCCCTGTTTATCAGTAGGTCAGCTCCATTAACACAGAGCCACAATACAAGGTCCCCGGGGGCTGTCTTTGAAGTGACCTTAACGTGACAGAAAGATGGCATGAATAGAAGAGAAAAAGAATTTTGTCTCTTTGAGAGCTCAGTGTTTAAAATCTATTAAAAAAGACCAACCAACCACCACAAAAAGAGCCTGACAGCAGTGCCAGCCATACCAAGTTATAAATAATAGGTTTGTGATTGGAAGCATTTTTTCTCAATGGACATAGATTTTTCCCTATATTTTGTATTTTTCACTGTGCTACAGACCCCTGACTACCGTCTTTTCAATTACAGTTGTTTTTCCAAACATATTCCTTCCCTGGCCAATTAACCTGTAAAGGTACAGTCAGGCTAGTAGGAAATCTTAAGTTTTTTGTCAATATATTCTTAATTGATTTGAAAATCTAAAATTGAAAGTATGCTGATTAAAACAAAGTTATTTATCTATGGGCATAAAATAACTATATTAGAGACACTAATTTAAGTATAACAGCAAATCTGAAAAGAGTTCTCTTTTCTTCCATACAGACTGACAACTTCAGGACCCAGGAAGTGAGACTGCACTTCAATACACAACAGAACCTAAAGGTATGGTTTATAAAAACTCAAGATGCGCCAGACAAATTCACACTCTTGCACTGTGGAGTCTCTTTAGTGAAACCTGTGGATCCAGGCTGTGAGAGAGCACAGGCAAACTCTGGGATGAGCTCACCTCAGCACAGCAGGAATAGCTGTGCTCTGTGTGCTCACACCTCAGTGGGGCAGGTCTGGAGGGCTGCTCAGAGGGGACCACCTACTCTCTACGAACAATAGAAAACATTTGACAACCAGACAACTCCAAGATTTCCAGACTTCCCTTAAACTACAGCCACAGAGAAACAGCATGGACCTCGCTGAAAGATTCTCAGAAATCCTGGGCAAATATTGTCAAACTGAAAATCCTGTGCCAGGGGAATTCGTCGAGAAAGATGCCATGTCCAAGAAAACCAGCAGTACAATAACCTCACCCAAAGCAGTCCAGGCCTGTTTGCCAGAACTAACCAATAAAGTCAGCATAAGACAATTGAAAACACAGGACAAAGTAACACACAACGAAAGTGCTGCAAACAATTCTGCCGCTAACATAAGAAAAGCCCATGATGTAATCACAGCACCATAAGAGTACCACTGTGGTGTTGCCATGCAACAATCTAAAGATGGGAAATGCAGATGAGCTTGAGCAGAGCCTTTCCTCCCTCCAAGAGGCCAAGTTGCAGCGGACCACACACAATGAAATTAGAACTCAATCTAAACATCCATGGAGTCAGTTGTTCAGAGCCTTAGCAAAAGCTTCAGAGTTCCCCACCAAAGTGGAACAAGTACTGAATCATTTTTGTTAGGCAAACTAATTCCCTTGGGTGTCATCTGCCTGTTAAATTAAGGTATTTAGCATTTGAACTGCCTGTGACGTAAAGCAGAAGACAGGACACAAAGAACTACACAATGATAACATCACTACAGCTTAACTATATTAATCATATGAAGTTCATAGAAAGCTTTTTACTCCCACATTCAGGAGTGACCAAACATCCTAATCTCCCCTTAGCTTTTTTTTATTTTTCCAAAAATAATGTCTTTACATTCCATCAAATGGCATGAAAAGCAGATAATAGCAAGTAGACCTTTTCAGTAATTCTCTGAGCAACAGGGTTTTAAATATGATTTTCCCCTGACAAAAATCCATAGCTTTTCTTTCCCCCGCCCTGTTTTCAAAATCCTTTATTCTCAGCTCAGTAAAGGCAAAGGATCACTGATCAGAGCAAAACTGCTGGAGCTGTATAGAAGATGCTGATGGTAGAACACGGTTCACTTGTTGAAGTATATTGAGATGGGACAGCAGGAAATGAGAAACATTCTACCTGTCTGTTTCTTGACTCACTTGGCTCTTCACAAAGCTTTCTTCATGACTTCTTTATTATGTTGTTCTTTTTGCCTTTCTATTCCCCAGTGGAGAGACATTTCCAGGTTCATTTCAGTAATGTCAAAATAATTGAATCAAAACCAAGAACGAAGCATTGCAAGAGCTGTGTCTTGACGAATTTATTATTAGAGTAAATGATAAGAGCTCTTAAATTTCCCAATGGACTCCTCAAGTTCAAAAACTAAGCAGAAGGCACAAAGAAAAACACACACAATAATATTAATACTGTCTTCACCTTTCCCAAGTGCTCACTCTTATCATATATAAATCTACACAGCAGGGATTGGAGCAGATGCTTATTGTTTTACATTGTCACCAAGTCAATTATTCTACCCTAAAGCCTGGTTTCAACCACTATAAATCAGAAGTGATTCCACCAAAAGCAATGAGTGCCATGCATGCAGAAAATTGAGAAAGGCTCCTGGCCTTGAGAAAGTTCAAGGGGAATATGCCTACATGGTACTAAAATCACATTCTCTCGTATCATTTGCTTTTATAAAAGTTAATGAGTCCGACTGCAGATTAGCTGGGGAAAAAAAGTCATGCAGAACACCACTTAGACAATAGTCTAAAACACGCCAAGAAACTCTTAATGTTGCAAATGACACAAGCAAACCGACCGCCAGTTTCAACAGCTACAAGGAAATAGAGTAATAGTGAAGGATATCCATGCACTTGATTATACTTATTTTTAAAGAAAATAAACGTCAGAAAATTCGAGAAGGAAAAGGAGATCCCAAATATCAACTATTGGTTAAAAATAGCAAAAGGATAAAAGAAGATTCCCTCTGTACTTTTGTGTCACACATCAGAAGCCTTGTAGAAATTTCTCTGACATGTTCCTGCACTGAGACAATGTAAGTTTATTGTTACGTCAAATGAATTAGTTACACACAGTCAAAACTTACTGTGTCAGTGGTCTAAATTTAGGATATTGGCCTGTAGCAGATTTTAGTTGAAAAAAAAAAAAAAAAAAAAAGTGCTACACAATTTTGCCTTTGCATGAAAATTATGGATGAACAGGCCAGGACATACATAATTCAAAGTCTCTTAAAGGAGTTTTGCAGGAATAGTGTATTAGGCAGCTAAGACAGACTGCAGAAGAATCCTTAGATTGGAAAAGACATTGTGTTTTGAAAAAAATATGCCCACAATATTTGAAATGAATACTTATATATTGCTGCAAAGTTTGAAGGAGAGAGAGAAAAATTGTATTTTGTTGTCTATTTTTCTGCATATTGGCATATTAATTCAGGACATGTGCTGTACCTGCATTCATGTTAGCTACTATAGTGCCACATGTGATGTGAATTGAAAGAGAACATTTTTAGAGAGTTTATACAGGGGTACAACAATGCAGCCTGGCTCCTTGGCTTTAGCAGCCTAAATAAATACATAAATAGCAGCACACACCAAGGGAAGCTGTACAGCCTAATGGCAGAGTGATAATTTAAACCTACTCATTTTGGTGTCTCTCTGGGTCCTGTACTTTATAGAACATTTTAAAAGAAGTAATAGGAATAATAAAAATAAATAAAAGAAAAATGAGATAAAATGCTGGTCATATTTATGGAAATAGACCATATGAGTGACATGAAATCCTAACAGATTCTGTGTTACGGGAATGGATTCTGTAATTATGGCAGAGTCACTCCGGGCTCTCATAAAGGCATTTGAAATTCAGGCATTAGTACAGTGCTACCACAAACAAAGAAATGCAAGCACAGTTCTAAAATATATTAGAGGATATATTCACATGAGAGAGAGAAAAAGATTGAGATGAACACACTAAGCGTGAGCAAAACAAGATCTGAAACCTAGCCTGTCTGCAATCCTAGCTACCCACTTTTAAACAGTAAAAGCAATCTAGAACTGGAAGAGAAAAGGGGTTCCTGGTGTTATATCACTTGCCTTAAGAGAGGAAACTAAAATAGTTGGTAAAAACAAACAACCCAAAACTTCCCTTAGTTTAGTTTCTGTTCCTTTACATACACAAATACAAACAGAGTCCTGGCTGTAATCTGAAAAAGTTTAAATTGAGCAACATGAGAACCCCTGGTTTTGATAAATGGCTTATCACAAACATGGCTCATAAAATGTGATTTAAAGTTTAATTGTAGTACTTCTGTCACTCAGAATTTAAAGCTTTGTTTCTTTAATTTTAACCTGATTGTAAGTGTATCATCCAGACACTGAACTCCCCGGTTTGGGGCTAACTGAATTCTGACACATCATTCCTCACTGGAACCAAGCTCTCATGGCACACCTGGACTTCGCTCCTTCTCTAATTACAAAATGGTATTCAGCATTGCCTTTTGCAAACCACGATCTTTTGCACATCTCCTTCATGATTATAACAAACTTTCTAGCCCCTCAGCTGACAAGCAACATTACAAGCCTGTCAGGTTTGTGGTGATCATGTCTTATTCTACAATGCCATATGAAAAGCTGTCCTTTGAGGATCAGAAACGCACAATATGCACTGCTTCAATGTGCAAAGATAAGATTAAACTACAAGGAAGGCAATTAAATGCTTAGATCATATTAATAAAAGCATTTCCTGTGTTTACCCTGGTGTTATCATTGCCTACAACATTGAGCAGTGTGTTTGTTTTGCTGACTAAAACATGAGCTGAAAACTCAAAAAGGGATTAAGGAACTGTTTTTCAAAGGATACAGTCAAACTACTTTTGTTCAGAGCCTTTTTACTCTGATGTATTGAAACATTCTGTACTTCAAGGGACAGATCTCTTTATAGAAGAAACATCAACCTGTCTACAAACAAATCAGCACATATTAAACTCCTTTGAACTTTGATTTTTCTGTTGAAAACTGCGGCTCATTTTATAGCACTAACGGGTTCTCATTTTTCTTCATAAAATTATATTAACCTATCAATAAATATAATTTATTTACCTTCATTTTGCCACCAAGTTCTGTAAGTGACACTGATGGAAATCAGAGTCTCTCCAAGCTTAATAAGCTTGTTAAGCATTAAGAAAAGTAAATTTATATAATGTGGCACTACAAATGGTGCTGTGATGTACCTGGCACTCACTACTCAAATGTAGAGACATTTATGACTCATTTTTATTTTTAAAGATTACTTTAATCTTTTTGGTCACAACTGAGTGTGATATTAGTCAGGTAGGTTCCAAAGCAGAAGAGGCAAGAAATTAGCTGAAAATATATCTTTTATTTATTTAAAAGCTTGAAGATTTTTGACTCAGTAGACATGGGCATGTTACCCAGCCATATTTCAGAAAAGAAACGAGACTGAAAAAAGACAATTCAATATACTGGGGACATAACAATTCAAAAGAGAGGCCAAAACCTAAAATTCATTTTCATTGCACATTATTTAAATATATATATACACCATTGCACAGAGCTACCCAACCATCATTTTATCATCATGTGCAAAGGTGGTGTATCTGCAGAGAGCACCTGGCCGAGCAGAGGGGGCAGAGCAGGACAGAGCTGTGCCAAGTCAGCTGTGGCCTCTCCACTGTGGTCTCTGAGCAGCACTGACACCACTGAAAAAAAACCTGATGGTTTCCAGAGGTCACTTGGCTCAGGGAAACAAAGGCCTATCTCTACTATATTTTTTCACATTGCACAACAAGCCCTACCAACTATCACCATGCAAATAATACTCAGAATAATAACAAGCCACAACTGACTTCCTTACTAAATATTTAGGCCTGTGAATTAGTCTCTGAGGGAAGTGCATCCACTGTTTGAGATATTGAAAGGTGGTACGAACAAAACACAAGAAAGTGTTCTGTGGAGATGAGCTTACCAGATTATCTGCTAAGACTGTTTCATGTCCAGAAGATGAGTCAATTTACATGGAAGTTTACTCAGTCTTAGAGTGTTTTCTATTTCTGCTGAACTGTTCATACTGTTTTACAGCAGAAAAAAAGATTGGGAGTTTTGGGTTGATTTTTAAACATAAAAATGGCAAAAATGTTAGAAAGACTATATGGAATTTCTTTTATATTGTGCAGAATGAGGAAGACAAAAGTCTTCTGGGCAAAAACATCTCATTCTAGGAGGGCAATTATTTAGTTTTGGCAGACACTGAAAAGCATTTCACAAAACTCATTATCACGTATATAAAAGTACAACTTCATTCAACAGGAAAGAAGATGGAACACAATCTTGTGAAACACAGGCATAATGATACATTACAGAAATGCCTATTGAGATCTAGAATTTATGTGAAAAATTCCTGTTTGTTGTCAGGATAAACAAAATATAAACACAATGATGTAATTAAATCTTTATCACATGATGTAATTAAATCTTCAACATACACGCTATAAGCATCAGCATACTCACTTGGAAGCTTGTAACATTTTCAAGTCAGAGTTCTCCCTGGATTTCTCATTTTCTAGGCTTAATGCAAGCTGTAATTTTTCCCTTTTTCTTTCCTTAGAATCAGGAAGAAACGGTTTCCTAAGCAGTTACCTACTGACAAGCAATTACATCCCATTGTGTCATAGCAAAAAGCCAGAAGACTATTCCTCTATGAAAGGAAAGATTTTAAATTGTTGGTTTTGTTGCAAGGTTATTAATGTGTTGCATATAAATCTATACATGCAATTATAGCCACAGTGTGGCCACATGATCACTTGATTAAAACTTCGATTAAAGGAATTAAAACAAACGAGTTTTATGGTGAGAGACACTGCAAGGAATGATTCCATCAAATCTCCATTTCCATGTGTCAGCAAATTCAGCAGCAGAGCTCTGCCAAGGCTGTGCTGTTCTGTGACACACTGACAGTATCTCCATTAAAATTAGGATCTGCAAACTCTGTTAAGCAGCAGAATTCATTTCCATGGCAAGGAAGTGAGAATTCTTGGGGGAGCTCTAGCACATGTTGGTATTCTTCTGGTGAGGATAACACATTACCTTCCAGAGACTGGGACTTTTGTTGAAAGTACGTCCATTTCCAGCAGTTTGCTCAAGAAACTTAAATATGGACAAATTAAAATCCAAACATTTCTATCATAAAACTCAGTGTATATAGTCCTGCACCTCCCTTTGGACTTCAGCTTTTTGTCCCTCAGTTCTCAAATGCTTTTAAAAAGTCATTGCTAATCCCAAGTTATGTTGTTGGTTTGGGTTTTTTGTGGTGGTTTTTTTTTTACGAAAGTAATTCAGTTTCTCCCAGTTTTCATTTGAAGATAAACTTCCAAACGAAAATTGATTGCAGGGCTTGTAAAACTGCCAAGATATGTTTTCCTGAAAAATGTTGCTTATTCATGGTTTCTCTCGCTCCGCGGTAACTTAAGATGCTTATTCAAGTTTGAAGGATGGAGGTTAACAAATAATCTTCAGTGGCTCTCCCAAGCATTTAAAGGTCATTTGAGAAAGTCTGATTGGAACGATTGTAACTGAGATTAGTCCTCAGCTGATGAGAAATAAAATGAAAAGGGCAAGTTGTTCAGGAATATGAAGGAGACATGCCAGTGGGTATTTGCCTTGTTTCTGCATAAAGCAGCACATGCTCTTCTAGGCACTGATGTAGCGAATCTCTGATAATTATTATAGTAAACAATAGCTTTTAGATCAATTCTGCTCTCATTCATAACCTACAGTCAAGATCTGCTGCTTTTAAAGCCATTCCCTTAAGTTTTAGGAACGGCTGCACACAGGAACCTCTCCAAAAGGAAGACTTCTGTGAATAATTCCAGTCACCAACTTGGACATTTTCCCCCATGAGGAAATAAGAATGCACATTATGTAACATATGACTACATTTATATATTATAGAGCCTGAACAACCGAGTTGTTAATTTTGCTCTTGCTTCCATTTTTTGAGGGGCAGCAAATGTTCCATCAGCCATTATCTTGAGAAAAATTGTAACTGATGGGTTCATTTTCATTTATGCCTAAGGAATTTTCACATAATTGTAAGCTGGAAAATATTAGATAATTAACACTGGTGATAAAACCGCATTCCTCCTGATTACCCTGTTCCACGTATACGCTTAATTGTCAACATTGCAGTAGGTTTAACTGCAAATAGGCATCGTCCATTAGCCAACCAGACTGCTCAATGAGAAAAACACAGACATTTTAGCTGTTATTTGGAAGATGAGAAGAGCATAATTATCATTTAAATAGGCAGTTTTACTTTTCCTATCGACTCAGAATCCCCCCCAAAAACACTTGTCTTCAATATTTGGGGGTAAAGGAACAACACTGTTTACAATAACAGTGATACTGAAGTCTCCTAATGCACTGTCCATCCAGAACTGTCACAGTGTTTCACAAAGATAGAAAAGAAATATATTCATTTCCATTTTTGGAAAGGAGGAAACAGAGGAGAAGCAATTTGCTGTGTGGCTGGCAGTGTATATCTTGATATACTGGGCAAACCTTGCAAAGGAGAGCTGAAATAGAAAGAAAATTGACATCCCAGATACACACAGAAAACAAATTTTCTCTACACAGGTCACAGCCACTTCCAGCAGAATAGGGACACGGGGGTCTCACTTCTGCACCAGGAAAAATAACATCTAAAGAGCACCCTGTGATCCCTTTGTGTGCAAGTTTTCTGATTGGACTTGGCATCCTTTTCTTCAAAAAGGTGGGTGACGACTAAAGTGAATCTTTTGGTAGAGGGACTGGAAAAAGAAGTCAATTTTTGGTGCACATTTCTATGGGCTCTCCCTCTGGTCAGTCTAACACTGCCTGACTTCTGACAGCATTTCTTCCTTCACTGTAGGATGTCCTTCAAATCTCAGAAGCCTGTTTTGATTCCAGTGACCAGAACATTCCCAACAGAAGCTCAATCAGCCTCCCAAGTGCAAAGCATTTTCAGTCCAGTGCATTCAGTCCTAGTCCCTCTACAGGTCCTATTTAATGACAGAATTATATTCCAAGCTATTGAGCATTTCTGTTCACTCAGTCTAGTGTTTCAGCCTGCTCTATCTATCACCAGTGTTATTTCCCTGGATGGTTGTTTCATATTTTATTAGAAATGACAGCTCTATTATTAACAAGAAAAAAATATAGTATGAAAGAAAAATACAAGTACCGGCTTTAAGATCCAGGTACTGAAGGATGTGGAAGTTCTATGTGGTGACACATAGGAAAGGCTGGATCTGTAAAATATTTTCTACTTGAATGGTTTATTAAAACTGATACCAGTACAACAATTACTTCCAATTATTTTGTCAGTGTCTATTCCATTCAAAGTGAAAGTCAGTAGCAATAAAAAAAAAATACATAAAGCTTAAAAGTACTTTATTAGGGGTCACTTCATTGCTCAAGAATTTGGTAAAGAAAGAGGTAGAATTTTCTCTCCAGATTATTAGTTCAAACCAGTACCTGATATCAATCACAGAAAGAAATCCCAGCAGGTATTTTATGGTAGCTTGTATAGCTCTATAACTATATGATCCGCTGGTTAATAAAGCCTTTGGTGCCAGAAGTTACATTTCATGCTTGGGTCAAGCCTGTTAAATCTACCAAGGTCTCAGTTGTCTCCTGTATGGACCACCAGGGCCCAGAAGAAATTTCAAAAGCTACTGGCCTGGGGCTACTTCTGAATTCAATACACATCCTAAAGATCTACGAGTCTGAGAGCAGTGCTGGCCCCACGAGGCAGGGGCAAAAAACAAGCAAAGCCATTTCAAATTTGAACCTAACACAGAATAAAAAATCTACCTTATTTTGATATACAGGAACTTGAAGTAATACATTTTTACAGTTCTCATTGCCAGAATTTAAAGCCAGAAGAAACTGTGAGGTCATACAGGCTGGTCCTGTGTGTTTCACAGGCCATTGTATTCCCCCCAGTTATTCCTGCACTGGGCCAAATAACTTCTACGTAATTAAAACATTATTTTCATTCAACTTCAGAGTATCCACCAACCCCTAGGGCTTCAGCTGTACGTTCCAGTAGTTAGCAGCCCCCTCTCCCATATATATTTCATATTTAACATCCAACCTGAATCTGTCTAGTTTCAGCTCTCAATCACTCATTGTTTCACCATTTGCTGCTGCATTAAAAACCAATTTTTACTCATGAAAAAGGTATATAGTGTAACTAAGGTATTCTCAGGATTAAATCTGTAATGGTAGAGCATTTCTCCATTCCTCAAATGGTTTTAACTGAAGGAGGGGGAAAAAAATACATTACAATAACTTTTGAGTACCACCAAAAATCGAGCACACTTCCTAATCTTGTTTGCAGAAAAAGTCATTCTATTTGCCTCTCTACCTAAAAATGGTCACAGCAGAAAAAGCTTGAATTATTTCCATTCTGACAAAAGCAGGCAAACAGGGCAGCAAAGGAAATGTTTCAGAGACAAAACCAACCAAAACAAGGAACAAAAAAAAGCCTCAGAAGCTTTTTTTAAGGACAGGGCTTGAGAAGGACATCAAATTAAGGCCACAATCTCATTAGCATTCAACACTTCTGGTTGCTCTTGTGAATGTCCTCAGGACTGAAGAACAAACAAGATTTTGCAGGCACACTATCAAAGCACAGATGTTTGCCTTGACCACAAAGCAACTACCATGAGTGATATACTAATCCTGTAAAATGCCTCTGACACCGACCAAAAGTATAATTTAATGGGTCCAGATTGTACATTGATAAATATCTGAAAATTTTCATGAAAGAAGATGATAAACTATGGAAACTTCATAGCAGAAAATCAGAATTTGAGAAATGCATTGCTATGCACTACCAGGTTTCACTCACTCAGAAGAAGCAGCAGCCATGTGGCATTCCAGAAAAAATAAACCCAAATTCCAGGACACAGGACAGTTGGGATCAGGTTGTTGCCACAGCTAAAGTAAATGGATTGATAATGGGAGCCTCACTTAAATCATCCTCCCACCTGTTTAGAATCATCACCACCAACCCACAAACTGCAAGTAAAATTAAGTATAAAGAGTAACAGCTGGTGTCAGATAGAACATGACAACATTTAAACATAAACCTACTTTCCAAAGAAATAAATACACGCTTACAAAGCTGTGAACAAGTTAACAGACCAACACATCAAAAATTTCAAAACATGCCTAAATGCATATTTTCAAGTGAATATTACACAAACACGCCACTCCTACTCAGCAATGCAAAACTTAGCAGGGCAGCAAACCTACCTACTTTTTAAACTCATGTTTGCATTTCCTTCATCCCTTTATTTCAAAGTCTGCATTTATATCATAACAGCCCTTCTGTGAAGAGTTTGATGCAACACCAAGTATTGTTACTGCTGCCATTCAGAAGGCAGAAGCTCTCCACTGTACACCAACTGATAGACACTATCTAACCCTGCAAACACCTACAGTCATTTGCATCACAGCAGCAGCACATTTTTCCTAAAGAGAAATTGGTTATTTGGGGTTGAAGGGCAGAACGACAATAAAACTGATAAAATTATCAGAATCTTTTCTAGGCTTCCTTAAACGTTTAGCATTTTAGATATTATGTATATGGTTTTACTGTAGATTTTAACTACCCTTGGAACTCTGCCACTATTCTGTTGAAATGAGTCTTCCAAAGCAAGTGGTGATGGCAGAAGAGCTTATTGCTGATGAGTCTCCCATTAACCATTCTCCCAGCAGGTGCAGAGCACTTCCGAGATATTCTTGTGCACATTAGGATTTCTTAGGCCTGCAAGTTCAATGCAAAAAGAAGTGGTATGTTCTCATGCCTCAACCTCAACTTAGTTTGCATATGAATACAAGTCGTCCTTTGGAAATCTGCAGTAACAATCCAGTGACTAATGCATTTGGAAGAAATTGAAAGCACTGACTCCTGGAGATCAGGATTTCAAAAGCATTTTTAAAAGACTTCAGCTAACTAAATCAAACTATATAGGCATTTGGTAAAAGCAGCATTAGCCCAAGTCGCTGGTGTGCATAATTCTTAGGAAATACTCTGTGGGCTGTGTGTGCCAGGCGTGCTGGAGCAGCCTCGGTCCTTGGCAGGCCTTACAGTCCTTCTACAGGATACAAACCACCAAGTATTTAGGAGCATTCATTAAACTGAAGACTCTGGTTTGTTGGTTGCTCAGCTCAGGTCATCTTGTAACTAGTTTCCAGAAATGCCTCAGCCCTTATCTCTCAACCAATAGTAAAGGATTGCTTGTGACACTGATTAAAAACATCCCTCAAAGGGACTGTTCAGTGTCACCTAGAGAGATATTCTTCTGTGGAAAGTCTGAGAAAGAGACTTAATACCCAGAAGAAAGTCTATCTAGACAGATTTTGTCCTCCAAAAAGTTTTACTAAGAATACAATTATTCAGGTTGTGAACAGAACCGTTATTTTAAACCTGCTTCCAGTTTGCAAGCAGAACAGCTTTCTAATTTGCTTCAGGTTAGGTCAACCAGTGTATCAAACAGGTCAAAGTCCCTGTGTCTGCTGAGTTCACTTTGGAAACACGTTATGGAGCACAACCACACAAAGATTGGCAGGCATTTCCCAGATTTTAAAGAGGTGGCAGAGAGCAGTGATGATCAGCCAACGGCCACAACTCTCTTCCCCACACAGCTGTTTGAGTGCACCACTGAGGATGGTTTGAGCTAAAGAAGCTGTCACTGATTGCAGCAAGTTCAGGTGCTTTCCCAGCCTGTGCTGTGAAAACAAATACATTCAACCACTTCAGACCAAGATGCAAGATTGCAGCCTAACTGAGGAATAACTGTATCTGCACTTCATGCCAGGAGATTGAATTAATAACCACTGGACATGGTAATGCACTTTTTGCACCCTCCCACTTTTTCTGTGGATACTCATGATTTTCTAGATTAACCTGCCACAGGAGCTTGGCAGAACTGAATTTTAATACTATCCTGAGGAGTTTTAAGGGGTTGGAGGAGTTGTTGATGTTATTTGGAGAACAAGATGGATTTGCGACAGTATATTGAAATACAAGTTTTAATAATGAAAACAGTAATTGTGTGCCTATAATTTCACTGATTACAGAACACAGCTTGCAGCTCTCTAAATTATAGTTTACAAAAATGGCATCCTGAATCTTTTAATCTCTGCGCTTCTTTCTAAGCATCTATTCACATGGCTTGTCCCTTCACAGCAGAATATGAATGCATGTTGCAGAACTGCTTCTATATAATCTATAATACTTGAAGTAAAAGAAAATTGCTTTACTTTAAAAGGCATATTCTCAGGGTAGACCACTCTCTATGGGAGGTTCAGACAGTTTCAGGCTGTCAGAGCTGTGATGCTGGCTTTGATTTAGTCAGGTGAATCTAATAAGTAGCATGCAAAAATATTTAGTGCAACAGCATAAATGTAGCAACATTATTGTCCAATTACAGATTAAGAAGACAGTAGCAAAGAGGTGCCTGACTGCACATTTGGCCACGTCAATACTGGAGTTAAAAGCACAGGCAAGGAACCCAACCTGTGTTTCTTTATTCAAAGCACAAAATACAGTCCTATTCTAAGGTTATTTAACATGTGCTGTTGGTACAAATATTGTTCTTCTACAAATCCATTTGCTTTATAAAGAGACAAGGCAGCAGTGGTAAAAAGAAAGCCTGTCTTTTATTTGGAACTACAATGCACAAATCAAAGCAAACGCTTGGAGTTCTGATAGTTACATTTTTGTTTGCTTTTAAAAATCACATCCCTTCTTTTGGATGGATTAAAGCCCTTCCCCTGCCTGGAAAGACTTTTATCAGAAAATACAGACTAAGTACTCTATGCTTCACTCATCACTTGCGGTAGCCAAAGAAATTACCAAGTGACAGAAATCCAAAGAGCTTGCAAAATATGAATGTTCGGGTAGAAATTCCCTGTCTCCTAAGGTAAAATTTATTTCTTCCTTCTCAGTTTAAATAATTACCCTAATTACAGATATTGCACTGTCTCCTAACTACAAAGTAACGCCACTACTGAAAGATGTGGTTGTGTCTTCCTTCTACCATTTTTTCTGCCTCTGCATTATTCTCTTTCCTTACATAACTACACTCCCACTCAAAAAAAACCCAAACAAACAAAAAACAAAAACCCTACCTCTATGTAACAAAACAGAAATTAAAAATCAAATGTTTTTGCAAGCACTTTTCTTAGCAGCTTCTACAACCAATACAGACCCCTGCCAAGCATATTAATCACCAGAGTGACCTTGTGGGGGGGGAAGAAGATTATCAAGACTATCAAAGAAAAGCAATTTATAGTGATAGCACAAGTCTAAAAAGCTATTTAATGAAGATGTTCTTCTGTTTGAATATGAACATCTATCATATTTCCAAGACTTGACACAAAGATAGATAATAAAGAGCTTCTACTGTCCAGTGTTAAACAAATAGTCTTAGATTTCAAACCCAGATTTATTTCTTAGTGATATGGGCAGATATAGTCCTACACACCAATCTATCTATCTGTGATAGAGGGCATTGGCCACAGGAAGCGATGAGCCCTGTAAAAAAGCAAGTCCTACGTTTTGCTTTCAGGTACCCATTCACATCCTCAGACTCATCACCAGCTAAAGACCTTCTGGAGAGCTTTTACGAGGTACAGCACTAAGACCCTTGTCACCACCCTCACTTCGAGCAGCAAATGAAAATCACCACCCCTACTCTCTTCAGCAAGATTTCCTCCTGAAATCTGTTCTACCAGAGCTCCCTGGATAACAAAGTTCAATTAAGATTAGATGCATTGTTTCAATTTTAAGGATCACTCAGTCTCTAGGCTCAATTTAACCCCTGGTTTCACCACTGAGTCATTCCAGGGTTTTCAAACTATATCATAGCTTCCTAAATACATCCCCAAAGCACACTCATCACAACATGAAACCCAAACAAGGACAAGATTTTTTAATGAAATGTTGAAGAAAAGCTTACATGCTGACAAATGACTCCATCCCAAGTAACGGCAACACAACCAGCCACAGTTCTCCTACTCACTGACTTCAGCAGGCCTCTCTTTGTTTTATATAGAGGCAGAACCACTCTCTCCACCCATCTGCTAATTAAAAACACCTTTGTTAAATCAGCATCTGTAGCTTGTTAACACAGCTCATCGTACAACAGAAAAGCAGGTTCTTGTTCTAAACTACCCAGGATTTTATCATTCTTAATCATTGGCCCAAGCCAATGGTCAGGCAGACAGAGAAGTAGCTCGGTGTCATCTGTTAAAGCAGCTGATCTACAACGTGTCGGGAACATTTTGAAGGACATGAACCAGATTGGTACAATAACCTACTGTTCTTATACTGCTTATGACTTCTTAAAGTTTAGGGTTTTTTTTAATACAAAAGTGTGTGTTTGTCCAAACAGATGTTTTTCAGTGGAGCAAGCTGTTACACATTTTAAAACGTTACACGTGTTTTAACATGGTACACATGTTAAAATTACTATTTCGTTTCAATGCAAACTATAAATGTTTATAACAGTTATTTAATAAATTTAAATTTTAAAATTAATTGGTAATAAATATTAAAATACATTTTTAGGAAAAAACTAATGTAAAAGAAGAGCTTTGTTTAGAAAGTGTCAAAAAGCTTATGTCATCAGGATTTTTTTGCAGGCCTATTTTTGGACAAAAGCACCCAACAAATTAACTGGAATTTTTAGTAAAAAGATCAGACAAAAATACTTCTGTGGTCATTTCTGTGATACAGAGAAGGTATCTTATAACAGAAAAAGAGACTGAAGGACTTCACACATCTTCTGTGATATTAAAGTAGTTATGCTGAACATTAACTTGGTTTCAAGCTGCACCTCTTTCTGTTGGTGCAATCTCAAAATACAAACACAGGCTACATTTCTGGGGAGAAGCAAGCGAGGCACTGGTACAGTCTGCTCATGCCAGGGAGATGGGTTCATTCAGCTCTCAGTGCCTACGTAACATTCATATTAGTGCTACTGAGTGCCAGAAACAATAGTTAAACGATGTGCACAAATATTTTAATAAGCTATTTTATGGTTCTACATTTTTGTTCAATAATAAATGGCTCATTATTATTGCTAATGCACAATGGTAATCTGTTTGTGGCTCGTAATGAATTATATCTATGGAATTTCCAACAACATCTACTTACATGTAAATAATTAAATTAACATAAGAAACTTACGGCTGATACACTGAGACACTACTCAATGCTTCAGATGAATCCTTTAGGCCATGCAATATAATCAGAAATAGAAACAGTTCTCCCAAATACACTGCTGTGCCCCAAGCCCCCACAGCTGGTATCCATCCTGACAAGCTCACGGCAGGGGCACAGCTGGAAACAGCCCCTGAACCAACCCCTCCTGTGCCTCCTGCCCTTAATCAGAGCTAATTCTTCCCCGAAAAGCCAGAATTTCTCATTGCATTACAGTCATTCACCAGAGGAGTTCTTAACACAGAAATGTCCCACAAAACTATAGAAATATTAAGTAATACTTATTGAATTGATGTTTCAGTTACTCAAAGTCTTCTGCTGTGAGGGCAGCCCTGGGCCCACTGCTAGATAGAGGTCTTTCAGTCCTAAAATACCCAGAGAAACAGCATCCTATGCAGAGTTGTCAGACACCCCGGTTTTTATTAGTTGTTTTATTTATTTTGTATTCTTAGACTTCTCAACTGTGGTAATTTTTTCCATTTAAAGTTCACCTTCTTTGTAAACAGAATCGTGGCAGGCAGGCAGGCAGGCAGCTAGCTCTGTGTTTGGGGTTCTAACTAGAAATATCTGAAGCCCTGACAAGAAATATCTGGCTCTTCTCAGCAGCTAAGTACAGCTAGAAAATTTCCAGACCTCTGTATCATATTCATCTCATTTTAACAATGCAATACAGTCCAGCGTTTCTGCAGGTGAGAAAACTGCAGCTGCTGAAACATATGCCTTGCAGTCCTTGCTCCAGGATTGTGCTCATCTGGCTGACGTTGGAATGATGCTGCAGGACCACTGCTGGCAATGAAGTGTGTAGGATGCAGCTACAGCCAGGATGGTTTTAAAATTTTAAATGTGGGACTCATGTCCCACAAGGTGCAGCTATGCTGCAATGAGGTTGCAAACTGATCAGGTAAAAAAGCAGATGATGAGTGACAAAGCTACATAAACAGAAAATGTGCAGGGCTTACAGGCCCGGGTTGAGTTTATTGGTGTGAAAGGATATCCTGTACAAACCTGAACAAGCACTTCATGATTGCTGTAAGCACATTACCTAAAGCACAAACAGGAGTAGAGAGATCAGTTAATCTGCTGCTCTGGAGCAGACACTGCTGTGTTTACACACACTCAGACTAATATGAGCATGAACAGGTTTCACACAAACAAGAAACCAAGTGTCACAGCTTTGTCTACAGTGCAAGTCTTCATATTTACTATTGGATTAGATATATTGTTGCTTTCCTACATCCTTTCTTACATCAGCAAGACATCATTTATTACATTACCTTCTACTGTTAGAGGGTTCAACAGTGTCATTTAAATGATGTGGCATTGTTGTAGCTTAGAACTGTCTATGTACTGGGTTAATTACTAACAAGAAGCTCTATGATTCCCACTATAATCTATTTGATGTGGTAAAATAATGAATATGTAATTCCGCAGACACTTCTTGCTGTTAGAAGTCTAACTCATCTGAACTGATACATTCTAATGGTTTCATGCATGTGTCAGTTGAGCTTAGCCTAAGAAAACATTATCTTTATTAACACTTGGTAAGATTTTGCATGGACAGATCTGCTGCAGCATTGGACAATGGGCTCTGAGCTGAAACTCCTCCCTAATACATTTGAAGAAGCTATTAAATAAGCCGCGCTGGCAGTCTGTGCATTCATCTTCATCAATTACATTTTTTCTTTTATACTATTTTTAGGCCTAGTTTAGTCAGTATGACAACACAGAACACACATTTAGATGCAACATAATTAACTGAAGACATGCTGTTGCGCAAGAAGGATGTCAGTTGACCCAGCTTTAACCTCTCATGCCTTTGAAGACTAAATTAGTTCTGTGAAAATTATTGAAGGCAAGAACTGTAATCTCGCTTGACTTGGAAATTAGCCAGATATCCACCACAAATTCACAGCAGTTTAGAATAAAAGTGTGCCCCAGTTTCACTTGACTGGATTGCAGTACAAGGATTAGACACTTTGAAATTGCTATCAAGGAGAATCACTGTCTTTTCCTTTAAGCAGATGACATTTACATTATCCTTCACACTAAAATGGCCCTAACTCAAAAGAAAGCTCATCTATACTCTCTATTCAATTATTTTTCTATATTGGTAGTACATGTTATTGCTTTCTTCAAGACGAGGAAAACTCAGAGGACTATTGTCAGCTCGTGCTAATAGTTCATGACTCACCCCTGTGATGTAAGGACTCCATGGATATTGCTTCCATATGCGTCATCAGAATATTTTCCCAATTAATTAAAAAAAGCCAACAATACAAGTTTAGCACAGGAGCATGCTACAACACCAGCTGTCAGGAAACAAACTTTAAAAAAATTTCATCACAGAAATTGCAATTTATGAAAATACCGACAATATGACCTTAGTTCTGGCAATATCGTTTATCTGCATTTCAAATGCATTTGTTTAATTTACCACCATGTGATGGGATGCTGTGCTGACTGCTAAACCAGCAAACAACCTTGTCTACTGCCACATAAGAGCTTCTGAAAAATTAATCTAGTTATTAGGGTCTCAAATGATTGAGATCCCTGTGGAACATCTGCCTATCTGCACTACCTGCATTAAAAGCTCTTAGGTTACAAAACCAAAATGCTTTACCATCATCTTTGCTAGAACTGTTTCTTTTGGCTACTCTTGGAGTTGAGAGCTTCATTAGATTCCCAAGAAGATATTTATGATAAGAAGGCATTAAGTGAAACAGAACCATCATGTGGACCTTTCTCACCCAGCAAGCGTACAAAGACTTTTTAGGCTCAAAAGAAATAAGATCTCTTGGATGATACCTAGACTGCTTTGCAAAATATGTCAGTTGTGAAGCTGAGAATGATGCTTTCAGAAGGATGGTAAGGTATTTCTGGGTATTTCCTCCAATGACATTCATAAACTAACAAAATACTTTGTAAAGACAGGTGGTGAATGAATAAATAACTGAACATTTGTTTCTACAATAAAAAGTAAAATGCTCAATACACAAGCCCAAGATGAAAGCCCAAGAAACCAAATTTCATTTTATCATTGTAACCCTGGAGGAGTCTGATAGGAAAACAAAGAATTAAAATTAAAGAAGTAAATAAACTATTAAAAAGTGCTCCGAATGTATCACCTGCAAGGACAGTAACACATACAGAAGCAGCACTGCTGTTGTGTCTCTCACTTTGTTCTACAGACGACAGTAAGGCACCTGTGCCCTACCACAAGTGACACGGGGAGTCTGGCTCCAAGGATGGCCACCTTCCCTTCAGTTTCCATTTCTACATCCTATGCTTCTCCTTTCTTCTGCACTTCATAGGTTTATAAACTCCTCATTTTTACGAGGTAACTGGTAACTGGAGAAATTGGACAGAGGAGTAAAAGCTTATTGCTCAGAAATTACCCAATCTATCAAGCAAAATTGTATGCAAACAAAATGACTGAAATATGGGACCACAGGCTCAATGAACGAGATCCATTCCAATGTGCAGGGCTTCATAGGGATGTGCCTTCTATCTCCCAAACTCACTTTTTAATTCAAGCACTTTTTCTGGCCTGCACAGCCACCATAAACCCATTCACACAGTCGGTGATTTTCCAGCATCCTTAATGTCAGGGCACCTGTTCAACATGGAGTACTAGACTAGTGCCTACCAGTGTTTCCACTAAGTACCATTACCAAACTATCTACAGTTTCTATCAGTTTTCTCACTACTAAAATATACAATCCTGATTTTTTTTGAAGATGAAAAATAAAGTATGTAATTCTTGTCAACTCCTATTACTTGTGTTTGATCATTTACACTCTGTTTCCTGACATTCCTTACAATGTACAGGATTATAGAAGCTAGGCCAGACCTTCAGAATGTATTCTGGAAACATGAGGGAAGCAATCTCCCAAGTTTTGTTCATTATCAGAAACTGCAAAAGCCTGATAAAGAAAATTGGGAAGTAAATAATCTTTATATGCAGTTTCTGTTTTCACAAGAGGAAAATGTTTGTCAAGAAGCACAGCCAGAAACAACAGCCAATTTTTTATATGATGGTGAAAGGATTTAAGCAAGGCTTGTTTCATTTCAAATCCAAAAGGAAAGACTTTTATCTCCTAAAGTTTCCCTTCTTTCTTCAACTACCTCAGTTAGTTAGTGAAAGATGCCTTTCTGAAAACTTTACTGAACTAGACAAGGGCAGAAGGAAAGGAAAGCAAAGCTCTGGAATCCTTCTAGAAGAAAATCTAAGTACTAAATACCTCTCCTGAGCACAATTAAAAAGGGAGATGGAATGCCACTGCTATAATTGGGTCACATATTAATTTTTAATTTTTAATTTTTAACTTATTTGCTGTAATTTACATACTCATAGAGTATGTTCAAGAACATATAATAAATAAATGTTCAGAAAGGTAACAATGCCTTTTCCCTGTCACATCCTGTTCCTTCACTACAGTGCTAAGACCTGAGATACCCAACAAAGCAAAACTCAGCAAGCACACATAAGGTTGTATTGTGCAGGTCTGCTGAAGTCACAGATGTCTTAGACAGGGACATTATTAACAATTAGCCACTTACTGTAAATTCTAGCTGACACATCTCATTAAATATAGGCCAAAATAGACTTTGGTGATCGAACCTCATTTTTAATAGCTTTTCCCAGCATTCTGCCAATTGTTGTCAGGAAGCTGAAAATTACTCCTACCACCAGGATGCCCACTTTATTCTTGCTGACTGCTGAGAAATTTCAAAAGGCTGCTCTGCCTCCTCTGTGCCTGATAAAGGTAAAACCCAACCATGTGCCTATGATGGAGATAGGCTTTTAAAAATGCCCCAGCAGGCAGCATGAAGGGAAGAGAAGTAGGGGGTAAAAGGAAAAATATTTTCCTTTGTCGTTTCTTCTACATAAGAGGCCAGAGTGACTTATAACATTGACTGCCCCCTTCTAATACAATTTTGACGTGCAGAAGTGGGACTGAACAGCTGGTCAAGTGTCCAGAATCTAAATGGCAACTTATTGCTGAAGTGTCTGCAATTATTTTCCACCCCCACAACCAATCAGAAAATAAATGAAAGTAAATTTTTCATAACTATCAAACTTATCCAAAGAAACTTTTTTAGACATCTTTTTTTTTCTCTTTGATTTCTTTTTCTTTCCCCCCAAGCCAATTTCCCACACAGAGCAGGGATTTTGGCTATGTTCAAAAGGTAACAGGCAATGGCAGGGAAACTTAACTTACCCAGCAGAGTCCTCTGTGAGCATCTTAAGATCTCTCTAACCAAAGATAGTCATCTTAGCTCCAGTAAATCTCTTCAGTTTTAATGGCTCCCACCTCTGAGCAAGAATCAGAACCTCACTTGAGTCCTCTGGCTCAGTGCTGGGGTAGTTTCAGCAAATATTTTATAGGCCACATTTCAACAGATCAAATGGCAGAACACAGCAATTCAAGAAAGAGCACTTGTTAGTCTCCCTACGTTCAGAGCCAGATGATGCTCTCTTACTTTGTCAAGATCTTAGAGTTCCTTCTTTGACCTTCATTTTTTTCATGAAAAGTACCCAAGGCCAAGAATCTTCTTCACCATGAACACAAGCGAAATATAAAGATTACAGGTTTGTTCAGGCTGGGAAGGACCTCACTGAAGGACCAAAGTGCAACCTCCTGCTGAAAGCAGGGTCAATTGTAAGCTCAGACCAGGTTTCTTAGGCTTTTTCTCAGTCAGGTTTTGAAAACCCCACAGGAATCCACACAAACTGGAACTATACAATCTTCCAATGCTTGACTGTCCTCACAGTAAAAAGTTTTTTCCTTCTATCCAGTCAGAATCAATCTGTTTCAACTTTCATCTTGGGTGTGTGTAGTCTATCTGAAAACAGCCTGATGAGGCAGGGAGGTGTCCAGACAGTTCTGAATGACAGAGCCACTGCCCGAAGTACAGAGGGTTATAGCCGTGATTTTACACAATTTACTGGCCTCTGCAATAAAGTTCCAATGGCCCCCACCTCCCATTCTTACAGTTTGCAGTCATTGTCTGCATAAGTCCCTGGTCAGGCCAATAATGCACTGATCCCTGGCTTCCAGATGTGCTATTCTGACTCATTTGGCAAATCCATTCAGTGGGCACAGCTACTTTAGCTCCTGTGTCCTCCCATTTGTCTGTTTGAGAAAATGTTTCTGGCAAACACTACAGGATCTATGAAAAAAAGAAAAAAAAAAAAAGGGAAATGCATTAATAACCTAGCTGGTTTAGTCCAGTTAGGATGCTTCCGTGTTTTAAAAAAACAATCTTGAGAGAATGTAGCTATCTGCCAACCAGTGCACTGAATGGAAGAATTAGGAGTAAAGCTTCACAAGCCTCCCACATTTTGCCTCATAAGTATTCAGGTGTGAAAGTGGAGTCACTGATCTGTGTTTCCCTAGCCTTGATTCAGCCAAGACCTTTTAATGATGTGTTTAATTTTAAAGACATAAATGTGACCTTCTCATGGGAAACTTTCTGTACAATCACACTCCAGCGATCTAGTGAAGCCATCTCTTCTATCTAATTAGAAAAGATTTTCACTGGGAAATCTGCAACAGACATTGGCTATTACAGCATTTCCAACTTTCCTCTAGGATACACTTCCGACAAGGGCCGGAACCCTCATGTGAAATATATCCCCGAGGAAACTTTCCCCACAAGGAGAAGTTTGCGATCAAACACTGTCTCTTCACTCCATTTTCTGGTCATCCTTGAGACAGCCATGAGCAGCTTCTGCCAAGTGATGCATTTCTATGAGAAAAAATGGGATTGAACACAGGTAATACATACAATCATTAAATTAGTTTTTGTAATAAAATTTGAAAATACTGCTTTTTTGATTCTCGGCTTCAGAACCAAAAATGGTAAAACTAGCAAAAACATATTAAGTCACACACAAAGCACTCCAATGTCCTGCCAGTGCAAAATGTTCTTTACTTGTCTATTGCTTTTTCTGTACCTACCTGAAAAGAGAAAAATACCTTAAAAAGCCCTTTATTTCTTCTTCAGCAATGTGTACTGCAAGGAAAAACGAATCCCTCAGTTTGACTCTGCCTCTTGTATCAGGGGGCTCGCACCCTGTGTGGTGTCACCATCACTGCCCGCAGCTCCCACCTAAGTGCACGGGCAGAAGGCAAAGCTGAGCTGCTGAGGAGCAGCAAAGGGATACAGAGTGGTGCCTACCACAGCAGCTGGGGAACCCTACCACTGCCTTAAAAAGAAGGAAAACCAAACAAAACTCAGTTTGATTTCCTGGATTTAGTTGGACTCTTGAAAAATAAGAATCCTGAGGTGGGCCAGGATTATTTTTTAAATATGTTTTTTGCAGAAAAATGAAGAACTCGGAGAAAAACTGTCCAATCTTACTGGAAAACAAACTCAGACATTCTGCCATATGGAAAGATTCTCAGATTCTCTAATCTGATTCACATGGGCTATTTAGGTAATTAACTAAATCTGTTTAAAGAAAGGTAAAGAGGGAATATCAGAAAAAGAAGCCAAGCAGCTCATAAATGTAGCAGATACATCAGCCCCCCTGCACTGCCAAAGGACACTTTATGGTAACTATGGTCAGGGCAGAACATAGTGGAGCTCAGGGGCTGAAAGAAACCTGCTATTCCAACACTGTGGTAAGCTCTGGAACAGGGGAAAGGCTCCACGACCTTCCTTGTACCACAGGAGGCAGAGCAGCTCCCCTCTGTGGAGCTCTGCTGTACCTCAGCTGAGCTAACTCACCTCCACAGCCCCCCAAAACACCACAAATGAGGCAAGATGGACCCTTGCACAGAACAGCTCACTTTTGCTGTTATTTTTACAACTGCAAAGAGCCACTTAAGTGTCTTAAAATTACTTCCTGGCCCCCGTTATAAAATAAACTATTGATACCTGCAGCCAGAAACACTTACAAGAACTGTTTACCATCCACAGCCTATAGGGAGTCTCAAAAGATAAGGAGTAACTGCTCTACTGAATTAGAAAATAAGACCCTTAAATTACTGTATGCTTGATGGGATGATGTTTGGGGCCAGTTCAAGCTGAGACAACCACAAGGATCTTCAGACCAAGCCCTAATTAAAAGAAGTCATGTACAATACTGTTTTCTTCAACGATAAAAGGGTCTTGCTCCATCCTATATGTGGTATTGTTACCTGAACAAGGAAGGGAACTAAGGCTTCTAATTTCTTGACTAGCTTCATTTAAAGAAAGAATGAGGTTGGTGCCAAAAAGCAATCAATGAACCCCCACTCAAACAAAACACTTAAGGGCATGATTTGAGTCCAGTCACTCATGTATTTAAAGTTATGAATGTGTTTAAGTGCCTTGCTGGATGAAGGCCCGATAACCTCTTTTTTATTTGGACTAAAGTCTAGCTAAATCCAACAAATAAATGGACTTACACTTGAGAATTGAAAGTTTATTTAATGATAAACTCCAAAATGTTGGTTTCCTCTTTCCTTACAGCCACACACATTGTCTTGGAAAGTGTCCTTCTTCCATAATGATATTTGGAATAACTGCTTCAGAAGATGGACAGTGTGAGTTCACCTGTCTAAAAATGGCCCCGCACCTTGTGATACTGGGAGATGTGTCATAAGAGTTCTAACAATAAGTCAGTATCAAACTGGGGCTTGAGTAAATTCATTTTATTTTCTAAAACAGGACAAAAAGATCTACAGCTCAGGCATCTGGCCAAAGTGCTTTTTTTCAAATCTTGCTAAAGAGATTAACAGATATTTCACAAAGCTGTGATGATTTTTTCTACTCCATCCATAGCCCTGTAAGTATTTATCAATGGAACTCATTTAGCTATACTAACTGAGACTTTTTGGAACTTTCCTTAAAAATTTTATTTATTTTTTAATTACCTTCACTACTGCATCCTAAAAGTGAATTCTGATAAGTTATATACTCGAAAATGGATTTATACTCATCCAACTTTCACTCATTAGCAACATACACACGCATTACTTATTTTCAAAAGAATTTTTTTAATGTATGTGATTTTAGTTTTTCTTCAAATAAGAGAAATGAAGAACCACCTTTTCAACTCCTTTTAAGGCAACAATCCCACTGATACGCACAAGAAGGACTTTTGCACTTAAAATCTCTCATTAATTATCAAAGAGCTATAATCAAACATAATTATCGCTGCATCCTGTATGCAAAGATCAATAAACTAATACATATTCATAAGCCCTTTGAAAATTTGAGTTATTCTGGCACCTTGGTGTCCTGGAGGACTCAGGTCCTTTACACTTCTGACAATGTCACCCCTTTTTTTTGTGCTTGGGCTAATGTTTAATTTTGTGTCTTCAAAAAGACCACATTTTGGGGAGGAAGTAATCCCTTTGGGATAAGTGGCTGGTGTCAGGGATCGCCTCCTCATTTATCCATAGGGAGAAATTGTGAGCATCTGCCAAGACTACACAGAAATTATCATGTATTTTAAATGGAAAAGAGTAAGAATTCTGTGTGTACAACTTAAAGACTTCTGGAAAGGCATCCATCTTGCAGTGAGGAATGTCATTTCCAACTACAATGAAACTTGCTACCAAAGCCTCAGAAAAAATATTCATTATAAATATTAATAAATATTTCCAGGATCTCCAAAAGCCCAGTTCCAGTAACACTCTTATACTGGGTTTATACTGTGAGGGTCAGACCTGGCAAAAACTTAATAGATCTGGATCTTCAGCTCCCTGTTAACCCAGAGTTGTTGTGAGTCCACAATTCTATGATTTGTAGCGATGACCTATGCAATTTTCCTTCTACTCTATCTTCTTTCTTTAAGTTTCTCATCCCATTTCTTACTCATAGCCTGGATTGATAAAACATACATTATAAATCAGCGTATGATATACATAAACCTGTGTTTAATTCAGACACACGCTGCCTGAAAACATTAATGAATTCATAATCAACTACACTGTTTTCAACTTTCTTGAATACTGTAGCCTAAGTCCAGATTTTTGACAAATTTTTAGGCAAATTTACCATGTTTTCTATCAATCTGGCCAAGACTACTAAAACCAGTCAGTACCAGCTGTTACTGCAGCCCTCTCACATTCAAGATTTCCCACGAGCATCTCAGATCTGTAGGTGTCACAAAATACAGTAACAAACACTATCACAGGTTTTTCAAAGTATCACCCTGTGCATTTTGAAAGCTGCATACCCCATGCAATGCTGAGAAACTGAACTACATCTTGGTATTTATATGGAGACATTTATTTAGTAGCATCTGGCAATAGCTAATGAAATAAGACATCAGCCTATATAAAAAAGTTTGAAACAAAAAGATCGGTTTCCCACGTTCACAGGGGACAGAACTAAAATTCATCTCTTCTTTATGGATGGTAATTTTAGTTTGCTTAGTTTTTTTATTTATCAACTTCTTGCTGGAACAGGCACCATACAGGACCTTTTACTACTGCAACTAGATAAAAGCAGGTTCAAAGTGAGATTTGACTTTGTATCTATCTTTCAAGATCTGCTGTGTATAATACACACTAAAAGCTTCACCTACTTTGGCCTCATTATATCTTCCTTAATTGAGTCCTAATAAAAAGACCGTGTTCTAGTGTGAAATGTATTAATTGGTTTTCAAGAAGAGAGGCTTGAAGTGATATAGACATCTCCATTAGGGATGCATTTCAACATAAATACAAAATTTAAGCCTCTTGTGATTGCCAAAATGACTTAGAGCTAAACACAGTGAACAGACACACCATGTCTCTAGATATATTTTGTACCTAGCTAGGAAGGCAAAGGATTTCTATAGTGGATTGATTTAATGCTGCTGAAGACTAAAGCAGGGCTACATCTTGAGTGTGTGAAAGGCTGTCACAGAGGGAAAGCTTAATTTATCAATTTGCCAGTTTCTCAGGGGAAGCCATTAATGACAACAGTATGAGGCTGCCTTTTAGCTGGATTCATTGGACTTATTTTCCTAACTCACGAAAAAATTATTACTTTTTCTCCCACAAAATATCAGACCTGTCAAACACACAAAAGGACAACAGGAAATGCAGCTCTAAGCACCCAGAGGACCATCTATTCACCTCACAGCTTCCTGCTCATATTCAGAACTCTGAGTGCCCTAAAAACAGTATGTTTAAAGTAACAACAAAACAAAAAATCCAAACACTCCAAAACTGAGCAGACCCAATCCTACACAATGTTACAACTCACTGTGCACCTAAATAAAAGATGGTACCTTTTAAACAGCATGTCTTGCTTACACCTGTAGATGCCCAAGCAAAGGCACACTGCAACAACATGTGAGTCAGTAACTACTTCCTGTAAGTATCATGGAGCATTCCAGTAACAACTATTCAACTATTAAAATAAAGCAATTTTTAGTACCAACCAAGGATGCCTTTAAGGAAATTGCAAAAATCTGTGTAGCATGACCAGAAGAAAAATCTCAGCTGTATATACAGTTCCACCCCAGAAAAAAAACCACGTAAAAGTACACCTGAGTCTGCGTCTCCCTGACTCAAACCTAATTTAAACCTATCTGCTGTTCTATGAAATAGTTACACCTATGAAATATGCTAAACTTATGCAGACCATGTGTGACCACCACCACTAATTACCATTGGTTCTGTTTCACCACAAAGTCTAGAAAACAGTTAATAAGCAACAGGGTCCGAGACAATAAGTTTTATAATGATTTACACAGCTTTTTAATCGGAGTTTGGAGCTTGTTAAATTAGCGTAGTTTTAATTAAACACCTGATTAGCCCCACGAGGTTTCAGCACAGCTACAGCTCCCTGTGAGAAGGGGTGAGAGCTGAGTCTCCTTTCGGCTTTGTACCTCTACAGATGGGTCAGGTTTCTTGATCTCACCTCTGGCAGAGGGGTCACAGAGCACAGGGGAGTTGTTGCTACTCTGCTGGTTTTCCACTACCGAGCTTGCACTGTAGCAGCTCTCCCATCCAATGACCCCTTTCTTTGATCTCACAACAGGTTCAGGGAAAGAAAAAAACTGACAGTGAGTCACTGGAAGAGACAAAGGTGAGGTTTTCTTTGCTTGCAGAGACAGAAGAGCTGACAAGGAAAGGAGACAACAGTGCACTTCCTGGCATTTCTGCCCCTGCCTCGGCAACAGAATGAAATGAAGGAGCATACCCATATTTAAAGTCCTTACCCTTTCAAAGGTTCACTGTGTTGTTCTAACTGTTGTTAAAAGGTGAGGAGAAAGGATACTGTCGCCTATGAGAATGATCCTCTTTCACCAGGAAACCCTCCAGTGGTTTTGATCACAATTTTTATGTTTAACCCATGGACCAAAGTATGCTTACCTCTGGAAAATTAATTGCCCCACAGGAATTGAGGATAAATCAAAAACAGTGAGGCCTTCAAACACCATTTTCATCAACTAACAGCATAGTACCCTTCTTTGACATATTTAGGCAAACTGCAGCGATCACAGAGAGAAACCTCTGGGACTGAAATGTCCTGCTGACACAGATTTGCAGAAGACAGGCATGTGTTACCAGAACACAGACATGTCTGAACAGCAGTGCTCAAGATGTACATCAGCTGTTCTCTGAGGCCCTGAACTCTTCCAGTGGTACCCCAGAAAATGCAAAACTAAAAACTCAAGAGCATGTTGCAAAACTTGTAATTGGAACACAGTGACACCTCAGTCAGTCAGGATAACTGAATTTTTTTTTCAGGGAGAAGTTTTGAAATCTGTGAGATCTGTGCAAGCTTTGAGCTGGAACCTGCACTGGAAAACTTGAAATTTTGTCTCAAAGACCAAAGTGAGAATCAGTGCCCTAGTGGTAGTTTGTGACTTCATTTTACTGCCCATTCTCCAGAGCTTACACAGCTGGATCAACCTCAGTCAAACCAGTCAGGCTTTTATGGCTTCTCCAGGACCACTGCCAGTGGTTTTTGCCAGCTCTGTTTTTAACTGAACTGAAGTCATCTTGGGTTTTCTCAAAGATCAAGGGATGTGTGAAGAAAGTCTCCAGACTAAGAATGTCAGCCTTATAGAGCTGTGGGGAAGCAGCAAGCAAGGGCTTTGCCTTTCTGATCCACTTGGTTAGCACATGTTCTTTTTTCTCCACCAATGGAAGATAAATTCTCTCTTACAAACCCATTATCCCTTACTGTGCTTTCACCTTTTAAACCCCAAAACTGATGAGAATTCACTGAGTATAGTAAGTGGCCAGATTTCCATTTGAGTCACCCCAGTAATTAAAAAATTATTTAGATTAGTTGCTATTAGACCCCCATAACTCCTTTCTGCTTCTGTTGTCCCAAACAAGTTTCTTATACTCGGTATGCAATAAGCTGATCCACACACAGAGCCATTTGATTTCATTTCACTTCTGCACAGGGATGGGAGCCAGGTGGTGAATCCAAACCTTCATTATGCCAGGAGCTCATTTTTATACTCTTGAAAAAACAGAAATTTGGTATTTCCCACGTATATAACAACCTAAAGTTACAGTCCTTGTCTTTGCAGTCTCTCAGCTCTGTTGGATGAGGAAGGGGCTTATGTGAGTAAAGGGTGATCTAGGGTGCATATTTAATTACATAATAAGCACAAAGTTCAAGCAAAGTAGTTCTTTGGTTTTGTAGTTTGATTTATACTGTCCTCCTGTTCTTACTTCTCTGGTCATGGCTCTTGGTTCCTGCAGGTTTGGTTATTCCCTCATTTTTCGTGAGTTCTTTTATTTTTCCTGTACTATACTTTGGTCAATTTTTAACCTTTTCATGGTATTTTATTTCAATAGTTCCAGACTAGGCAAAAGCTCCCCCAAACAACTAAGTAGTCTCTAAGATCTTCTGTGGATTTATCATAGAAGCATCCCTGCAGGAGCTCTAACTCTTCCCAAATGCAAGGTGAACAAACTGAGTCTAAGGAAGAACATATATTTGCATTCACGTGCCTTCTCTTTCTTAACAGCCGTGTAAGCCTGCTCTTCCTTTTGCACACAGTGAAAGAAAAGAAAAAACCCCAGCTCTTTTGAAAGCTAGCTAGCAAATGCAAATGTAAAGCCTCTTTGCCCAGTACAGAATGTGTCTGAATTCCATCTGTATCACACTGCTACATGCCAATTACTCTAATTAGGGTGAGATCCAAGATTCACAAGAGAAAGTTCATAGTGCAATTAAGAAATAGTTTTTTCTCCTCAGTGCTCCTCTTTCATCTTCTTCTTTGCTCATTTTCCTGCTTCCCTCCCACCCTTTCTCCTTTCAGGGACTTTCTCGTTCTGATTCTTTAGTCATTTTGGCATCAGCATTGTTGCACTTACATCTTCAGGCAGGCATGAAAGCCAAAAAGCTGGTTGCCTTTGATGCTTCCAAGATAAGATGTAAAAAATGAAAATGAAAGAAATTAAAGTGAAAGGATTTATACTGTTCAGAGCAAGGTTTGGTGTGGTGTGGCACAATGCTTCAAAGGGTACCTTACTAAAAGCAGTGGCATATTCTGACAAGAAATGCCACTGCTCAGCACTCAGAGAGCTGGGTAATCTCACAGAAACACAAAAATGTACTTGTCAATGAAAGAAAGAACTGATTAGGATGTGTAGATGTTCTCCAGGACCTATAATCAGCATGATAATACTAAATGAATCAATGAAATGAGCGTTGTCTTAACAATACCAGCAAAAGTCGTACATCTGTCAAGGTTTATTACAACATCAATTTTCATTTGAAGAGCTACCCAGTCTCAATCTTCTTCGCAACTGAGATGGATTAACACCAACCGTGGGCAGCTTTTAACAATTCCTATGTTACCTGGTAGCCAAGGCTATTTGTTCCCGGACTCTCTTGACACTTCCAACCAGAACATATCAGAATTTGTCTGAAAAAATTTCCCCGTAAAATTCTTTGTCTATAACAAAATGCCTTCTGGGTTGGAAGCATTATACAAATTCATCACAAAATTGGTTCTGAAGGGGGAGGATTTATCTTTTGTTCTTTTGAAGGTTTTGTAAAGTATTCACTGGATTCATTCATCACGTCTGAGCTACAAACCTTTCATTGCTTGGTAACAGAGAAAAGCCAAGCTAAGTGTTGTTTCTAAAATTTATCATATTCTGGAAGTATTCTAAAACACTGTGATTATTTTTCACTATTATTACTGTTATTCTTATTGTTATTATGTATAAGGCTGTCTTTGTTTTAGTTCGGGTTTAAAAGTTAAGTATATTCCACCAGTCAAGCAGGTGCCACCATTTAGAATATGTTGCCACAAACTGATTTAGAGTCAGGTGCTAATCATAAACTAACACACCTTAAAGCCTGGCAGTTAAACTGCCAAGAAAATTCCAGAATTTAACCCACCTATTTTTTAATCTCGTACACATGCACATTACTCATCGTACCTTACTGTCAGCACAGTCAGGCTGATGGTCCAAGCGATGCAACACTTCATGCCAAACTTTGTGCATCCTTACAGCTATAATGAGGTATGTACTTCATTCAATCTGTAAACTTTTGGAATTTTGCTGTACCACCACATCTGAGACTGGATTGAAATGAAGCCTTTTTGAAAATTCAGTCATTAAGAGCTTGACATTCATCTGTCTTCTGGCACTAGGAATGTCATCACTGATTATGGAGATTACTGGGGACACACCTGGTTTTAGAATTATACCAAATAATTTCTCAATAAACACTTTTTTTCCTCTGTGCTAAACCTGGATACAATTTTATTTATTTTTTTTTCGTGGAGAAAGTAGGTTAAGAATCAGTGTTAAATAGGAAATAGGTTTATTCTTTATAAAGAAGGGGATGGATTCCTAGTCAAGATAAATTATTTAAACACTGATTTATGCCACATGAGAACTGGCCCCTGCCTCATTAAAAGAATGATCCAATCCTCTCTCTTGTAGTAGTTACCAATATCTCACCGACTTATCTAGAGCCAGATCAGATTATAGATACTTTAAAAGCGAAATGTAGCGGTGTGACCTCAGAGCCGTGGAAGCCATTGTATTCAGAGTGTGCAAAACCTTCAGAGGGACGCTCAGCAGTCGCTTCTGAAGAGCTCTTTTTTCTTTAATTAAAACCTATTTCCAGTTGATTTCAACTTAAGTCAATGAAATAAGGATCTTCCACACTTGGATTTCCATCAGCTCGATTTTGGTAGTTTACTGTCATACTGTGGTTTGCTGGAGCATCTTTCCCACACAGGCAAAGCCCTGCCACTGCAGACAATGCAAAATCCTAAAAGCTGCTTTATAATCCTCGGATATTTACTGCAGTAAACAGATATTTACTCCAATTGATCAGGTTGAACAACCATACAGTTAATTTGCAGTTCTTCAACTCCTTTTGCATTGGTATAAGTGAATGTGATATGGTGGCGTTTTGGGGTATTTTTGACTGGCATTATTAATCTTTTTTTTTTTTTTTCTGAAATTAAAGGCTGAAAAAGGAACTGAAATTAAACTTAAAGCAAACTTGGTGCAAGAGCAGAGCTAGATTTGGACTGACAACATAAGTAGTCCTCAAACATATACACAGTTTTTAAATTTCATGAATGCACGTGCATTGATGAGAGTTAATTTATGATGAAACTGATCTTTGCCTGAATAAAAAAATAACTCAAGAAATATGAACTTCTAATTGACTAGACAAACACAAATATGAGAGGCCACACTTAGGATCAATTGTGACGTTACTTACATTTCCAGAAACACGTATGTCCAAAGTTTTTTTCCACTGGACCATGATACAGGAATTACATTATTATGTCATTAGCATTTAAATAAAAATAAATAAAATGTGCAATTTGGGGTTTTTTTGCAAGTTCTTTAAGTTTTCTTTAGTGTAAGTTATTCTCCTGATAAATACATTTTTCTCCAGAAATATAAATAGGAAAAAAAAAAAACCATTATGCACTGTTGAACAGAAGCACTGACTTGATACTCAGTTTCAGAGTCCCACGTGCCCTATCATTAGTGGCAGACTGATTGTTTTCTACATTTCAGCAAAACACACTGGACTAATTATAATTTCACCAACACTGGAGTTGAAGAACACAGATTAATGATCAGCAATTAAAACATCAACAACATCACAAACAATAATGTTTCATAGTGTTAATTTCTGTTGCCTGAAGTCATGCTATTTCTCTTTGGGCGTGAAATACATAATAGAATCATTACTTCCAACATGAATAAAATGCTATCATATTACATGCTGAGATTCATATACTGTAGCTAATTTCCAGCACCTAGGAAGGAATATGCGCTTGGTGTATTGTGCATATGTAATAAGAAGCTAAATTAGTGTTAAGATCTGAAAAACTAAAAGTCAGTCATATCGCTCTATCCAAACATATGCAGCACCAAACCCAGATTTTAAACAACCATAAGCTTCATGTAAACAAAGTACATCAGACTGGAGTCTTTACCTTCAAAAGTTTTTCTCACAGACCAAAGCTGTCAGGTTCAACTGACAGAGGTACAGCCTGGTCCTTTGTGCTACATTTCCTCAGAAACCCAACATCATTGTAATCCTTTCTGTCTGGTGCAGCGTTCAATTTAATCAAGTCTGCAGCACAAAGCTCATCTGATGTCATTTCTCATTTGTGCACTAGGAAATCAGCAGCTGCCGCTGCAATCCCTGCAGTTGGTAACCACGGCTTGCCCTTGCCCTTTGAGCATTCGCCTGTGGAGTTTGGAGGCCGTCACCCCACAGTCAGCATGGCTGGTGGGAGCACAACCAGGGCAGGACTTAAAACAGCCCTTTTGTCAGCACAGCTACGAGGCCATCCCATTAGCTACGGTGCGAGGGATTTTGTGAGCTCTGCCGCTGTAATGTTGGTTTTGATACGCTCGATATTCTCTGTTATCTTTTCCACCTACTGAAATTTATGTTGGCAGATGCATTCAGTAAACTGAAAAATAAACAAATGTACTATCTCTCTGTGGAATGTCAGCACCTTCATGTGATCTAAAAGCAAGCTGGGGGACAGCTTTGTTCTGAAAGAATGGTGAGCAGTGGCAGAAACACATAAGGAATGAAAGCAAACACATGAATGTCACTAGTCATTTTCAGAACGGAAATATTCCATTCACTCAGTTTCAGGCCTGTTGTGGAAATTGAAATGGATAATAAACCCAGCAAAATCACACATGAGTTAATGTTTGCTACATTTAAAGTTTTCCCCATATAATTCAACTGGGTAAAGCCAGATGTCAGCAGCTGATGTGTTATTTACTACTTATTTATCAAGGAGCAGCTAAGTGGTCTCTCACCAAGGATATGGATACTGCTCATGACTATAGAAGTGCTAGACTGATGTGGAATAAAACAGTCCAACAATAGGAAATATATAACCTGACACTATCAAGACTAGTTATGTCCAAAGCCAAGACGGATGCAGAACTGTAAATGGACACACAGATAAATAATTCACCCACCAGCTCACAGGGATGATCTGCCTGGTATAGCAAATATCAGATCATTAGGGGTGTCATAGAAGAAAGTGGAAGGGAAAGCCAGGTGCTTCATTTATCTGCAAAAACTTCCTGATTCTCTTCTAGCTGGAGATGTTTTTGGTTCGTTTCTAAGCAGCTGGAATTAAAGCTGTTCATGAGCTGCCACTCATGAACAAAGTCAGATTCTGCCACCCTGACTTCGTGCAACAGTATCTCACAAGTGTCATTAAAACCAGCTGGTACATTTATGAACAGAAATGTTACTTGGCAGAATTTTTCCCTAATACATTAGCAGCCCTGGAGGCATTGTCACAGAACTGTGCAAAGCCAGAAGAAGATTGGGTTTCACTTGCCACCTCAGATTCCCAGGAGCAGCAGGGATTACAGCAAGAGAAGTCTTTAGTGATTGCAAGATACTTTCCTTATGTCACTTAATGGGATGCCCTCTGGCCAAATGAACGTACTCTGTGGGTTCTGGATACATGCAGGTTGAAATTCACAGTGTTTCTTCCTGTGATACAGAGAAGTAAAGATGCTTCCACCTGACACCTAACACATGGCATATGGGCAACTATTACAAGTGATAAACAGAATGTCTGTTACCATTTTTCAAACATAAGCATGGATGGCTGAAGGCCCAGTTTAAGAAAATTCCCCTTTTAGATCTGAACAACAGGTGGAATAGAATTAGAATCATTTTCATAAGATACATTATGGGCATTGTCAGATGCTCAGACAATGGGGCTGCTTACATATGCAGGAGTTTGGATATGGACTTCCTACGTATTTAAACATAAAGAGCCATGATTCCCAAGTAGCTTTGCCAGTTGGAGGAGAGCCAAAGACACAGCTAAAGAGCTACGCATGGAATTCAGATACCAGCTCAGGGAAACAGTTTACTCTCTGCTGTAAAGCTTTTTCATTGCCTTGTTCATTAACCTTCCCTTGCGCATTAAAATACTTATTACCTTCTCTAGTGCAGTATGCTCATGCAGCATTATTTGTGATCATTCATGGTCACAGTATGGTGGTGCCCAGTTAATATAATCTTCAAAATGGCAAACATAGTGAACCATTCTGGAGCTTAGTGTTGTCATGACAGCTTCAGACAACTTTGCTGCAGCTCCAGGGGAGGCTTCAAATGCTTCTGTGTCAAGAGTCAGCCTCATATTAACCTTATATCCACCACTAGAGAAATTTTACTTGACAGTAGATGTTCTTACACATATTTTCTTAATTTTCCTTTTTTTCCCTTTGCACAAACTTTCATAGGCTTTAAACTCTATACAAGGATCCTACTACATGTGCATGAGTGCTAAAATCACAGACTTTATGATGCTGATGATTGTGCTGTCCTGCCCTGTCCTAACCAAGCCTTGCTCCCTGAACAGAGCTGTAAGAGATACCCACATCCTGCAGAAAAGCCCAGGTCATTCTGCAGTGCAAGACTTACCAAGAACATTTCCTCCTTGCAGCCCTACAAACATCATCATGACGATACAAACCAGAAGAGCACAAGCAAGCGCCATCCATCATGCCAGGGGTGTTTTTTCTTCTAAATATTATTTTCTGCTCTATGTATTTGGAAGACATATCTATGTAAGAAGAAACCAGTTCAGAGGCACTCTCTCAGGAGGTCTGTATTTGAAAGGCATAGAAGCACCTGTACATCTTGACCTGATACCAATGGCTCAGTTCCAGACCTGGATATAATGGAGTCAAACAATCCACTGAAGACACCCCACAAACACATGCACACACGCCAGGGCACTATGACTTAACTTTAATTTTTTTTTGTAATCACAAAGCTAGACTCCAGCTCAACAAACCCATGAAATGAAATCACTTTCCATTGCATTATTCATTCTGGATGTAAACTTACTGCGGCAGATGTCACCAAAGGATTTCAGAAATAGAGGGAGGTGTTCTTACATGGCTTTCAGCAGCAAATAATTAGGTATTTGCTCTCAGAATAATACACACTTCTCAAAAGATTCAGTGTAAGTGAAAAGGAGGTTTTATACAGCAGTTTCACAGTTAGTAAATCAAACACATCTTATCAAAATGTGACCTATTCAAATGGCAAGTGATGTAGTGAAGAAAGATCATCCCTTAGCTGAGTACATGTTAAGTTCAGCAAAACTGTCAAAGCCCTTTAAGGCAAACAGCCCATTACAGACCATGAACGTTGTAAACTATTACCACTGCCAAGGTAATGTGGGATAATTTCCCCAGAACTGAAAAGCTGACATGTTGTCATTTGACTTTGCCTCAGAACTCTACAGATAGATCATCTGTGCAGAGAACACGCTCAGCAGAAGGAAGGTTTTCTCCCTTCTCAGAACAGCCAACATAAAAGAGGTGAAGGGCAAGCCCGTACAGACAACAGAAGTTACAGCAGCCAGAAAAAAATACAGCAACAAAATCTCTTAAGAATTCCATAATTGTGTACTGTTCTATGGTACAGAGCTTAGAAAAATCAACTGGCAGAAATCAGGATGCTGATTTCTCTATCAACAGTAGAGAAATATCACAGCATTGACTCCCAGCAGTGGAATCCACAATCCACACGTTTACATGATTAAGCTGCAGCCATTTAACTCAGCAGGCGTTTGATCGATATCTCTGTCACACAAGAAAGGACACAAAGTGCTTTGGGAAATGCTAATGGACATCCTGAGGTGAAACTGCCTTAGAAAAGCAGCTTCCCATGTTTGTACACTAGAGGGATCTAAACCAGTGAAAGTGCTGCAGTTGCACCGGAGAGCTTACACAGGAGACATGTTCTGCATTGTTACCTCTATCTTTTAATTATAATAGCTGACCACAGGGCAAAAAACGTTTCCCAAACATATAAGGCTGTTAAAAAAGCCAATACAAAAGCCTGAGGTTCCTCAGTAAAAAAGTCAGCAGATTTATTCATTGTACCTATCAGAGCAGGTTTTTTGGTGCTCTTTTGAGTTTAAGAGTGCAGAGTGTCAATGACACCTTTAGGATAATTACTGGTTTATCCTGAAGTGGGTGAGGTCCCAAATACATAATCACTTTATAACAGATGCAAATAGATTATAAAAACCAAATAGATATCTCATAGGAAACAAATAGAACATGAGCATCTAATGGAAAACAAATATTCCCTTAGACCTTCAAATGACAGTTGTGATATAAAATACTGCAAGAAATCAAATAATCTGACACTTTTTACTCTCTGCAACTTTATCACACATTATCACATCTTATTGAGCTCCCATATCACAAAAAAAATGGTTAAAGAGAACATAGAGAGTTCACTCTGTTTGAGAGGCTGAAAACAGATGTTTTGTCCCACTGGAGTTTTAAAATAAATAGAAGTTTAAGAGACCATAGACCACAAAGTTGCTTAAATCACTTACTGAGTGCAAGATCATAGTCACTGTTTTTCAAACTGGAACACATAGATCTGTACTATTGAGCATGAATAGAGCTCTAGAGAAGCAGTACTTTTTTGTTAATAACTTTTATTAGCAATATACCTGCCCCTCATACACCAGTCAACAAAAACTGCAGTCATGTTTAGCTACAGAAACTTGAGTTCATATCATAAGGATTCATGGGTCTAGCTGTAAAATTCAGCCTCATTCAGATTTTAATCAATTTGGAAAAACCAAATTGATCTCTCACTCACTGAGAGTGAGAGATCCACTCACTGGACAGTGGCTTGAGTGAAAAAGTGTAACTTTGACCAAAAAAATTAAAGGAAGAAAATTTCAAAACAGTGCAGAACACTGATGTCTAACATTTCTAAATAGAAATTTTTAAATATATTATTTGTTCCAAAGAAAACATCTCAAATTTGTATTTCTTTACATATCTGACCTCTTGCAGTATTCTATTATGTAAATAAAAAGATCCCCCCAAAAACACTGGGTAACGCCTGTGTCAGACACATTTTTCTTATCCGCTTTTCAGAATTGCCAAATAACAAAGAATTTCACAATTCACACTGTTCATTTCCTTTACAAGGACTTGATCTAAATGCCATATAGCTCCTAAAATACTGTTAGTCACAAAAATACCAAAGGTTTCTGCATCAAGGTGCAATTCCCTTAAGCCTCACTTTGAACTTGCTAGGATATGCTCTGGCTGAATTTTACACAGATTAAGTTTGCTTTGAGATTCAAATTCAATACTTATGAAAACGACTTTGTTTAAAGCTACACTATTCAAAGATTTTTCTGCCCAGAAGAGCCCGTTTAACTTTCAAACTGTACTTACTGTAATCACGTGAGCCTTGAGCAATCCCAGCTCCCTCTGCTCACTGCAGTTTTGTTTGTGCTCATCGACAGCTGTTCTCCAGATCTTGGAGTTTTCTCCAATTTGATTCTGTCTCTAGAGGGTACTGATTCACCCATTTCCTGATAACCCCTATGTTCTCCTGGGATTTCTAAGAGACACAGCAAATACTGCAAAAAGAAAAATTAAAAAAAAAAAAGTTTTAAAATTTCAAATACATTTGAACTTTGCTAAATTTACTTCTTTATTTAAATGAATATTCATTTAATTGAGTTTCATCAGCATGAACGAACACAGAAAGCGAATTTTTAATTTGCTTCTTTCAGGTACTCACATCAGCAACTAGATAGGTTAGATGTTTATGGATAATGAGGAGAAATACAAGTTTATTAGTGAGAACTGAATATAAAGCATGCATCCTCATGCTTCAAGGCACTACAGAAATAAATCCAGAAATTTTATCCCTGAGTTCTATAAATAACATCTGACGGTGATTAAGGAGAAACTTTTCCTTCCTTTATTAGTTTCATGATTGCTTGATGGTACTGTGTTCTGAAGCAATTTTATCAGAGAGACAATGGACACATGCACACTTTGCTAAAGAGAAAACTAATTTGCATCACATATTGCATGGTAACTGTGCACGTTTTCAGCTCACATAAGGGAGAGCTTATTGCTTATTTCTCAGTTTAAAAAAAAAAAGGCAATTTATCTTGTGTTTTCTCTTGGGCATATCAGGGTATGAACATGCCCAACGCTTCCCATGTAGCAAACCAGCTGAAAATTCCCCGAGTGCCTTGCCCAAGAGCTCACACACCTTGACAAAAGGCCTCCCTGTTCGGCACAGATCCGCAGTTCAAACTTCTGTGTCAAAATGTACACTTGTCTTACACAGACCCACTTCAGAGCAGAACCAGCAGTAAGGGAGTGCCCATACTCAGCTCAAACCATACAAACTCATACAGAAAAGCCTTTATGCAGGGCTTTGAATATCTTACACTAAGAAAAAGTTGTGATTCATCAATTAATTTATTCACCGTCATTTATCACCAGTAACCATTAATAGATGTCTGCAAGATGCAAATGGGTCCATTTCAATGTGCTTTTCAGGCAACTCTTTAGAATACCGTGGCATTTAAACAAAATGTTACAAGGTGACATCTCAGGATTTTATCTGATAATGCATATGGACACAGAATGTTGCTTCCCCTGCCCATCAACTGGCAGTTCCAGTCTCAATAATCAGTCTGGCAGTTCAGAGTTATGAGTCCAGAATAAAAAACTAAGTATGCAGAAGCAGTTTCCAGTGGAGGGAGGGGATGCTACAACCTTTACACGCTCCTTTTTTACACTGCCAGGTCTGGGAAGTCATCAATTTACACGACATTGTATCTTTCAGGCATGTACTGAGAAGCAGAAATTAATATGCCTTGGAATATTTATATTCAAACTTCATTTCCAATGTTAATTATATATGAAAAAAAAAGATTCATTGACCATAAACATCTTCAAAAATAGTTTTTGTGAATAATGAACTTTTTCCCAGATAATTCTGTTCAGTGCCTTCGATATAGTAAATGCTGCAATAAACGTTTTTATTACAAGTAATTGCAAATAAATGGCAGAATATATTTTATGGCCTTTCTCAAGGGGGTTATTTGCACAGCCATCCCAGACAAGTGTTATTACTACAGAAGAAACCCCTGGACCATAAGCAAGACTGCACTGGGTGACAGACATTACTGAATCATCCTACAGTTTCCCAGGAGATCAAGAGCTTGTCATCACAGCCACTTGCTATTACAGCTCCAACACTTTAGGGATGAAAACCAAAGCATTTTCACTGCTGGGGTCATGATGACATTAAATTATATGAGGGACTCCCCTAAATGATAAACTTCAAATTATGCAAAGTTTGTGATGCATACATGCTCCCCATCCTCTGTTAACATCCTTCCCCAGTTCCAACTTCTTCCACACATACTAAACGTCACCAAATACCTTCAGCTTTTTACAAAACCACACAATAAATTTGGAAAAAAAAATATAATGGACCAAACTACATTTTCAGTTTTTATTTCCACTTAAAATGGTGTTAGGCTATGTTTTGATAATAGGAAAACCCAGTATGCAGACAGGATAAAACAGATCCCCTTTTCTGGAATCTTCATCGTGATGCAACAACTAAGCAGATAAACTTTTACTAATAACTGGACAAACAGTGAAAATACTTTAAATTACTGCCATCATGAGGTCTGAAGGACAAAAATATTTCATTTAGTCACCTATGGAGTATCGAATAGCCTGTGTTTGTCATTGTCTTCAATATATAAACAAAACAAAGACCTCGACTATATGGACCCTTTGGGGAGATCAGTCAGTCTCCTCATCCTGTCATCTCCAGATGTCTCAGTTAAACTTTAAGTGTCAATCAGTGCCAGGTGATTAGATGGCTCTACACAAACTGGAGACAAGAAGCCTCATCAGTCTCAACCACTCTCAGCCCTGCCTAAACACAAGGCTCTGTCTAGGAACAGATGCCCAAACCCCATTGCCAAATCTTCAATCTGTACTTCTTAAATGAAGGATTTTTGAGTCCTTCTCATACCTCCAAATTCTTTGTGCTTGCTCAGTCTTTCTTGTTATCTCAAGTCCAGGAAAAGACAAATAAGGTTATATAGGAAAAAAAAATCAAAAGTTTATAACTGGGAATTAGAAACTTGTTGCATTCAATATCTTTCTGTAAAACTGTTCCAGATATTTCTCGCAGGTACAGGAGCACTGAATGTTTTGCACAGCCACACATGGAGCAGCACATGCCACACCAGCTTGCTGTACTCCGGTGTGTTTATCACAGTAGGAAAAAACATGCTAATTTAAAGATGTATACACATACATTTCCAATGCAACAGTATGCAGGAGTGATTTCAAGTGTTCCCAGAATGAAAATAAAAATTCTGAACCAAGGTGCTATAAACAAACCTAAAATTCATATTAAAAAATCTTGTCCAATATAACCTTTTACATTGTTGGAAGTAACTGGTAAATAATGGCAGTCATTGAGTTTTTAATGAAAACTAGACAGCAGGAAAATTCTATGTTGAAGAGACGGAAAAAGGCAGTTCTTGGTTAAGTATCACAGTGTTCCACATCAATTTTGCTGCTTTCCAAAAGTAAACAATTTTTCCACAAAGCTTGGCAATCTAATAATCAAGGTGAGTTCTTCCCACATAATAATAATAATTTTTACTCAAAAGGACTCAGATAACTAAGTTTCCTCTGCTGAGTTTCAAATGGAATGATGAGAGTCAGATTTCACTGGAAATGTCAGGTGTTCTCGTGTCACTGCTTGCTTACTGAAAGATGAGTAGAATAACAAGCTTTGGGGAACAGGTGTTAAAAGTAGAAGAATTAAGAAACATACACCTGAAGAGAAAGACAGAAAAAGCTTTCCCTCACAGAACATTATTCAATTAAGGTTGACATGGTGCCCCTATTAAAGATCCTGTTCTCAATCACTTCCACCACTGAAACAGCTCTGATCATCTGCGTGATGTGCCCCCCTTGGCTTGACCTTTCCTGGAAAATTCAGTCAGAATACTGCAGCAGTTTGTGAGAAAAAGGCTGGTGGGAACAGCTCAGAATGTTAAAAGATTCCGAAGACCTCACTTTAAGAAATCCCGCGCTTTAGAATAAGGACTTGCAAGTTGGCAGAGATCTTGTGCCTTTTGCACTCTCAATGAAAAGCCACCCAGAAATGTCCAACTTCAGCCAGTACTTCCTGGGCCTGAGCTGCTGTACTTCCCAACCTTTCTCTCTGTACTGGCCATGCTCCAGGGGCCTGGGAAGGTCTGTCTCTGCAATTACCAATTAGTGCCAAGTCTGACAATCTGAACTAAGGCCAAAGATCTTTGCTGCCGCTTCAATACTGTACTTACTAAATCTAAAGCAATACACAAGAGGCAGCTCTCAAACTCATATCAAGGGAAAGCACCAATCCTTCAGGGGAACAGCCTGGGAAGAGGAGCTTGAGGAATGAAAAAGAGACTGGATAAGTGTAGGGAAAAGTCAGATTGAGGCTCAGACCATTTGGGCCAGAAGAAAGAAGATGGAGAGCACAGGGAGAGCAAGTAGACTGCTGAGCAGAGAGACTAGGGTAGGATCCAGGAGAGGGGAGACAAAATGCTGTTGAAGAACAACTCCCAGTTAGGACATATCTGGAAGAGAAGCTGGAGGAGCAAGAGACAACAGTGAAGATAATTGAAGTCAAACACAGAGGAAGCTTGAGCACCTTCTCACAGAAGCTATCCTTGTACGCCCCCCCCCCAACCAAAATATCCTGCAATGTAATACCACTGTATAATATTAAAGCTTCTATTCTGGGGTAAGGTTTTCATTCCTTTCTCTAGTTTCCTACTACATTCATTAGTTGTATGATTTTACTACTTTCCTCTGAGGCGAATAGCCCCAGACTCTACCCATGTTTCTGTAACATTTCCAAGATTTATCTGACACGGGTGCTCTGAGCTCCAGCAAATTCTTCAGTCCTACTTCTGGGCTGTTGGGACTGGCACTTACTTTTGAATTGTGTAACTGCTTTAGGCATAGAAGAAGAAAAATTGGTCAGGGAAGAATTTTTATGGATCGCTCTATTGGAGAATGATTCCAGTGAAACTGTCATTCACTTGGTCTTCTACTGTCCTTTTTTCTTTTTGGTCATCCTCTGTTAAAATTCAGCTGAAAGGAACTTCCAGGAAGACACCTAATTAACCTTTTTGGTTTTCTCCTTTATAGATCACCATATCTTTAGCCCAAATACTATGTTTGAATTTCTCTGGGAAAGAAAATGCAACTGCTTTTGCAGAGCCATTCTATGCTGAGTAGTTCTTTGCAAAACACTCAAACATTTCCATTCTATTTTTCCAATTCCTTAGGCATCACAGCAGATAGGGATATAACTGTAAATGATAACTAGTTGACAACCTTCTTTAATTTTTATTTTCTCCAGATCTAAACTCCCATATATCTAAACTCCCATATTAACAGTATCTGATCCACTTCAGCCAAATCCCACAAACTTTGGCATGTGATAGTAAAGAACTCTTATAAGAAATAGACATCAAAAATAATGAGAAGTGTTGCAAGTAGCCTGAATATCTATATAAATCCCCAGAGATTCTGTTCAACGTTGAACAAAGATTCCAGTAAAAAATTAGCTGCAGAACCCTCATCTACTAATTCCCAGACTTGATAATCATTACACAAGCATATCATCTAAGTCCAGAAATGACTCACCTGTCAAATGTTCTCAACTTAATCAATGGGATTCCTTAAAGATTAATAGAATAAAAGATTCCAATGAGAAAATGTTCTTTGAACTACAAAAAAAATTAGCATAAACTTTTTCAAATATTTTTCATTCCATCCAGTGCTTCTGGCACTCATCAGAAGAGCTGACATCTGCATTTCAATTTTTCAGATTACAATATTACCTTTGATAGGTGTTACTCTCTGTACACATCTAGATTACTTGTGAGCCTTATTCTTTTAAAAATCACAGCTCAGCTGGATCCAGTTTTCACTGTCAATGGCCCAAACAAGATGATCACTTAATGTGAAAGGACCCCTGAAGCAGCAGGAGAGAATGACATGTAACAGTGTCAAATCCTGCAAGATTGTTCTGTATTACTTCAGTTCATGTGACCAAATCACCGTCTGGAAAACTTAATTTTGGAACTCAGTACTAAGTTTTGGAAGACAGTTCCTAATTGAAAAGTTCATTTCTAATGAAAGTGCGAGGTGATGAAAGGTTGGACTAGCAGACTAGATCATTTGAGTCTTTATTAATAACATGAGTTCATTTTAATTCAGTGAAGCACATAATTGGCATCAAGCTTTTCAAGATCAGCACTCTTTCCTGTGACTTGAATCCATAATGTTTTAAGACATTTTTAACTTTATGGTAGATGTTTTTATTATTTGCATTTTTAAATTAGGTTACTGTTAGATAGTTCAGACTAATTATAAGCTTGTTGATTTTATTGAGCCCAATGATATCCAGTGGCTAGTGACAAATCTTTATAAGCCTAAACCTGAATTCCTTGTAATGACTCCGCAGTCATCTCGCTCTGTGGTGCGGAGATGAACAGATCCCCCTGAGGTTACTCCACCTTGAACAACCAGAAGAGGGCAATGGGGTCAATTACTGTTTCAGTTTACCCCACAGCTGCTGCATGTAAATCAGTTTACCAGAAGCACTGAAAGTGCTTTAATAACATTTATTTCAATGCCTTTATCTTTGCAATTCCAGGCATCCTCGGTGCAGGACAATGAAATTCAGAAGTAAAAATATACAGAACGCAATGGAAACGGTCTCAGCCATTTAGACCGAAATTACTGCTCTGCAAAAGTACAGAAACTTTCTAACATTTGCCATACTGATACCATCCATTTTACTGAGGTGCTTGTCTACAGGAGAGATACACTTAAAAAAATAAACCTGTGTAGTAAAAATCACTCAATCACAGGTCCCATTCCATTGGACAGGAGCTTTTAATCAATAAGGTCCTCTGTACTTTTGCACTCTTGATGTCAGTAATGTCAGGATTCTCTGAATAACTGAAGTGTTTTTGCAATTCCATTGTCTGCTTTTAGTTCAACTTTTCAAAGGAACTTGTGATTCACTAGTCTAAATTATATTTTATTAATCTTTCAGGCATGACAAACTTTGTCCCAAAACAATTGCCAACTAATAATCTTCAGCTAAGTGATTACCAATTAAAGTCTTGTTTGCCTTTTTATTTTTTTCTTTCTAGTTGACATAAACCGGTTATTTAAGTTACTACAAATTGAGAATCTTCATGTCTAATTTTTTTGAAAAAAAGAGGTTTAGAACACAGATAAAGACAGAAGCAATCTCAAACTGCCAGTGGGTATGTTGAAATTACCATCGTGCATCTCTGCCTGGGTTTACAGCCCTCATTACCCAAATCTTCTGCTTTAAAAGAAGTAGCATACTGGAATGGTTCAACTAAAAATGCTCTAAGGTCTTTTTTGGAGGTTTTCAGTGGCATAAATGAGAACTAGCTACCCATTTAGCAATAGAAAACTACGAAGTTGAATTTTCAGAAAGCCTCAGCTAGCAGTGGTTGAGCAATAAGGTGAGATTTTTCGTGTTTTATCTGGGCTGGTAAAGCTGGTGAAGGTGGCATAGCTGGAGAAACAGGTAAGGCATGGCTGATATGATCAGGAACCCCTGGCTGTCAGTTGTGCCAGGGCTGAACAGTGACTCTCACAGCTTTACAGCATTTTCTTGCTTCCAGATACAATCGGTCCTCAAACATGGCAACAGAAACTGAACCCTACAGAGCCTGGGGAGTCATGTTTCTGAAATCAAAACTCTCCTTTCTGGAGCAGCATCTCACCAGAGCAAGAGCTTAGATGGATCCCGTCCCACACACACTCTCTGAAACAGAGTATGAAAAAGCATCAAACAGAAGACATGACAGAACCTTCTTGAGATGAACAGACTGAATTATTTTCTTTGCTTACATAATACCATGTTTTTAAATAATTCAGAAATGCAGAATATCTTAGATTCAGCTGGTGTTCTTCAAGAAGAAGACAGACGGAAGCACCAAGAGGACAGGCAATATCTAGCACAAAACCCCACGAGGAATACTTTAGCCAGTCTCTCAGGTCCTCAAGGTTTGAAGACATAATAATCACACATTACTTTAGTTGGCATTCTTATCCATTCAAAGCACTGCAGGAGAAATTGATTGCAAAATTTTAACCCCATATTTTAACATTGAGACAACAGAGATGGGTTTATTTTATCTGCTCAAAGGAGTCCACAATTCACTATGAAAGTACCTGCAGAAAAAAGTACTACACTGTTTTCTGCCATACTGTCAAAAATCTTAGAAGTGCTGACACAGTATTTTCCTTCTAATGAATTAAAAAGCACCATTAAAGGTTTCTACTAAATTTTCTTTTACTGGATGACTTCAGTCTGAACTCATACTAGCATCATACTGCTCAGCACTTCTTTGGAGAACATCTGCAGACCAGAAGTCTATAAAAAGAACGAACTCAACTTTGCAGTCTGTATACTGCACTTCAGAAGCAAATGGGTGTCTGCTGAGGGCAAGGCTTCCCACTGGGATAGTCAAAGCTCTGAAGCTTGGTCAAACCTCTTGGTCAAACCACTGCAATCTGCACCGTGGCACAAGCAGACAAGGGACAGGATGCAGTGTCACCAGTTACCTCAGTGCTTTGACTCCTGGAGATCCAGCTTTGCTTTCCTGTCCAAGAGTCTTAGCCCTACTAGTACTGTGCCCTACTCATTCATCACTTTCGTAGGAGCCTCCAGAACATCTTCCCTTCAATCCTTCGTTTCAAAACCTCCCAGAATCTCAGCAGAGCCTGGGTGGCTGTTGAACACAAAGCACCATTTATGAAGGACTGTGGGCTGGTACCACCTCCAAGAGCACAATGGCAAAGGGGCTAGTTCTGACTCTGCCCAGCAGCTCTGAAGCAGCAGGGTGGGAGGAGACACTGTTAGCAGAGTCCCAGGCAGAAAAGGACACACAGCTATGAAGCCCATCAGTCCTCATGGGATGGGAAGGTTTGTCTGAAGGTATTTAAGGACCCATGCAAAGATTACTTATGCAGTAATTTCCTAGTCAGTTCACTCTCACCTGTCCATGCACACTAAGGACAGCAATGAATAGAATTCACATAGAATGAAATAACTGCAGTTCAGTTCAAACCAGCCCCCTCTGTCACTCTCAAGCTCAAACACACTGCAAAGGGTAGTACTACCCAGGCAGAGGAAACCACTAAGGTCAAACAGATTAGCATGTTCAGAGACCATGCAAAAATAACCTCTATTATGTATTTCCTTCATAAAACTGAGTCAAATTATGTCAAATGAGAGACAGAGCAGAACAATATCTAGAAAGATACTAACTGAAAGTAAAGCTAATAATCGTTTTAAAGAGGAAAGAAGGGTTTAGGAAGTGTAGTGAGGAAACTTGTTCTCATTTTAATTGCCTCACCAAAATAAGGTGTCTACCCTTAGTGATTTATCTGGTCTATTCACCATTACCCGACTCATTATTATTTCTCTTACATTTATGTAATTTTAAATACTGAAAGCTATAATCAAGGTTATACTTCAATACTAAATAAGCAATTAGCAGTCAGACACTAATATTAAACTGACATTTCATAGGGATTTTAAGATCCTATGGACTCAAAGTTCAGCCTGTATATCCATTAACTGTGGGCATTATTTCTTAAGTAACACAGTCTTTCCTGCCTAATTTGATGATGTAAACCCACAATTTTAAAAGATTAAGTATATCATTGCAGAAGACTGTCCCCATCTGATGACAGGAACTCCACATCTCAGGTTTACTAAAACACTTTTCTAAGGACCCTTTCCAATAGAATCAGATCAGGCACTGTCTTGGTGGTGCTGCCCCATCAGGAAACGCCTTCATGAATGATGGCAATTTACAATTGCTCCTTCTCCACGTCGATTCAAACAACAGACCCAAAAACATTTTTGTGAAAACAAGTGAGAAAGTGATGTGTATCCTGCTTCACTCTAAGTTTTCTGTCTGGAGGCACTACCACCTTCCTACTTAAGTTCCAGCAGCAGGAAAGAATAGGTTTTACTTTTCCTAACAGAATAAGACATTTTGACCAAAAAAAAGGCAGCATGACATTATTCTACTGTGGTAGTCCTATAGTAACATGCCAGTAAAATGTCAGGAACATGACTGAGAGATATTTTAATCACAATATTATATCACATATTTGTCTTGGAATGTACAAAAAAAATCACCTCAAAAACAGAGCACAACCACTTTAAAAGGCAAAAATTCCTGTAATGACAGCAAAAGCCCCAGTTTCATGTTATGGAACTGTAGGCATTTCTGAGGTCACATGGCATCAATCTTTCAGGGAGTAGCGTAATGAAATAATCATTCTTAATGTGATTACCCTCTAACCGAGAGTCTGCTCAGGAAAAGGTCCATCATATACTTACTAGTTACTCTCCTTTTTCTGTGTGATCAAAGGTTACTGAGTAAACAGAAAGCATGAACCACATTGTGCTGTAGCCAAAGCCCGAGAGAAATGCGAAGACACACGAATGAGAACAATCTCTTAGAGCAGCTGACAGCCATTATATCACTCCCATTTCCCCACAGGGACTGGCTCCAATATTTCTGCCATGGCACTGGGTTTTTTGATGGAGATATTATCATCTACATTTTCAACACTGCATGGGATTTAGCCACAGGACTCATGCAGCTAAATCTTGTTCACGCAATGCCTGGAAGATTTGAATGGAAATGATTAATTATTACCTTTTAGCACTATCTTCTGCATAAAGAATTTAGAGTTCAGGAACAGTCCTCCAGGAAATTACCCCTTAACACTTGTCCCTCGGTGCTTTATAATAAAAAGTTCATTGCAATGATTTTTCACAGATGAAAGTTTTGGGATTTTTTTCTTTTACTCTCCTTAACTGAACATTCTTTGTCTAATCCCTTTGATTTTTTTTTTTTTTGCTCATGGGTTGAAGAGATCATCATCTCTACCAAATTCTTTAGTACTGATTGTAATTAACAATCACAGCCTGAGCTAAATTATTTACTTGCTGGGCATCTGGCATTTTCCCTGCAATCAGTGACTGAAGGTGACATTGACACTAGAAAAAAATCTAGAAAAATCAGATGTCTCGTTGAATTTTCTGCTTTTTTGTTTTATGGATGTTCAGAAATTACATTATTAATCTGGTAGATATCAGGCTCTTCTTGGTAAACTAACAAAAACATTAATTTTCCTTTGTCTTTCCCCCAACAAGGTCATAAGCAATTTCAGATTAGATCTAAGACTCATCCTCTGCCTGTAGTTATGTAGTAGGATTCTAGTGAAATTTAAATAAACTAACAATGTTCCTTTCTGTTGGCGCAGTTTTTTGCAGGGCATTCCCAAACTCTGATTACCTAATTATAGAATTACCTACGAAATCCACTCACAAGGCCAGAGAACAATGCCCCAAAATATACAGCAAGCATCACAAAAGCTTGCCCTCTATTGAGTTGATAAAAATCACATCTAGGTTGTGAAATAAAGATTAACAAATAGACTGATCTCAGAACAGCTCTGAGCTGACTTTGCAGAATGAAGTATTGCACACAAGTCTTCCTACCAGAGAAGGCCAAGGGAAATGCTCACCAGTGTGACTGCCAGGGTGTAACACAGCTCATGGTGCAGGTCATGCAACCTCCAAGGAGCTGCGGGAAGACACTGAGAAGGGGGAATGCACAAACTACCTTCAAAAACTGGCTGGATGTCTAGATATATAGAACTCCTAACTTTTTTGTTCTTAGCATAAATTGGAATATTTCCAAATATTCTCAATATTGTATATGCTCCACCAGGAGTGCATTTTACTGGGTATTGTAAAAATAATATAGTATGGCAGTGCACATTAGAAATCCAAGAATTCCACCTCTGAGGAAGCATAGGTAATTAGAAAACCTGGAAAAAGCTTCAAAAATTAACCAAGCTGAACTTTCTCGGTACAGGAAACGTTAACATCTGCTCCTGTTTGTGGATGTTCTTAATTGGCAAGTTCTGAATAATATTTGGAAAAAAGAAGATTTAATTGCAGTATGTTGCATTTCACTGCAAATGGTATTGCTGCAGTAGCATTGAAACCAAACCAGAGAACACAGCCAGAGGAAAGGCAAAAGTGATAAATTATTTTGCCACAATAGCAGGGAGATCTGGCTGATTATTTTTAGCTACACTGCTGGTGGCAGCTACAATGTTTTATTGCTCTGAGACCCCTCCAAAAACAGCCAGATTAAGACATTCCATTGACTTCAACAGGAATGCATTCAGCCCAGAAAATTTTTAGTGAAATACACAACTGTTATTTGGTACTTGACAGTCTCACAGCTTATTTCTACATAATGTAACCATGATCTATTTTTCCTGCTTATCTTCCTAAATTCTTTTTTTAGGTTGTCTTTTCCCAGCATCTCATACGCTGCAATACGACCTTTCCCTATGACAACAAAAAAAGTGCACAGAAGATGCTGCTGCATTCTCAACCAGTCACAGTGACTACTGTACCTCTGCCTTCAGCATCTTGTGCTGTGTCTTAGGGGGCTCTTCTACCTTCAGGGAGGAACCTGTACCTGCTTCCTTACCCGCTCCTTATAGGACATTCCTTCCAGACCTTTTGCATTCCACTGTAATGGTAATGTTTTCCCACAAAAAGGAAGGGGAGTGGTGTGTGTTTGTCTGAGTGTCTAATGTCACTGGGTCCTGATTCAGGCCCCTTAATAATACAGAAGAGTAATGATAAACTGAAAAGATTATGGGATTACACAAAAACCAGTAACAGTTGCAGCTTCCTTACGTGCCAACTGCTGAGCAGGAAGATTTCAAATATTGCCTGCCATGAACTGGGGTGCATCTCCACTGTACGTGGGATTCTTCAGTAAAATTATTCAATGAACCTGTGTCCTCAATTCTTGACATCCTCACATTCTGTTTTCTCCCTTTCCTTCTGAAATGCCTTCCCTCCTTCAGCACAGATTGAATGACTGATTAATTGTAATAATTTCAGCTTTCTCTTTGCTGCTCACATAAGAGATGTCATTCATTTGTGTGAGAAAGCAAAGACAAGCAGAAGATGATGACAGAAGTTCATCTTTCTATCCTTGCATAGGGCCTAAAAAGGAGGAAAGTCTAAGTGTCTTCTGGGTAATTGTGCTGGTGTTTGTTACTGTAGGTAACTCTGAGTGCCTGTGGTGGAGGAATCTTGTTACCACAGTGTGATCACTGACAGAAATTTCAAAATGTGTGTCTTGCAGATAAAAACAAGCAGAGAGTTTCCAGAAAGAACAAGTTGACAATTTTACGATAACTGGGAAACTGAACATGTCAATGTTCCAATGGCAAAATATCTTACTATCTGCTTATAAACAAGGCCCAGCCTTGGGGTTTCACTGTGCAAAAAAGAAGAGTTGCAAAATGAATGTTAAAAAATGTCCTTTTTAACACTGTCTCCCTGTACCCTGCCCCTCATGCCTGGCTCTGCTCCATTAGCCTGTGGACATGAATGAATGATTTAAAAAGATGAAATGTTTTCATTAGCAGCTTTTATTTTGCACTTGTATGACTTCAGTGAGGGCAGATTTGTTTTAATTATATCTTGCATTTTACTATTACACATTGTAATCAGACACTTCTGTCATCCATGATCAGAGTCTATGTTCTACATGCGTACCTGTCCTCTACATACTCGACATAAAACCTTACACTGAGCAGGAAGATCAAAGATTATTTCATCCTACCATGTCTGAAACACAGAGAAACTAGTTGATTTTATCCTCCTGTACCACTAAGTTCTGTCCAGAATCAGGACCAAAAGCTGAGACAATCAGATTTGCAGTCTTGACAGCTAACACTGTGAAGTACTGACAGAGGCCCCAGGAGACTCTCAATGTCATGGCCCTCAAAATTTCCTTACCCACTGCATTACCACTCTGCTTGCCAGTCAGGAATTCAGAAATTATGCTTTGCTTCCTTTGCATCTAATTTACATCTCAGACAGGGCTGTCATTCTAACACAAAAATGAACAACCAAGGAAAAAGAGAATGGCTGCAAGAACTTCAATAAAGTATGCATTATTTTTAAGATAGTCACTTTTAAATACACAAAAATTCTTCTAAGGCTTGGATGAAACCCCCTCACAAACTACAACCTCTAAAAACAACATTATGACCCAATTCTGATTGTAGAAAGGAAGATGGAGACCATCAGAAACAACTCTGCAGTGTGAAATTCAGTGTGTAAGGAGGGATCCCTTTGCCCTGGACATGTTTTGGTCAAGCTCCTCACATAGCCCAGCCTGAAGAACCATTGTGATTCTGGCAGCACTGAGCAATTCTGTTCACAGAAGCAACATCAGAGGGAAACATGCTTTGATAACACAGATTACTGTATCCCGCTGCCATTTAGTGAGTTTGACATCTCATGAGGATGGGGCAGAAATCTCTTACGTTTTTTTTGATTTGCTGCTCTTTGGTACCTGAAAAGCCCCATGCAGCTGCAGTTTTCTCTCTATTCTCCATCCAGCTCTCACCCCTGGCACACACTGTAGCAGCACCCCAGGCCCAGCACCAGACCAGGGGATCCCATTCTTTCTGTTTAATTTCCCCAGTGTGGCTTAAGACCAAAACTTAAGTCCAGGTACCAGTTTTGGCAATTGCCAGGAAAGGATTCCACAAAGTCTTTACACCAAACGAGATTATTTGAGCCTATAAATATTTGAAGACTGGAATTGTATCAGGAAGATACACACAGGTAGATCCCAGCACCAGAACGGCAAGAGGGAAAACTTTTTTGCAGCAGCAGCAGCAGCAGATGAGATGCTTGATCACAAACGGTGTTCAGGGAGTCCAACTCTCCTTTGGTGAGAACAGACTTTTAAGGCTGAGCAGATTTATGTCAGTCAAGGATGACGTTCAGTTCCAATTGCGCTGGCTTTGGAAAATTAAGGGCTTCATTCATTAATATTCAAGGCATTTGCAAAGGCCATCTTTCCTGGGAGCTTCATGGCAAGGATAGACTTATACATCCCAGTGGGTTTGTGATTCACAGTTGTAAGGTGGATTTGTTTGGGTATTAGCATAGTCAATGATTAAATGAATTGCATTTATTATATAAATTCCCTATCAAGTGTCACATTGTAAATAACATGAGGTGGCTGGAAGCTGCAAAGGTGTCAGAAAACAATCAAAATCCATGTCAAATGCACATCCCTTCTCTCTCTGATATCAGTGATTCTATTCTTTTTCTATCCTTTCTATCTGTTTTCACCTTCATTTGGGTTCTAACTTCTTCCATAATGGCACAGATATTTAAAGTCAGGCCATATAAAATACATCAATTTATTACAGTCACTTGTTCAAAAGGTACAAAGCAGTGGAGAAGAATTTCCTTTCACTAGAATGTCTTCTAAGTCAGACTGTGCCATGCATTCATGGGTTAAGGAAGACACTTCGAGTAAGTTCAGTAGGCAGAAAGTCTGTTAATACTGTTAATGAATTCCCACCTCATCAAGAAAGAAACCAACTACTCTTTCATTTCAGATTATGATTATCTTGGGCTTCAGGCAACCACTTTGGTCATGAAAACACACACCTATTTGCAAAAGCATTTAGAATAAGATTGCATTCAACTGTGTATCTTTTTGGTTCTTGATCAATTTAACGTCAGCAAAGGAAAAAGGAAGGATAGATTCTGTGGATTTAAATTAATTTTATCATTAAGTTGGATAAAATAAAAAATTAAATGCAAAGGTCCATAATGGCAGATTAAAAAACAGTGTGAGCAACTGCTGCCAGAACAGGAGCAAGTCCTGTGTCCCTCCAGAGCTGCAGGTACCAATTACATCACCAACACACAGATGTGTCCACGTCATGGCACAGTGAGGTTGGATTCAGTCAATACATCTTCAGGTGCCCACACCTTAATTAAAAATGTTTCAATACATAAACACATCCCTGGGTACTTATATGGTTATCAACCTGAAGGAAATGGAAGATTTATAGGATTTAAAATACGTGATATTTCTTACGCAAAAAAACCCCACAGTTTGTGACTTACAGGTCAGGATTAAGGCTACTTAAGTATACCTTTAATATTCTGTAAACAGGCTATGCATTCTTTCACCCTCAGCACCCTTCAAAATAAATAGAAATCTAGTTAATAGTCAGTGGAGTTTAGCAATTCATTTCATCCTAAAGTAAACATTTAAGAGTAACTCAGATGGCTCATTCCTTCAGTGCTGTAAACACAGAAACTGGCCAGAGTTGGAGGATATACCTGCAATGTGAAGATCTGTGTTAAAAATTCCTAAACAAGGCAGAAATAAGGTTTGATCCCAGAGCCTGTATTTTAGTATCCTAACTGGAAAGCTACTGGCTGCTCTGCCCCATGGTTACCATTTCCCTCTGCTTCTCACCAACAGTTGCACTGTGGATTTAAGAAACTTCTGAAGAAAATCTACACTCTTACTAGGAACCTTGGTGTGAAATAAACAGCATTTTCTACTGTAGTTTTTGAAACATAAAAAATTAATCATCTAAAGATCAAGGCAGAGATCTGCTGTTTCAAGATATTTCTTGAGCCACAGGAAGGGAAGTCTGATTTTTAGCAGTCCCAGCGTTCTTATCAGTTGAAAACAGCAGATATGTAAAGTTCAAGCAAATTTTCACAGCATTCATTTCCCTGGACCAAAGCTGGCTTAGCAGAAAGAACACTGTATTTTCTGAAATACAAAAGAATCAGCATCATATGCATTTACTTCCACTTTTCTAGTCCTTTGCCCAAGATAAACCATAGGACATGCCTAAGACAACCAAACAAAAAAAACCAAAGAAAACCAAACAAAATATCAAACAAAACCAACCGAAAAACTCAAACCAAACAAAATCAAACAAACAAAAAATCCCACAAACTCCCCACAAAACAAACAAGCAAAAACCCTCCACCTGACAGCTTTTAAACTTCTTTAGTTTTGAACAGAAAGGAACATATTTGCTCTCAAATTTGTGCCCAAAGTGCTAAGATTCAAAAGTATTGAATATAATACCAGTTGAACTCATTTTTCATCCAAATGTGTAGCAATTTTTAAGGCCTTTCCAGCTTCCAATACAAAAATGACTGTCCCTCTTTCACGTGTCCCCCACAACATGCACTGTAAAGATGATAGTCAAGTACTGCATTAGGAAAAATGTCAGAAGAGATCAAATAAGAAGGTATAAAAAAAGAGACTGATGAAGCAGAAGACCAAAAGTAAATGAATAGATTTCAATTACATTGTTTAAGAAAAAAATTACATTTTTCCTACATTTTCCAAGTCTTCCATCCCTAAAATCCTGGACTCACAGGAGGTATATTGCCATTTATCACCATGAGATTTTATCCCATTTAAGCATTTAAGCTGCTCTTAGTAAATATCAGTCCTATTTTATGAGTTGCCTAGCACAGGCAGAGATATGTAATAAATAAATAATATTTGTATTAATAAATTATTATGGCAATAAATATGTAATGTTTCAAATTATCCACTAGCAAAGCACAGATACTGAACAATTTACTTATTTTGAATTCAGGTTTTTAGTTCTCCCCTTGTTCTATGCTGCCATAATGGTGTTAGGCAGTCCCCATCTGCTATTTTCCAAAATGTAAAGTTTATGTTAACTTTAACTGTCTCTCAAAGTGCCCAGATTATGAAATAATTTATGGAATTAAGATACTTATGGAATGCTCAACACCACCAACATCAAACAATCCCCAAACAACACACAGAGATAAATCTGATGAAATTGAAACTGCAGTTTTAAACCGTAGGTACCACAAGTCAGTGGCTGTACCTCAGCTGTTATCCACACACACTAGAAAAGAAACATTTTTTAATTAGAAGCAGGGGCATATCATATAAAACAAAAAATGGAAAAACATATGTTGAAAGTTTTAAATTATTGAGATGAACACTGTTTTGAACACTTAGGCATTTACTGCATATTCCTGATATGGCATTATTTTGACAGTCTCACACTTTCAGTTCAGTTTTAATACTCTAGAATGGAATACAAATCCTCAGAGATATTTCTGAAGAGCACATTCATGCTAAAGCCAGCAGTGAGCCTGTAAAAAACTATCTGCACTTCCAATTCAATGGATAATCCTCCTCTGGCTAAATACTGAGATAGCAACTCATCGTAATATCAATATTCTTGGCCTGCTTTGGGTGCTTTCTCTTGTAAAATAGCATTTTCCTGGAATGAACCTGACTATCTGGAGGTGGAAACACTGGGCCAAACCAAATACATCATGGAACAAGAGCAAGGATGACTTTAAATGCCATCTAAATTGTGAAATCATTCTCTAGAAGGATTTGAGTCAAACCCAAAGTGGCTTGAGTAAGGATTTTGTCAGCTGCTTAAATCTGCCTGGTGGGTCAGAATTGCCAAACCAGAAGAGGCACATTATCCTCTCCTCCATCCTCACACAAAGCTGCTATTGAGAAATACTGACTCTTCTCCGAGTCTTCCTGGCACAGGGAGAATGGTAGGGAGCTTTGGAGCTATGAACAATTCATCCTGAAATGTTTGGGGGGGGGGGGGGAGGAATCATTCTATGAAAGCAGAATATACCATTAACACTCAAAGCTACTGTAGCCGTAAATAATTTCCTCTGTGAGGGAAAGCAGCCTCAAGGGAAATATTGCCTCAGGAGGCAAAACTTGCATATCTGCAAAAAGAAATGCTGTCCAGTCCAAATGATGTGATGGGTTGTGGGGATGAAGTGTCCCTCAGGACAACCATCACAGAGTGTCTACGGTGCAAATCTACAGCTCAGTGTTTCTAGTGCTGTATAATGGAGCACATTGAACAATATGCAAATCACAGACACTGCTTTCACAATCTCGGAATTTTCAGACCTTCAGCCTTAATAATTGTGCTCAGGACTAACATCACAGCCCAGCAGCAACAGGTGTGTCTACGAAGAATGAAACAAGTTGCTCAGTGAGACCTCAGCCACGATAAAGTCAGACTTAATTGTTCACCACTGTTGGTGCAGCAGCTAAAACACCAACCCTCAAGTGCTGGGCTGGCTCACACTGAAGCAGAGCAAGGAAGCCAGCACAGACAGCACAAACAGGGCTGTGTAGCTGTATTATCAGGTATTAATCATAGAACATACCAAAAGAAATATTTCTTCCCAAAACATACAACTGAACTGTGAAAAATTGCATCTGTGTCACAGGCGTTGCAAAGGCCAAACTAGAAACGCCTTGAAAAAGGTTTAGACAAATTCCTGAAGGATGGGTCTATCACTGGATATTTGAAATGACAGTTAGAATATAACTTTTGACTTAGAAGTCCTTAAAGTATTGATTGCCACAAGTTGCAAGAATATAAAATTACCCTTTCCTCACAAGGGTCTTTCAGTAGTTTTTCTATAAAAATCTGCTGCTGGACTAGATAGATCTTTGGTCTGACCTAGTGACGTTTTCCTCCTCTTACCCACCTTCTGTGGGTAATGCTGGAATATCTCTGGGAGCCTTTGATCTGCCATCTGCCATAATCACTTCCTTTTAAGTCGAATTGATGAGTGTACTTATGAAACCACAAGGTACATGCTCATTTACAGTACAGAAGCAGCAATTTGAAATTCCAACAAGGAAATAATTTTTGATGAAATAACTTACTGAACAGTTCAACTTACTGAACTGCTTACAGGCATACTATGCATAGACTGTTCTTACTTCTATATTTTGATCTTTTTTTTCTCCTATCATTTATAAGATATTTTTATTGCAACTTGCTTAATCCTGTAAAAAGGTATATCCATTGCATATTCACAGTTTGATTTTTTTCTGAAGCTTATACACAATGTTTTATTGTTGGCTCTATACAAAGATTAAGAATTCAAATGTAATTTTTCAATCATGAAGCTGTGATACTGAGGCTAGGTACAATGTAATCCTGGGAATGGTTAAATTAAAAGAAATCCATAATCCTAAATTCCCAGTTCTGGACTGAACAGACATATCTATCATCCTACTGACTGACAATGGACAGAGGACTCCCAAAAGAGACCACACTAAGGTACAATACTCTTTACCACATTGACTTTTTATATCTAAATTATGCAAATCAAGAAATTAAATGAGAAATACTCATCTCTCCTAGAATGGCATCAATTTGACCATACAACTTAATAAATGAGAAATACTATTTCTGTCTTCCTCTCATACCAGCATTAAACATTAACAAGAAAAGAGATTCTGCACTGAAAATCAGTTCAGTGCTAAGAATCACACTGGCACAAATTACATCAGGAGAAAACTCCATAAATGTACAAATGCTTCCTGTTTGCAAAATCCTAGTTTATTTTTAGAACTGCAAGAAAACAGTTTTGAAATTAGGGTTGTGGAAGGGACCCACAAAGATCATCGAGTCCAACTCGTAAGTGAATGACCCTTACAGGGATTGAACCCCTGACTTTGGTATTATCACCACCATGCTCTGACCAGCTGAGCTCACACTGAAACCTGAGGAATAAAATCTACCAGGGATAGAAAAAAAAAAATGCAACTTACAATTTCAATGTATTAGAGCAGCAGTCAGTCAAAATTCAAATGCATTTCTATAATTTTTCCTTTTTTTTTTTTTTTTGGTAAAGTTTACTTCCAGCACATACTGAAAATGACCTGAAAATACAAAATAATAAACCCCCATTCTTCCATTAAGAACTGTTTCAAAGGAGCTATTTCAAATACTCCAAGCTTCTTCCTTATTAGCAACACTAAAGCATCTAACCTGAAAATATATGTCAATGATCTGCTAGTAAAAGTCAGGTTGTTGCAACCTGATTTTATATCTCATCTAAGGGAAGACAGAGACTGGAAAAAAATTCCATTTCTGACTGAGATGTGTGACTCCCATGGTAGCACCAGGCATAACAACCTTTATTCACCTCTACTTTCCCAGCTGCTGAATTCATCATAGCCCACTGCAAAAACTGATTGTTAGTTTTTGCATCCAGTTGTGTCAATGTGTATATCCCTGTACGTGCAGAGACATGACTTAGAGCACAAAGGGTTCAGCTTTATGTAATCTTGTTAGGAAAATGTTGCCAGCCAGCCCTTTAAGTGAGCTTCCCCTTGTCCACAGCTGGACCTGAGGACAGACAGCAAAATAAAAGTAGATCTATTTTGCCAGGAAAAATGTTGCACTTCTACCACATAGACCCAATGGGGTTAGTACAGAATTACGAAAAAGAGTGCAAAATTGATTTACTACTTATTTTGTACTCTGGAAACTGGTTCAAATATTATTCCATTTGAATCTGGAAATGAAGGTTTAGTTCTTAAGCAGGGGATAACCTGAAGTTCTTAAGCTGAGAATTGGTCTAGGGAACAGAGCAGCCTTTTATTTCAAATTAGCAGAATTAACATGTAAGAGGGAAATCTTTCTATCCTACGTATACAGCCCCCATATTGAACAACCTTAATGTCAGACAACCTGTGTGCAGATAACTCGAGACGTGTAGATATCACATATATGGTGTAGCTTAACTGCCTTTTCAAAATCTCTAGCCTTGACAGTTCAAATGCAGGGAACTGACATGAAGAGAATACTCCAGTGTCTTTTCATTTTGTTATTCTGCTTTTTTTTTGGACTTTTCAATTTGTATTTATTACAAGTTTAACTGGGCAAACATTTCATGTTTTCACAGTGCCCCCCTACCCTGCATAGCTATTTCCACAAAGGTGCACTTCCATGAATCAAACTTATTAAATTATTTGTTAATTGCCTAAATCTGCCTTATATATGACTGCTTCCTATGGGAACCTAATACAAAGCACTTGCTAGGTAGTGCTGCCTTAAAATACACATTAGATAGGGTTTAGTATAGCTTTTTTAGCTAAGTACCTTTGTATTAGATTCATAAAGTGTTGTGTAATCATTAATAAGCAATTAATCAGATAAGTTAACTGTAAAAGAAATAAATCAGAAAATATATAGCTCCAATTAAGGTTATTTAAACAATATACTTTTCTTAGCCACTGTCTTTTGAGACAGGGAGCTGAGCTGGGGGCACATACATGGCACTAACCCCTCAAGGAATCATCTGCAGTGGTGACACCATCCAGATGCTCCAAAGCAGGAGCAGAGTCAACAAGGGATGTGAATAATGAGATGGGAAGTGCACTGAGCAAGACACATCCCTCTGCAGCACCCACATGCAAACCTTGGACAAAACGTGCACAACAGCTCAGCATCACTGCAGCTTTAAACACTCCTTGCCCTGGGGCTCTTCTTAGTGTTTCCTTTCTCCAGTATCAATAAACATTAGAGAAATAGCATGCTGAACAAGAACAGAGCTCTGTTTTGCATGCTAAAACAGCTGTTGAAAGCATAAATACATTTTATTGAAAGCATGTATCCAAGGTTTACTTACATGGTTTATAGATTACTATAGAAAAAAAAAAAAGGATGACATCAGTAGAGGAATGTAAAATTTGACCTTCAGCTAGACAGTGATTGGCATTGACTGTAATTCTTCATGAGATTTCACATAATCAACATGCTGAGGCATGTGGAGAGAGTACATAATCAGTTGCTCTTGATCACAGACCATTTTGCCTGAGAAAACAATCTAGCACTGGCTTTCAAAAGTGTAAGGTCTGTGACAATTGCAACTGGAAACTGAAGTTATGGGGAAAATATAAAAGGGAAACTGGAAAATTATTCTATTTGAATTTGAACAAAATAATACAATCACACAAGCCTTCTATGCCTCAGACTGAGAGGGGATTATTGACTTAATCAGGTGGTTTGCTCTATGGATGTTTGTTGCAAATTCACGAACAGATTTTTTTCCTTTGACTTTCCCAAGGTATCAGATTCATACACACAAGGCTGTCACTCCCCTCCTGACTCTCTTTGTTTTCTTCAGCAGTTACTGGGGACCCTACAAATGTGATGTAAGAGCTAAAGACAGATATCAGTTCCAGATGATAACAATGAGATTGGGAAACAGTCTGCAGTTCATTCTCCACTAAACAGCTTAAAAAGTATATCCTAATTAAGAAGATATCTACTTACTAATGGTGTTTGAGAAGGGTTTTACATGCTTGTAAGGATATAATGAGTTATTCTGCATTAGTCCATACAGTCTCTCCTATGATGCACATCACCAGCACATGTTATCTACTTTACCAAAACTTGGGTATCGCCTGACTGTGCAATTGTACATGTAAATTCAGTGATTGCACATAAGTAGTTAATAATTGACTCCGGTAATTTCTTGATGTTCATGTGCACTTGCAATGACTGCACAGGCAAATGGATAGACAGAGGAGAATGAAACCTGGCTCTTGTTAAAAATATGGCAATCACTGCGATCAAACAGACATTTTTGGGACCAAAGAAGAAGTGTCACCAGGTTAAGTCAATTCCCAGTATGAACAAGAAAGTCTCGTACCTTACTTGTAACCTAGTTACTTTTCTGGTAACTAACAAAGTTCCAGTGTTAATAGTTAAGGAGAAACAGAATTTTTTTTTTTTTTTTTTTTTTAGTACTGATCTGTTACTATTAGAATTTTCCCTTCAACAAGTGAGTCTCAGGGCTTTCTGGAAGAAAAAGTAATAGCACCTCAGCAGAGGAGGAAAGCCTGTGATTCTTCCAACTATATAAACAAACTTCCAACTCTCAGTTTTACAAAGACTAAAGATGCTCTGCCACACAGTTCATTACTCACAGGTGCAAGCTCAGGATCAGAATTATGAAAGCTTTACAATTATATACAAAAGTTTGTGACTGCATTGAATGTAGAAGTCAGATGAGCTCAAGGTTCAAAACCAATTGCTGACAAATCCCACCTCAGAAGAAGCTGTATAAATCAAAATAACTCTCCTCAATAACAGTATATTCTTTATAAAACATTTGATATGAAAAGAAGGAAGTATTAAAATGCCTCCCTCACCACCCTGCAATGTGTGTTGGATTTGTAAAACAGTTAATCAAAATCCATGAAGAGAAACTCTTCACACAGCAGTTAAACCATGAAGAAAGGCAACTGTCAATCCAAATTCAAACGGATTTTATCTTCCTCTGGTCAACAAACAGGAGTTGTCAATCAAAACTCTTTTGCGCTTGGAACAGTTTCAACCGACTTATTCACTGCTCTGATCATACGTGTACATACGTGCAATTTAGCAAGAACTTCCATCCCTGTTTCCTCTCTATTATCAAAAGAATATAATTAGCCTCATGTTAAAAGGGCTCCCAACTAAATATACTTTTTCAAAGAATTACAAACAAACGAAAAAATTACAGAAGTCAACAGAAACTTCCTTGGTAGCCCTCAGCCCTCTTCCAGCCCTTCCATATAATGCTTTCATATTCCCCAAGTGGGGCTCCAAAAGGAGTAGATATACCTATATGACTAAAAGAATTTGTGCTGAATGTGTAAACAGAAGCAACTTAGAGAACACTGTGGAACTGTGCACCTTTGCAAGGAAAAATAACACTCTTGGTTATACACACACGTGTCTATATCGGCAAGGCCATTTCAGCTGGCCCCTTTTTAAATTATTCATTGTTGCTTGCACATATTTTTAGTGCTATAAAAGGTCAGTCCTCTTCTGATTCTGCAACACTTTCTTGTGGAGTAAAGAAGAGTCCCATGAATATGCAGACACACACCCCTGTAACACTTCAGTCACTGTGCATTAATGTGTGTTCTCTGTATATTTCAAAGTCAAACAAATAATACCTGTCATGAACATGAATTCCTAATATCTTCTATATTTCATTTTAAATGAAATGTCAAAATGATGGAAAATATTTTCCAGAAAGTTTGCAAAGGGCAGTATCTAGCAAAAAGCTGCAATATGTAATTCTGCCCTGGTGCAGAATTAAAGGGACACTGCCACAGCTTGAATCAGATTTTTAAAATCATTATTTTACCTATCTTTGTCAATCCTTACACAACCTGAGAGCAGAAATCCGTTTGTAATCCTGAATTGTCATTCCTCAATTACAACAGCAAGTTAGATTTCCCTGCAGCTGAGAAAATGGATGCCAATACATTATTTTTTCTTTGTTATGCAGTATCATGTTGACATAATATTTACAAAACACACTGAGCTGGAAGCCAAGTTTGGATGGGTGGTGTTTGCAAAAGATTGATTTTTCTGACTCTGTCACCTGGCATGCATAAAAGTGCTTTTATATATTTATTCACCAATATTGGTTCAGCTGACTAAGCACCAAGGAAGTCTTAATCACTTTATGTGGGTATTCCAGTCACTCATACTTGAAACATAAGCTGCCTTTTACATCAAAAGCCAGGCCCAGCAGCTCTCAGCTCACTGACTTGACATCTTTCTCCCATCCTTGGCTATCCCACCTTCCTCATAGCATTCAGGTGCATTTTTTTCTAGCCACTCCACCACCTGCATCTTTTGCCTTTCCTCCCTGTCCCACAGCTGGCAGCTCCTGCTGCCCAAGGAGTCTGGAGTTTGCCTGTCCTACACACCCAAGTCCTTACTGAACCTGCCAGAAACACTTCTTACCCGTTTGTCTGCTGTGTTTTCCCCACCCTCTACTGCTCTGTCCCCAGGCTGTCCAGCCCCATCTCCCTGCCAACAGGAACACCAGTGCAAGCATCAGAGCCTGCCAGTGCACAATTCCTCCTGGCTGAGATCAAAGCGTTCAGCTCGAACAACCACAATCGTCTTGGTCTTCAAGCATTCCAGCATTTCTGAAAGATATGGGCCTCAAAGATTGTTTCCACTAGAAATACATGATCAGGTGTTGGATATGTTTCTGTTTCCGAAAAGAGTGTAAGCAGATTTTGTGTTCCTGAACACACTGTGAATCAAGCAACACCAGAATTTCTTCAGTCATTGTTCTAAGCCTTTTGGCAGCCTGTAACTTGACCAGATGTTAAGTCCAACTCTTTTTCCTTTTTTTTTTCTCCTCTATAAATGCTTTTCTAACCATACATATAGTTCCTTCATAATCCCATTTTGCAGTTTTTGCCTCTTTCAGTTAACCCCCACCCAAAAGAGCCCTTCTTCCACCCAAGGAACAACGCTCAACCTCTTCAGTTCCTAAAATAAAATATTCTTAAGGCACATATCACAGATTGCAGACAAGACATATACTTTCCCCTTATTTGAGGATTTTCAATTATTTCCTTTCTTTTTTTCATCAAGGAACTTAAATTGCGCTGCTTAGGAGGTGAGAAAAAGAGGTGTGTTTTCTTGGGGGGGTGGCTATTTTCTCCAAAATGAATTTTAGAGTTCACACCCCTATGTTTCCTCTTTCAGTTCACACACACTGTGCTGTACCAGTGAATCTTTGTTAACCCACCAAATTCACCTTTCACTACATTAGCTATGGTCGTAAAAAGAGAGTAAGTCATTAAGTCAAGCGACATAAATTTATCATTAGCTAAGGAATACAGGAGCCAGGGATTTGGTGGTTTTTCTGGGGTGGGGTATTGGTTTCTTAATGTCAACACAGTCTTAATTTCTTTCACCATTGTTATTTCAGACCTGCAATCCATCCAAACACAGCTCACACAGATGAAAAGATAAATCTTAGCAAAAAGAGAAAGCATTGATTTTCAGGCGGCAAATGAATCTCTAATGTCCATACTACCTTCACTGTGATCTCTAGCAGATAAATTATTAATGCAAGTGTATGAACATCATTTTGTTGTGATTAGATTTCACTTAAATTTTAATTTTAAAAAAGTCACAGGGGATCGAAGAAGCAGTCACATAAGATAAGCGAGTCAGTCAAAGTTTTATTTTTCATGTTTGTGTGCTGGGATTATCTGCAATCTTATCATTCATGCAGCAAATTACCAAGAACTACATTAAAAATGTGTATAGCCATTTTCATTTTTGAAAGATTCAAGACTATAAATAATTAACTGGGCGAGACATCTGTTATTTATGAGCTGAAATGACAGTTTTAATTTAGTTCTTCGTTTAGCTGAGCCTGAACGTATTCAGACTAAGTAAGAGAAAACAGGAAATATTTTTAAATGACATCTCACAGAGTTTAGACCTTCCAGGAGTGCAAATCACACCCTGCTGGGTTTTTTTGTTTGTTATGTTTTACTTCAAGGCCGATCAGAAAGCACTCTTCATTCCTGACCTAACATTGCATGTCCACGAGGACTCTGATGACAAGGTAGAGCAACCACAATGGCTTCACAAAATAAATCAGCCATATCACTTCTTTGTAAACATCCAGGAGACAAATTGTTTCTTTAGCACATGGGTACCAGTCAGACACGTTGCTCAAACCACAACACTGTCATGAAGCAGATACTTCCTGCATTTCTCCAACTTACTTCTCTATCCTACTGTACTGGTTGTACGTCTATTGTTGTGTATCAAAATATTCGCTGTGAGAAAATAGAGGACTCAAACTCTGTAACAAGGTTGCCAGAGAGATGTCTGTGTCAGATAAAAATAGAAGCCGCCCATCTCCCCCTTCCCAGCTTTGGTTTAGGGAGGAGAGGTTGACTTTTTCTAAAACTATTGCCTCTCTCTCTCTCTCTTTCCTTTTAAAAAAAGTCTATGTACCATGAAATGATTCCCCAGGAAAAGGCCTTTAATGATTCTCCCTCATCATTAATTGTTAAAGCTACTGTCTCCCATGTCTGCTAACTTTGAAAGAAAAGGGACTGAGCAGAGATTACAGATTTAGTAGTCAAAGGACTTTTGCAGCCTTCAGTAAACAAAAAACCCAAGTGATTAGAATGTAAAAGCAAAATATTTAAGTACATTTTTTTTGTGATTCCAACTATTTTTATATACCCCAGCTTCAAACAAACACACAGCCCCCAAAGCCAAAGGCCCCAAAAGTCAAAACCCCTAAATTGAAAAGAGATGCAATTATTTGTATAAATCTATCATTACAATTAACTTCAGATCAAGTTTACCTTGGAACTGACTGTCCCTGTTCTCTGTTTGAGCTTGAGGGGCAGTGGGTGGTATGTGAAATTCCTCTGAGATGGAAGTTTTCCCACAGAGAGGAATGTCATAATTGTTCTCAAACTGAGGAGAACAAGGTCTGGGCTCCCACGTGCTCAGCCTGGGACAGAAGGGACACAACTGCTTTGCAGAGGTGATGGACAGACATGGTTTTTGCTGAAATCAATGGGAGTCATCATTGCTCTTTCTCTGAAAAACACTTCTCTGAGAGAAAGGATTCATGACATGTGTTGAATCCAGGGATAAAGAAAGTTGATGGAAAAAAACCAAGCTGAAAAAAGGCACAAGTCTAGAGACTTGTAATAACAAGCTATCTTTTATTAGATCAGTCATGAGGGGCAGACACACAAGGAAAATATTTCAGCTGATCTCACAGAAGACTTTCTCTGGCCCTGTGAACTTTGCAATTCTTAAATCCTAGGCCAACAGCGACACAACATCGCTACTATGTCTAGAACAAGCAGTAACTTTCTTTTGATGTCTTCTTGTTTCGTAGAGAAACAACTCTATGTTCAGAATCTCAGGGCAGTATAATAACCCTCCCTGGGTTACGTGCCTGCATTGTCTATTTTTGGTGAAGCACAATAGAAAACCAATGTCTCAGGGTTTTGCTTCTTCATTTACCGCAATACAAGGAAAAAGGCATTTCAAAAACCTGTATGTTTTACGTTTTATCTCTTAAACAAGAAGAGGCAAAACAAAGTAATACTGACATTTCATTCCTGCAGAAGAAAGTAAAAGTCTTCCTCAGCATCTTCTCTCATTTCTCATTGGTCATTGCCCATTTACTTTGTAGAATAAAAATGGAAAGTGTTGGGATTTTTTTCTCATACACACAGAAATAAAATCAAAAGGAAAAAAAAACATTGAAAATGAAGTGAGGAAAGGAATATATTCACTTTCCACTGGAAGATTAACTTGTATAAAAAAAATCACAACAACTTTTCATAAAAGATATAAACCATTACCTTTCTCCCCTACCGATATGTAGCAGTTGAGATACATATTAAAAGGGAATCAGCAAGAAAGTAGCAGGTGTTGAGGAGTATTCAGGCCAAAGGCACCTGCTGTAGATGTCAAGAAAAATCAAGAGAAATTAGGGACATATGAGAAGACAAACACAGGTGAAAGCTAGAAAAGTAACAGGGTGTCAAGTGAAAAAATAAGCAGTGCTAATCAGACAGATGAAATTAAAAGCTCGTAGATGAGCACTGCTGGGATCCCCACTCCATGAGTATAATTATTTGTAGCCACAAAAATAAGCTTCAAAAGTTGCAACCTGGTATAAACTTGGTTATATGCATCTTATAACATCCTGTAACACCTAAAAAGTTGTATGAGTTCATTTCCAATCCAACCTTCCTATTTTTTTCTCTTTTTTTCGTGAGAGAAAACTAATATATGTCCTGAAAACAGTGAACAAAAAGTAAGAATATGAGCAGGACTGCACAAAATAGACTATTACAAAGCACCATTTTAGAGCATCTGGAAATCAGATGTCAAGTGAGTGGCTTTGAGTGAAGAGAGAAACACCTGATCCAGCCCCAGCATGTGGGAGCTACTCCAGCAGCGGAGCTGGGGACTGTCTGACCTGCAGAAATGCACTGCACCTGGAAAACACTTTCTGTTTAGGTGTACTTGAAATGCAGATGCATTTGAAGGGCATAGATCATATTTTGAAATGTATTAATGAAGTACAAATTGATTTTTGTGAGTCAAATTTCATCAGGAAACACTAAAAGATGAAGAGAGCAGAAATCACATATGAAACTACTAACAGCGTTGGTTCTCATAATTCTGAAGCAAAAGAAGAAACACTTGTAGTCAACTACCTATCTACCTACCTATTTATTTATATTTTTCTGTCTACCTATCTATCCATCCTGCTTTGGCCACTTGGCAGATTGCTTCTGCAAGTCCTGAGGAAACACACTGCTGGCACTGATGAAAGGACCCGTAGGTAATATTTCCTGTCACTTATCAGCCCAAGGACAGCAACTAATTAAAAGACTTTTGAGAGTCTAAGGAACCGAAAATTGAATGCAAGACCATGCTCAGATTAGTAAAAAAAATTGCCATCACAGAAGATCCCGACTGACCATGACACTAATCAAAGGAAAAGGCAGACAGGTGATGAAGGGGGAAAAGATCTGCTCTGCAAACAGCTTTACAATCAGTATCTGAAGAAGGGTCTCAGCTTATTACTACACTGAGCAAGGTGTATGTCATATTGCAGAGATTCGCAGAGGTCCCTTCCCTCATTTGACTACCATGCTCTTCTTGCAACAGAAGTTTTGGGCACTATAGAAAATGTTACCAGACTTAAAACCAGCTGTATTTGTTATATGGCTATACATCACATATTAAAACCATCCAAAAAATGTTCAAGATGAATTAATGGGTTTAATATTTACTGCAAACTCACTTTCTTAAAAGAAAACCTTGCCATGCACAATAATGTACATAGCATTATTTTAAAGCAGATAGATGGAATACTCCACTATCATTATCAACACTGATGTCATATTAAAAATGAAGGGAAGACATGTAAAAAAAAAATCATAAAGTTAATCAACCTTTCACTTGTCTTCCCAATGTACCACTGAAAGAGCTTAAATACCAGTGTGACCTTTGGAAAGTCAAAGAATCACGAATTCTGTAACTTTATTATGGGTAAAATAACTCCAACAAACTACGGAATACCTATTTTCTCCACTTCAGTGCTGCACAAAGAATGAATCAAAACTTGTCATTTTTGCTACCCCACCAAAAGAAGACAGAACTGAAAAATTTCCCAAACTAGAGTAATTCTCGAAAATAAATGCAATTCCAAAATAAACACAAAGTTTAATACAAATCATAGCCTTTTCAGAAACAAACAAACACAGTTGTCAAAAAAATTAGAATATTATGAGATAACACAAAGATTTTGAAAGCAGATTTGTCTTTAGATCTTGAAGTGTTCAATTTCTATTTTTCCCTCAAGTCTCAAAATATCAGGTTTTGTCATTACAAAATTGAGATCCTGATTTAAATTAAAGGATGTTGCAGTGAGTGCTAAACTGTAGCTATCAAAAAAAATTTAAATAAAACTTAAAAATGCAATAGCTTGTCTGATTCTCTGTCAGGAAATGTCAGTAAAAGGACATGCCTGGGATTCTGCACTGGAATGTTCCAAATCTTCTCCTGTGCCAATACTACTGACATGTCAGGAAGTCGTGGAAGACACAATAAGTTACATGATCTCCTGTCCCAATAATCCCAACTCAGTAGGATACGATGAGAAAATGAACTGATATACACCTGAATGCCTTTGAAATCCACTCACACAGTAGAAAGAAAAAACCATTTCCCATTCCATAACAATGCTTCTAAAACAGGGGGAAACAAGCCAATAGAATTTCAGGTTAGTTTAGCTTTTAATTATTATGATAGGAAGAAAGAAAATCCAACTCTAAACTTTTCAAGGATGAAGAGCTCTGTGTGTGTAAATCATGCTTCCCCACAGTTTAAGTACAGAAGTAACTATTTCCAAGTGATTGTGTGCAAAACAAAAGTAATGGAAATTTGATATTCTCCTCCCACTTGCATAATAGCTGACTGCATTTAATTGAAACCTTCCTGAAAACATTTGAGCTGAGACTTATGATGGCAGCTTTGAGAGAGCGGAACTTTTTAAAAATGTAGTTGATGGGATAAAAAGAGGGCTTTAATAAAAGGCTGTTTGCAACATTAACTAGGGTGTTTACTGGTGCAGAAATACCAGAAATTATCAACATACATCTTTGCTCAGGTAGGCTGAAGATAAAACTTCTGTGGCAAAAAGGGAAATTCTTCACTGGATTCCACAAGTACAAGGTATATTATCCCAAAAGCTTAGTGTGAAAGGGGAAAAGAAATTAACTTTGATTTCTACAAGCCACTTGCTTGAGTTCCCTGAAGCAGAGAAAACTGCTTGTAGATGTACAACGAAAAAGTCAAGGGCAAACCTCGAACAAGTTAGAACTCTGTTGGCATTTCTCATGTGAGTTGTCCCAGGCATTTTTCAGGCATGAAATAAAGGTTTTGTTGATCACAGTAAGAAACAGTGATACTTCGGTACAGGGTATCAGAAACACAAATTTCTATGTCATTAATCAGTTTAAACAGATATTTACAGTTATATCTGGAGGGGGGAAAAAAAAACAAAACAAAACCAAAACAAAAAACCACAAAAATAACCTCAACTCTTTGATGTAGAAACCATATCTCTCTGAAATTATTCAGTAGTCTCTAAGGTATTGAAAATTAAGAAATTATAATATGTCTCAGTGCATATAATTTACTAGTTGCAGGAGATGGAGGACTGGATGCAGTAAAGAACATAAACTCAGAAATCAGATTTTAATTTGGTACATAATTCTATAATAGTCTTCCTGTTTCACTTAATGTTTTCTATGCCAGTATCAGGACATGTGGGACACGCAGCCACCAAGAGAGGAAATTTTAGAAGTTAGAGCTCTTTTTCTGTGAAGGTTTCACGATGTACACTCAGATCATGCTTCTGACAAAAGATACATGTTAGAATCATAGAATCACCCAGAGTGACACTTGCAAATGTAAATGTTGCATCCTTGGGTGGGCTCTCAAATAGGCCTATGGAAGTCAGAGCATGAGCTCTGCTGCCTGGTGTGAAAGACAAAGACAGCAGAGGAACCTGAACACAAACCCAGTCCATGCTGCAGGGAATGATGTGAGTGTCAGAAACAGCAAAAATGGCACCAAAGAAAAATTAGCATTTTCCCCACTTTCCCTACACCCAGCTCCTTACACTAACTCATTTTAAATAGCAATCTGACTTTGAAGATCTAAAGCTTAAATAAGCAGATAAAAATGAATAAAAACACCCAGACCTTCCTTAGGCATTTGAGAATAAAAACAAAAAAAAAGCCAACAAAAACCCCACCAAAGCCATCCAACAAACAAAACAAGCAAAAAAAACCCAACTACAAACCACCTGCTTCATTGTCTACAAATAAACCACAGAGAGAAAATATCTGTCATTGTCAAGCTCCTTCCCTTGGATTTCTAGCACTGAGAATCCAATTTAGAGGTATAATTCTGTAGTGCAATGATGCTCATTCACCTATTAAGTTAATCAGTGGTATTTGTTCCCTCTGGATATGTTTTTGAAAAAGTCTTTTAATCCAACCTTTCTTTTCAGAATAGCAGTCAAAGACTGGAGGCAAAACAAAATTATCTCTGATTGTACTGAGCTATCACATTTCATGACTCAGCAGTACAGATACTAAAAATTCATCTGTGGAAAGGCGCAAAGTGCTCCCAAACACCTGACAAGACCTGCTATTCTTCCTCGACAAGCTGAGTCCAAGAAATTTCCCACCAGACTCACAGCAGCGAGGAGCAGGAAGCTCAGGATGTGTTTGTACGGGATGGATGGCCAGTCGTGAAATGTTCCAAGCAGTACTTCTACACAGCCCAGCCCAGCCCAGGGCCACCCTGCAAGGGAACACCAGGACAGCTCTGCGCTCAGGGGAACAGGTCCTGCTGAGCGCAGCAAGATGCGTCACCTGCACAGCTTCCCACTGCCAAAGAAAGCTGCTTCACATAGTTCAGAGATGTTTCTGCAGCTTGGCTAAGGAGTATAAAAAAGCCATCTGAAGGTGTTGTGTCCCTGGTATAATGGGATATGGTAAAATACTGCACCATCCAGAATTTCTGTCACGATACCTCCTTTCACTTTTGGCACGTGGGGTCACACAAGGCTTAGCTTGGTTCCTCAGGTGATGTATCCTCAAAGCAATGCAGGGAAAACTAACTCCAGTCACCCACCACAGCTCTAGAGTGGACACACTGATCATCATACCCAGCTGGCAACAGGCTGGTTTGTGTCATTTCAGGAAGAGCACCTCCAATGTCAGCCTGCCATTCCATCCAGATAGTAAACTCTTTAAAGCTACTCAGCTGAGGTTTGCTTTGTGTTTATACACAGGTTCGCACATTGGATCCCTGATTTTCACTTAAGCCTTGCAGGTTACTGCACAGAACAAGAACCAATAGTAACAATAAGGATCAATAGTAAGAACTAAAGACACAGCAACTTTAAAAAAGCTTTTAAACAAATGATGTCTTGAAGACATTTAACCTTTCTTGCCTCTGAATTAAAAAGAAGGGAAAAAAACCCGACCTAAGACTGTTAATCTCACATCTTGTGGTTAACCAGGGAAGGGGAGTGGAAAGGATGTGATGATCCAGGTCATAAACCTGCCTAGTCAGATATGGGTATACCCTGCACTCTTATAACTCCAAGGAGCAGATGCCCACATTTAAAGTCTTCAAGTAACACACGTACGTACCACAACTGAATTTCTGGAACAAAATGCCCCTACAGATCTGCACGCCCATCACATGGGAAAAGAAACAACCAAGTGTTTCCACAGAGAGGCCAAACTCCACCCTGCACAGGTCAGCCTGCTCTAGTCCCAGAGTCCACGACCCTACAGAGCTCCTGTGCTACGCCAGACTGCAAATCATTACACCTTAATAGAGCTCTAACAGGAGGACCAGCTCCCTGCTTTGCTCCACTCATCTCTGGAGAGAGAGAGCTGACATCCAATAGAATGGTAATCAATACATGCCTGACACAAGCAATGTACATAAATTATAGATGAAGGATCATTTAAATACATTCAAACAGCCCAGTTAGCCCTTCAGACGCACTCGAAATGTAGATCTTGTTATATGAAAATTGGTTTGTGATACATAATTGTATGGGGAACATTTTTTCAACAGAGGCAGATCACATTACAAGCTCTGGGATAAGCAAAAGACCCGCTGCTTCAGACAGACAATACCATTGGACTAAGAACACTGCTTTCCCAAGGTCCAGCTCTTTATATTGGCTGTAATTGCCCTTAAGGTATTGATTGTCTTCATCAAACCATTTCTTGCTTAGTGATTCTACCCCTTTCATTGCCTGCTTCTTCCATGTTTCTGCTCTTTTGATCACTCTGATTGTCCTTCAGGCCAAGCAGTGCTGAAGGCACTACTAAGAACATTTTGTCTGTTGCCCACCCTTGTGTTCAAGGACCTGAGCTAATAAAGGCATTTGCATCTTGCCTACACCACATTTGCATCAGAATAATTCCTCCCAGAATCAAGGCCCCAGGAGACCTGTTCTTTCCGAGATGCCAGTGACAAATGAACTGAAGAGAATCCATGTATTTGTCATAAGTAAACTTTGTTTTTCATGTTCTTTATTCACCTTTTTTTACACATTTTTCCCTCCACTCATCATTTCTCTTCTCTTCTTTAAGTGCTAACTGAGGAACACGAGGAGCAATCCAGTTTGATTCAGAGATATTTCCCCACAACTGTAATCCAAGATCATTCAGATAAATTAATACAAATTGCAGTCACCACAGCTATACATATACCAAATTCGATTCTTTTGATTCCAAGTACCTATAAATGCATTAAATCAGACCAAAAGCTGTTTACTGTTTAGCAATAGCACCTGACATAAGTCCTTTGCAGTCCTGTCAAGAATCACTCAGCATACAAGAACAGACGATTAGGTCTAAATAAAATAACATGGACCTCATGAAGTCCTCCAGTCCCGGTTGACCTTACTGCCTTCATCCAGGCCTTGTTTTTCTCCAGAGGGAGCAGGGGAATACCGGTTCTAGCCAGGGACAGCCCACAAAATGCCTTCTCTTATTCCCATCTCAGCCCAGGGTGGCAGCCCCTTCTGTCCAGCCACGTTGGCCACAGGAAACATCAGCATTTCCCCATTCTGCAAGCGTTCCCTTCACGTTCCCTCTGGGACACCAGGAATGGAGATCAGTGAAGGGCAAAACTGTTCCTGGGATTATTTCCAGAATTACTACCTAATGTGTATTTTCAGAAGGAGGTGCCCGTGGGTGCACTTCCTCTCTGCAGTGTGTGAAATCAGCTACGTAGCAGACACTGAGAAGGGAATGCACAAAGCGTTAATAAAGCACATTGAAGCTCGCTCGAATTGAGGTGATAGGACTGCACTGCCAGCTGGCAGTCAGACAGTCTGGCAGTGTCAGAGGTCTTCGTGTCTCCTAATAAGAGAGAAAGCAAAGGCTAGATGTAACCTCTCTGGAGCAGTATCTGATGTGACTGGTGGACATTTGGCTAAATGTTCATGATGCCTTTTTAGCCAAGATTTCAAAATGCAAATGCCAGGTACTGTATCTCACAGCAGATCAAGCTGGAAATTGCATCTCCACGTATTAAACAGCCAAAATACCTAAGAAAATTCTAGGTCAGACTACAACACAGATTTAGATGTACAGATGAAGTACATGAAACATGACAACACATACAGATGCTAACTAGAATAAAACTGCCAGAGTTTAATTGGTTGGCAGTCAGTGTGACTCTAGGCAGAAATAGCTGCAGATTGTTCTATATTGTGCAAGAAAGGAAAGCAGCAAAACCAAGCATACAAAAGCAGATTTGCAAAATGAAAGCCCAGAAACATTTCCAGCTACAACTGTAAATCTGGATACAATAATTTATTAGTAACACTGAAGAAATTAACTGAATGATAACAGTTGTAATACCAGTAATGACAACATACTGAAAATTCAGAGGAAACCAGGTAATGCCTGACGAAGAATAACAAAGCCTTACCACGACCCCAGTATTCCTCACTTCCACAGCACAACAGGCTAAGGAAACAACACTCCCACCTTTCCACGCAATCAGTTCCTGCCATGCCTGCCACCATATGCAGCACATCCCGATGAAGCAGGATTTTATTCTAGCTTAGTGAAGCTGTGCTGTAATGAAAGAGAGGGAGAGAGAATATGAGATCAAATGATGAGCTCGGCAAGCCCTGGCAGGAGTTACTGGGCTTAAATAAAAGCTTGGAGGTTAGGGAAGAAAAGAGAAGGAGTTCAGAGAGGCAGGGCTGTCTATCTTCTTTGAGTAGTACCAAGGCATTCAGGCCACTTCTGCTTCCTGGCAGTGCCTACCAAATATTTAAGTTAGCACACTTTTTAGCATCCTTAGTATCTCCCCTTTACTTCCTTCCTTCCTTTCCTCCTGTTTTCCCTAGAATAATTGGTATTTCACTCTTTTCACCTTTTGTTTCACTTTCCCTTTAAATTTTCAGTAGTGCAGACTGATCCTAAAGGGAACTGCCTTGCCAAAGAGCATTTAGGCCAAGCTTGACTCTGCATGAGTCTATCCTTTTGCTGAGCAGGCTGAGTGAAATCAGAAAAAAACTCACTGCACAAAAGAAGAGAGTCACTGGTAAAGGCAGCTTTAAGTCAATAAAACTACTTGTGAATAGAGCAAATATTTTTGGCCAAAGGAAGAAAAATATTCTGCATAGCCTAAGAATGAAAATACTACATCAAATATTTAAATTGGTCTAATATTTTAAACAGGGTTCCAAAATTTAATGAAATAAAACATGTTTGTTGACTAAGATACAACTTTGTATCTTTTAGTTTTACACTTGTCCACTGACAAAAACCTCTGCTTTCCACAAATGAACATTGCAAGTCAATGTTGTAACACAGAACTCAAAAAGCTGTTCAGCTTCCTTTATCTGTCATATGAGCTGCCCACACACTGAGGATGATATTGTCCTTAGAATTCATTCAGCTGTTTCATGACATAAAATAATACAGTTTTTTCCTGACATAAGTTGACAAATACTATCAAGAATTCAAACAGAAAGGGCTTCTGTTATTATAAACATCCTCCCACTGACCTTTAGATGTTGCTGGTCTGGTGCTGAACTAAAATTAATTCTTAGCTTTACCTATCTATTCCTCATCTTATTACAAATCTGATTTACATATCATTTCTACCTAAATATAGTTTTTATTGCTGAGATTATTAAGCACTATTTCCTACAATTACCTCCGTAACATCTACATAGACATGTTACTTTAATTTTTGAAGATCTAGGTCAGGCCAACAGAATCTTCAAGCTGGTACCTTCAAGTGAAAATAAATGCAGCCCAAAGAACTACGAGCCCCTACTTAGAGCTACACACTGTCTGAGCATTGCCACTGTTTGATAAAGGGTGTCACAGCAGCTTTGCCTGCACCGAGTTGAGTTACTGAGTGATCCACGAATGACAGGACAACGCAAACAGGCCTTGAGAGTAACGAGCCATGGCCAGTAGAACAACACTGCTAAAATTAAATATAATGAGCCGTGGTAGGACTTGTGGGTTAACAAGTGACAGGAGAACACCTAAAATTGTTGGAACGTTGTACCATTGCTACCAGCACGATAATTTGATCAGCAGTCTGTGCTGACACTTGCATATTGAAAAACCTGGAGGAAGGTACAGAGCTGGTGTGCAAATACCCGTCACCTCATTGAAACAAAGTGCGCACGATAGAACAGTTACAGACTGAGCTGCCACTGGAACCTTCCACTGAGACAAGTCAGAGCAACTGTCCTGCTTGAGTGAACCTCCTTGCTGGGGCAATATCTGGGGCAGATCCCAGGACTCTGCATAAGTGTTTCTGTTTGAAACTTCTCCAGTACAGTCTAACATTTACTTGGTCCACTTACAGAACACAGCTCGACAGTGCCATGCTGTTCAGCGTGCCTTTTCCCATGGGGAAAGAGGAGGCCAGAGGACTCTTCACACTGAGGCATGTGGTTTGGCCAATGAACCCTTCTGCTGCTTCAGTGCTATTGCTGCCAGATCTCCAAACGATTAAAGTGACAATCTCATTGCTGCCAAGTTGGGGTCACTGGGAACTACTCAAATCAGAGGCATGTGGCTGGTAAAGGCTCTTGCATCTTTGCTCACAGGACTACCAAGAAATGAAAGTGGAGAATACTTTGAAATCCTTAGATTGTTAAAACATAAGCACTTACAAATTCACAGACAGCTTTCAGCAAATAATCTTGCCTTTTCAAATAGCACTGCAGATATCATAGCAATGAACCCACCAATGTAAAAATGCACCCACTGTTTATCAAACCATTTGCTGACCACTGAACCAAACCTGCTTTTCATGAAATATTTATAATCAAGAAATTATGCAAGTTGGCCTATTTTTTAGGTTTTGCAATAAGCCTAGAACTGAGATCATGGTAGGATAAATCTTCTGATGCTCCAGGTCAGCTGTGAAGTGAACCACAGCAGAACTACAGCTTTGTAGTACCATCACAAGCCATTTGCCATTTCATCTGCTTTCAGCGGTGGAGAGCTGAAGTTACAAGTTCCATTCAGTTTTGCTGGTAGAGGTACATAGATGTTGCTAAAGCACATCCATGCTCATTACCATGGAATCAGGCTTTAATAGGGAAAACAAAACCCAAACAAACAAGCAAACAAAACCCCCCAGCAATAAAACGCAAAACAAAAAACCCCATTAAGCACCTGGTCTGTAAAAAGAAAACATACCACTTTGCACACAACTAAATCCCTGAGAAAACCACTCTGTCCCGAAGTTCAGAAGGCTTCTTAGAAAAAAAAAAAAATTCACAAATACCACTCAAACATTTCAGGAAAAATCCTTAAACTTGCTAGTAAAAACTTAAACTCACAATAGTCAGTGATGCATCTTCTTCTCTGAGAAAGGCAGAGACAAAGAGTACTTCTCCAAATTGAAAAGCTGTCTAAGCATAGACATCTTGGTCTTATTACTGTCCAAAGCTTCATCATATTGCACATACTAACAGCCTAAACTTCCACCTTCTGAAAATCCGGATTACTGTTGGATTCTTGCACTATAGTTTCTTCCTAGCAAATGTTAACTCACTAGGGAAATTATTATCCTGGGAAATATTTCTGAAACACTAAGAAGCATGATCTGCTAGGTATAATTTTGACTATAAGGCTCAGAAGGCCCAAATGATGGCAAGCCACTAGGAGTAGGCACCAGACTGCTTTGCTTTATCAAGAACCCTGAACTAAAAGCATGGCCAAGGATGCTTAAGAAACATTACTGAGAAAAAATTTAATGTCTCTGGGCTTCTGGCAGACTGTTCCAAGCCCAGGAAGCAAATGAGATTTTTATTTCTTTTTAAGGACCGTAATTTTGGATTGGGCTCCCAAATCTTTTTATGTATCCAGATTTTTATCTTATTTTGTGCAATCCCAGCACCCAGTACGATTTGGTTAGGAAAGTTTTCAGTGTCCTCCCACGGAGATCCAACACCTCTCAGTGCTACTACACTCAGTGTCAGCCAAAGAAGGGAACAACTCTGCAAAGGCCTGGAATTACCTAAACAGTTGTTATATGCAAATTCCCAGTAGAAGGGAGGCAGTGGCATGTATTGCCAGTTTTTGGAACAAGCAAATCATCTGATGTAAACAAGAGCCTCACTAGAGAGCTACAGTGCTCCCTCCCCCAGGCTGAAAAGCAAAATATCTGCCATATTCATAAATCCCAGATAGCCTGTGAATCCCAAGAGCTACTCTGAAATGAGTTTCCACCTTCACAGGAACTACATTATTCAAAGGACCTCGCACTTCTAATTTGTCATTGTAATGTGTTCTTCAATACCTTGCACTGACATTGTGTAATTTGACAGTGTTACATGAATTGCTCTCCCAGGACGAGTTATCCAGTATTATTCCCAGAGCCGTTAGTTTCACTGCTGAACATGGCCACTCTCACCAGAAGGACAGAGGATGTAGTTATTGCAGAATAATTATTTCCATATTGGTTAATTTTGTTATAGAGAGTAAAAGTGGCCTCACTAAAGCTTAAGCAACCTCCACCACCCCTCCTCTCTCTGACTGTCTCTTAAAACAAAGCTGAAACTGCTGAGACAGCAGTGATCAAAATTTATCATGTTCTGCAACAAAATGTTCTATTGCTGAAAAGTCTTTGGGGATGACACTACTCTTTCTCATAAAATAGCACCTAAAAGACTTCTTACAGTAGCTTCAGAGACTAAAGTAAAGACTTAAACCCACACATTGACAACAAATCACCACTGACCATCAGCCACACTCAGCACAAGGCTAAAGTGCTTTACTGAGCAAGGACCAAGGAAGAGAACAGATCTGAGGCCAGTGAAGGAACAACAGGGGTGACAAAACACATACATCGAGTTTGGCACATCAAGGGACTTGCTCTTTATCTGGAATATGCTGTACTCTTCACCCGTATTTCTCTTCAAATAACACCCTGTTCTAACACAGAGCTCTGATTTTAGTTGGGTTTGGTTTTTACAGCTGTTATCCACAGATTACCCTGACAATGACTAGACAAACAATGTTATCACACATACGTCCCTTAGAGCATATTTTAACATCGTTTAATTAAGAATAGAGGAACATCGATCACTGCAATCAGTGAGAAGTGCAACTCATTAGGCCAGACTACTATGGATGGGGGAAAAAAAACCTGCCTATAAAACAGGCACTTAGCTATTTGATTGTGTTTTAAAAATACCAAAACTCTGACTATACAAAAATTACTGATAACAAATTTGGCAGATACACAGACATTTCAAAAGAACAGCAGTCAGAATAAAGAAGTGTGTCTTCTAAGCAAAGTAGTAGGAATTTTCATTACACTAGAGTTACAAAATTATAGCTCAGTTCCCAATAATGCAGTGTGCTTCTCCCTCTGCTGGAAAATCCATCCTACTGCACAATCCAAAAACTATAGAAATGAAGTATTACTGTAATTACTATAATTACTTCTCTGACTCCTCCTGCTGGGAGAGGTCAAGACTTAAACCTAAACACAGCTCAGTTTTGTTTCTGGGAATGCTGCTTTGCCTCAATAATTTAATTTGGGTAAGCACTTCATTTTTGTGAATGACTTGCAATCTGAAGTAAAGTTACTCGTTAAACTTAGTTGATGACAACTTTAAAAATTAACCTGCTTTAATTTTCATGGTTAGTGCATAAGTTTTTTCCTTTCAGGCAGGTTGGTGTTTTTTTCAGAAAGGAGGGAAGGAATGCTGTATTTGAGCAAAATTCTATAAATCTATTGTTTCTCAAAGTAGAGAAAACTATTTACTAAGATGAAGAACTGGTGGAATTAGTTGCACACTTTTCACAACTAGCATAATTCATGCCACTACTTAACAAAGAACAGAGGTTTCCCTACATTATTGAAGTACAGAGGTTTAGGGGTAAACATGTGCAAGCAAACCTCGGTACATAGGAAATACATATGCATACATTAATTTTTTAAGACACATCTATGCTACTGTAAGAGTCTCCTGCCAAAATGCAACTGACAGACAGGGATGAATTTGGGTTGGATATGTATCCAGATTCAAACTATTCTAATGTTCTCAAAAACCAATTACCAAAATTCCACTCAAGTCATCAGAAGAACAATCAGAGAAGGAACAAACAACACATCAAAAAGCAATTCCTTAAGTGCACACTTATTTTGTTTAATAGCTACATCATATACTTTAGGATGACAGTCTTCAACTTAGTTATCCAAATTGCATCGTGATGGAACCCATTTTCTGAAAGTAACAAACTGTAATGAGCTTTACAAAACAGTAGCCTACTTGCAAGTCAAAAAAATAAGATCTTATTAAATGGAAGAGTAGTCCCCCATGAAATTCCAAGAACTGCTTTCCATCAGCAAGGCCTAATTCAGAGACCCTCCTGTGCTGAGTCTCCTGTGGGGAAAAAAATAACAATAATAAAGCAAATTATTAACCTTCCAGCTCTACAGTACTGTAGACCCTTTGGCTGGCACCTGGGGTTACTGGTATGAAGCCAGCTGAGACAAAGCCCACCATCTACCACACCTGTTGATGAGAGGTTAAAAGGGCAGGAGGAGTTTGGCCCTAAGAGACAAACACTTTCAGTTATTTTCACCTTTCTCCACTCTCACTATTGTCTACTTTCCACCAAAAAAGAAGCAGGACATAAATTCAAGCTGGATCAACACACATCTTGTTACAATCCCAAGTCTCTGGACTGGAGATAAACCTGAAAACCACTTATAAGGCAAAAGTGTCATACTTTGGGAGCCCAAAGCTTTTTGCGTGCCCCGACCCTTGCTCAGTCTGTGGGTATCCAGCACACACATCCTGGGTTCCTCCTGCTGAGCTGTGCCAGTGCTGCTTGTGGGGACTCAGCTGAAACCAGGTAAAACACCTTCATCTCTGTCCCAGGGGCCCTAAAACGGAAATGCTTGTAGCCTAGCAATGACCATCAAACGCTACAAAATTACATCTTCAGCCTGCCAGACCCACTGGTGATCCCTTGCAAGTGGCTGGTCCCCACAAGGCACATGAAGTAAGCAGTGCTGAAGACTGACAAACAAGCTCCCCCCAGAACAAACACGTGGCAATTCCACAGAAGTTCCTGTGGACATCCAAGAATCTCGGCATCTTTGCAATTACTACTTTTTCAACCCAGGCAAGGCTCTTAAGTACGTGTTTCAAACTGATGACTTCGGAAATAACGACGGACTGGAAACAAGAAACAACAACAAACGAAAGGGTGTTCACATACTCATTCAACTCAGAAAAAATAAGTAGGGGAACTTAAAAATTAATGCAGAAGATCTGAAAATTGAGATAACAGATCAACAGAAACGTGCAAAGGAAATCAAACCAGAGATGAACAGGAAGGAAATTACCCTGCAAATTTCACACACAGCTGCACAATGTTAAAACCAGAAACCTGTGAGCAGGGGATACTTCTGTAGAGCTGTTTCAGAGCAAATCCCAGCTCTGGAATGCAGTACCTCAGGGATTAGAATTTTTAAGTTTTAATTTAAAGACTGTAAGACAATACAGTATTTTCTGCCACTTTCAAATGTGATCACAAAAGATGTTTCTATAGCTGCTCTTCGGGGCAGTCTCCTTGTTCAAATGAAATCCCCACAGATTTGTTCAAGTAAGGTATTAGACTGGGAATAAAAACTCATTAAACAATATAAGTGCTTTGGCATTAAAAATTGCATTAAGCTGCTATACATCTCTGACCAAAATGTGAATAAAGCCAAGAGCAAAAAAGGGTACTTAAAAGAGTAGCTGGGAAACATGACTGGTCCAAGCATGGCCTGCATTCACCACACGGTGTCTCTCAGCTACACTGACCTAACAACTGTCACAAGGAAAAAACAAAAACCAACGAGCTACTTCTTCAAATGAACAGCACTGAGGATTTTTCATGGAATGTTTACTGAGCCCGCCAATGAAATGCAGCACTTTTTATAAAAGATAAAATAAATTAAAAATCTACTCAGTGCTCCCTTGCATCTGATTTGCTTTTTCTGATAACCTGTTCCCATATATTGCTTCAAGGTTTTGCCATTTAAAAAACAAAAAAATCAATTATCCTTCAAACCAATCTTTTTCAGATTTGTACAGATCTCCTCCTCAGCAATCTGAACATTTCCTGTAGATGACCTTTTTTAAAGGGTTTTATCTTGAAGCACAGCCAGGTGGCCACCAAATTAAAAACGGATGGTCACTTTTAACTTGGGCTCTTTTTCCAAGGATTCTTTGTTGGAGGACATAGAATAGCCATCAGTTATTAGCACTTTAATCCATTTAACAAACCTATATAAGCATTATTTTTATTACAAGTATGATTCTTCTCAAGAGATTGTTATAGTGGCAGCTCTTCCATTCAAATAAGTAACAATTCAAAATGTGTATTTCAGTCACAGATTCTGTGAAACAATATTTTTAGAGCTTTTAATAATTTCTGGGTTGATGACAGAAATTAAAGTATAAAAAACACAGTCCTATCAAATGACTAATCAATTTTTTTTATTGAAATAGTCCTTGGATCAAGGTTCAATATAAAAAAATCTGCTGAGATTTTTCCTAATATCATTTTAAGAGGTGTTACAATGGACCATAAAAATACATCACATTAATGGATTTTGTCCTACCAATAAGTACTTGTCAACAGTTTCAGTAAGTATTTTAAAATACAAGAAATTATTTGCTGAATCTCTTCTTTAATAGCAGAATATCTATAAATGTTACCTTAATTGCAAGTGCCATCATTTTGCTTCCCGTGCTACATTTTCAAATCTGGATATATTTTTTTCCATAAAAGCACCTGTGCACTCAGCTCCTAGACCCATGCTGGGTAATTCTCTGACTAGGTACCTGTCTACATCTCATATTTTCTTTTCATAATGTGCACAGAAGAAACTCAGAACCAGCAGCAGGGCTTATTGCATAATTATTAACTCCAGTAGGAAATTTTGTATGCATGAACAGCTTTGGAAGTTGAGGGTTTTTTTAAGGACTATTTCACATCTAAATCCTGAGGTTGATTTTTATTTTTAATTTCATCGCAGCATATTTAGTTAGAATTTACTGCTGTGTTTTATAAGTGCTAATATTTCCTTTTAAAAAATATATAAACCTGTGATTTTATAACTTACCATGCTGGTTCATTTTGAAAAATATATATTAAATGTAAATAAGTACCTCAGCAGTCTCCCGCACTGACTGCTATTGTTTGGGAACAGTTTCTATACATCTGAAATTAGAGATACTATTATTTGTAATAAACACTTGGCTAAGTTTAACCCAATCTTTTCCTGAATTGTTCATGTTGAATATCATTAATTTGAGCAACTATTAACTGTGAATAATGAATGAATATTTGCACGAATAGATGTGAGCCAAAAGGTTGATTAAGAATTGTGTGCTTTTCATTCTTTCCCTTTCAGAACGGTGTAATTTTTATCTAACTTGCCCCTTGACAGTATGATTTATTCTTCTGAATTCAGAGTGATAATAAGAAAATAGTTTCAAAAAAGGTAACCAAACCACGTTCAGTGCACATATGGATTTTTTTCTTACAGTAAGGACTGGAAACTCCTGTATCCAAAGGTAGAAATAACAAATAGAAATGCCCTATCCAAGCCCAAACCAAACAGCTGTTTAGAATTCAAATGAATTTGAAAAGCCTGTGTTGTACTCCATCCATTTGGTTCACGTACCACATTTTTTCTAAGCATCACTTTTTTTAGGCATGGGGATGAAATTTTGTAGACATTCTCTATATCCAAAAATGAAGTCTGGCCAAGAAAACCTCCATCTCACTGCCTCAGCCATTTTCTTTATCTACCTGCTAATGCCAAGAAACTGTAAACACTTCTCTACAGAAAAATACAACCTTGGATCCTTGGTACCAACCTCGTCACCTCTGCTGGCTGGCACCTGTGTCTAGTACTCCAAAAAAAGTAACAACACCTCCAAACTATGTTCTGAGTGTCATTAGTTAAGACTTAAAATTTTGGTAAAGTCTAACCAATTCTTGAAATAACCCACAACTTCCTTATAAAGAAGTTATTCAGACGATGCCACTCAGATGTGTTTCTGTTTTTGAGAGAAAGTGGTTGCTGCAGAAATGCTGTTGAAAGATGCTTAACTCCTCCTTGCAGTTGTTCCTCTTCACACTCATGTTCCTGTATTTCTTACATTGGCTTCTGTGAATGCAGATTCGGTTGCCAAAAGTCTCTTATGCACATTGCATTCTTCCAAATAGCTGAACCCAGTCAAGAATTTTAAACACGTCTCCTCAGCTGAAGGTTTTTCATACAAAAGGAAAAGAATTTCCCTTGTCAGTTTATTGAAATTTTTCTTATCAGTCACAATTTGAGAAGAGAAAGACTCTTATTTAGGGTCATTAAAATGTGATTTAAGCTTACAAAGCGCACACACAATCAGCCAGAGCAAATCATGTTATTTCATTAATGGAGATAAGTCCATGTTGCCTAGACTGAGAGCTGTTCTCCAGTACAAGCTCTGCCTTGCAGCTAAACTCTCTGGATAAGGCAAAAATATTTAAGTCCACAAAACTCATGGCCTCCACACATCCATACACTCTTCTGGTGATGTCAACTGAATCACAGCAGGCAGATATTTCATTTAGAAAGATGTCCCTCGAAAGATCTGCCAAGCAGATAGAATTTGTACACAGCCAGGCCAGAGAGAGCCTTTGTAACCAAGAGATGTCCCACTGAACACTGAAATCCTGTTGCTGTCCCTGAGAAGCAGTGTATCCTGCTGAGGTGTGCAGCCATACTGTCACACTTGATTTCTCCCTTACCCTTTGTCTTTAAGCGGCTCCCACAAAGCACCGTTTTTTCAGTAAAACTGCCGTTGTGAACAGGAGTCCTCACATTTGCAAGCTAAAGGCTGGGAGCCTCAGGCCACGCCTGTGTGAAAGAAATATGCCTCATAACAACTACGTTAATGTTGCCACACTGGAACACACAGACACGCTACACCTTCACAAGTTCTGCTCACACCAGCTTGATTGTATCCGGCAGCAAAACAAGACACATTGTGAAACTGCACCAAGAACTGCTAAAACACAGAATAGGATTAAGATACCGAGTTTTTAGAGGTTTGGAGCCGACTGACTATGACTGTCTATTAAGTTTCATAGCCTGAATATACTCAACTGAATACATGCTCAGTACTTTAAAAGTAAAAGAGGATTAAGTAACTCAGCCTCCTTCAGAATATTCTTAATTCCAGTCTCCTCAACAAGACTATACTGGTAACATGAGAGGTATCAGACATCACAAAGAACTATAAGTTAAATTTTTAATTTTGCTTTTCTAAGTGGTGTTAATAAGAACAGATGGTGTTGCTTTTCTCACAATATTCTGTCTTGTTTAGAAAGTACAGGCTACGTTTGCTGCTTTGTAAGTAACTCTGAATCTGATACCCTGTTTCCCAGCATTATTTTTCTTATTCCATGTTGACTGGCCCTGTCAGAGCACTGCAATCTGCAGAGCAATCTCCATGCTCATGATTAAATAGCTCCTCATGGTATTATTCATTTCTCTGGGAGACATGATAAATATATGCTGTAGTCAAAGGCATGAATCTGAAAAAACCATGATATTTGAATATTTCAGCTCAAGTCTTGATAAAGTAAGACAGATATAAGAAAATCAATCCCATGCTGGTCTCATTTCAATTTCATGGATTCTCCTCTGCAATCATAAAGCAGAGTACTGGCCAATCTGAATGGAAATATTACCTGTTCTAAAATGATCAAGATTATACAGAAATGGACAGTGAGGGCAATAGATACTGTATGCTCAAGAGACAAACTTTGAGATCTTAGTGACTTTATGGTTTATGGTCAGTGTATTTTGCTGCTTTTTTCAAGACATGAAGTCAGTCCCTTCACAACAACAACAGCATCTCTTGTGAAACAGCTGCTGAAAAAAGCAGCCGTGCTCTCTGAGATTGCCCTTAGCATCTCCTAAAAAGGGACTAGCACACTGCCAGGCAAGTCTTCCCTAACTGTAGTAGGATTTTATTCTATAAAAATCAATGAAAACATACTTTCTCTTCCATAAATCCACCCTCTACCCCCCCTCAGTAAAAGATTCATTTTCCTTTCTCAGTGAAAGAGAAGGCACAGTTCAATCAAGCCCTGAACACTGCACTGACCTGGCTCCTTTAGAAAATACTGTCTCTAGGCTTTAGTATATTTTCCAAGTCAGGGAAACACTGATATTACCATTTTGTATAGGAAGAACAGACATATGTAGAACTATAAAACTTGCCCAAGTACGTTTAAAACTAAGAAACTGAAGCCAAGCTTCCTTCATGAAGTTTTCCCTCATCATATTTTACATCATCCCCTAGTTGTACATAGAGAGGCTCATAAGCTGAATTTCTACCTGCATTAGATTACCTTCCCCCCACCCCAACTCATAGTTTTCTTTTTTTTTTCCTTCAACTTTCTAAAGCCCACAAGGGTACTAACAAGAGATGTGTTACCTTTGCTGTCTGACCCTCCACATCCTCTGCTGGAATAACTGTCCTTGTGACCATCCATATTTAGGAGAGTTATTTCCGTGTCTGAGTTTTTGGACAATGCTCAGACCTTCTGCTACAGGTTGTATCAAAATAATTAATCCTAAGGAATTTAGCAGGACTGACTTCAGGAGCAGGTTTTGCTCATGATTAAGGCAACAAGTTGAAACAATAAAAAGACAAATCGTTTATAACCTATAAATTTCAAAACATGTTACAAACATTAACCAATTTCTAAATGTCTTTGAAAAACAACACATCAAGTCCTAGTAAAACAAGCAAGGTACAAAAGAGGAATGACAATAATCTAAAACAGTACGGCAAACTTTCTATAAAGACTTACCTAAGCCATAGCAGAAGAGAAGAATAAGTCATGTAAATACAGTGTACTATTTAAAATGTGAAATAAACGGGGGAGGCAGAAAAGAGAAAGAAAGAAGGAAAAGGAGTGCATTCCTTACAGCACAAAAGCCATTTGCATCGTCATGAAGTCTGTGATAAAATGAGAACCATTTCATAAGAGGTTCGAAATGCTTCCCCCTCCCCCCTTCATTCCCTTTACTTAATTACTCAAATTTTTGAGTTTAAAGTACAGGCAGAATATACACCCAAGGCCCACAGACTTCAAACAGCTTTTCCATAGGTTCTCTGAGCTCCAGCTTTCCTAAGAGAAAAAGGCTTAGAATAAACATCATGTTTATTAGCCCATAACCAAATATAACCACTGGGTGTCACTGATGTTCTATAAAAAAGGCAGAAAGTTATTGCATTTCAAACTTATTTTCTGGGGGAAATATTGCCACATGCCTTGGCAATCCCCAAGCTTTCATAAAATACTCACATATTTAGGAGCAGCATTAAATTTAAACAGATGACTAAAAGGGAGTACAGGATCTTGGGAGGTCTGTGTTTCCCTGAGAATCAATAGCATCTCTGCCTCAACTCTGACTGAATGGGATTCAATTTAGCAAGAGACAAAATCCTGCCATAGAACAACAATACACGAAAGCAACTGTTTCTATGCAGTCACTCTGAGAACAGAACAACCTCATTAATTGGTGTCAAGCAGAACAAAGCCAATGTGTTCCTTCAATTAAAAAAAAAAAAAAAAATCAACAGATCTCTTGTTATCAGTTTTTATCAACTGATACTAAATTCCAGCACTGGCATGAACTATTCATTGTGCTTTGTATATTGTGTGATTGATCTGTGAGGTTCTATAAACTAGTTTGTTTTTTTTTTTTGCTGCCAGTAAATTAACTTTCCACGAGCAATTCTCTATTTTTGTCTGAATAAAGCAAATAAATTTAAAGGATTTCCTTTCATCTTGTTTAGGGAAGGGGTTTGTCAAGTATAAAATTGGCAGCTTTCTAATTACTTAACAAAAGATATGTAAACAACAAATCATTCAGGACAAAAATCAATCTTTTTTAAATGTATTCACTGTAAAATAAGATATAGTTTCTGGCAGAGTAGAACTATATTTAACATTCAGTTTTCTAAGTGCAATCCCTAAATAATTCCTTCAATTCTGTATTGGAAGGATCAGCTGTGAAAACGTCATTTCAAGTCTAAAACTACTGCAGTTTAGGCGCTTTCTTTTCTCATAATTCTGATTTCTATTCTCTTTGATCTTTTCAGTCAGTAAAGGCAGAGCATCACCCATTCCCTTGATTCTTGAAAATTGATTATTATTCAAAATGAATCACTTCTCTACTTTTTTCACAATCGTTTGAGAACACATTAGACATAAGGAATAAAAAAATGCCACGCTGACAACAATACTCTTCAGCATAGTTTTATGTCATCACTGGTGGTTCCGTTTCTTTCATGCATCATTCCAAACTGCTCAGATCCTACTTCAAAAAGGTTTGCCTTTATGAAAACGTTATGAAAAATGTGCTGACTGACGGAAGACAATGTTTCTTTCCCTTTCCTCTACGATTTAATTGTAGCACCAGATAGTTAAAATATAACCCTATAGGGCCATAACTACCCAACACACATGTAAAGTATTTGTACCCCTGTATGTCACTGCCTCCTTCTCCAAGGAGCATCATTCACTCCGAGAAACCCTGTGAGGTGACACAAACAGAAACAGCCTGCTCAAAATGAAGCACAGGCGTGCCAGCAAAGTTACCTCCCAATTTTTCTCCATACTAGTATTTTTCATTAGATATTAAAATATTTTGGGTATGTTTCTATTACAAGGAAGAGATACATATGTATGTTTAAAGAAAATACAGATCTATAGATACATATCTGAAGGACATTTGTATGAGACAGGGAATGATCCTGGAATGATGTAAGTAGATGTAGGCCGGTCAAATACAACAAAGTGGCGCACATTGACTAAGGTCAAAAGTAACTCTTTGGCACAGACTCCCTAAATACATTTTTCTTGATTAGAGTATGAAGAAAGATACGCTGAGATCAGAAAAATTACTTTATAACTGAAGGTTCTCTGGCATCTCTCTGTTCCAAAACAGCAAAACCCACATACTTCTGGTAAGAAAGAGAGCTAAAAGCCTGGCTGGTACCCATAGAGAAAGCTGAAGGTCTTGTCTCCCTCTTGAGACTGAGGAAGGCAGAAATCTTCCATAATCAGTTTTTGAAATAGAAAGCCCTATACCTGAAAAGGTGATTCTGACCGTGTAAATGGCAATAGCCTTGTGTATTCTATGGGGTTTGTACTTTCCCTTTTACAGGTGGGAGAGGAGTTGTTTTGCAACCATCTGTGCCCCTGGATATTTTCTTTAACTTACAAAAGCTCATAAAATGTCTGAAAGGCTTCTGTTGTGCCTCTCTAGACACCCATTCTGACAGGATATGTCCTTCCTGGCACATAACACATTATATGGTGTTGCCTCCAAGGATGCTTAGTCATTTTTCTAAGGCAGCTACCAGAGTATTCCTTGGGAAACTATTCTGATCTATTTCTCAGAATTGCTACTTACTAATTACTAACAAGGAGGGACAAATAAGAACTTTGGGACACTAAACTGGAAACTGAAGAGTAAATGTTTGAGAGCAGAACTGAGAGCAAGGCTATACAAAGGGCTTACGTTTTTGTGGGGGTTTTTGGTTGGTACGGACTACCAGGATAGCACCTGGCAGATCTTGCCCTCAAACAGTTACTAGAGAAAACAAATCCAGCATTGTTCCAGCCTTTCCTCGTGCCTTTTTTTCAGTTCTTCTCCTGGATATTCCACTCCTGGGCTAATCTTCCTACTGCTTGTTCCAAAATGGGAAGGAGAGAATTTAATGAAAGTGAAAACTCATTTCTCTTTTAGTCAGTTACTGTAATCACAAGAAAAACGTAGTGAATATTTTGATATTTTTAGCAGGTATGTTAGGTTTTTGAAATAGAAGATTTAAGGTCTGCTGAACACTGAGACAAATACAAGCAAAAAGAATTTACAATCACACCTCACTGGGCAAAGTAACCAGGCTGAAAAGTAGCATCATGGGATGTTCCCTCACATCCAGCATCACATCTGGAGAGGCCAATGGTGGTTCCTACCACTGGCTGGAGCAATGAGTCAGAGGCTCCTCAGTTGCCATGACAAATATTTTACCAAATGAATCACAGAACTTACTCACAGCCAACGCCATCTGGCAGAGTTCTGAAACACCAGTGGTTGTAATACCTTATGGATACAACCCTTTCTAAATACAGCAGCAAAGACTATTTCGCTTCCCACTACATCCAGGTAGCAACTGAAAAAAATCTGAGGCATAGGCAAAAAACACTCAAAACATACCTGTGTGTTTTTGCTGCTCTTTCTGCAGTAAGTGCACTGTTCTCGCCAATTAAAAAAAACAAACAAGGAAAACCACAACCAAAAAATCCTACACTAAAACCCAACAAATTAATCACACTGTCTGCACTGGCTTGTCATTTTTTCTCCCACTCCCATCCTCCCATCTGCTCAGTTGCACTCAGCTGGAAATAAGAGAAAAAGCCAGCAACATTCAACCATTCTGTTCCTGAAGCTGGAGCAGTCAAGAGACCAGAGTTTAAAAATGGACTCTCATTGTACTTATGGTTTTCAAAATGCAGTAGCAAATTACATATATATTGTATATATATGTCTTTTACCACCAAACAACCAAACAAAAAAAATCACAATTCTATCACCAGGTGAACATGACTAGAAAATGACTGAACAGAAGTGCAGATAAAAGGATAATTCCCTTAGGCCTTTGGGCTCTATAGTGAAAAATACATTAACTCTCTAACATCTTTTCTGAATTAAAAAAAGAAATATTAGAGTCACTTTAAATCTCTGAAGTTGGAACTGGAAAAGATTCCTGGTGGTTTTGCAGCATCAGCTCCCAGGTCTCCCAAGTTACCCACCTTAGGTGGTTGTGGTGGGGAAAACATTTCAGCTCAGCGTCTGATACTCCCAAATACTAAAAATAGTTATTACTTCACAGTCCTTTGAGTTTTTAAATTCCTGCTCCGTAGTTGTTCTGCAATATTTTTCAATAAAATGTTTTGTTTTTCTTCAGAACAGGGATTCCATTCAACAGGCAGTTCTTCACTTTAGTACAACTGCACAGATGGAAAATTTACACTGGTGCTATAGGTCTGAGCATTCAAGCATCAAATTAAGCTGTATAGACCCTAATGAATTACTATATAACTGGATTGCAAAGTCAATTATTTATATCTACTGCATTTCTTGGTCATGGCAAGACCAAAAAATTTCATCTTTTGCAATGCTGACCCATCTCTCCTAAGCATCTCTCTTTTCTATGTTTTATTCATTTATTTATTTAGGACCAAGACATACTGGGAATAATTAATCTTTGTGCTGGCACTGGGCCCAGTTCAAGAACCAAATGGAAACCACTTTGCTGCTTTTGACTACTTTGACTCTTTGATACAAAGCAGGCCAAATTCAAGGTTGACCTAATCTACTACTTGCAGCAACAGCTGAGAAGGACTGTGGTGCTAGTGGCAAAAAAACTGTTGGAAAACACAGCAGTTCCTCCTGGATGTCTCTTGCTCCAGGGAACCCCAGAGAGAAGAGGCAGAAGGTAAGAGGCAGCAACTATTTTTCTCATTACCAGCAAAATGTTGACAGATTCTTTAGCTAAGTAACAAACGTGGCAGCAATTGTAATTATTCTATTTGATCTGCTTAACTCTAAAAATCAAAATATAGACTGTCTGATAACTATGACTACCAGGTTATTCTGAAATGATCCCTCGTGGGTGGTTACCTTACCAAAAAGATGTAAAAAATACTCTATGATCCACATAACAGACTGCCTGTCCTGCTGCCTGCATCACTGCATTTATGTATTTGCTGGAATTGAAAAAAAATCAATGTTGATGAGATACAGAAGAAAGTATTTATGTAGATGAGGCTCCTTTGCTAAAATTTATAACATCCATGGAATTTCTAAACATTAAGAACAAAGAGACCTTGACCTGAATTCAGAGATAATAAATATTCAGACAAAAAAACAAAAGCAAGTTTTTCCACAAGGAAAATGATACAATTTTCTGCTCCTCTTAATGCAGCAAACATTTGGGAACAGATGGCAGCAGATCTGTGTGATGCAGTGGGCAGCATTTCCATATCACGCTGCTGGCAAACATCACCACCACTTAACTCATTTGCTCCTGTGCACACCCAGAACACACAGACACATTCCTACCCGTCAGAGGTGCTCGGCACATCCCACTCCAGAGTGAGGAGTGCTGAGTTCAACCTTCTCCTTGTATTATACACAAGGAACACGGAGCTTTTCATCACTCCTTCAACGACCGCAAAAATTAACATTGCCCTCTGCTTTTCAGGCTAAAGCAGATAACCCCAGTTCACCCATTCTCACTGAGCCAAGAAAAATAAAAAAAGAGGCTGAGACAGGTCAGAAAAGCAGCTGCTGTGTGCATTAGGCTGGGAACACAGGAGCACCCCTTTCCTGGAGGTGTTACATGAGCAGTAGGTTGAACAAAGCCCACGGGCTGCCACCTGCTCAGTCCTCTCCTTTCTGCCCTGACACGGCCCTTGTGACATCCACCTTCTCTTTAACAGCATCACTTCCTCTCACTGAAGGTACTGACACACATTTTCCTCCTGTGCCAAACTGCTACTGCAGTTTTTCCATCAGTGGTGGCCCTATTAAAATCTCTTCTCTCTATTCTGTCAAGAATTTCCATATTATGTACAAGGGACTTCAGCATTTGATTAAACTGAGCTAGGGAATTCAAGACAGAAAAGGGGAAACTAGGAAGTGAATGTGACACAAACACAACAAAAGCACAACAAAACCTCAAAGAAATAAACACAAATTAAAGGAAACCCGATATGCTCTTTCCAAAAAAGAAGTCACTCATAAAACTATTAGTTTATTTAGGCACAAATTTCACCCTTTATCTTGGCTTAAGGTGTATGACTGGATAGCCAGAGTGCACTTCCAGTGTATTCATTGCATGGCACAATTAACCATGGCCAGCATTACATTCATTTCTGATATCCTGTGTGCAGTTGTAGGATGAAGAGGATGTTTTTTATAAGGATACATCTTTATTGCAATCTCAGAATTGTCTGCAAGATCAGAACACACAGTTCACATCCCAAAATAACCCTAGAGACTCTCAGTGCTATCTGTTATAAGGATTCAAATATTTTTCACTTTAACATGTATTGCAGCTCTCTGCAAATCAGTTTGAAGATCAGAGAAAATTCACGTTCTTCACCAATGCACTGACACAGGAATCAGGAATCAGCAATCCTCACGTGTCTCTGCACTGAGAATCTCCACAGTTAGAAACCTGTACAGACCTCCTGCATTCCTTGGAAAGAAGGTGCAAAGAACTGAGTTGTTCCACATATAATCCTCTTGGAAAAGTATTTCGTTTATTGTCAACAATAACTTGCTTTTTAATGTAATACAAGTCCCAAATAATTCAGTCACCAGTTTGAAACTATGAAGTCTACAGAGCTTTGCACATCACATTGCCATCCTTAAGCTCACCTCTTAGAAAACTTAGAGTTCATTATTTTACCGACTGAATACATAGCACCTCGCCCTGAGATATCCTCTTTATACACCACTTTTAGAATGCAATTTACAAATAATACTCCATATACCTTAAAGATTAATCTCTTTATGTATTACTGGAAGAAATTTTCAAAGGCTTTTCTGTGGACACAAATTATGAGCAGATATTAAGCCAAGACCTGCTACAAGGCAGACAAAGTGAAGGTATTTGGAGGGGGTGGAGGGAAGGGGAAATGGAAATAAGAACGGTTTTCCATCTATTTTAATTTTCCATTTCACAGCAGATTCTGTATTTTCAATTTTTTACTCTGACTAGGGGAAGAGAAGAGAGAATATCAGACTCTTATGCAGTCCCAGTTATTATTAACTATGTGTTCTAAACTCCTCAGCTTTTTAAAAGTCAATTAGACATGAGAAACTCCCTTAATTCTAAAATTAAACTTTTACACTAAGCGGAGTTGATGAGAGATGCCTCAGAGTTATGCAAGATGGAATATTGATAACTATTTTACTTCACTTCAAATGATTCATATCTGTCCTGACAGGATGCCTGGAAATGCATAAAGCAAACTAAGTACTGTTGGTCCCAAAATTACCCACAGTAAACACATTCCCACTGCCCGAGCCACAGCCCAGACAGATAAATTGCACGGGTGAGCTCAACACGAGAAAATGCCCTTGGGTTAATTAGCAATGGTTCAGCTTGAGTGTTTCTACTACAGACATAAGTACTTAAGACTTAATGATTAGGGTCTCAAAAAATTACCAAACCAAATTAAAGTCCAGTAATGGCACACAGTGCATCGATTACACCAAACCGACATATTGCACAAGGGGCAAATTTAGTCTTATTTTACCCACCTCTTCTTATAATGTGTTTCTGTATTGACAGGAAACCAGTAAGATGTTCCAGAAGGCAGTTTGATGACCAAGGTCTCTACACAAGCTGTTGCTCACATATTCTTTTCAAAGCCTCTGCTGAGCACCTTAGGAACAAAACAAATAAACAGAGTGGATACTGTTTCCACTCCTCTTCCTCACCAAATCCAAATGTACCTTTAGAATGAAAGGCAATGTTTAATATTGCAAATAGAAGAAACTAATTAGAAGTTCATAGTGACTTCCAGCACCTAAATGCACATGATTGCATACTTTATTTGCATATGCAGTTCAAAGGAAACAAAACTGACAGCTATAATCTTACAAGGTTGGTTGGTTTTACTACAACTTAAACCCATACTAGAATCTTTGGAAGCATAGGAAATATTCCAAGAAGCTCAAAGTAGTTAAAGTCTTACCAAAGCTAGTGAGTCCTAAAAATATGTTGAATTAGGATACATTCAGGTACCTGAAAACGTTAGGCAAACATGTAACATGCAGACGTGCATGTTGTTTTAAAAGCAGTCTACATAGGTGCCAGTAAAATTTAAGAATGATACCATATGGAAAGCAAAAAGAAAATAGCACAAACGAAAAATTATTCCCTTTTTCTTATTAGAAGAATAACAGTTATAAAGCTAGGATGTGTTAGCGACAGGACACCTTGAAGCTGAAGAAATACACGGCACAAGAGCTACTAAGAAAGCAACAGAAACCTAAACTGATAACAAGCTTTTCAAAGGTCTGTCCAAAGTATTTTGGCTTAAGGTTCTCAGAAGGGCTTTTAATTTAAGTCTTCCTCAGCCTTCACTGCAGAATAGTTGCTATGGTGCTTATAAAACTGTTCGTGTTGAAGGTCTGGGCCTGGAAATGGTCATGGAAGTTCATAACTGGAATCTTCTTCTGGTGCCCTCCAGTTCCTGGACAGGAGTCTGTGCTAAGAACAACCCCACGCACACCTTTCATTGCCTCCTTAAGGACAGAAATGTCTGCCTTTGAGAGATGCAGAACTGAAATCCTTGCTGCAGTACCATATGACTCAGCAGGTGTCTGGGATCTGAGTTGGTTTTTTTCTTAATAAAAAACCCAGGGGAAATTCCCAGAACATCTTCCACGTACACCTACTGCCATCAGAACACTCAGTCTGAATGCTGTTTCCCAGATATTTGAAAGATGTATGGAAAGGCAAGATACACAGATGATCAGAATGAAGTATTAATTCTTCCCCTTGAAGAAAAATATTTACATTAAATCAACGTGCTTCCTACCAAATATTAGGATCCAGACACTGAGGAAAATTATTCTGAGCACATTTGTTCACTGAAAGTTTCACTAAATATCTGTGTAGGATAAGCATTTAACAGGGGGCACACAGAATAAGTTCAGCCAACAGAACTAGTTAAACTTAATCCTATGTCAATAAAGTCCAATGTCATGCCACATATCAGTACTAGAAGTAATTTGTTCTGTCTCTGCTTTCCTAACATTCGAGTATCTGCAACTAAACAATTGCTAAACAACACAATCCTTTCTTAGAAAAATCCTATCCCACTCTCCCCCAGAAAACTCTGCTGGTCTGGAAATGCCATCATGATTAGAGAGATTGGCAAGAAAACAAAACCCTAAAGCTTCTGAAGAGAATTAAGAGACAGCACTACAAGACCTTCTCCCTAACTACAGAAAACACCAGCACCTTCCAACATGTGCCTCAGCTCCTCCATGCTGTTTAAACTATCTGTTCTTATCCTTCTCCACCATTTAACCAAATTAGAATTTTTTATCATTAGTTTTTCCACTCCACAAGTACCTGACCATGGCTTAAAATAATTAGGAACAAGTTTCAGTTTTGGTGCAAAGTTTAATGCTATTGGTTTTTACTTTTTTGTTCTTTATAACTGGAATTGTGGGTCATTATTCTACAGGACAGTAAGAGTCCAGACAGGGAAATGTTTGGACACCTATGCACTGCCAAAAGTGTTCAGCATCTGGGTACCCCTGAGGAAGCAAGACTGGCAGTTTCCATGAACGTGACCATTTATAAATATCCAAGCAAAAGTCATGCTGTAGCAAGGCCTTTTCAGGAGTACTGAAGAAATGCCCATCCCTCAGAGGTGAATAAATGCCTTTATGGTGTTCTAGAGAAACATACAGAGAACAAACAACAGAAATGAACAAGAGTTTACAAATTAAGATCGTTGTGAGGGCAATCTTGTTCTATCAATAATAACAAAGGTAGAGAAAAAAAAGTTTATTAACAGCAGTTCATAAATTAATAGCAAAGAACAGATGCTGCACCTTATGGACTGAAGAACATGATTGTCTCCAAGCTAACACCTGGTTTGGGTTCTAGAGAAAGAACAGGCAAGTAGCTTTTCTTCAGGGAAAAATACAGTTTATTCAAGAACCCAGTGAAGATTTGAAACAACCATCATGGATCATGAGGAAAATATTCACAGAATTATAAAACCACTGTGCTCAGAAGCTCTCTGCATCTTGTGGAAAGGTAAAGCCTTCAGAAGCACAGAAAACCAACAAAGTGGTCAAAACAGGGTGTCCCCTGCAGGTTTCAAGATAGCAAGGCTGGAGTGTAGCATTTCACCTTTGAAATAAAAGACAGTCCAGAACACCTGTTTATCTGAGGGTTGTTTTCTTTCTCTAGGCTGTGTTCAGCACACTTCTTTGATGGGCTTTAGGATTTCCCTATGTAAATCTCACATTAAAGTCTTTGGAATTTTCTCCCTTCCCAAAAAATACTCCCCCTTTTGCCAGAAGTTAAAAAAACTCAAACCAAACAAACAAATAAACCCCTAAGCAAAAGCACATAACCCAGTTTGATTTCTTATATATAATCATGATTTCTATGTAAGAACATTGTACTTATTTCTGATTATTTTCAATAATATCACCTTTTTTTAGCTAAGTGAAAATACTTCTTCCTATGACGAATGGAACCAAGTTATTTCTCCATAGCATCTGTGTAGTTCAGTGTCTGTTTTCTAAATCTGGATCCCTTTCCTTCACTTCCCTCTCTTTTTGGAAGCAGCAGAAAAGATGACTAAAGTCTCAACTTTGAACACCTAGAGATTTGTAGCTGGAGAAGCAGAAGGCAAAACAAAGCCATCCTCATACATGATGCAAACAAAGTGTTGAGAGGTCATGTAATCCATCCTGCTGGACCAAGCCAAGAGAAAGCCCTCTCAGCATTCCTAACACATCCTTAAACATCACCTAAGGCAGCTCCAACTGCAGCTTATTAGCATAAATTAAATAGGTCTTTTGGTTCTATAGAGCAGCCTGAGGTAATAGAACTTCCCTTCTCACAACTTCAGGGCAAATCAGGGAATTCCAGACTCCACCAGAGGTACTGCAGGTACTTTTGCACTGAGTTAAAAAGAAAAAAAGTAATTGAATTAAGCAACAAGATAGTCAGGAATTAAAGGGGGAATTAAAAGAATAAAGGCCCCTTGGATTTTATTATTATTACTTTGTATATTTTATATACATATATGTAAGTATATATATATATGTGAGAGGTTGCTTCATCGTCTCAGGAATAGAAATCACAGTTACATGCACTAAAAATTACTTCAGTGTGAGATATTTAAGTCACTAACAAGGAATAATGATTTCAAGTAAGTAAAACAATCTGTCAGCAAAACTCAGGGGAAAATATTTGCTGACAGGAAGAACGTGAAGGCCTTATCTGCAGACACTTGCTGCATTCTGCTCAGAGTTCTGTGCACAGAGCTGGCCATGTCTATAGGTTTCCACAGCCACAAATGGAGTATTTTACTATTAAACCCATAATTTTGCCTAACTTTTACTTTAAAAAGGAAGTTTGCCTGCTTCAGGACAACATGCACTCTGTGTCCCACAGTAAAGGCTCAGTGGAATTAAGGTACCACACAAATCAAACTCTCAAGTTTCTCACCAAGCCAAGCAATAAGCTCGAAGTCTCTCTCTCAACTGGCCACACATGAGCTACTGACACTCTGACCCTCATTAGGGGACAGAGCTCTGAGCAGAAAACCAAAACTCTCCCTCATCATATCTGTACCCAAGAAGACCGAACCAATCCTGCAAGTACTCTGCTTTCACCTAAAGCTTTTTGCCACCAAAACCAGGTAGTTTTACCACACCTATGAAAGGAGAACACTTTCCTTAGATCATACCATGCTCCTATCATTGTCATTATTGGCCAATTCAAAAACCAACTGGCTTTTCAGGCATTAGTTAGACTTTGTTCCACTCACTAAAACAAACAAACAAATAAACACCAACAAAACAAAAAGCCCCACCACACTGCTTTTGCGTGTGGCATGCGTTAAAAAAAATAATAATCTTATTGGAAATAAAAATCAGTTGCTAGTTATTACACATCTTCTGTGGAAGAGCCTTCAATCAGAAAAGCATATGAGCGGTTTCATATGAAACCGGGTCAATTGAAGATCAAAATGTGGTTTTTTTGCACCTTTCACCCCAGCTAGAGATACTGTTCTCTTTAAAAAGGGATTGCCTTTACCAAGCACGGGAATAGTCAATATCGAAAGTATTGTGATGACAGTATTTTTTCGATTCAAATGTAACTTGACTATGTCTTCATTTACCACTACACTTTGAGTAGCATTCATTTATTCAGTAAGAGGTGTACACTTTCAAGAAGCAATCCAAGGCAAGATGAACCTTGTAGTCTTCACTCAGTCAAAACTGACACAGACTTTGAAGGAGGTTGAGTTTTGCAGCTTCCGTCATTAGCAACAGTGTTACAACTGCAAGACTACTGTACTGACCTAGTACCAAAAAAATTGAGAATTTTCTTTACGTTCACATACTGTATACGGAGGGGGTTTTTTCCCTGTTCAGGGTTTAGAATCCCTTCCAAACAATTTTCAGGATCCAGTCTTCTTCACACCCCTGAGACAGGGAAGGCGCATTGAAAGGCTTTAGTTTTCAAGAGCGTTCGGCAGTTACCACAAATAAAGCAGCAAAACCCTCACCACATTTTCTGCGAGGTCACTCCAGGTGCAGAGAATTCAACTGAACACCTTCACTCAATTGAGCATCCCCGCACTGCGGGCAGGTCCTGCGCTCCCCGGAGCTGCCTGAGCTCTTTGGGACGCGACCAAACGAGGGAACCCTCAGTGAAAGATGCTCAAACCATCCTCAGAAACGCTATACATACTTATATGTACGTATTTATGTGTAAGTGACAAGAGGCGGAGGTGCGAGCCTGCCCGTACCTGGCGGCGCTGCCCTGAGCGCGCTGCCCGCCCCGACTCGCGGGACACGCCTCCTCATCCCGTCTCACGCTCGGGGCGCCACCGCCGACGAAAGCCCGCATCTCCTCCTCCCTTCCCTTCCCTTCCTCTCCCGTCCCGCCCCGGGAGGCGTGTCGCGCCGCCGGCTCTCCCTCACCTCCGTGCGGGCGGTGCGGTGCCGTCCCTGTCGCTGTCCCCGTCGCTGCCGCCGGGGGGCGCTCCCTCTCCCTGTGCCCAGGGGGGTGTCCCGTGTCCCCCCCGCCCCCCGCGCGCGCCCTTTAACCGCCCCCTCGCGCGGGCGCGCGCGCGGCCCGGCCCCTCCCTCCCTCCGCCCCGCCCCGCGGCTCGCGCAGGGGGCGGTGCCCGCGCGCGCGCCCCCGTCCCGTCACCTGATCCGGGCGCTGCCCGCGCGCGTGCGCGCGCACCCCTCTCGCGCCGCTCCCCCCCCCCCTCCCCGCGCGCGCTCCCGCGGAGCCATCCGGGC
>JAWMRA010000016.1:12181934-12515232 GCA_035584735.1 Pseudotriccus pelzelni
GCTCCCGCGGAGCCATCCGGGCACCGCGCGCGGGCCCCGCTCCCGCTCCCGATCCCGCTCCCGATCCCGGCCCCGCTCCCGGCCCCGGCGGGGGCAGCGCGGCCGCGATGCATCTGCACCAGGTGCTCACGGGCGCCGTGAACCCCGGCGACAACGGGTACTCGGTGGGCAGCGTGGATGACACCCCGTTCACGGTAAGGGGCGGGCAGCTGGAGGCGGGGGGTGCCGCGGGCTGGGGAGGCCCCGGCACGGCGGCGGTAGGCCCGGGGAGAGCGGGGGGCACGGGAGGGACCTGCCGGACGGGGAGCGCCGGCTGGACCCGGGGGGATGCGGGGACCGCGCATCACCGCCAGCGAGCGCTCTGCCGGCTCCTGAACCCAGCCCTGAACCCCCGGTCCTGCGTCCTCAAATTTCCTTGGGTGCTTTCTTTTTTTTTTTTCCCTTTTTTTTTTCTTTTGTTTTCTTTTTTTCTTCCCCCCCACCCCCCGTGAGTGTTTATGGCTCATCTGCAAAGCGCAGGCGGTCGGTCGCACCGGGGTTCAGACGGAGCCCGCCCGCTCTCGGTGAGCGTTTCCCTTCAATTACTATGGTTGATAAAACACAAATGTGCCAAATGCATCTCTCGAACGGGAAGGCAAAAGAAACAGGAGGATATAAAGGAATACACTAAGTCAATTTCAAGAGGCTGGTAGTTTATAAAATAAAATCTGTTTATCATCCCCAGGCTATTTTTGTTTATTCCAATGTCAATTTCCACTTCCTTAGCTCGTGATCTGCTTCTCTGATTTTAATGAGTGATCAGTTTCTGCAGTGTTTAGCATACTGACATCTAATCACTATGTTATTATTTGCGAATAAGTTGTCTCATAACATTTTATATTAACATTTACAAGATTATATCCCGGCCACAAAACAGTTCCAAGCAAAATGATGCAGAGCATCCTTTTTGATATAAGATAACTGTCAGCAGACTTGTCAGACATTTAAAGCTTACTTTAGATTATCACAGATGTCTAATTTCGGTAATGAATGCTGGAAAATCTTAAGAAATAGAAGGTGCCATGTTTGTCTTTATTTTCCCTGTTCTGCTGCTATGCAGCCATACTGCTATTAAAGGGACCTCTGACACTTTTGATATTTATATAAGTAATTAACTCATGTTCTAGTGTTTCTTTTTACTGTAACAATTTAAAAGTCAATCAACTGGTATAACGAAAGACAATTTTATGCTAATTCTTGCAATACTTTTGGTAACATCAATAATGAATAGTAATGTGTATTATGGTTTATACAAGGATTTTCCAAAAACAAAACTAACGTTTTCCAAAACAATTCAGAATTGTTTGGTAATTGTTAATTATGAAACTGCATGTAACAGACCTCACTGTCCTCTCTGGCTGCTGCATCCAGTTTTTCATAATACAGTACACAAGGAATTAAGGGGATAAGTATGCTTTAATAAATATATTTTCTGGCCTCCCATACTGTACCTTTCTTCTTTGCTTTTTCTTCATTCTCTGTATTTGTGGTATTTCCTGCTCTTTTAGACCTTAATCCTGTGGCAAACTGTACGGTTAAAAACATCTGCCTGCAAACAATTTGGGGCCTTATATCCAGATCCGTTGGATATCTGTCACCTCTGTGCCATAACAGCATCACAGACCACCCTTCACTGCAGGTGGCAAGTCCATTAGTGCCTACCCTTAAATTCTGTTGCTCAGCATCACCTGTATGGACAGAGCCCTGGGCCCCAAACCATTCAGCTCTTTGGAGCCAGAACTCCAAAGTTATGCAGCAGGTTTTGCAGTTCAGGCAATAGGCCATCAGTGTTGATGACAGAGCCTGACGCTGTAGGCCTGCTCTTAAGACCAAGTACCTGTCAACCTCTAGAACTCAGCAAGAGCAGAGCAGCAAAAGGGCAGGAGGTCGGGGAGATGTGCACAGCATGTTCTGTCTCTGTGAATCCATGTGCAGCTCTTCGTGTGCTCATGTGCTCACTTATGTTTTGGTCGCTGTTTGGGCATTTAAAGTGCGTGAGAACTGGTTCACAATTGCTACAACTGATTCATCACAGGGACTTGAAAATACAGCTTTTTTTGTGTGCAGGAATGAATCACTCATGATAAAAATACTCCACTTAACAGCAGAATAATGGCTTGGGGACATGTATATATGTATCCACTAGTTAATAGTCTTGGAGCTATTTCCCTTTTTTTTGAGGACGAGTAGGGGAAGAAGAAACTTCCTCTAAAGACGAATGTGCTTTAGATGTCTAACTCCAGCAAACTTATGATTCTAAGACAAGAAACACAAATTTTTTCCGCCCTGATTAGGAATATCACAACTGTCAGGTTCTTCATTCTGCCTTTCCTCTATGGTTTGTCCTTGGCTTGTTTACATGACTCCTTGCTGGGGATAAAGGTAAGCTTTTTATTTCCAAGTCTGTGTAGGTAGAGCTAAGATGATAACATGTTCTGCCTCAGCCCTTTTAAAGCTTTGGCAATACTCATCTAGTTATCCTGAGAATAGGACAGGGAAAAGAAATAATTTTTCTACTGTTTTATTCTTTCCCAGCTAAAAATGAGTATTAGTGTCTCCATAAAGCTAAACAAATCCAAAGAAATAGAGACAGTTGCTGTGGGTTGGCTACAAACGTTTTGCCAGTCCTTTATCTGAAATGCTCATAGTGCTCTTTCCTCCCTGTGCTCCCACATGTGCCTGCAGCAATCCTGACATATATCCAGCCTTTCCCAAATAAGGGATGAAGCACAGAGAGGTTTGGTGAGCAAAGTGCCCGGTGGACATGGGAGCTGTGTTGTGCCCAGTCTGGTAGAGCGGCTGATACACAGGAAAAACTGTTTGAAGGGTGATTAGAAGCAAAAGAACTTCATAAAGCTGTCTCGTGCCAGACAGTCCCTTCAGCCTCCCTGTGTCTGAGCTCCAAAGAAGACACTGCATAAGCCAAGGATTTAAGTACTAAATGACAGAAATTCTCGTAATAATTCTGTGCACTTTTCAACTTTCTGCTACTTCATGTTCTCGTTTTAGCAAATATCATTAACAGTGTTTCACAAGCGAGTTTACAGAAGGTTGAGCTGAGCTTTAAGCAGAAGGGCCTTACAGCACACACCCTGCCTGGACAGGGGGGTTGGTGTTTGTACCTCGCAGTCTAACTGGCAGCTAATAAGTTTTTCTAGGTAGTGAACTTTGTTTGTCAAACCACAGTTGATTTCATTAAGCTTTTGTTCTTAAGCAGCTGTTTAATTTTGAGCCAGTTTCAGTCACTGGCCGTATCTCTGTGTGTTACCAGTCTGACCTGCTGTGAGAGAAGTACGGTGGTTTCAAAACAGATGCCAGGCTGTTCTGATTCTATGACTTCTGCCCTTGGTACCAAGCTCAGGGTTGTTTTTTTCTCCCGGAAGCTCCAGACAGAATGTAGCTGTTTCTAAGGTCAGTCTAGGTTTAAAAATATATAAATAGCTATGTCAGTTACCTAAAGGCTGTGTTCTATAAGTATAAAAATACCAAGTGTTGCACAAACAGCAAATAATAAATATTTACTTCTTGTAAGAGGCACCATTAAACACACAAAATACATAACTATAAACATTTCTAATGAAAAATTAGAATATCAGATTTTAGGGGTATCTATACAAAAGAACTTTTCTGATAAAAAGTGAAAAATTTAACGTATTATTTTTCATTTCTGCAAAAGACAAGCTTCTTGACATCTTCTGTGCTAGTACTGACACTGGAGCTGCGTGGAATGAATTTCAGAAGCTGTTGCAGATGAGGCTCCTACATCCATGTAAACTTTTTTGACCTCATTGAACACAGCAAAATCTTCATCCACACAGTTACACACAAGATACAGCAACTGGGAATAGCTTTTCCCTGCTGTGTAGAGTTCTTCTTCTCTACTTCATCCTTCTTAAAACATTTATTTGTGAATCCCTTTCAGTTATTACTACTTACATATATCTATATGTTCTCTGCTGTTGTAAGCATATTGTAAATTATTTAATTACAAATTTGTCTCAAATGTCAATTTAGGAAAGCTTCTTTTACAGGCCACAGGCTGGTAGTAGGTTGGGAATTGTTTCTCAGTTATATTGCTAATGTGCATTGTAAGTGCATGTAATTCTACTACTATTTTGAGGCAGGAAGGGGAGGAGTGTAAGTGTTGTGTCCATTGATTAGAGTTTGGAAATGGTTCAAAATTCAGGTGTCTTCATCACTAGCAGGAAGATGGAGGAATTTCTGCATCTTATATTTACTATCCATAGCCAGAAACTTAAGGATGAGTGTTGTTTTACTGGAAAACATGGTCAGCTCAAAAAGACAGATGTGATTTTGCATGTGTTGCTTTCATATTACCTGAAAATTGAGAATATAGCATAAACTCTTAGAGTAGGACACAATGTCCTACTTCTGTGTGGTGCTCCTGCCTTCAATTAGAGCTTTGTCATTGCTCATTTCAGTGGTCCCAGATCCTGACAGGTAGAGCAGACATTGGCAAACTACAGCTTATTAGTTGCTTATGGATCCTGCAAGTCATCCTGTCATTCTGAGGGTTTTGCAACTCCATTTAATTTTCTCCTTGAAGTTATCAGTGACATTAGAAATGGAGTTTGGCAGATACTCCATGTGGGTGGTTTTTACTGCACTTGTTTTGTTCAGTCACTGCTTATAATTCCATTTATTTAAGAGGTCTGTGCTGCTCTCATCCATTACAATCTCTCAGCATCTAATTTTCCAGCTTTCCTTTTTGGATGGCTTACCCAATTCCATTCTTTTTATCACCAGTACTGTGGCCACTGGTTTTCTGTCAGGAGAGACCTGAAGTGGCATGAATGATCTTGTGAACATGTTGTCAGCTAAATCCTTAAGAAGGAACTACTGATGTTGTCAGCTGAATCCTTAAAAGGAACTACTGATGTTAAATATTATGACACTTCCCTATTCTTTGTCAATGTGGGGTATTTCTACTGCATCACCAGCTTGAGGAGAGAAAGGACAAAAGAAAAGAGAATTTAACAGAAATGTGTTCTGGTCAAGTATAAACATGTTAATAAATGGAGTACATTAGAAAAGCTGTGTAAAACTAATCAAATGGAAAACTTGTATGTAGACATATAATGTGAAATATGGAAATCTCTTTTAGTACCTAAAAGTATATTGACTTTTCTCAAAGGTTGGGTTGTACTAAACATACTTCTTAAAATAATTTTAAGATTTAAGGTAATATACTTTATTATACTTTCAAGAAATAAAGCACATTCTCAGAATAAATACCCACACTTGGAATATTACTTCAGAACCAAGAAATAGCAGCATTTGCCCAAACAACCTGGAGCTGCGGGCTGGTGCCCTGCTGTTGGGAATGTGTTCTGGCTAAGGTCTGTAATTAATGGACTGGATCTTCTGTTGGCACAGGACACTTGGGTCTGCTGAGTCACTTGTTGGTGCAGTGGTAAACACAGGCAAAGAGTAGGATGGATACAAGTGACAGTAATAACATTTCACAAAGGAAAAAGATCTCTTTCCTTGATCAATGGATCATCTTGATGATTCTTTCAGAAAAATAAAAACGTTCTCCTGTAAACCACACTTAATTCACAACCACCCTTTTACTTAACTTTATAAAAATAGGCTCAATAGTATAATTATTATAGCTGGGAAAGTACTGCTTTGTTTCTAGAATAAGAAGTGTGGGTAGGGACAGGAGAGATGAAAAGCTAAAATGTTTAAAGAGAAAGACACTAAATTCTTTTGCTTCACAGGATAAGCAGACAGACCCAAGTATAAAATGATTTCTGTTTCCTGCGTTATCAGCTTTACACACACATGCAAATGTGCATGTTTAAGAACAGTGAGCAAAAGGCAGTTAAGTTGAGAAGTCTTTACCTTTTATAATTTGAGACACATGTATATGTCTCCTGCTAACAAACCTGCAAGTCATTGTAAGTTATGTTTAATTTAGTTTGAAATTTGCAATACTGACAGTGAAAAAATAGGGTAACCAAAAAGTCTTTGTTTGAAGTGGATCAGTACCTCTTTTTCTGTATTAGATAACAATTTAAATCATGTCTTTTAGTAGGTTTGTATTAGTAGTTAGAGACAGACCATTGAAGGAAGGTGAGTCAATTCTTTGCTGTTTTAATTGCTTACCTTTTGAAGTAAAAGTAGGAGAATCAATTGCTTGAGAATATTAGAATTCTGAATAAATTACTGGAACAAGAGGACCTGCTTCTATTTTCCTGTGTACTTCTGGGCATTTACATCCTGGTCTCTATCTTCTTCCTTTCTACTTCTCAGCCTATACCATCCTATCCAGAATTCCACACCACTGGTGGAATTTGTTTTGAAACAAATTCCATTATAAAACACAGGAAAACAACAAAACAAAATTACTTTCTGTTCAATGCGAGAACTGATCTCAATCTCAGCTTTCTTTCTCTTACTTTCTGGAAATAATCCTAATTCAATTTTAATAAAACTTATTCTCTTCCAGGCTGGGTCTAATAACTGCATAGCCTAGTCATAAAGGAGCTGGGATATTCCTTTACATAGATAATCTACCTCCAACAATGTTCTAGCAATCGCTTACACTGTGAATCAGTCCAGTATCAGTTCCTCAGAGCTTCCCAGAGCAACAGCTGTGGGCTTGAGGTCTCAGACAACACTGTGTCACTTTATTTTCATGAGATGACTTTGGAAATCTTTGAGACAATCTGCTTTATCCGGAGTTTTCATTTTTGTGGGGGCAGTTGTGCTGTGTGTTCATGTCTGAGGACTGAGTTTCTGCTTTGCTGCTTGTGTTGCTGTTCCTTTCGTGTTTCATGCACTGACTGTATTTTCACTAAATTAAGCCCTTTTCTTCAGCCTTTCTCACTTGTTGCTTCTTCCCAGGAGGATCAGAACTAGACACAGAAAATCATGAGACCTAAATTGTCCGTTCCAGTGGTTCTCTTGTGCCATTATCTCAGTGTGTCCATCAATGGGGGTTGATCATGTAAATCACTAGAAATACTCACAACTTCACATACACTTCTCAAAAATTAAAGTACCTTTACAATGACTGACCTCAAAGGAGAGGAAAAGGACTGAATCAGTATTTTTGAAATTATTTTAAAAAAACCCAGGGGACTAGTCAAAATTATAAAGTAAATTTTGTACCATCTCAAATTGCCTGTTGAGGACTTGCACTCTCTGTTTAACTCAGCTGGAAAATTTCTGCCAGCTGTATTGGAATCAGTGGAAAACTGACTTGAAGGAAGGAGACTTCTGGCTGTAACTGGTGACTATGAAAGGCTTAGTGGCAGATTGATTCTAGGGAGGAATTTGTATGCCTGCATGTGGGAGCTCAATGGGACAGATAATCTGGAGTGATTAAACTTTTTAGAACAGGTGAAAGGGTGGCAGACAGATATGTATTTATCCTGTCAATAAAAAGTGCTGCAAGCTGTCATTGTTCTGTAGCTAATTCATAAACATATTATTTAGGCTGTAGTGTGTATTGCACAATATACAATATATCCAGAAAAAAAATAATTAGAAAAGCCCTGCAATTGGATTCTTATAGAAAAGAATCACTTACTATTCTTAAAAAAAAAAAAAGGGGGGGGGGAGCACTTAAAATAAATGCTGCTGAATAATAAACTCTTATCTGCCTTGCTCTAGGAGGCAACAAGAATTGAAGGAGAGAAATAAAACAATAATTAATACCTAAACATAACAGAAACCACACACAGAGCTCAAGTTCTAGATTAAAGTTGTGGTTTGGGTTTTGATGGGGGGTTTTACAGTTTCGGTTTGGTGATCCCGGTAGAGTTAAAATCTCCTTTGCTACTTTGTTTCTACTTGTTGCTCCATCTGCGGCAAATTAATGAGGAACAAACAGCTTGTTTGACTGGCGATTTTCACAGCTCTCTCAAAACATCAGTCCTGCAACAGGTATTCAGTCAGGTTTTGAAATAAATACTTAACTGTTTTTCTTTTAAAAAATATTTCAGGCATATGGTTCTGGTTGTGACATTGTTATTCTGGCAGATGACTTTGAATGTGTGCAAATTATTCCTGGTGCTAAACATGGAAACATCCAGGTCAGTTGTGTGGAGTGCTCCCAGCGACAAGGCAGGGTAAGGATTTTAATAAATCTGTAAAGAATTTTTTGCAATTTGAATACGTTAAATAATTAAACAGCAACATATACATATATACATATTCAAAATACTTATTTTTCAGGGGAGCTTTGGCACATTCAGTTGTTTAGAAGTGCTGCAGTATGAGCTGTCACAACTGCATGGCCCCTTGACTTGCCACGTGGTTTCATTTTTAATCCCTAAACAATACTGAAGGGTTTCGAAAGCTGAGCAAAAACACTTTCTAGGAGTTATGGTCGTGCACTCAGCAAATGGTTTGTCAGGTGTCACTGCTGACTAATGTTGGCTACTTCAAAACTGGTAGCACTGCTGAGGAAGCCCTAGGTAGGATTAGGGCGGGTTTAGCTGGCAGGGCTCCTGAACTTCAGCAGTGCAGTCCCAGTAGGACTGGGAAGGAGATTCCAGCTGCAGAGTTGATCCCTGCAAGATCACCACAAACCCCTGGGTGGTTCTGCATTCAGGACTGAACTCGTGGTCCGTTCTGTAATTGGGGAGTGAGTGTGTGGTTGCAACCTTCTCTTCCCTCCACTCCCTCTAAAGAAGTAAGATTTCAGAATAAATGTCAGGAAACTTTTGCATTTCTGTATTGAGTAAACCAGATCCTGAATGGGAAGGACTTGAACGGTTTTTCTTTTAAGAGTCTTTTAAAGAAGGAAAGGAATTTTAAAGATAGTCAAGACCCAGATAAATCCCTAATTTTGTGTTCAGATGTTTCTGTAAAATAAGTGGGTTAAAGAAACTGAGGGTTTCAGTGGTCTACGTACTTCACTTTGTCTATTTACCATTTATCTCCTCTTAAAATGTATTTAAATATTAAAAATAGAATTACATTTCTTGCTGTTTCTTGTAACTACTATTTAGTGATTTAGTGATACAAGATGGAATCTAGGAACACGCAGAGACACAGGCACTAATAATTAATGCATTAGTTAGCTGTGAAGTAGCCAGAACATGAGCAGAAGCAGTGAAGGCATCAGCTTTCCCTTATACATTAACAGTAGTTGCCCTAGAAAAATATTCTCCATCTGATTGACAGTGCTTATGCCATTAACAGGATGTCTTCCCTGCTTAGAGTTAAAATCTTAAAGATGGGCTTATTCAAAAGTATGTATTTCTTAAATGCCTTGAGAAAATATATCTATAGCAGTTAATTACATTTGTATTAATTTCACTTTACTTGAACAATGGCACACAGAAGTAGTACTGGAAATTCTTTAGCTGTTTTGGAATACTAAGGAGAATTATTCCACTTACCTCCTAACCATTCATTTTGAGTCATCTTTTTTTTTTCTTTCTCCCCCCCCCCCAGATTGCAGCATCATATGGAAATGCTGTTTGCATTTTTGAACCACTTGGTATAAATTCTCATAAAAGAAATTGTGTAAGTATGTCTTTCATAATTGTAATTTGGTCTAGGCTCTTAGAAGAGGTAGAAGACTGGCTTCTATTATATTATGTTGGCACACTAAAGATAAATGGATAAACATTTTCCACCATTCCTAATAAAATTGGATGGGTAGAGTCTTCCAATGCACGACTTGAACTGTGGACTGCACTTCTCCTAAGTTGACAACATCTTGTTCTAAAGCAGGTTTCTCAATCTTTGTGGCACCTCTACTGCCCTCCCTTATGTCCTTGTAAATCTGTGACCTCACTAGTTTAAAGTAATCTACAGATCTATTTGGATGTGGGACAAGTCCAGATCTGGTTCACAGGGCACCCTGGGGTGCATTTAAATTTTATAAAACAATTTAAAACTTATCAAAACTGGATTTAGCAACCTACCACCAATTGTTTTTGCAACAGGCTTAGTGGCAACTTCATAGAGAAAGAAATATGTTTTGCTGTTGATGTGAGAATTAATCCTTTATGTTTTTAAACTACAGCAACTGAAGTGTCAGTGGCTTAAAACTGGGCAATTCTTCCTCAGTTCTATGACTTACAACCTGGCATGGGATCCTCAAGGTAATGTACAGTTTGGGAAGTATTTGTTCAACGTTTTTAGTTAGAACAACTCGGGCACAAAATATTTTTATTGTAGCAGAGTGAGAACATGAATATGGAAATATTAGATTACCTGTTCTCAGGCAGTGTTGCATAAAATGTGAGGCTACAATTAAGATTTGTGAAGATGCCTGTTTGAGTTTCTTATGCAAGATCCTAGTTTGGGAATCACAGTGTTAAATTGCTAACTGACTTAAATTACCACTAATAATAATTTAAACAGAATTCTGTCATAATTAAAGTCAGCAATATGCCCAGACACAGATCTTTATAGCATGTCTGTGTATTTATTTGAGGTGTGAATAGCTATTTAACATCTTCAATATTCATTAGTAAATATGATTCTGTGATTCAAAGACACAAAAACCTCCTTGATGTTCTTTCTTAAAAGGTATTATAAATTGAAAATGTTTTGATAAAACCAGCTGTATAATACGATTGAATACCCTATCATATTTAAAATGGACTTGATAAAATTTAGTTTTCAACCTGTTTTTAGTAATTTACAAAAAGATATGATGAGAGGCCTAATCTCTGCATATCCCTTCATCATCTTGTTTCATAGCTTTGTTATTTCTCACTTTCAGGGAACAGGTTGCTGACAGCAACTGACTATTTGCAATTGTGGGCCCCTCCATCTAACGACATTCTAGAAGAAGATGAAGATGATGATCCCAACAATCAGATCAAAGATGATAAAGTTCTCCCAGTTCTAAATGACTGGAAATGTGTCTGGCAGTGCAAGTGAGATAATTTTTATTCTAAGACAAATTGCGTATCATCACATATCAACAATATCTTCTCTCCAAAACTATATTTTAAAATGTGCTTTTAAATACCATAACATTCAAACAATACGAGTTACTCCAAATAAGAAATCCTCACTTTTTCAAGTGATTTACCCTGAGATGGTTGAATAAAACCTAATCAAAGGCTTACCCAAACTGTACCACTGAAAATGTATCAAAATCGTCTGTTTTCTCATATGTGACAATAATGCTGAATATTGGATGAGACTGAGTAGAGGAGCAGTACCAGGCAGATAAGCTGCATTCGTAGAGATAACAGCTGCTTCCTGAATCTTAGGAAGGGGGTCCTGAAACTTTCTATTCAGTTCTAGTGGAGCTTCATGTTACAGAAGGGTTTCCTGATCATCCATTTGCAAATACATGCAGACCTGGGAAGCAGCAGTTTTCTCTGGAGTTTTCTGAAGCGTTTCAGATTTTCCCACCAAGCACTGCGTAGGGAGCTTTCCTCTTTCAGACATCTGACCATAACCTCTAATCACAGACAAATAGCATCACATTTATGAGCAAGATGTTTACTTTCATTTCTTCCTACGATTTATCTTGGTTTCATTACGGGTAGAGGAGCAGGTGGGACAAACTTCACTGCTGGGATCTCATTGGATCTAACCTAGGCTTGCTGTACTTGAAACAATTTATTTTATGAGCTGTTTTTCTGTAAAGCTGTGAAAATACTATTTTGTTTCGTTATAGCAAGTATTTTTATGCTTCTGCTATTTATGAAGTATGCTCAAAGCAACAACTATAACATACTAATATATTTCACTTAAATAATGAACAGTAACACCTAATCAACTGAATACCTATGGAAAAATATTCTAGAATAAATAGACCTTACTTAATTTGCTCTTGTGTTCTGTAGAACTGCAACATCAGTACATTTGATGTCATGGTCTCCTGATGGTGAATACTTTGCAACAGCTGGGAAGGTAAGGGGGAAAAAAGGATAATTATTTAAGTTTTTGCAATGTTTTGCATTTGTTTGACATAAGTAAGTAATATGAATAGTCCTGGACCATACACTCTGTTGTAGTCTAAGCAAAGGTAAATTATGATCTCGGGTGTAATGCTGTGTTTTTGTGTAATTCCATGAATTTCAGCAACAAGACATTGAATTTAGCTATGTAGCCTTCCTGAATACAGTGGTACAGACTTGTTATGTGTATATACACATATACTTTTTATAAAGTATACTTAGATGTAGTTTTAGATATACATAAGCATATCATTCTAATTCTGCTGAAAATAATGGTAAATATCAGATCATTATGACAGAACATATACACTTTTAAACTGGTATAATATGCAAATGTCTGGATAAATTAAACAAGGTTTTCTATTTAGTGAATTCTGGGTTCAGTTGCCAATTCTTAACCTCTGTTTCAGTTTGCAATATTTTTTTGTCAAATCATTATTCAAGCAAGGTTTTCAATTAATAATTCACTTTAATATCACCCTCTCATTTCAATGATTCCTGTTGGTTTACAAGTCTGGACATTGTTTGTTAAACAATGAGATGAATTTTAATTCTGGGCCAAGTTTTGATGAACGCTGCCAGAATGGCAATTTCTTTCTTATTTGGGATTTTCCTTTTATGACACTTTGAATTATAGCTAGCTAACCCCCTGGTTCTGTATTGGTTTTTCTAGGATGATTGCCTCTTAAAGGTTTGGTATCCAATGACTGGTTGGAAATCATCTCTTCTGCCCCAAGAGAATGAAGAAAAGAGAAAATGCTCAGAGGATGTCCAATTCTCATTTGTTTATTTGGCACATCCTCGAGCAGTGACAGGGTTTTCATGGCGGAACATTAGCAAGTACATGCCCAGGTATGAAAGCTTTCTTTTCTTAAAAAAACCTAAGCAATCTTTGATCAAATATTTTTTCAATACTCTGATTAGTGTTTTGCCATCAAGAACGTGACATTTCTCTTCTTATTCTATCAAGAATAAGAATATCAACCTCTTCCCTTAGGCTTTGGTATTACCTATTACAATAGTGATAATCACGTTACCATTTAGTTGGGGGAGAAGCAGAAATTTAGGTGAAACAATAACTACTAAAGACACGTAAACTCCCCTAATTTCTGCTGTGACCATACAGCTAATTTAATAACACTGGCAGTAATCTGGATGTGTCTGCCTTAGGGGTTTGGTGTGCAATGTGTTACTCACGTCGTGTCTCGATGGCGTCTGTCGGCTGTGGGCAGAGACGCTGTTACCAGAAGATACTCTTCTGGGGGAGCAGATCTGTGAAACCAGCACTTCCAGCATTAGCAGCACCGTCTCTCAGTCTGGAAAGCAAAAGGACAAAATACAACATGCGCTAGAGGTACAAGTAAATACTGGATTTGTCAAATTTTAATTTCGGGATTCTTGAAACTTTAAATACTTAAGGATGTAAAACTCTAAGGATGCATATTATGTAGTTTTTTCATGCATAACAGAATAGTCTGAATTATTTCATATCAGTTTTTGAAGTCTATTGCTAAACACTGAAAAAGTCTGAGACTACAACTCTGCATTCAAGCTTCACGTTTTTAAAACTCAGTTTGCTTTTTCTATAGCTAAGTAACAGCGATGGGAAGAGACAATGATTAATATGGAATAGTAGTGATTGTTTCATTCTGATTGGGTCTGAAAGTCTGTAATTATAAAAACAGTGGAAGGAGTAAATAAACTCTTTGAACTTTTAGTTACCTCATTTGATAATTGCATTTTGAAAAAATGGTATTGTGAGGCTCTACATTTCATTTCAGGGACAGTTGTATCAAGGCTATTAGGGTTACAGTAAGAGAAAACCTGTCGATATAAAAACGAGAAAAGAAAAGAAGAATAGCCACTCCTCATTTGTAACTATTACAGTCAGTCATGGTCATCAACAAATAGGGAGATTGGAACCAAGTACACTTTGGGCTGTTGAAACAGTTGTGCTTTCCACATGCTCTCAGAAATTCTGTTATTCAAAAATAATTCATTATAAAATTATATTGCAAAAGTTACTGCTTTTAGATTGTTCTATTCTTGTTTTTGAATATGATGCAAAATAGTGGGTATTTTTATGTTGTTGTTGGAGCCAATATTAAAGAAATTTTCTGAAGACTGTTAGAAGAGCTGTGACTTTGGCCAGAAACAACGTACATTAAATGTTACTAATCTCTGTTAAAGTAATCTTTTTGAAATCACCCTTAACTTCTTTGGTAGAAGAAACTTAAAAAGCTTCAGCTTTACATAAATGTGAATTTTTACCTTACAGTTTTTCTCAATATTTCTTAATTAATTTTTTATAACTATAACAGACAATTCACCAGTTGAAAAATATGAGAAAAGGACAAAGGAGATCTTCAGTTCTCGTTACCCACACAGATGTGCTGCCAGATCAGCAGGGGACTCATGAAGTTCAGCGTCACATTTCACACCATGCCAATGCACTCGGTCACTTCCACATAGCAGCAAGCATCAACCCTACCACAGGTGAAATACAACTATTTAGTAAACTCTGATACATTTGCACAAAATGAAAAAAATAAAGGGAGCTGAGATGCACATCCTTTGCTTTGTCTACTTGAATACAGAGAATTTGTAGAAAGACTCTTATTTCTTGAGTCTGTTGCTTGGCACCGAGTTTTGTAAGACAAATGAAGCTGAATTTATTCTGAATACCTTCAGCACTTTTACGAGACAATTAAATTCATCTTTGCATGTCAGAAGGCAAAAGAAACCTAAATTTCCAGTTCGCTTGGGGTTTGATTCTTGGGCTTTGGGGGACCGTGGTATATGATGAATAGAATAATTGTATTCTACAGAATATTTAGTAGGGTTTTATAGAATATTGTATAATATGTTAAGAAAGGAAAAAAATTAAAGAGCAGTGACATGCTATACCTAAAATCTATACATGACTGACAACACTGCAACATATGAAACTGTTGAATATCATTTACCATTCACATAAGAATAAATTTTCATGTAAATTTATTGCCATTAAAATATCTTTACTTTTTTTATTACAATTGCATGTAGAAACTTGATCTATCACTTACCTATTCTAATCTTACAGGCACAAATGATGTTATACCTAAAATAAGTTAAATGTGTGTGTATGTATATATATATAAAAGATGAGCAGCTTAATATATTGCTTTTTTATTTGTTTTAAAATGTCCACAGATATTCCATCAGTCTTGGCTGGAACAGCTTTTAATATAGATGAAGGAAATGGCTTTGTTGTCCACTGGTTGAATAATAAAGAGTTTAGTTTCACATCCTCCATTGAGGTATTTATGCAGCATCTACGAAAAATTTCTGAACAACAACTAGAACAAGATTTTGACGTTGAAGTTGAAGAGGAAGAAGAAATGGAAGAAAAAGAGAGAGGTTTACACATGAAATTAGATCATGGTTAGTTCTTATCAGATTGTTCTACTCTCAGATTACAAAAATACTGTTTTGAGTGATGGGAAAATCTTTGCAATGGATAAAATGGCGCAATCCTTTTCTCTTGCAGACTTGTCTATAGACAGAGAATCAGAGACAGGGACTGGTACAGGCTCCTCTGAACATGAAGATGGAGAAAGAGAGGGAAGCCCCAAAACATCCCTGCTGGCAGGCCCACGATTGCCTCTTCCAACAGTTTTGTTAGATCGGAAAATTGATTTGCTCCTGACGGAATGGAACAGGAATCCAGACATGCTTTTTACCATCCACCCTGTTGATGGGACCTTTCTGGTGTGGCATGTGAAATATTTAGATGAATACAATCCAGGCATCTTCCGACAAGTTCAGGTATTGTGTATTTGAAATGGTTTTATTATTTATGATCTTAATCAACATTGTGTCCTTTCTTCTATACTGAACATTGTTATGAATTTAATCAAGTCCTTCCTGAGTTTGTATATTCTAATTTTTATTTCTTTTTTATTTCTTTTTTAGGTTTCATTTTCTTCTAGGATTCCTGTTGCATTTCCCTCAGGAGATGCTAGTTCCCTTAGCAAAAATATTATGATGTATGCTTGCCCTATCTTTGTAAAAGATACCGGTAGTGCTGCACAGCAGAAGGCAATGGACTTTCCAGATAATACTCTAGCAAGTAAAAGCTTTGCCCAGGACAGTGCAAATGTGAATATAATTTCTCCCATAGTAATGATGATTTCCAAACATATAGATGGCTCTCTAAATCAGTGGGCAGTTACTTTTGCTGACAAATCAGCCTTCACCACTGTGCTCACTGTATCCCATAAATTTAGGTACTGTGGACACCGCTTCCATCTCAATGATCTCGCCTGCCATTCTGTTTTACCCTTACTGCTCACATCTTCTCACCATAATGCTCTTTTAACTCCTGAGTCAGACAGTTCCTGGGACTCTGACAGGATAACCAGAATGATGGATCCCATTAAGCACAGGAAAGGTTCTTCTAAGCAGCAGCTTAAAAATGCAGCAACCCGTACATTCCATGACCCAAATGCCATCTACAGCGAGCTGATTCTGTGGCGTGTGGACCCCATCGGGCCTTTATCCTACACTGGAGGAGTGTCTGAATTGGCTCGAATTAACTCTCTCCACACTTCTGCTTTCTCTAACGTAGCCTGGCTTCCAACACTCATTCCCAGCTATTGCCTTGGTGAGTATACACGGCATGCTTCCATATAGGGTTAACGCTGTCAGTTGTTGGAATTAACCTGTTAAAATAAATTACTATTTTATTTGGAGTGTGTTTATATTAACTTCTCAAAAATTTCCTGGCATTACGCAAATCAAGCATTTCTGTTTCATTTGAGGCTAAGCTCCTGCAAAACACTTCCTGTGGTCTGAGTGTGTCTGCAGTCGATCAGCTGACATTCAATAACTCCTCTGGGTGACTAAGCACTCATTGCTCTCACAAAGAACAAGATGATGCCTTTCCTCAGAGCTTGAGGCAGTTTCCCTGAGTGTTCTCTGCATTGACACAGTATTAAAAATGCAGATGTTCTTTCTGATGGCTTAGGTGTCTGGGTTGCTGGCCACATGCAGCTTCAGGAGGCACTGGGTTGAACAGGACTAGTAGTTTGACCATTTGAACGTCAGAATTATCGAGAAAGATTTTCAGCCAAAATCTGCGTTTTTTAAATTCTTTTAACATGCTGGCTAAAAACTCTGCTTAGAAGATCCTGAAACAACAGTGAAATTCTTCAAACCATTAAGGGTTTGCAAAAGCTCAGTTAGAACACAGAATATTTTTAAATAAATAGCCTACATTAACTTTACAAAACTGCGAACAATACTTTTTCAGAGGTCAGACAGTACAACATCTGTCGTGTAATGCCCTGGACAGTTCTTTAGATTTGGGTTTAATTTTAGGGCTTTCCATTGCAGTTTGGAAAATTATCTCATTACTCTATTCAGCTACTCAGATTCTTATTCTTTAATTATCACAAAGATGCTGTCATGGTAGTTGTCATCTTTGTATACAGTACTAAATGTCATTTGTGCTGTGGATGTAACATTACATTATATACTAATGCCAGCTGATTTTGTTACGCTCAGGCCAGACTTGCCTTTGCAATGATTGAATGAGTGTCAAAGATGATACAGAACCTTAAAAATCCTCAATATGCTAAATATGCTTAATAAATGCATAACATATCTTTGATTTTAAAGAAATATCTTTGATTTTCTCTGCTTCCATAGTAACATTCTGTGCGGTCTGGATCCCACACAGTGTTCTTCACACAAATAACAAGCTGCTTTCTTCTAGTCTAGAGGAAAACATAAATCATAATAGACAATCTCGTGTCAAGCCTGTTGTATTTTCTGTAAGGAAGCAAAAAAGACACACTTTTTCATATGTTATTCAGAACTGCAAATCTATTTCTCCCTCTACTTTTATATCTGCACTTTTAACTGCAGGGCAGAAGGGAATATTCATAGAGGTTAATTTTATGCAAAGAACCTAGAGACAGTAAACAAGGAAAAAAACTCTGCCTGATGTAACTTTTCTGAGCAGTTCGCCTTTAGACTCCTACTCTGAATTACTTCTGACAGCCCATTCCTTTAGGTGAATCACAGGCTGGGCATTACATCTGTAAATAGAACATATACGAATTCAGCTTAGATTATTGAACTTTTATGAGGAGTTTCATTTACATAAATGAGGAAAAACGGAGTTATTTCCGAGTTAAATAATGGTGTTTTAATACACACATTTGTTTAGGCTTTTTGCTTCAATACTTTATGAAAATTACATTTGAATCATACTCCGATATTGTGGATTGTAATAAACTACCTGATGCCATTGACTGGCATATTTTTTCTTTATGCATTTGTTGTGTTTTCTGTCAGGTACATATTGCAACTCTGCCAGTGCTTGCTTTGTTGCATCAGATGGCAAAAACCTCAGGCTCTATCAAGCCGTTGTAGATGCACGAAAACTTCTGGATGAATTATCTGACCCTGAATCATCTGTAAGTTTTAAATGGCGGTGATTTGAAAGTATTAAAACAAAACTGAAGTAACTTATTTTTCCTCCCTCCCAGTGGTTTGTCTTCAGTTGGTTGTGTGTGATTTTTTACCATTCCATGTACAGGATCTTATATGTTATACCTTGCATAGTTGCATGTTTTGCACTGTGGGTAAGCATTAGCAGACAGAAAGGCAGCTATTGCTACTAAAAGTGTCTGGACTGAAACAAAATTTCCCAGATAAGTTTTCCCAACCTGTGGCAGGTGGGGAAAGTAAAACTGGAATTTCTTTCTCTGTCTTCTCAAAAGAGGAGCCTACAGCAAGAAGGCAGGTGAAGACAGATGAGCAAGACAAAGGTGTAGCCACCTAAGTTACATCTATATAGGAGGAAGGACAGAGATGGTGGGATGTAAAGAAATTGGCAGGTTATTGCTAAAAGTAATATTAGCTCTTATTTTTTCCTGTAATAAGCAATTTTTCAACCTTTTTGTCTTTAATTTCTGTGACTTTTAGCAAAGTAAAGCCTGACCTTACACTGCTATTGTATAAAGAAATACATCTTTATCCTTTTCCCCCATTTCTCTGTTCTTTTATAAGCCATCCTTCAAGACAGAGCCTGTCAGCATTCAGATCAGTCTGAGAAATTTATTCTCGGAGCAATGACTGTGAACATTCCAGCAAAAATCAATACAGCCTTCAGCTTATATATAAGCTCTAGTCATTTATTTTTTCATATGTGGTGACAAAACCTGAAGCTTGAAAAAGAAGTGAATCAGTATATTTGTTTCTCATTGTACAGAGATATTATACTGTGTTATGAAAGGATAAATCTTTAAGTAAACAACATTTAGCTTCCATAAAAACTGGTGTACCACCCCCATGAGGAGCTGCCGACTCACAACAGTGCAAATGTCTAAACATATTATTCATGAGTGATAAAGTGACAACAGGAAGAAGTCTGTTACAGTTTCTGCCAGCAAGGAAAATTGAAGCATCAGTTTATCATAAGTGACTGCAATTTTCTTCTGTCCAAAGGAAAAAGATACTAATTTTTCTCATTTTCCTCTGTTTCAGAAACTTATTGGGGAAGTGTTTAATATTGTGAGCCAACAATCTACTGCTCGTCCAGGATGTATTATTGAACTCGATGCAATAACTAACAAAGTAAATAAATGGTTAACTTTTTAGGAGTATCACATAAAGGTGTTTAGTAACTTTGTTAATTAACCCAAGCTGTTGGAAAGAGGTAAAAGAGATGACATTTCTTTATGGTGATAATGACCACCTTGAATTTTTGTGAATACTGAGATACTTTGAACATTTTGGTAAGCCAACTTTCTGTTAGCTGCTAAGAGCTCAAAGCTCGTTTTTAGAGTAGGACAATATTTTCTAAGCATAATTCTTGATGAAAACAAAACTTAACTAAAGACTGTTGTCCAAGCCATCATAATGTAAAGGAAAATAACTACAATCCCCTCAAACCCAAACAAACAAAAAGTAACAACATTAAAAAGCTCAACCGTAAAAACTTGATCTAACTATTCCAAAATGTAATAATGTTAGCCAGGTGTGACTTCATTTTTTTGTTTGTCTTGTAAGACAAATTATCTATTAACCAATACAGCTATACTTTTCAAATAGTGAGCAGGTATAACTAAACCTTTTTCTTGCTCATTTATTTTGATCATACGTTTCCAGTGCTGTTTTGTGTTAGGAAGCAGCCTGTGAAAACAGTGAGTTTTTACCATTTCTTAATTACACAACTGTGGGATTTTGACACGTATCTTTTTCTACTGTCAATAAATTTCCATGTCTTTTTAGTACTAATAACATAAGATCTTCAATTTTAAGGTCATATTTATAAAATATTTTCCTAGAATTTTTATACATGAGTACAGGGAATATGTCTTCCCTTGTTTCTCTAGAAAAAAAGAGGGTGTTTTGCAACATGAAAACTTCGTCATTACTGGTTTTGGGGGGGCATATTTTTCCTTGCCAGCAGGGAAGGATTTCACTGTGAGCAGCCTTTTTGTAGGGTTATAGAGTTACTGCAAAGAAATCTGTTGCTGTCAGAAAGGACAGATGTCAAGATATTTGACAGAAAAAAAATCTGCAATTTGTTCCCTTTTTTAGATTTCCCAAGCAATTCACTGCAGACATGTCTTCCTACTGAAGAGGGATAAAAGTCTAAGAGTTTTTGCCGCTGCCATTTCCTCAACGCCAAAGAAATAAAAACCAAACAGATACTAATTCGTCTGTCAATAACTGCGACAAAAGCGTTATTACAAAATTCATCTGGCCCGGTAGATCTTGGTGGAATTATTAGAATTTACAAATAATAGGTCCTAGAATATGCTTTGAATATTCTTACTGCAAAATGAAAATGTGTCGTTTTTCTGATGTATGAACATAATTTTCAACATTGTAAAAGAAAGTGTTCCTCACCAGTAGCTGGACTGCACGAAGGAGATAATTGCATGAGTACAAAATGTTTCTGTACTGTTCTGGAAGCATAACTATTGCTCAATGTTTCAGTGTGGCTCCAACACACAATTGCTTCATGTCTTCCAAGAAGACTTCATTTTGGGATACAAGCCACATAAGGAAGATGTGGAAGGGAAGGAAACTGAGATATTTTTCCAGCCATCACAAGGTATAGCGTAAGCTGTAACTAATACGAATTAAGTAGGTACCAAAAATGTTCGTAAAGAATACTGAAATCTAGCTAGCATGTGCTAATTTACTTTTAAATGAGAATCTGTACAATTCAGTAAAATGGCTGGTTTGTGTTGTTCATATGATTTACTGTTTACATGGTATTAAACAAAAGCATTCTAATTGAAGAATTTTGAATTCTAAGAATTAGAATCACATTTTAACCTGTATGATAAAGTACATTTTTCGAAGTGCGGTATGTTTCATGCAAAAATGTGAACAAAATAGAACAGAAGCGTATTTTCTGCATCAATGTGTAGTTCCAGGTCATGATGGGAATATATCTGACTTTCGAGTTAATGCAATAGGAAGTCACTGGGTAATTTGGCTATAGACTTAAAACTTTAAAACAGAAAGGAAGAAAGCAAGTAGGTGAAAAGAGTCTTTACAAGCTGGCAAAATATTCAAACTGACTGGGAAGGCAAATATCTAATAAATTAGATTTGTCACTAATACTCAGATTGTCTGTAAATTAGTATCTATTTTTGTAATTCTTCTGTAGCCATAAGCAAAGAAAATGTCAATTGAAGCATATAACTAGTGGTATTGTTTGAATGTTTTGTTTCATAATCAATTTCTTTCGAAGATGAAAATTAAATTTTTTTTTGAGTATTAATAGCTTTTAGAGAATCCTTTGTTTTGGAAAAATTATTTAGGTTGAATGTAAATTTCGTGACAGTGATAATATGTTTAAATTACAGGGTATCGTCCACCACCTTTCTCAGAGAAGTTCTACCTTGTAGTAATTGAAAAAGATAGTAATGGCTGTTCTGTTCTTCAGATGTGGCATCTGCATCTCAAGTCTGTGCAAGCCTGTTTAGGTGAGTGAGTGATTGTAATATTCTTAGAGACATTTCTTTCATATTATTTCAAATAAAACTTAAAGTTTGGTGGTTTATTGTAAAACAATTAATCAAGGCAGGAAACAGACACTGGTTGCATTCTATGCCAATGGCAATATACGAATTTGTTGATGGAGTGAGTAATGTACTTAAGCACTGAAATCTTTATTTCAAACTATCAGTGTTATTTCAGAATGTTATGGATATCTTAAAATTAATAGTCACAGCATGCAATAAAACTGACACTGCCTGCACACATCATATAATTTTCTGTGTAACTCGAGCGCTGATAAAAACAAATAAATTTGATTATAGGATATTCATGCCTTGTCCTTATAGACAATGTTTTAACATTGTTGGCTTTTTTTTTTGTTTCTATATAGCAAAACCAACTGAAGCATCTTCATCAGATAATAAGCTTAGTGTACCTGAGCAAAAGACTGTGGATTCTTCTCCAGATGTATCACCTGGCATAAGTCCCATTCCACGATCTTCATCAATTGCTAATCTTCAGACTGCTAGTAAACTCATCCTGAGCTCCAGACTCGTGTATAGCCAACCTCTGGATCTTCCTGTTGGTGTAGAAGTAGTGAGAGCAACTCCTTCAGCAGGTAACTTTAACACTTTTTTCTATCCAATTGGTCCACTGATTTACCTCCTGGTTTATAGGATTGCATCTCCCCAGCGTATCACATTCTGAGTTGCTGATACAGGACATGCAGGACTAAAAGGGTGCTTTCAAATCATTGTGCTCATGTCATATTCCTCTTCCATAAACGTATCAAGACCCCACAGGAGAGCTATTCTTGAAACTTACTGCTCTAATAGTTGAAAATGTACCTTGTTACCTTAATTTATTAACGAACAATTTATACCTGCTTGTTCATTTGTCAGCATTACTGTGTTTGGTATGTAGTGCTTTTTTTCACCTGGCGCACCTACAGCTTCCTCTGTTTGTCTGCCTGTCTCTCCTATTGTGTTTTTTTTCCCCTTTCCCTCTTAGGTTTCATTTTGGTAGGCTATATAAGCTTAATCTTAACATCCTTAATCTCATCTGATTAAGGCTTTGTGTTCCTTTCATTGTTCAGTTCCAGTTTATAATCTTTGATTCCCAACTCCAAATTAAAAAAATAATACCAGGTTGTAAGGTCTCTAGCAGTAGGTAGACACAGTTATATCTGTCTTATTCATACAGGCATCCTACTATATATTGCTAAAAATAAATGTGGTTGTTCTAACTTCAGGTCACTTGAGTTCTTCATCGATATACCCAGTCTGCCTTGCACCTTATTTGATAGTAACATCGTGTTCAGACAACAAAGTGCGGTTCTGGAGATGCACTGTAGAGACTGACCTGAACAGCAACAGTGAAGAAAAGGAAACATATCACTGGAGAAAATGGCCTTTGATGAACGATGAAGGAGAAGACAACAGCAGCACAGTGAGCTTAGTAGGAAGGCCGGTTGCTGTGAGCTGTTCTTACACAGGACGCCTCGCAGTAGCCTACAAACAGCCCATACAGCATAATGGCTTTGTTTCCAAAGAATTTTCCATGCATGTTTGTATACTTGAATGTGAGTCTACAGGAGGATCAGAATGGGTTTTGGAACAGACAATTCATCTGGATGATTTGGTTAAGGTTGGAAGTGTACTTGATTCAAGGATCAGTGTAGATAGTAATTTATTTGTTTACAGTAAATCAGATGCGTTTTTGAATAAAGACAGATTCCTGGTGCCCAGTATCAAGCATTTGGTGCATTTGGACTGGGTTTCAAAAGAAGATGGTTCACATATACTGACAGTTGGAGTTGGTGCCAACATCTTCATGTATGGAAGACTTTCAGGAATTGTAACAGATCAAACAAGCAGCAAAGAGGGAGTAGCTGTCATTACCTTGCCACTGGGTGGGAGCATAAAACAAGGTGTAAAGTCAAAGTGGGTGTTGCTTAGGTCCATTGATTTGGTGTCATCTGTGGATGGCACTCCTTCACTGCCTGTTTCCTTGTCCTGGGTGAGAGATGGCATCCTGGTGGTGGGAATGGACTGTGAGATGCACGTTTATGCCCAGTGGAAACACGCTGTCAAGTTTGGTGATGGAGAAAGTGATGTTTTTGCTACTGAGGACTCAGCAACACAAGATCCACTTAAAACAAGCTTGATAATGAAGAAGACGAGTGTAATTGATGGGGCAGGTATTGTGGATGATGTTTTTGGCACTCCAACAGTAATTCAGGATGGAGGCCTCTTTGAAGCTGCTCATGTTCTTTCACCTACTCTACCCCAGTATCATCCAACCCAGTTATTAGAACTTATGGATCTGGGTAAAGTTCGCCGAGCCAAAGCCATTCTGTCCCATTTAGTTAAATGTATCGCGGGAGAAGTTGCAATAGTGAAAGACACAGAAGCTGGAGAAGGGACTGGTCCTAAACGCCATCTGTCCCGCACCATCAGCGTCAGTGGCAGTACTGCAAAGGACACCATCACTGCTGGGAAAGACGGAACTCGAGACTACACCGAGATAGACTCGATTCCCCCACTGCCACTGTACGCCCTGCTGGCTGCAGATCAGGATGCCACCTATGTGACTGAAGAAACTTCTAAAATACCTCAGGGCTCTGAAGACCAGGCTAAGAGAAAAACAGAGGATCAGTACTCGGATCTGTTCCAGATTCAACCTGTTACAACTGAAGATTTTATAGATTTTGAGCCTGAAAAGAGGGAGAGTAAATCCAAAGTTATTAATCTGTCACAGTACGGTCCAACTTACTTTGGCCGAGAACACGCGAGTGTCCTTTCAAGCCACCTGATGCACTCGAGTCTGCCAGGGCTCACTCGACTGGAGCAGATGTTCCTCGTAGCTTTGGCAGACACTGTGGCCACAACGAGCACTGAACTAGATGAGAACAGAGATAAAAATTACTCAGGTTAGTAACTGACATTGTTGAATTAACATTTTTGTTCTTCTCAGCAAAGGTAAACTTAGCCCTTGGGTATTTGGGGATAACAAATCTATCATCAGTTATTCAGATTAGATACAGTAAGAAATAAAATGAAATTTGAATCTCTACTTATATTTCATGCATAATAAATAACTTGTGGTTCAGGTTCTTGGCAAGCTTAGAAACATACATTCCTCACACACTGTATATGATAAATGGTATATATGTCTCTTGTAGTTCAAAAGTCAGTGTTTTGTATTTCACAGGAAGAGATACCTTAGATGAATGTGGTTTACGATACTTGTTGGCGATGCGCTTGCACACTTGCCTTCTGACATCGCTGCCACCTCTGTACAGAGTTCAGCTGCTTCACCAAGGTAATCCTTAAAGAAAGTATTGCTTCCATTTGATCCCCTTGAGCTGACAGGCTCTGGTTATCTTTTATTTATAATTTATTTTTATTATCTGCATGTTAATTTTCCATTTCATTAAGGCTGTTATCTTGCAAAGGCTTAGTACAGGCTTCCCTGCGTGCACTGTAAGACCAAAAAAAGTGTAACTCTAGAACAGATTCTGACCTATTCAGTTTGAGGCATAAGTTCTCCAACCAGATAAAATACAGATTGTATATGTAATTCATTGTTTCTACTGGAGGAATTAACATTGCTTTACATGAGCTTGGCTTTATCTTACCTTAAAGATTGTTTTATCGTTTTCATCACAGCAGTTTTTTCCCTTGCTCAGTATGAGTAAACGCTGCTGTAAAATACAGGACAGAAAAGTAGTTGCCACCTAAAAAGCAGAGACAAATGTTTCTGGCCCAGAATGGGTCTGCTTCTGTGATAACAGAATGCTTTTCCTCCAGTCTTTCGACATATAAGTTTAGTACATTTATGAATGGGGTGATGGAAGGTCACAAGTGCTGAGGAGAGGACATCTCCAACAAGCAAAAAAGATATTTCAGCTGTTCCTTTAACAGCTCTACTTCCTGCTGAAGGAAATAGTCTCTCTCAGCTCTACACAACTCTTGGGCTGGAGATCCCATTTTTCATCTCTGACATATTCCATTTGCTTATTAACAAGTCAGTCTTCTGAATGTTACTGCTTTGTTTTATTGTCTAGGCCTGTCTACTTGCCATTTTGCGTGGGCTTTTCATTCTGAGGCCGAGGAGGAGTTGATCAATATGATTCCTGCTATCCAGAAGGGAGACCCACAGTGGTCTGAATTAAGAGCTATGGGGATTGGTTGGTGGGTCAGGAATATCAACACGCTCCGAAGGTGCATTGAGAAGGTACTTTTTATAGCTCACAAATTCTCCTTACGTGCTGTTGGTTGTGCCTTCACAGGTGTGCCTTGTGAGTTGTGTAAGCAGGTTCCCCTTTGTACTCCAGCCCAGCCAGGAGACTGCATAATTCGTTTTTCTGTGCCAGCTGATATTGGCAGTCCTGCCTTACAAATGTCATTGTTCAGTAGTAAGATACAACTCAACTGATCTTGGGAAAAGCCATTCTTGAAACGCCTGAATTCTCTCCCCCATGTATTTTATAGTATATTAAAGGTCATATTAAGTACTCTATTTCAAGAAAAATCTTGCTTTCAGGTCTGAGACAGTCTACAGATTTAAACAGGTAATAATGCTTTCAGTTCAGCAGTAGGTTTTCTATACGAAATATATCTATCTAAAAATATTAGTCAATAAAAACCTATATAAAGGATTTTTTTGCAAATGCTATATTGTTTATAATGGAGTACCATAGAACATAAAACAACTGAACTGCAAATAAATGCAGATTTTACTCTTCTGAAGAGTTACAAAATTACTGGTTTATGGCAATATATACCTATATTATGTAAAACCAAAATAACACTAAATCTCATTTGCATACGGAGTTTTCTTATAAGAGGTCCAAAATGGATAAAGTGCAATATATTTTTGAAATAATAGCTAAATCTGCTGTCCATAGCTACTAACAAAATTTAAATCTCATTTAATAGTACAAATTTCAGCTTTCTTATAACGCGAAGTTTGATGGATTTGTACAATTACGACATTTGCTTTGAATTACAACAAGAAATGCAATCTTTAAAATGTCTGTAGAACAGTACTTACTAATCTATTAAATTTCCAAGTCATCTAATGTAAAAAATACATTTTTTTAAAGTTACAGGAAATCAAAGAACCCAGGAGCAAAACAATTATCCTAGTAATCCAAATCAAATGCAACTACATCTGAGTCCTGTATAAAACCCAAACTGTTCATTAAGCAAATACTGTTATTAGCTTAAATATTTTTAAATAATGGATTGCCAGATGGATTTCATGTAACAGTATTAGTTACTGTACCACTTTTAAAGAAAATATTTTTATTTACACATTCATAATATCCCACTATTGCTCTCTGCGATAGTGCTGGTTTTCTGACTCTTACAAGCACTTAAAGAGCTCTCTTACATACAAAGAAAACATTCTCACAGAAGTTACTTTGTTGGTTTGTAGAGATAATACAGTCACTAAACCATCCTCCCTGATAAACAGCTAAAGAACACAGGTTATGTAGCTAAAGGCAGCCTTTTATATTTCCATTAATAATAGTAGCCTTTGGTTACTACAGGTTGCAAAAGCTTCATTCCAGAGGAACAATGATGCCTTAGATGCTGCACTTTTTTACCTTGCTATGAAGAAAAAGGCAGTGGTGTGGGGTCTGTTCAGGTGAGTTCTGCTAACTCCAAGTTTGATTAAATCTTAATTGAACCAGGAATGCAAACCAGAACTCATTCAAGATTAGAGTTTAATTTCAAGTAATGTTGCTCAAGTGATAGTATGCTAAGGTTACATAATAAATAGCTGTATACATTGCATTTCTCTATACAGGTCCCAGCATGATGAAAAGATGACTGCCTTTTTCAGCCACAACTTCAATGAAGACCGATGGCGTAAAGCTGCTTTAAAAAATGCTTTTGCTTTGTTGGGAAAACAACGTTTTGAGCAGTCAGCTGCATTTTTCTTGCTAGCAGGTTCACTAAAAGATGCTATAGAGGTATCTGCTTTTGAGAAATTGAGTTTCGGTTTCTAATTTGACCTATGTAACTGCATCCTTGCAAGCTGTCCTCTGATGAAGTTTTTACAAATTGTGGGACCACAAAATGGGATGGTATGTCCACACAGGACCCCCTTGTGCCCTGCAGACACACCATTTACCTCCACACTACTGTGAAAAGCATCATGGAAGCTGATCTGAAGGCCAGAATAATTGTTCAGATACATCAGTGCTCAGTGGAAGCACTCTTGGGAATACCAGTATTGACCCTTCTGGCAAAACTCTGTTTGATCAGCACAGTAAAGTTGCAGCAACGTATTCAGCCTCCAGCTATTCTGCATGACCTATTGATACTACACTGAGTAAAAAAAGAAGTCAAGAGTTCTCTTGAAGCAGCCCAGGGATCCCCTTTCAGTGGAGCTGTGATGTTCCTTGCCACAGGGGAGGTGGGAGCTGTAACCAGGATCATAAGCTAAGCTGTACCTCTCAGGAGAGTATGGGAATTAGAGAACCTTTAGTTATCCTGCCTATTTCTATGCAGAATGTTTGTCTTCACTGCAGAATGTATTTTCCTCTGAGATGTAATTCTGCACGCAAGACAGTGTGAAAAATATCTTACCAGTGATGTAATAACATTAAAATTGGAGGGTACAATTATACTACTAGATAGCATAAAACCAGATATTTTTACTTCTGCCACATTAAATTTTTACATGCTGATGTACCACTATGCATATCACAGTTCCTGAAACAGAGAAAAGTACACCTCTTTCCAAACAGAAGAAAATACCTTACTTGGATATAGATTACTTGTCACATTTTTGACCCAAAGATTAATTTATACTTCAAAGAAAAGATATGATGAGAAAAAGAAATCTGTTTTGTAAACATATATTGCTCTTCACTTTATTTTATAGAACTACCTTTTCCTCGTAAAACAACCTTTCCCCACTGCTTGTCATAGGTGTGCCTTGAGAAAATGGAAGACATCCAGCTGGCTATGGTCATTGCTCGTCTGTATGAATCCGAGTTTGAGACCTCTGTCACATACACCTCCATCCTTTATGAAAAGATTTTGGGTTGCCAGAAGGATGGAACTGGGTTCAGCTGTACTAAACTGCATCCTGATCCATTTCTGAGAAGCATTGCCTACTGGATAATGAAAGATTACACACGAGCACTGGATACGTTACTGGAACAAACGCCTAAGGATGACGATGAAAACCCAGGTAAGGAATACCATTAATCTGATGGGACAGACTTAGTAAGAAAAAGAAGATAAGGAGAAATACTAAAAAAAAAAATATTAAAATCTTTTTTCAATTTTTTCCAAAGATTTTCTCCAACCCTCTAACACCAAACTTAGTTCCTGCTGTCAGCTTAGCTCAGGAGGACTGTCCTTGTTTGATACTTCCTTACAATGCTTCTCTAGTATTGAATGCTGGCTGGTCTTTATTCCAGTGGACTTAAATTCTCATTCTTGCTTCTAGAAATTAACACTATTCTAGCAGGATTTCCTACCCTATCTCTTCAAGATTAATGTTTAAGTGACAAGTGTCTGCATAGGTTTGAGATTGCCTTTCTTGGTGAAATCTCTACCTGACTGATAATCTCAGCTGTATTTAGGTTTAGTGAATGCAATATAACAGTGAGGTAAATGAGAGAATTTAGTATCTTTCTACTCATTCAGCTCATACCTTTAATCTTTCTGTGGGGAATAAGTAATTCTTTCATTTTGTTTTGGTAACTAGACCCAAAACTGTCTTTGTTCTTGTGTTTTGACAAATCTCTAAAGCAGGAAATACTGCAAAACAGAATAATACCATTTTAAAGCCATTTTCAAAAGATGTCTTATTTGTTTAATTCCTTAGTTATTGTCAAATCATGCAACCCTGTGGTATTCAGTTTTTACAATTATCTTCGGACCCATCCTTTGCTCATCAGAAGATATTTCAGCTCACCAGAAGGAACCTTGGCCACCTTAGGTCTGACAACTGAGAAAAGCTTTGTGGATAAAATTAATCTTATAGAAAGAAAATTATTCTTCACTACTGCAAATGCTCATTTCAAAGTGGGCTGCCCTGTGCTAGCTCTTGAAGTTCTTTCCAAAATTCCAAAAGTAAGAAAAAAGTCTACTGTAGATGCAGAAAAAGATTCATCCAGTCCTCCAAAACAGGATGGTGTTTCAGATTCCAAAGCCCTACAGGATGGTGCTGGAACTGGTGATACAGACTGGTCAAAGCCCATTTCAACTTCCTTTGCTTTGGATAATACTGCTGATTCTTCAGCACAATTTGATTGGAGTCAACCAGCAGTAAAGTTTGATGATGAGCCCCTCACTCTTGATTGGGGTGAAGACAAAAATGGGTCAGATGAAGAGGACAAGGATGTTGGTTTAATGATGAAAAAATCCGATTCTAAGAGCGGAGAAGACGAGAGAACCCCAGACACCAGCACGGCACAAACACCACGTGGGGAGGTTTCTGATGCAGGAGACACTGAGGTTGATGTTATTGCTGAACAACTGAAGTTCAGAGCCTGTTTGAAGATCCTAATGACCGAACTGAGGACTTTGGCTACAGGTTACGAAGTGGACGGAGGAAAGCTCAGGTTCCAGCTGTACAACTGGCTTGAAAAAGAGATTGCTGCTATGCATGAAATATGCAACCATGATGCAGGGGACAAAGACTATTGTAAAACCTATACCAAAGTAAATGGGGATCTACTTGACCATGAAGATATTATGGATAAGCCAGATATTGGTTCCTACGAACGGCACCAGATAGAGAGACGGAGGTTACAGGCAAAACGAGAACATGCGGAAAGAAGGAAGTGGTGGCTGCAGAAGAACCAAGCTCTGCTGAGAGTTTTTCTAAGTTATTGTAGCCTTCACGGGGCACAGGGTGGAGGCTTAGCATCTGTAAGAATGGAGCTGAAGTTCTTGCTGCAAGAGTCACAGCAGGTAAAACAAATTCAACTAATTTCTATTTGTGAGTGTGAACAGTTCCAGACTGTCAGTTATATCAAATGCCTAAGTTTGCGCCTAGATCGATGCTGCTTGTGTTCTGCAAGTCTAATGATCCAGGTCATTTTAATGTTCTTGGAGCAAGAACTTTGTATCTAAGTGTGCTGCTGTTCCACATCCTGATTACTTGGTTCTTAAGAATCTGTTACGTGACACTGAGGATCAGGCTACTTGTGATTGTGGAATATAAAAGTTGCTGTTTATGTTATAGTTGCAGCATTATATCTGTGTTACAACGGCATAATTTTGGTCACAGTATTCCAGGTGCCTATATAATAAATTAATTTCACAGTTACTGAAATATGATAAAACCTCATTCCCTACACTTCTGTTAATCATGCAAGGGAGCTACAGGAAATGGGGTCTTAGCTGCAAAGTTCAACAAATAATATCAAGTCAGACAGGGTAATGCTCTCTTTTACTATATTATGGCATTTTCTACATTTATTTCATGCAAAAAGAGATATTTTACAGCAAATGTTAGTTACTAACCTGCGCTACAGCAGATAATCTGATAATGGGCAAGTAATTTAACATGCTCTAATCCTAGATTTCTCATATTTCAAATAGAAGCAATAGACAGCTGTTTTGGTGGTACTTGGCTTAGCACGTACTTTTAAGAATAAAAAAAAGTTCTGTGCATTTCCCCTCGAGAAACTCAGATGTGTGCAAATCTGACTTGGTTACTAAACTCAGACCAGTGAATATTATGCCAACTTATGCTAATGCAAGTACAGTTTTAGTTAATGTCCCTTAATAGACCATCTCAACACGTCCTAATGAACTACATGAAAGTACTCTTCCTGCACTTAATCAAAAAGCAAACTTGGCTATCAGGTGTGAACCTTGTTATTATAGTAAATAAGAGCTTACTTTTGACAGTAAAATCCTGTCTGTACTGAGCAGACAGCAGTGGAAGAGGATAAATAACCTGGGAAATATATTTCAGATGTAAAATTATGTAAATAAATAAATTATGTAAATGAAATATGTAAAAATATGTCTATTTCTAAACTTGTTTTTCTCAAAGCAATAATTTTAAATACAATCTTTTCTTTTAAACAGGAAACTACTGTAAAACAACTTCAGTCTCCACTTCCACTACCCACAACACTACCCTTGCTTTCGGCAAGCATAGCATCCACAAAAACTGTGATAGCAAATCCTGTGCTGTATTTAAACAACCACATTCATGATATTCTTTACACTATTGTGCAGATGAAATCACCACCACATCCTAATGTTGAAGATGTCAAGGTAATGAAAAGCTTTCAGGAGGTGCTGAATGATTTTTTTTTATAAAATAGGAAGCGAGCATGTGAAAAATAAAATGTAATGTTTGAGTTAATTTTTCAACACTTACCCTTTCACAATACTGACCTTTTCCTTTAAGTCTGGTGAACTGAACATGCTGGTTAACCACTTGCTCTCTGACGTCTTTTTGGGTCTAGTTAGTTCCCTTTCATCCGAATTCTGGTTTTTCTCAGAAAACTATTCCAGTGTTCACTGAAACACTGAATTCTTGGCTCTAAAAACAGCATGATCATGGAAGTTAATTATTTATTATCATTCTGATCGAATCCTGTTGGGAGACCAATGTAAGCAGAGATGAGACTAAGTTATATTATCACATTCTATTAATATAGATTTCCTCAACTGTACAAGGGTTATTTACAGAGTTGTGGTGAAATACTTTATCTAACTGTGTACTTGGGGGTGAATAAATCTATTCAGATTCAGTAAATACAGGAGGGGAAAAAGCCAAAGAGCATGAGAATAGGGCACAGTTAATTAGCAAGAACCTAAATCATTATTTTGTGTATTTTGTGAACATGAATACAAACAATACTGTTTCTGTTGCATTGTGAGGCAAGAAGTGGAGTTATTCTTGTTACTTATTATTTTGTATATTTAATGAACATGAATACCAATCTCAATTAATTTGACTAAATGAAAGTAGGGAAAAAAATAGGACAGTAAATGGGATGTCCCACTGCAAAACAGTTAAGTTCTAAAACTGTAACCCAAGCTCATTTACTTCTCATTCTCTCCTACATCTTGACTACTTCTCCATCCTGCATTATGCTACAGCAAGCATCTTTCTTACTCTGAAAACTCATAAATTCTTAAAAGAGAATTCAGAAAGAAGAGCTGACACTTCCTAACTGCAAGACAACCATTTAAATAATCCATAGTTTTAATCTAATATTTGATTAAATGGGAAGACAGTAGGAAAAGATAGGAACAAACACAGGGTGAGTTTAAAAAAGTTTACTTTTCTGACAGTATGACAGTACCATTTTCTTCACACTGTGGATTTCATTGAACTTTCCAAGAAATCCTTTCATTTCTTCTGTTTAAGAACTGGACTGTTTGTGTTGCATTGTGAGGCAAAAATGGAGTTATTCTTGTTATTCCTGGACACTTATGAAAATTTATAAGCACATAACTGAGGTAAAGAAGAGATTTTAGATAAAGTAATTATATAACGACTACACAGGTTTTTTTATTTTATGCATATTGAGCACCTATTGCTACGTTGAACTGCAATGTTGTGTAGTACAGCTTCCAGGAACCATTCCATCAAATTCATTATCATAACAGGACATACTTAATCACTCCTTCAGTGTGCTCATTTACTGCGGCTGTTCTGTATTAGAATCAAGTTAATTATCTTGACATAATATTAGAAGGTTTTGACTGCCATCAAATTATCTTGAACAAATAGTTGTGATTTTCTAAGCACTACGTTGTAAACTTATAGTAACATTCAGTTACTGTTTCTTGCACTTGGTTTAAAACTAGGACAGCCCTGCAGAACACATTTCCAATGTTCTTTAAAAACAATTGTGGTTTGCTCACATTGTATATAAAACATGTAGCTTATTGGTTCTTTTTATTTTAGGTGTACACACTTCATTCTTTAGCAGCTTCACTTTCTGCATCCATTTATCAAGCACTATGTGACAGCCACAGCTACAGGTAAAGAGGGGAGTTTTCTTGCAGTCCTACCTTTGCAGTATGCTTTGTGTATCCTAAATGGAAATTCTTCCTGCATGTGTCTAAAAAAGGGATTAAGTGTTTGTGTGTGGGTAAAGATACTTCCAGAGTTTACACATTGCTAGCTTTGATACGCACGATCAGTTTTACACAAATAACACCAACCATTCCGGTTCTGTCAATAAACAATAGGAAAACCTGATGTCACTCTCATTTGGGACACTCACTTTCTCATCAGAAAAAAATATATTTATGTTTAGCAGTCAAACAGAAGCCAATCAGTTTACTGGGATGGTTTACCAAGGACTTCTTTTGAGCGATCGTCGCAGGCTGAGGACAGAAAGTATCGAAGAGCACGCAACTCCAAACTCATCTCCTGCTCAGTGGCCTGGTGAGACAAATATAAGGTTATTTTTAGCACCACTAGATTCAAAATTACTTCACTGTCCTGTAATATGATGTTTCTGATTTAGTTCTCAAATTAATAACAACCTTTAACCTTTTCACTGATCATAACTAATTAAAATAAACTTTCTATATGGCAAACATCTTGGTTGAAGAAGAAACTGTGATCTTTAGGATAAAGTCAATGATCATTTATCATTCTAAGATGTTTTCCTCCATCCTACCTAACCCCTTAGCAAGGCTATTTTTGTTAGCTGTCTCTACAGTACTGTCTTAAATATATGCTGTAGTTGGTATAGCTATCAGAATAGCTAATTCCAATGTATGAGTGTAAATTTAGTTTTTTGAGGTGAACTGTGGAAACAATGCAGGAATTTCATAGATATGCTGAGCTGCCCATAGTGTTTGCAGAGAAGTTCAGTGCAAAACTCACAAACCCAAAAAGGCTTTTTGTAATTTTGATCTTTGTGGTTAAATAAACTCTATTAATATATTATATATTAACTATATATTAGTATGTTTTGTCTGAATAAAGGCATCATGTATTAGTGTATGTTATCATAAACTGTAGAAGTGAAACGCTTCCTTTTTTTCCCCACTTTTCCTCCTACTCATTTAACGCAGAATTTTTCCTCTTTTTCCCTTTGCAGGCGTGAGTTCGCTTATCAATCTGTTAAGTTCAGCTCAGGATGAAGATCAACCAAAGCTCAACATCCTGCTTTGTGAAGCTGTGGTAGCTGTCTACCTGAGACTCCTCATCCACGCCCTTGCAACCAATTCCTGCAACGAGTTGTTCCGACTGGCCGCCCACCCTTTGAACAGCCGCATGTGGGCGGCTGTTTTTGGGGGAGGAGTGAAGCTTCTCGTCAAACCTCGAAGGCAGTCAGAAAATATTCCAGGTACATCCCTCTCTAAAGGTCACACTAATGATCTGCATTTTATACCTTTTATTTTATACCTTTTAGTAGCCTGGTAGGAAAGGTTTCTTTCCTTTTAAAGACCAAAACCGAGCAAGCAGGATTTAAGAATCTACTGGCAAGAAAGCTGTTACATTAACTAAAAAGCAGAAAGACATATTAGCCTTGCAGTTGTCATTTGTAATGGCACCCAGCACATTTTAAATTAGCCATAAAAACTGTACGGTTATTATATTACTAATATTACTATTAGATGCTTATTTATAAACCTTTTCAGAACATTCAGCCATTATTTTTAGTGAAAAAACAGATTATATAAATCAGTGTTAATACCTCTGGGGTTTTGTTTGTGAGATGAGTGTTACTGTTTAATGACTGCAGTAAACTGGAAACATTATTTCTGAAACCAGTTTCTATTGCAAGGTAGGGTTTCACCTAGCACAAGACCACAGAGGAGAAATATCGGCTTCATCTGTCAGAAAAACAGCTTTTGCATATGTAAGCTCCAACTAACCCCAGGATTTTTACAAAGACAGATGAGCAAGTCTTAATATACTACATGAAGAAAAGCAAAAGTGGAGATTGAATTCAGGCCCTGAAGACAAAGGCAGAGACAACCATTTGTTACAAGACTTCACACTGCAGCAATACTGCAAATCACGTCACATAGACCTTCAAATCAACAACAGGCTTAAAAGTTATGCAAAAATTAGACATTCTATATCCAGGATATAAAACCAAACAGTAATAAGGCACTGCACCATTATAAGTATGCACAACAGGTATTTGTCATTCATGCAATAACTTAAAACTCATTTAAGGCAGTTATTTTTGCAAGGTGTTAATATGAATAAGTTATATAAGTTGTGTTTATTTGAGATGTATTCTGTTTTCCTTTAACCTACAAGCTGCTACAGTTTCTGATGTTTCAGAGGATGGTAACGAAGGTTTGTAAAGATTTGCAGTGTAGATGAGTGTTGGTAGTGGCTTTTTGGACAAAAAAGAGTTTATAAATATCTAGTTCCCTTGTAATAAAGTAAGTGTGATCTTCAATGTTGCCTGGCTAATAAGACTTTGAAGAACAAATTCCACATTAAAATTTTGATAAGTGTTAAGGCATATTAAATCATAACACTTTAAAACAGACTTCAGATATCAAAAAGCCTGTCTCTCTATTCAGATTTCCTTCTCTATCTTAAGAGTTCCTTGGCTTATATTTTGGTAACTACTGCTAATAGTACAGCTCACTGTTTAGTGATATTTTATATATTATTTTATTTCTCAGCAAAATTTCTGAGTTTCTTAATTTCTTCCTTGAGAAATTTTTAGATAAAAGATTTTTTTCTTAAAAGTTACATCTCCTGAGAACTTAATCCAGTATATAAATGTAAAATAAAATGTACTTCTCATAATATGTCCAGTATCTAAATGCCACAGTTTTTGAATTTATCGTATTTTTTTACGATTACACTTACTTTATTTAGGCTGCCTTTGATTCTGAGTCAGTAGAAATTAGTACAGACTAATAGTGGTGTTAGTTGCTTCAATTACAAAATACAGCCATTTTAAAGATGCAATATTAATATCAGCTTTTTTATGGACCTGAATTTAGCCCCTCCTCTTCCATCAGAAGAAATGGATAAACATCGGCGCCGGTTTAATATGAGAATGCTGGTGCCAGGAAGACCAGTGAAAGACAGCAATGTACCACCACCTGTACCTGCAGAGAGACCCTCTTACAAAGAAAAGTTTATTCCTCCAGAACTCAGCATGTGGGACTATTTTATGGCAAAGGTAATTTAAAATGGACAATGGAAGTTACAGTTCATAAAGAGATATTTCTTCCGTTAAGTTTTAAAGGTTAAAAATAATGTGAAAATTTGGAGTGCTCTTTCTCGTAAGATGCAGAATCTTATCCTCATAATAAAAGATGAAGAGCCTACAAGGCTATTACTTCACCTTCAAAGCATGTCTCTTGTCAATAATGGAGATTAACACTTTTCCCGCTGGCTATTTGCTTATATTATAGGGAAATTTATTTATAGGTTAAATTGCTGTCATCTAAACACGATGACAGTGATAATTGAAATAAGAGTTGAATAATAAGAAATAGGAAAATAGCTTTTATATCAGACTTTTACTTTGCATTGCAGCCATTTCTTCCTTTATCAGACAGTGGTGTTATATATGATTCTGATGAAAGCATTCACAGTGATGAGGAGGAGGATGACGCTTTCCTCTCTGATGTGCAGATCCAGGAACACACAGATGCCAATTCTTACAGGTTAGCAGAAACTGTCAGTATTTTAGAACAATTATGTCATATCTTTGCTGCCAAATCTAAAAAAAAATGCATGTCTTCAGCACCATACAGTTTTAAGTCAAGAAACTTCAGTGATGTGGGTTATCTGTGGCAATAGGATTACAGAAGTGACAAATTTTCATCACAGTTCCCCATTTCCTTTTCAAAAAAAAGGGATTAGGAGGTCAGAGCTGTGTGGTTTGTATTTTTTTGGGAAAGGGAAAACCAGAAATCTCCATCTTCATTTTTAAGACACAGAGAGCATAAGATACCACAATGCCAGCTCCAAAACAATGTTTTAGACTACTGATTCAAGCATGTAGGTTTTTAATGAGATGCAGATTAAATAAAACACTTTGACACTGTTACTCTAAACTGTGTATTTGGTTGAAGAAAAATATTCTGTAGATAACTCTTAATGTTGTTTTAACATAACTAAATCTGTTCTTTTTATACAGCTGGGCTCTTCTACATCTGACAATGGTAAAATTAGTTCTGCACAACATTAAGAATTTCTTTCCAATTGCTGGTCTGGAATTCACTGGTACGTTAAATCCTGCTTTACATTTTAGTTTTTCTGTATATGTGGCTCTCTGTAAGACATCCCTTTTTAATTTTAAAATTTAAATAATTAAATACCTTATTTTTTACAATAGCCAACACATGGGTTTCCTTTCGTGTTTATTTTTTTGGGTGGTTGTATTATTCCAGGGTTTTTATACACACCGTAATTTCAATTATTTTTTTTCTCTTAAGCTTTAATTGAGTAACATTTCTGTTTAGATCTGCCTGTAACATCGCCACTGGGCATTGCTGTAATAAAAAATTTGGAACACTGGGAACAGATTCTTCAAGATAGGATGGACCAGTTTGAAGGCCCACCACCAAACTACATCAACACTTACCCCAGTGACCTTGGTGTAGGTGCGGGGCCAGCTATTCTCCGCAATAAAGCAATGATTGAACCTGAAAACACACCATTCAAGTGAGTGTTCTTGTCCTAGCAAAACCACATTCTTTGTTCACAGAAATTCTGAAGAGAATTTCCTCCTAATGTTAAACATGGCAACCAGGAGGGTTAACCGTGTCCTGGGGGGCAGAGCATCGCCAGCCGGGCGAGGGAGGGGATGTCCCGCTCTGCTCTGCACTGGGGCGGCCTCACCTGGAGCATCGTGGCAGTTTGGGGTGCCACAGTACAGAAAGGATATAAAGCTATTGGAGAGTGTCCAAAGGAGGGCAGCAAGGACGGTGAAGGGCCTTGAGGGAAAGCCGTATGAGGAGCAGCTGAGGTCGCTTGGTCTGTTCAGCCTGGAGAAGAGGAGACTGAAGGGAGACATCACTACAGTTAAGTAGTGAAGAGGAGGGGCAGGCACTGATCTCTTCTCTGTGGTGACCAGAGACAGGACCCAAGAGAACAGCCTGAAGTAGAGCCAGAGAAGGTTTAGGTCGGATATCAGGAAAAAGTTCTTCACCCAGAGGATGTTTGGGCCCTGGAACAGGCTCCCCAGGGCAGTGGCCACAGCACCGGATCTGTCTGAGTTCAAGAAGCATTTGGACAACTCTCCCAGGCACATGGTGTGACTCTTGGGGCTGTTCTGAGCAGGGCCAGGAGTTAGATGATCCTGATGGATCTCTTCCCACTCAGCATGTTCATTGTTTCTTTCCTCCTTCTGTTTTATCCAGATCAAAGGATTACTCAGCTCTTCCAGCAAAGAGGCTCTGGCATTTTCTTGTGAAGCAAGAACTTCTTCAGGAGACTTTCATAAGATATATATTCACAAAGAAAAGAAAGCAGAGTGAGGTAAACAAAGGATGTAACTTTTTTTTAAAAGAAAGCTCAATTATAACTGTTCCTCAGTCTCCTCAGTATTTACTTTAATTTTTCTTTTCATTTTTCATTAACATTTTGCTTTCCTTTCTTTCATTTAAAAGTGTTTGGATTTTTTTTTCAAAATCAACATGACTGTCATGTTGTTGATTGGAATATCAACTGAACAGAATATATATAAACAAGACATATCTCATCTTTATGTGTCTGAATACTGTCCTAATAAAAAGAACATTTGTGATAATGGTAATAAGTGAAAAAATTGAATATTCATATCATATTTTTGGGGGTGTGATACAGAAAAAGAAATTTAAATGCGCTCATAATTTGTGTATATGTATATATGCATGAATAATATATACATATAAGAGTAATATTATATAGTAATATATAATATGGGGCTATAAGAATTGTACCAGTTACAACTGCTATAAGTTCTAACTGAAAATTTAAACCAACACATAAATATCATGGGAAAGAAGTATATGATTTAGTATCTTTAAGAATTCCTGTAAGTATGGAGTTTGTGTGTGTATTACTCCTCCATTTATTTACTATATCATACATCTTGTGTTCATCTAGGAGGCATTACATTTTAAGTGAGTTTGTTTAGATTCCTGTCTTAGTTTCTGTGCCTTTTATAAAAAGTTAAAAATACATTTGTCATCATTTACTGACAGAGTGGCCTTTAAAATCTAGTTTGGAATGTTTCATTCTTTTTTTATATTTGTTTGTGCATGTGTTTTGTGTTTGTGACTGTGTGATGTTATGTAGTCTGTAGAAGATCGTGTGGAGCAGGTCAAACAAAACTGCGTAGCAGAAGATCACAAAAACAAGGTAGTATCCCTTCTCCCAAACCTCTAGCACATTCTCAAAAGTTCTGTGGAACTGGCTTTCTTTCTCTAATGTGACTAACAGAAGCTGTATGTTCTGTGTAGTCTGTGTGGCAGGCTTTTAATCACTGAACTAACTTCAGGTGTCCTGATAATTGGGATGAGTGAACACCTCGTAAACAGTGTTGCACACACAACTTTTGTTTCTTGCGCTCAAACACAACTTTTGGCTGCTACAACACCAAAGAGTATGAGAAGTCTAAAGTTTAGCTTCCGAAACAATGCTGAGGCCACTGAACTTTTCTTGCATGAATTTTGTATAGATTTTTGCACTCTGAATGTACCGCTACAAAATGGATTTTCATGCTAATTGAAGTTTTTTATAAATGTTTTGTAGGTTGAAGCAGATCTTGGCTACCCCGGAGGAAAAGCAAAAATCATTCACAAAGAGTCAGATATGATAATGGCATTTGCAGTTAACAAGGTAAGCCTCAAATAATACAAGAAGTGTAATAAAAAGGTCCTAATTATAGTTAGTATAAATTTTGTATTTGTGCTGCATAGGCAAACAGCAATGAAATTGTTTTGGCATCTACACATGATGTTCAAGAACTTGACATTTCAGCTCTACTGGCTGCTCAGTCATTTATATGGATTGGGGAAGAATATGACAGAGAATCTAAAAGGTAGGATTGTTTCTTTGTGGTTATATTAATAAGAGTATTGGTTTACTGTGAGGCTGAATATATAATACCTGTGTAGGCACAAATGGAGCATGCCAGAAAAGTTAATTACTCTTCTTCAGTAAGTTTTAGGTTGCTTTACGAATGAGTGAGGGAATGCAAAAGAATAATTAGTGTCTTTAGTCGTGTTTGCACTGCACAGTGAAGTCAAATCCCACGGTGCATAAGCTAATAAAGGAATACCTTAGAAACACTGTAGTTCTCTTGCATCGTTGCAGTATGGAGGGTAGCTGTGGTAGCTGATGCTGGTTCTGTGATACAACAGCCTGGATTACTGTCTGCTCCATTGCTGTGCTGAGATCTGTGAGCACTCCTCTGTACCACACTGCCTTGCACACTGCACACACAGCTCAGGAATAGTGCAACAATATTCTTCTCAGGAGAGCTTATATCCTTATATTAGGACCATCTCTTGATATTAAACATGGATAGCTTTGGAGCATGTGGAAGGAATTTGTGCTATGTAAGTGCAGGAGTTATCAATTCTCACTATAATCACTTCCTCTACTCACTGCCCTTAGGCTCTTGACAAATAAGCAAAGAGCATTAGGAGCAAAGAAACATTTGTTTAAAGCAGAACACTGCTGTTCTTTCACAGTTCTGATGACATTGACTTCCGTGGTTCCACCACAACACTCACTCAGTCAACTGCCCCGTCGTTTGGAGTGAGTCAAATACAACCATCTCCATCCATGCCATGGTTGGGCACTGGTCAAACCAGCACTGGAGCTGGTGTGGTAAGTACTTCTGTGCATGCATCTCAGGAGAACACCACTTTTTTTGTGCGTTGTTTAGCAGAGAGAGCTAGTGTGCATTAGTCATCGTGCTGTAAATTTAAAGTTGGCGTAAAAGGCCAGTGGTGACCAATAACTGGCCAAAAATAAGGCCAAACTAAGGATTTTCTTGTGTACTGTGGCACAGAATTATTGTGATATAGAAAACGATGGTACAATCAGGATTTTTTTCTTTCTTGTGGGAGCTTTGATAGGACCAATCAAGTAATGTTAGTTTAACAAACTTTTGCTAGCTGGGGGACACTCACCATGTAGTAGTATAAACAAAACTGAAGAGTGTGTTTGTGTCTTTTTTCCAAATTATTCTGATTTTTGTTTTATATTAAGCTTATCAAAAGAAATCTGAATAACGTCAAGAGAATGGCTTCACATCCAGTCCACCAGTATTGTAAGTGAATCACACTGACTAGTATGGAATAGACAATTTTCTACAAAATACTGTAGTGCTAATGAACATCTTTTCATCTCAGACCTCACAGGAGCACAGGATGGCAGCGTTCGAATGTTTGAGTGGACAAGACCCCAGCAGCTGGTTTGCTTCCGACAGGCTGGGAATGCCAGGGTTACGAGGATGTATTTCAATTCCCAGGGCAATAAGGTAAGTCTGGGGGTCTGGGGGGAGGGATTGGGTTTTTTATTCATAAGGAAACACTTGGCTGTGCTGTGACCTCTAAAACAGTTGTAACTGGTGACATACAGAACTCTTATGATGCCCTACAGTGATGAGCATCATCATTCATTTTGTCCGCATGTGGGAGCTTTGTAATAAACACTGACCCTTACTCTCTCTTCTGCCACTTCACACTGCTATCCCATATCCCATTTGCTGCATTTTCACACTTTTTATTCTCCCTGTTCTGAAATCTGTGTTCCCATGTGGTGACCTTTTTAAATTAAACATTTGAAAAAACTATTGGGCATCCTTATTTTATGGAAGCACACTTGTATAAGTAATAGAATCGTAGAATCGTTAAGGTTGGAAAAGACCTAAAAGATTGTCAAGTTGCACAAAATGGAATTTAAACCGATTTTAAAATTATGTTGTGATTGTGTTTTGAGATATTGCAATCTTACCATCACATGGGAATCAGTCTTAAGTCAGAAACTGAGATGTACTAGTTGTCAACCGTGCTTCCCACGAAGGTCACTCAGGTGGAACTCATGAAACCCAACTAAAAAGAGAAAATATAAAAAATAATTCTAAATATTTCTAAAATGATTTTGTAAAATACAGAATGTGCTGTATGAGATATACAGTATTAATATACAGCTGCATAAAATATACAGTATTAATTGTTATGCATTTTGGTTAATAAATATAACTGTCATTTTACCACTCATGATAGAGTCCAGTCCTTCCACAACTGTCCTTATCATGCTTTTATGATGTCATGCATCTTCCTTTTTTAAGCATTTTCAAGTAGAGTTGTGGAGTACTGATGCCTCTGTAAGCCTTAGCATTTAACATTAAGATTTGAAAGATAAGCTTCCATGCTTAAAAGGCCTCCATTTCCAGAAAAGAGTTGGCTATGCAGCAGAGTATCAAGCCTTAATCATTAAACAATCAGCACTGAACTCACTTGGCTTCTAAACTACTTTTTTGTACCTGACCATCACTGTTGTTGATATTCCCTTTACAGGTGAAGGTTTGGTGGTTTAGGTGGTTTTTTTCCTGAAGTTGGCAGTTTACTATTATTAATTATTATGAAGTAAAGATCCAGTAACCAGTACATTATGCTAATAAATGCAGTTCATTCCTTGCAGTGCGGTGTTGCCGATGGTGAAGGTTTTCTAAGTATTTGGCAAGTAAACCAAACCACCTCAAATCCTAAGCCCTATCTGGTAAGTAAACAGAATTAATTTTTTTCTTATTATAGAAGAAAGTAAAGTCTCTGAGGTTTCAGACAGGCCAAGAGCATATGACTTTACTGAGACATTTTTGATTTTGCTGCTTTTTAGTTGATATACTTTGTCAAAACAATTTTAGAGTTTCAGTAGTACACTTTTGGAAAACTAATTGCACAATAACCATAAGCTGCAGTTTAATTAGAAGTACTACTTCAACATTACCCTTGATTAAATTAAAAATCAGAGCTACAACCCCAAAAATTAGTAGAAATGGACTCTTCTAATTCTTTTCACTACTTCTTAACAGTACATGAAAACCATGCTTAATTTAAAATTCAGGCTGTTGTCATACACTATATTATGGATTTGCTAAAGGTCACTGATTTTAGTATCTTTTCATTTTATACTGGATTTTTAATCCATTGTTCCATTCTCTGAGGTTTCAAACTTTCAGTTTTGAGCTTTGTGTAAAAGACTGCTTTTGTTTTGCTATCACTGACATCAGAGTCACAGTAGTAACTTTTGATGCAAGCAACATCTGGTAAGATTACACCTTTTTTTATTTGTTTTGGTTTTTTAACAGAGTTGGCAGTGCCACAGTAAAACCACAAGTGACTTTGCATTTATAACCTCTTCAAGCCTAGTTGCTACATCAGGACAATCCAATGATAACAGGTGTGTTTAAAGAAACAACGAGGAGTTTCACCAAAACTACCTGTTCATCTCCATTAACGTGGTAACTCTTGGGCATTAATCTGTGACTGACATTCTAAGGCTCAGTGTTTTAAGCTTTGTTACACCTTTAATTTGCCAGATGATTTCTTTGAACATCATTCCTTCAGTTGCTTGCTTCCCAAATTTAGTTTTTGTGAGGAGTGGTCAATAGTTAACCAGTTTTTTCAAGTTGTATTCCAAATGCAGTGTGATGTGATGCTGTCGCTGGGGGGAGAAATATATTCAGCAAAGAGGATAATTCTTTTTGTCCAAAAAGAAAAACTTCTATAATGTCTTGGTACAGCCTAGGATTGGTACACATCTTAAAGGTGGAACATTTAGTTCCACTAAAAAGCATAAAAGAGCACAGAAAGGAATTAAAGTTCTTAGTTAATATGTTCTCCAATGACTGCAGAGTGTCAAGGGCTCCTTGGCTCAGTTCTACCTTCTAGACTGACATAAAATGTGAACCCTTTCTGAGTCATGTCGCCCCATGAATCACTTAGTAACAGGCCATAATGACTTTCTTTTTCCCCCCTCAGAAATGTGTGCCTCTGGGACACTTTGGTTTCATCTGGTAACAGTCTTATACATGGTAAGTACTGCAGTGAAAATTAAACCTCCGCCTTTTACTGACTGAGGAAATACAGCTTGTGAATGTATTTGGTGCAAAGGGAAAAACCTTTACTGGGAAACAAGTACGTGTTGCACAGGGATGCATGAACCAGAACTGGTTCTATATATTCTTTAGCATGATGTTAATCATCCCTTTCCAACCCCCCTGCCATGAGCAGGGACACCTTCCACTAGACCAGATTACTAAGCACCCAATCCACAAGTGGCCTGGAACACTTCCAGAGATGGGGGAGTCCATAAGGTCATACACAAAGCTCGTTTTATGTCAGTATTAATAAAATTTAAAATAGTACAGTCCTGAAAACGAAAGCTAACAGCAAACTAATTAAGGCTACATTATCAAACTCCAATGCTTTCACTTGAACTGGCACTTAATATATCCAGTACTCTGGTGAAGCACAGAAGACAACTGTAGGTGATAGTAGAAGCAGTTCCTTCTGCCTGCTGTTGTCTTTCAGTACTTGAAATGGTTTCTTAAAGATATTTGTGTCTATTTGACCAAGCTAACAATTTCTTCTTTCTGTAATAAATTAAAACAAAATTCTATCATGTTGTACTATGAAAGGAAAATATATAGAAATCAAAGTATGACATCCTGGGCTTCTAAAGAGCAAATTCAACCATCAACCACCAAAAATATCTGCAAGCAACTGCAATATTTAAATAAACAATAGGGGCATTCTAAGATTCATTCTAGCAGATTGCACGAAAGTTCAGTCTCATTTTAAAGACACTGAGCTAAGGCCTCAATGAAAAAAAGTTAGGAAATCAGAATCGCAGAATATGCTGAGTTAGAAGGGACCCACAAAGATCATCAAGTCCAACTCCTGCGTCTTGCACAGGACCATCCCCAACAGTCACACAATGTGCCTGGGAGTATCATCCAAACACTTCTTGAACTCTGTCAGCCTTGGGACTGTGACCACTTCCCTGGCGAGCCTGTTCAGTGCCCAACCACCCTCTGGGGGAAGAACCTTCTTCTGATTTCCAACCTAAACCTCCTGTGACAAAACTTCAGGCTGTTCCCTCATGTACTGTCACTGGTCACCACAGAGAAGAGATCAGTGCTTGTCCCTCCTCTTCCCCTCACAAGGAAGTTGTAAACTGCATATAAAAGTACATATCTATAAGATAATTAATGTGTTTGGTTTTTTTTTTGTTCAGCTGTACTCTTTTAGGTCAGGAACTCATATGGTGAATTTTGTATTTTCTCAAATTATAAGTTCAGCTATGTACCTGTATTCTAAAATAAATTAGACTGCGTATCATACTTTCTTGTGCATTACATCTGGATAGCTCTTGTGTCAGCTGATAAGACGTACCTATGTGAAGGAATGTATCTGTAAAATTTAAAATATTCGGATAATAATTTATAGAAGAAATACTTTTTAAGATTGAAAGCTACTTACAGGTTCAAGTTTATTCAATTCTGACAATCCTTCTTCTTTAGCCTTCACTTGTCACGACCACGGTGCCACAGTACTTCAGTATGCACCCAAGCATCAACTGCTAATTTCTGGAGGTAGGAAGGGATATATCTGCATCTTTGACATCAGACAGAGGCAAATCCTTTTTACCTTCCAAGCCCACGAGTCAGCTGTTAAGGCCCTTGCACTGGATCCTTCTGAGGACTATTTTGTCACAGGCTCAGCGGAGGGCAACATGAAGGTAAGGGGTTGGAGGGGCTGGGTTCTGTAGGAGTGGTGTATTGGCATATGTCGATCAGCATGTTGCAAATAGCCAGATAACTGCAGTAACAAAACAAAAACCAAACCCACAAACCCCAAACCTACACGATGCTTGCCTTAAATTTATAATATAAACTTAAAATTCAGTCTCGCAACTTTAAAAAGACTGATAGTTAGAGAAGGACAAAACCTACTTGCTTTAGAAGGCTTCTAGTATATTTAAGTGGATAAAGCAAAGTGCATGGTTCCGAAATCTTAGCTTCGTTTTTCCCTCTCTTAAAAATGTTCTGGGTTTGCCTTTGAACATTTCTTTGCAACACAGGGGGCGCTCAGCAACTTCAACATTGTGTAAAGTTTCTGTAACACCAAGTTGTATTTTTTCTCTTGATTCCCAAGACAGCTACTAAGATGTCAGAGTAGTAAGAAACAAATATCAACATCAAAACAAATAAACAAAAAAACCAAACCAGAAATACAGTCCCTGTTTAAAGGGCTCTTATCATGAATACTAAAGGAAGAAAATACAAGAACATGGTAAAGAGAAGGAGAAAAAGGTTTCTTTCCTTTTAGCTGGGCTGCAAAGTGTTTAATAGATGCTTTCTGTGCCTCTGCACAGATTGTGGCCTGGCCTTGATGAGGCTCCTGCTGCATAGGACACAACAGACAGCCGTGCTTCCTACAACTCTGCATGTTTAATAATTGTGCAGCTTTACTCCCTGCAGCATTCCTTAGCAGGGATGCAATTCCAGCGGCTGGAAAGCTGGCCATAGTCACCTTGGATGAAAATGCAGCCTGTCCTTTCCGCAGCTTTCATTGGGGGAAAGCTGAGAGGAGGACTCTGATCAGGAACCAAAGGCAGCTTCAGCCTGCCCAGTGACCAGCTGGTCCACGCTAAGGTAGCCTTACACTGCATCAAGAGCCTCCCAGGAGTCTTGGACTTGTAGTAATTGTTGCTACTAGGCAACAAAAAATATCCTTTATCTTTGCTTAATAGCATTTAGAACAACCAGGAATCTGAAACATTAGAGGGGAAAAATACAGATCCTTGATTTTTCATCTCCTTTTGTTGTTTGTCGTTCTTTTGATACAGGTGTGGAGACTGACTGGCTACAATTTAATTCACTCATTTAAAAATGAACACGCAAAGCAGTCCCTTTTCAGAAACATTGGTGCTGGTGTCACCCAGATTGAAACTGTGCAAGGCAACCGAATCTTCTCCTGTGGAGCAGATGGCACTCTGAAAATGAGGGTTCTTCCCAATGCTTTCAATGTACCTTCAGGCATTTTTGACATTCTGTAGCGTTATGTGAGCTAATCCTGGTTTTATATAATGTCCCTTTAAGTATATGCACTGTGGAAAGAAAACATGTTTCTTTTCAAAGCAGTTACTGCAGCATTAAATATTGTGGGGGAAAAGATATTTAAAAAAAAAAAAAGCCAACAAGAGAACCAACACTTTTACGACAGGTATATTTTGAATATGCCCGTAAGGATCCGCTGGGAGGAAATGCATGTGCTGTATTGTGAAAGCAAAGAATTCAAGTCAGTACAGTTGGACAGAGAGGGGTTATAGTTCAGTAACCCACAAGCTGCATTTAGTAAGTGTCTTGCAAAGATTCTGACAGTTGTCCGTCACTTAACAAGCACTGTGGCTCTACAAGTCAGTCAGCATTTCTGACATGATTCTGATTACTTTTATCCCCGTTTTTCCCACTAATTGAAGCATGTGTACAACTTCTCATTGTAAAATAGTTTAGTTTTAATTAAGGGTACTCAGTGTATTTGATTTTCGCCAGGAAGTGTGATGGATGCAAATGCCGTGGAACATGTGCAATCAAGGACGTACTGTGAGAGATGTACCATTTTATGCTGAGATTTTTTTCCCAGTTAGTATTATTGCACAGTTGATGCTGTAACTTGCACATCAGCATATTTTTAAATGCGATGGTTTTTAATTTGCACACTATTTTCCTTTCTTTCTGAGAGCTATGTTTTCTATTGGACACCTGCCTTTACTTTAGGAATGTATTGTAAGCACTAAATGTTTGTAGTGATGACATCCATCATTCTAGTCAGCTTTTAGTTTTTAAATTCACTTGTCTGGAAAATACTTCATTAAATGAAGCTGTTAAGAGAATACCAATGGAACATATAATGCCACATTTCAGATGAATGTCAGGCTTTATGTGGCCAGCTAGTAAATAGTGGATAAAACTGGTAATTAAATTATTACCAGAGTATATTGTATAAACTATGCAGAGTTCAATATTGTTTGCTTGTAATATAACTAGCTACTGTTGTCAGATGTATTTTTCTGTTGTAAACAAAAACCATGTTCTTCAATGACTGGAACGGATGTCTGCATATTTAAATGTTAACAAACTGTCTTATTCCTCCAATGAAAATTTTGATGTCTGTGCTGTATTGTAAGATATTCTAGAATAAAAAGCACCTTTCTCCAAAGGTGATTTTAAATTGCAGCCTGTGAAGTATGAGAATTATGAGAAGAAAGAAGAGTAAATGTCATTGTTTAGTTTTCCCTTTGTAAGTTAAATAAATTACTTTTATTTCATGGAACAGCCAATTCCAGAACTCTTGCTTATATTTAAACAGATTTAATAAAGTCTCCAGTAGACTGACTGGACGCTACCTGAGCTAGCTTTAACTTGACCTCAGACTGCACTGAGCTAAAAAATATTAGCTGAAAAGGTTTTATTCTCAGCTGTTCTAGAAAAGCATAAGGTAACAGAATTTAGTTCCATAGCTGCAAGAAGCACAGGCTGGTCCTGTCACTGAGAAAAGAGGAGGAATTTCCTGACCTTCCTCCTCCAAGAGATCGATCCAAGTGCTTCAACAATGTCATGCCCAAGTTTACCATATTTTAAGATAGGCACACTATCTAGAAATGTGTTTGCCCAAGTGTACTGCTGACTTTTAGAGGAGGGGTTGGCCAAAAAAGCTTACTTTATTAGTACCACAACTCAGTTTTTAAAACAACACCACAAGCAAATATAAACGTGAAAAAACCTACCAAAAAAACCCCACAGCCCACAAAAGTCAAAAGCAGCCCACAGAACTGTACTCTGGAGTGTGAAGTGTCACGTTCTTTATACAGGTATAAATAGAACTGTTAATCTTTGAGGTTTTATGCATATGCTAGTTCAAAGTATTAATTATTATTTTTTTGTTTGGTCTGCATCTCTCTCCTCTTTGTCTACAAGGCCTCAGTGAAAACAGCAGGTATGCTGAGAAGAGGCCCAACCATCTCTGTATCACACACTGAAGTTTAGCTGCAGCAGAGGAATTTTTCCAGCTAGACAAGGTTCTGCAGGCCCAGACATTCCCAAATTCATTAATCCCTTTGACGGTGCCTGGATGTCACACAGGTATTAAACACCTCAGTGCAGTTCAGGATTTAAATGACACTTTGCTTCCAAATATTTGGATGAGCTCCATGAACTTTAGCAGTGTGCACAGACAGCTTAGAAATTCAGATAGGGGTTTTCCCAAGAGCACAATTTTGAATATATATGCACAAAACAACAGTAGAGATTAATGTCCCGATGTTGAATTTAGAAACCTGAAATACCAGAACAAAATTAAAAAGTTCCTATTATTTCTTAGCTCTAGCTCTCAAAAATTTGAATGAGAATAGGCGGTCTCTGACTTAAGGTTAACAACGAATTAAGCCATTAAGCAGTATGATGAATACATGTGTTCCTGCTTAAGCTACTTTATTTTTCTAAGAATAGCAGCATTCATTTTATGATTTCATTTGTACGGATGAATGTGGGGACATTTCATTTTAGAAATATGCCTTACTATAATTAAATACAGTTATGAGCAAGTTATAATGGCATAGTTTACATGACAGTGAGGGGCAAGGAAGAGGCTGCAGCAACATAAACTCAAAATGCTAACACTGTTAAAAATGAAATTTTAATCATAAATGTTACATCTCTTCAATTTTAAACCTTGCTACTTTTCTTCCAAGTCTTCATTTATGGAACAAAATGTATATTCAGTACTTCATGTCATTATTCTTATTTTCCTTGTACTTTGGCTGGATTTTGGTTTTGATTATTAATAGTTGATTGAGCTTGTCAAAGAGGAAGCTTTCTGCTTTTTTTCTATTTAAATAACTCTTTCCTTCCCCCTTATTTTTAACAGCTATAAACCTCTGTTCAGAAAAAAAATCTTCACTGAGAATCCATGGAAATTACATGAAAGTGACAAAGGTATTTGTACACAAAAGTTCATTATTTAGACATTTATGTTAGACCATAATCACTGACTAGAAAATGATTGCAGAGAAGATGATCGCAACTGAAAGTTATAAATATGCTGAGCACATGACCGTGGAATAATCGATGTACATTAGATACAATTATCAGCTGAATAACAGGGGAGAAACAAAAGCAAGTCTGTGCTAACTGTGTGCCAGCTGCAATAGTGAACAGCTATTTTTTTAAAAAGATGGGGATGGCCTGTGTAACTCAAGTGTGTTTATACAGAGGCACCTGATCTCTCTTTCAGACACACTCACAAGCCACCATCAGTAAACAGAAAATGGTGCCAAGTGAAGACACCCACGTGTACATCAGAGCTTTAAACAGATTATTTAGACAAGCATGGCTCCCATACCTGGCATTTTAAAAGATTTTCATCCACCAAAATGTACAGGGTACACCATTAAGCTCCCGTTCTCCCACGTGTACAAATTCTTGTCTCGTAGACTGTACGAAAGCATAGCAAGAACAGACTGTGAAGACCGTAATTCAAACCTTGCATCAACCTGCCTCCCTTTCAGTAAATCAAAAGCAAAACTTACTGTCATGTCCTTAGTGTCAGTAACATAAATAATGCCACACGCTATGAATGCATTACCAGCCTTGGACTTAGGATATGTGGTGTTGATGTGCCGAATGACTGAAAACGTTTCTTCTTCAATGTGTGCTACCATTATGTTTTCATCAGTGCTCGAGGCATAGATAATCCAGAGCCCCTTCTCATCCACTGCTATGTTGAAATACGTCTTGGAGTTAGAGAAGAGGTAGTTGCGCCCGTGGTGTAGAGCATTTTCAATGAGCAGAGTGCCCAGCGATGCTTTGTCGAGCCCAAGTCTGAAACGAGATACAGTGAGGGCTCAGTACACTGTGGTAAAGTTCATTTCCGTACCCACGGGTTGGCTGAAGCAATTCCAAGTGCCTTACCACTGATAGAAGTGTTGTTGAAAGTACTTGAGTTCAAGGACCATTCTGATGGCTTTTAAGATTAAGTCCTCAAAGAACCTTCCAAAACACCAGGAGAAAATTCCAAAGTAATAACCAATCTGAGAGGTGCACAAGAGCATGGACTTGCTTTGGAAGGTTCCACTTTATTTAGTCTGTGAGCAGTATTATCACCAGGATGAAAGAAGCAATTAAAAGGAATGGCTACGAAAAGGAATTGGATACCAGGTGAAGGCCCAGACTTGTGAAATGGAATCTGTACAGGAGTTTGCTTTTGACTAGAACTAAAGGGAGAAGATGTGAGTGATGAAAGCAGAATAAATTCTGAGCAGGTTCACCTGGTCTTAGAGTTCCTCTTCTGAAAACAGTTAGATAACACAGTGATTTGGTCAAATAGACATCAAAGAAATAGAAATGCTACTTTTGCAGAGCCAAAATTCTGACCTCAGCAGGATAGCCTGAATGCTTCATCTCCATAAAGTTGTTTTGATTCCTTGAAATTCCTTAGTACGATGATAATCTGAGGGCAGCAGCCGTGAGCAACTAAATTGTGTTCCTCTACTAGAGGCTGATCAGCTATACTGAGACATCTGCAGTTAGCATTTAACCACCAAATAACACCATGCTTTAGCAAAGGCAGAGAGAGCATGTTTAATCATTTTATATAGTGCCCTGTATAAAGAAGCACTTTTAAGTGTCTGACTTCTATCGAACTGTATAGCTCCGTTCTTCCTGTAGAGGAAGAAAAAACTACTCAATACAGGAATCTGCTACACTTACAGGTAAGTTTTCTGAAAAGACAGACTTAATCACAGGAACATTTCAGATGCAGGAACTTCTAACAGAAGGAAGAATACTGGAAGGATCATTTTTCAGTTTAAAGGGCATTGATAGCATGTACTGGAAAAATCACCCTAAGAAAAGTAAGGAATGACCAACTTAGATACTTTCCCTCAGCTTTTGGAAAACTCACATCTGCAGCAACTCCATATTCCAGCAGCATTTTTGTGCAATGAAAAAAGCTCTTCAAGGCTGGAGAAGATTTGAGAAATGTGTGTGTCAACCCAGCTAATCTCGTTAGTTGCTTCACGTTTGTAAATAATCTCATGCAAGGACTAGAAGGACAGCCCTTGACAGGAACAGTCACTCAGAAATGCAGTTTTTCTTCAGGATTTTTTTCTTCCTTAGAAAAGTACAAGATCTACAACACACAACTGCCTTTTCCCATTATATGTGAAAACCCTGAAGGGAGCAGAAAAGTGAAGTTCCGTTCCTGAGGTTCTCGTGGGCTCCCCAGATAAGGACAGTCTCCAAAATTCTTTAATTATCTGACACCTTGGGGTCAATGACAACATATAGTATAATACTTCCATCAACTGCAGGGAACTCAAGCTACAAACACTTTTCTGATCACTAATAACAGTGAAGTCAACCAAAAATAACAGAAGTGAGAAAGCATGTTATGAAACAATGTTGGGGATCTGACCATCATGAGAAAACCTGCCGAAGGTCAGACAAACCTAGATTTGCCAGTTTTTAAATGTGACATGAAACTCCTTTTAAATATTTTTTTCAATATTTGCAAGATGAGCCAACCCAATCCTCACCTGTTCCCTTCTGTTACATCAATATGAAAGAAGCTTTTATGCAGCCTGAATTCAAGAAGTTCACTGTCATAAAATTCACTGTCATAGAATTCATAGTGCCTCATTCAATCTGTGAAGGTAAATAATCTCAGAGTGAATAACTGAACAGAAAGGCCATTTCTCAGCAGCTCCTCAGAGAAGTTTTGAAAATTCCACAAATAGTTTGTGTTCATCTGTACCTGAAAGCATTTCCCAGTTAACAGTACCCAAGCAAAGCTGAGGAATCTCTGCCCTACCACTGTGTATTGCTTAGACTGTGATGGCCTTTTAGAGAAAAAAAGCCTAAAGATATTTAAAGGAGGTTGCCAAAAAGTGAGCTTGTCTTTGGCAGAATAAATGTTATAGAATCCACACAGCTTGCTTACATTCCTTGGCATCCACATGAATATAGGAAGGCAGCACTCACACCTGCTTGGGAATAGACATCAAAGTATAGTAAATGTTCTTGGCTCAAACATCAGAGTCGTGTAAGAACTTGAAAGCACACGCAGTCTTTCACTTGCCCTTGGACTGTCTGTCTTTGGCTCTTCCCACAAGGTGAGATTTTGGTTTTGATTTGTGTTGTCTGTCTCTGTCCTCAGTAGAAACTGAAACAGAGACGTAATTGCCGGTTCCAGTTCAGGGACATACATCGGCAGAGTTGTAGGAACTTCTTATTACGAGGAAATCAAACACTGGAGCCACTCCTCCACAATGGAATGTGCAATCCACCGGGTCACCATGTCCTCAGCTGGTGCCTCAGTGCATTCCTCTGCTCCAGCATCCAGCAGCATCCACTCCCGGGCCAACCGAGAGCAGAGCACGGGGCAGCCCAGCGAGCAGCTCTGCAGAGCCTGTGCCTCCCAGACTGCAGCTCAGCCAGTCCTGACTCAGGTGCAGGTAGATGCACAACTTACTTTTCTAAATCAAATGCTTTTTTTCTGATATCCAAATTCCTTAGTCAGTTCTCACCTCTTCTTGCAATTATGAACACGGCAAAGAATCCCAAGTTGAAGAACACCCGCAGCAATGTAATGTATAACAGAAACCTGTTGGACTCCAGGACAGCCAAGAGAAAAATCTGCTGTCATCTCCGCACATGGCATCTTAATCATCTTGAGGCCCAGTTGCCCTATCACACAGGAACTGCACAGATGAACCCCTTAGACACAGTTCAGCTCTGATGCCTAAAGAACTGTCACAGCAGAGTAGTGGACCTGGGCTACCCTCCCAGTCTCCCTCCTCCTGCAGCACCTGCACACACAGATGGAAGGCTGGTGGCCCACGTTCTAGTTACAGATTGGAAAGAATGAGTTCTGTTCTGGAAAGAGTTCTGAACCATTCCACCATTCTTCCTATTCTAGTTAGGATCAAAAAGAAACACAAAATGGTACAAGGAAAGTTTCTAAGGTTCACCTCTGTCACTTTAACCCACTGCTCCTCCTTCCACACCATCACTTGCTTTAAGACAACTATGTTTGACTTACTTGAGGATGACATTGGTTCCTCCCTTCTGATAGTACAGATGATTGTTTTGTACTGCATGACCACATCCATAAAAGAATCCTGTGATGTTAATGATCCTGTAGGTGTCATTCAGCAAGGCATTGGAATTCTCATATTCTTTTATGGAGTTTCCTAAACAAAGGGAAAAATGTGAGGGGATTAAAAAAAAAAAAAAGGACTATCATCTGGTCCTTCTAATTTTGAAATCTCTATCCTAAAGTTCAGTCTCCAATAAAAGTCAATCTCAATCAACTATCTGACAGATAACAATTGTGTGTTTTCAATAATTATTCAACTTGCTGAAATGTGAAAAAGTAGTCCAGAGACACCCAAAAAACCCTGTATAGGAGATGAGCAAGAGCCTGTTTCCCACAGACTTAATGGGCCCTCATACTGAACACAGTTGGTAAATATGCAGAAATATTTTGTTTTTCTGCTTGGGTCCTGGACATTTTCCTGCTGTAAGTGTAGCTAATGCAGAAACTGAGTCATTTTCATGCCTGGCTAAATGAAAGGGCAAAACTCCCAGCTATAATTTAGGGAAGTAAAGCCATAGGAAGGAGAAACTTCTGAAAGAAAAGAATAAAACACTGAACAGCAGGCACTTAAATTTGGATTTGTTAAAAAAAAAAAAAAAAAAAAAACACAAAAAAACTTCAAACTATTTTTAAAATCTGATGTTGACTCTGAAAATGTCTGACACTACAAATGCCTACAACCGTATTTATAGTCAAGTATTATACAGGTCATATGGAAAACACTCTGGAAAAGATGTGGGTAAAACCCTGTTATTCTTATTACTTTAGTTTGAAGGGATTAAGGAAGCAGAGTCAGTATAACAACGGATTTTTGATTATGACTACTACTAAAAATACCTGAGAAATGCATGGTAAGCCAAATCCTTTCATCACTTATATTTGCAGGCTCCCGCATCCAAGTTCCAAACGTTTGCTGAACGCTGACAAAGTGGACAGGACTTCCCACAGATGTTATGACGCATTCTAGGAGGGGAAAAAAAAAAAAAAGCACATGTCCAGGATCTGTGACACTAAAACAGCAAGTAGCACTTAGTCATGCTCTGCAGCAGGTTACCAGGTTTTTTTGAAGGACCAGGGGTTCTGTCTTCAGCTTTTCCAGCCAGAGTGTCATCGTTTGGTACAGCACATGTCTCACCTGGAGTTGATGGAGAAAGGGTAAAATATGTCATTTTTCTCTGTTTGACATGACAGATGTGCACATCAGTGACTCCACTAAAATAAAGGGATGACAACCGGGATTTTGTTTCACCTGAGAAAAAAATCTGCTTAGGTTGGTCTGGTCAAAAAAAAATGAGATAAGAAAGACTTGCTCTCACTCCTGCCAAGGAAATGAAATGTTTGGGTTGGTTTGTCTCCTTGAAGTTGTCAGGTTGACAGTGAACATTGAGGAGTAACTAATTAAATCAACAGATTTAATTCCTTAGCTGTGAATTCCTGAGTAGCTGCTTACAAAGACAATTGCCCTTTTCCTTAGATAACTTTAGACAACTGAGGTAGCTGGAAAACGGCTGATTTAGCAGTAATACCAAAATCATTTTCTTGGGAACGAGTGGTTCTTAAACTCAAAAACATCATGCCCAGATCTCCACACTCTAGCAGAGAGGGTGTGCGCTGCAGGAAAGTTTTGCTTGTGCTGTTAATGCCCAAGACAGCAATAAAGCACTAACATGTACACTAAGCACAGGGTTGCAGCTCAGCCATCCATGCCACCAAGCAGCAGTGTGAAAACCTGAGGGAAATGATACAGTATGTTTGTTACTTACAGGCATAGAAATGGTTCACGTTAGAAACAAACCCCTGGAAATATTTTTGCCCACCCCTCAGCAATATAAAGAGCATTGGTTGGATTTTCCCTTTGTGTTTACCATTAAAACAAGGCCTGAATTAAATTATTTATGGACATTTTTCTGTAAAATCAAGTACCTCTTCTGCCCTTAAAACCATGTGACACATTTCACTTAGAGGGAATAACCACAGAGAACAGTTCTCAGCCTTTTGCTGAGGATAACCTGATTTCATTGTGGCCTTGTTTTCTAATTCCATTCTTAACTTTCATCTCCTTACATATTGCACACTGCTTGATATATGGGCTGCAAATTCTTTTAGACACACATTTTTCTTGTTTCCTTGCCACATATTTCTGAGATTTACAGATCTCTGCTGAAATTTAAGTGAGAAAGATGGTAAAAATATGAAATAAATATAAAGTACTGCTGAAAGGGCACCATGACATTGAGGAAAGAACGTACAGATTATACTAAATTGTTGTTTTCTCGTTTAGGTTATATCTTCCCTTTGCTCGTGAGGAAGAAAACTACTCCAACATGAAGCAAGAACAAGATGTATTTCTCCCATCCTTTTATCTAGGACATTTGGTGAAATGACATTGAAAGTTTGCAAGTGATCACAGTGTATATCTCCAAAAAAGGCCCAAACAGTCAACCCAACCGTGGTAAGCTCAGTGCCTTATAGCTGGAAACTACCAATCCCTCCCGATCCCTTTCCAGCTTCTGATCACAAAACATTGTCAGAATATCTCAAAAAAGGAACCCGCTCAGCAGAAATTAAAAATTGCAATGCACGAGTTAATTTTCTTGGGCTGAGTGTGATAGATGCAGTTGGCTGGATGAGCGGTTCCCTGTACAGTAGTTTATCTACGACTGCAGAGCAGTCAGGGAGCAGGTCAGTGTAACAAAGCTGAGTGTACTATCTGTGTTTGAGAGTAGCTGCAATGCTCTGAGGGCCTTTCTGCTGCATCAATCAGAAAGCAACTCAAATTAAAAAGACAGTTTTCAATCAGAGACTCTTATGGGAAATTTTCACTACTTTCTTTCTGTCAAAAAAACCAAGATAAATATCCTACTGATTCCTATCATAAAATGTTCTGGTTGTGAGTTAGTGGAGTTTACAAGACACTAAAACTGTTGACTTGATCTGTTGTGGGAGGGATGGAGCCAGGCAGTTTGGAGCAGAGATGTTTTGTTTCTTTGAGAATTCACTAACAGTACCACTGCGAAAAAATGCACCTGAGCTTCCAGCTAATTATTCTCTTTTTTGAAGAAAAAAAAGTTTTACCCAATTCAAAATTTAATTTGAAGAAACCAGTCTTGTATTCTTATGTAATAAGTTAATTACAGTTGTAAATCAGCATGTGTATTCTCTTTCCTTGAAAAGGATATGAATATTTAATTATAAAAGCTGGGTTATTCTTTGAATTTTGGTAATAAGATCTCATGGCTTACTGAGTCATAAAACATAAAAGCTCATTGAGGAAGACCTCATCTTTGCAGGGTTACTTGACTGTAACTCCCATTTGCACACTGCGATTTCAAATCCATCAGAAATCCATCAGACGGCTTATCCTGCAAAGCACTTCAGGTGGCTTCAACACTTGAAAAGAGGCCAGGTGAGCAAATGGCCCAATTATCTCCTATAGTATTTCATGCATTTCTGAACTTCAAATAGGATGAGATTTCTGCTCCAGCTCTCTACATTCTGTTGTAGGGAGTCCCTCCAGGCTCTGTTCTGATACTTCAGAATCCAGAATCAGGGTGATGTATTTACATGTAAAATTAATAATTCAGCATTTAAAAGCCAAACATTTCAACTGCCTTTCTCATACTTTCCAAATTTATCCCATCTATCAGAAAAACACCATTTTTAAACACTTTGCCTGAGCATTAGCATAGCATAATGAAAAGACTAATACTGTACTGGAGGTAACTTGCTGCCTCCTTCAAGCCATATTTCAGTAAAACACCTAAGTACATATTCAGCTTTAAGTTTGCAGTTTTACTGATGCCAAGCAAAATTAAACCATTGCTTACTGTTTTGTGAGGCTCGAAGCAATGGTTTAATCTTGAACTAGTTCATAATACAAAAAAGAACATTGGGGAGAACTAACCCGTGCAGGTGCTGCTGTAAATGTTCTCCTGAAGCTCTGCTTTACCTTTGCCTTTACGTTTACCTGGAGGCCCTGGGGGTCCAGGTGGGCCAGGGGGCCCTGGTGGGCCAGGTTCACCTTTTTGACCTGTGTACAAAACAGAGAGTCATGTCACAGGTCCTGCACAGACAACAGGCAACCTGCAGAGAACCGCATGTGTCCATATGGCAGAACTGGAGAGATCTCTAAAACAGCCTCTCTCTTTCTTCAGAGGTTCCTAAGTACAGAAATACGGTGCAATAGACACACTGGAATGCTGGCTGGAACTGTTGTCGGAATGTTGGAATTGTTGGAAGCTGAACCATACGGAATTTCACAAGGTGTAGGTCACCAGTGCACTTTATTTGTCTGGATTACAGGCACATTAGAGAGCTCTAAAGCACTGCTGCCCGAGAATACTCACTGTATTCTAAGACCTCAACTTCAGATGCTACACTGCTAGAATTTTGCACAGTTTATATCTGGCTGCTTCATGTATTCCTGAGTGGATATCTGCCCCTCATTTTCTCATAGAGAGATAAAACCACACTGAAAGAAAGAGCAGGAGAAGGTCAGCTGTCTGGAAGTGTATTGGAGAGGGTGGAGTTCACAAACACCTCAACCCAAAGTCCAAGAAGAAAAACTTTTGAGAAGACTTCCATTACAAAGAGAATGAGCTCCTGGGCACAGCAATACTCAAACTTCACTGTGTATCTATACCATGATTATAGTGGTTGGCCCTGCTCTTGCATATCCCATTCATGCTTCAGAAGTGGAAGGTATCTTTTTCTGTCAAGCAAGAGAACTCCCAAGAGCACTGCTTCATACCTTCTAATATCACATCATTGCTTGCATCCCCCTTTTCCCCCTTGGCTCCTCTTGCACCTTTTACTCCTGGCATACCATCCTTGCCAGGTAAACCCATTTCTCCAGGTTCTCCTTTCTGTCCTTGATCACCTTTTGGTCCTGGCAGACCTAGAAATAAAAAGCATTTCATTACTACCATTAAGCACCAATTAATACATATTTTTACTGCAAACCTTTTTTTTTTCACCTGTACTTAGTTGGGTAGCCGTAATTTGTTTGGATTTCAAAGCAATATTGCAGCCTAATATGAAGTGAAACTGTGTGCAATTTGTCTGGTGCAAATTTCTATTCTCTACCTTGAGATCTCTGAGTTTTGAACATGGATCACAAAGGCCTGGGCCTCATGAACACTGCCTGGAGAATTTCTGGGTAAGTAAAAATACTGAGGAAAGATGTGAAGTCATACATTTATTTCACATATGTAAGACACTGAAGAAAGGCATTGTCGTGGCTCATCTAGGGTTTTTTTTAAAGTAATTACACACAAACATTACAGCACACATTGCACTTTGAACTTTTTCTCCTGTCCCAACAAAGATAGAGCTGCCTACCAATGCTTTCAATGGCTACTGTAACTCTACACTTCCTAGAAGCACGATTAGCCCACATACTTTTTGCACTTGATCATGTAGTAATTTTAATGTGCAATATTCTGTAGTGTATATATATATACCATCTTCCTCTCTGTAGAGTAAGTCTGGAAAGCTTAGTATGAGAAAACGAATGTTACAGAATTCTGTAACATGCACCTTCTTTGTAAACTTTGAAACCCTTCTCCCTGTACAGAGGTCCACTAGAAACAACATCTGAATATAACAGTAAAAAAAAAAAAAATAAAAGGTGGCTTTTTAAAAATAACCATTTTAAAAATACCTATTTTTCCTCTTTTTCCATTTACTCCTGGTTCTCCCTTTTGTCCTGGTATGCCTGGGACTCCATCTGATCCATTGTAGCCAGGCAGTCCATCAAGTCCAGGGGGCCCTGATCAAACCAAACAGCACAACTGAATTTTCACTGCTAAATGCAATTTATCCTTACATCTACTATATTTACATGCAGTATGTTTTTATATGTTCACTTGAACTCTGGAAAAACATAACTCATACTTTTCTGATACAGAGAATTAATCTAAGCAGACTCACAGGCAAAGCAGCACACAAAGAAAGCAGGTACCCATTCATACAGCAACACTTGAGTGAGAACAGAGATGAAAAATAAAATAAGGAGGAAAAGTGATGGGGAAAGTGTGTAGTCAGTAATCAATATTTTTAAAGAGGTGTTTTTAGAGTTAAATTACAATACCCTTTTATTTTGCTGGGTGTTTTTTTAATATATAGACTCCTCTCTTCAGCTAAATGCTGCTAAATGAAAACCAAATGGAATTAAGAGTGCTTAAATATTGTACTCCCTTCACTAGAAAATTATAATTTCTAAAACCTCCCCCGCCTCAGAAGGGGCACGAGCTGACCTAAATGCAAAAACTATAAAGGCAGACATTCAACCTTCCCTCATGCTAAATAGCAATGGAAAAGTATTTTGTGAAAGATAGATTTCTACATTTCAACATTTTTTACCAGCAACTGTTTCAATTATTCGATTGTCTCAAAAGGTTACTTCAATTATCCAAGTATCTTACCTGGGGGACCTGGAGGGCCTACAGAAAGAGAAAAAAAACACAGGAAGAAATGGTGAATTCAACTACCAAGAAAACAAAGCAATTCCAATTTGATCTGATTAGCATTATATCAGAACAGTAAAAGGGGAGGAAAACCCCTCAAATTTCAAAATGAACATCTAGCTATTTAACTGCTTTGTATTATAAATAACTATCTGAGCATTAGCAGTAACTCAGACTCAGTGGAAGAGAATCCTTCAACACAATTACGTACACGCATTTTGCATTTATTAGATTTCAGTTGATAAAGGTTTGACAAACAACCTCTACAATGAAATCTGTCAGGGGCTTCAGTGCCTTCACAAAGCCATGGATGCAAGGCATTTTATAGTCATTACATTTCCTTCATGTAACTGTCCTCCAACAACCTGTTACAGTAGAAGGTTAGTAGCTTTACAGTACTGATGAATGTCACAATTAAAAATCCTGTTAAAAATACACCACATGCCACACTGCTCTGTGTTTTACAGACATTTCATTGCCACTCAGGACTCAGACTACTTAAATAAAAAAAAGGAGGGAGGGAGAGAGAGGAGAAAAAGAAAGGGAAGAAGGAAGGGAGAAAGAGACAAAGGAAAGAGAGAGATCATATTGTTCCTATTAACTACATCTAAATCACAATCAGGCTTTTCACGTGTGATTGTTCTACAGCCTGAATTGAGCTTCCCACAGAAACTGGTTGGTTCATTAGAACTTGAACTTGCTTCAGTTATTCAGCAACACTGAAACCTGTCTTACGGTCTCTGACATAGCTCAGGTACAATGAAAGCGTGCATAGCAGGCGAAAGTAAAGCAAGACTAAACCAGAAAAATGTTTCTGTAACAATATTCGTTTTCTGTGATTCCCAGTACACATTTAAAAAAAAAAGAAAAAAAAAAAAAGGCGCTTTAGGAGAATACAAAGAAAGGTGGCAGTTGCAATTAAAGAACCAAATTAGTTCTGTGGACATTTTTATCCAGCCAAAGTACTCTTTTGCTTCAGCAAAACTCTCTACAACTGAAAATAACAGTAATTATTAGATTTCCCTAAAGATGACAATTTTCAACATTAATTACAAAGCATTATAAGTAAAGTGAAAACCATCTTACAATACCATTACAGCAATTATCCCTTTTAATCAGCACAGGCAGTAACGTCAGTTAACATCTTTCAGCCAGTTTTCCAGTAAATGGCTATTTTTTCCACGCTGCAATGTTACATCCATTAGTGCATTCAGTTACTTCCTCATCACCCAAAACTGAGGCTCTTTGTATAAGCACAGGATAAATAACAAAGGTGCTTGAAAGGCAGCAAGTGACACTGAGGCCTATAAAAAAGCCAAGCATTTCATGGTGTTCAGAGTGAAAAAAGGTACAGAAGGCACCAAGTAACGTGAATTCACAAATCCTAAGCCCAAAGAAGCAAAACTTTTCAACTGTTTGTGTTTCAGTCTCTGCTGCATTCAGAACTGACCTACAACTTCAGAAGCAGTATTTGTGTGTGCCGTGGTAATTCGCATTCGTGTTGAATCCGTTGAGTCAAATGGACCTTACAGCCACTGCAGCTGGAACAACAGGAGCAGGTTTCTACACGCTCCCTGTTCGTCCCGTGTTAGGTTTCAAGTGTGGCATACACAAAAATACCGGGACTAAACCTCAATTAGTATTTTAAACACCCAAGTCTGAGAGTTTTGTTTATGAAAATTACACGAAGAAGAAATAGCTCCAAGCAACATCAACTGAGCTCCTCAAATTCCAGCATTTGTTTTAAATGGGTACAGATAAGTCCCAAAGTGGCACCTTTATTTTTTTAAATTCTGATAGAATAAATAGCATAGTCAGTCCTTTGACACAGTTATTGATCTCAAGTTCTTTGAAAACACTGTATTTCTGTGTTGCTGAAGGTCATGTAGGTGCAATGCTTAAGGCAATAAACATACCTGTTAAGCAAATCCCTTTTGTGCTGTTACATAAATCCACCATCGCTCGGACCTAATATTACAAAGAAAGTAAAGTTGAACACAATGTATTCCACAAAAGTGTCTGGTTCACTTTACCTACAGAAATAATTTCAAAAACAAGGATACAACTGGCCACTTTGTTAATAAGAATAAACTTTTCAGAACTACCTCAACACTGTGACACCACCCACCTCTTCAGGCAGTGTTTCTCTCATAGGCATCTGTTCAATACACCTCATATTAATCCTTACTGAAAATACGAATAAAATATTGGGCAGACAAATTTAATGATCTAGTCATTAAATTTCACACATTACTGTAAAACATGTATTAAAACATATTAAAAGCCAACATCAGCCAATAAAAATTACATTTAATTTTATTTTAGATTTGCATCAAATGATGGGAACTTTTTCGACATAGCATAAGGGAGAAAGGTGTCCTATGTTCCAAGTAAGTGATTTCTTATCTTTGAACAACTAAGGTGTACAAATTTGAAATGGACTTTCATCCACTCAAGTAATTCATCACATCCATGACAGACTTTATAAAACCAAGCTGGATGACACATTCATAAAGATGCTTTTAATCTAGAGTAGACTGAAATGTATGGATTAAAAAATCATCTTTACAAAATACATGACTCTTGGCTGGGCAAATATTCACATTACATGTCCTGCATACTGAGAGTCAACACTCTAAAATATTTTGCAACTCATCAAAACAACCAGCATAAATAAGAATATTATGAGCACTGGCAGTGCCTCAACTCTTTTGTAGAAAAGTCTAATGTTTATAGCCAGGAAATAAAAAGGTCATTATTTCAGGGCTGTGCAATATATGATAATTTATGAACCATTTACCAAGACTTGCACATTTATTCATCTTTGTACAATTACTCTATTTACAAATAATGGAATGCACTAGTCCCAAAAGACAGAACAAATGAGTGCAAGGCAATCTGAAAGGTAGATGAAAGTTTAATCCCAGAAAGGTTATTTGCCACTGTCAATCGTAATTTTTAAAATTAAAGCATCATTAGTTTCAACTGACAAATCTAACAGACTCAAATAAAGGACAATTATTTTGATGGCAAGGATTCTTTTCCTGAAAAACCAAACCATACTTGACAATGGGTTCCTGTTCTGTCTGATACATATTGTGAATGTACTGCATTCCAGACTGGACTGGAACAGCTCTTACATTTAGAAATTTAGACTCAATTTAAATTAGCTGAGAAGTGCTAACTGATTTTGAATATCAGGATATGCTTGTTCTCTTTCCCCTCACACTCCTCAAAAGCACTTGTCTCCTACCTTCTAATTTGTAAAATACACATTGTCCACGTGTACTCTAATTCTAATTGCATTTTAATTATAATAGTTGTACTGAGGTTGTTAAAGCGATCACAGCTTGCTTTGGGGCCCTCCAGTTATCTCAGCAGCACTACTTTTACCAACCAGTGCAACTCAGGTGACAGTTAAAAAGACATGGCACTCAAGCAAGTGCAATCAGACTACAGCAGAACCTGCAGCTTAGCAGTGAAAGATGAGCAGACTGTTCAATCAGCCAGCAGCATCACTGAGAAAAGCTACAGATAAAAGTATCTTACTTAAATGCTAGAAATTAAGTTTTCTCACAAAGAAATGGTGATTAAAAAACTAAAAAGAAAAAGGACTAAATTATGAAACAGCTACTCAGAAAACTGGTAGCCCCCCATAAGCCACCACTTCTTACACTATCTCCAATCACACTTTGAAACCTACTGCACTGTTACCTTTGCATCAGCAGCAGATTTGCCAATTTCCTATCTTCTTACAAAATAAACGTATGTAAACAAAAACACATAAACAATAGGCTCACAACCAAAAATATACTCATGTTATCAAAGGTAAAATATGGGGCTTGATGCCTAAAGTTTTTTCATGAGTTCTTTAACAGTGGCCACACCAGATGTCTGTGAGCAGTGGGACACTGATACCTGTAGAAAGTGCTGCTTCCACTACAAGAGAGAACCCGCTCAGGCAAAACCTCCTTTCAGAGCCCACATTCAACAGAGGCTGGAATGTCGTTTCAAGGCCCACCAGTTTAGCAGGAGTCATCTCACCAGCTCTAAGGAACTTTGTCTCATGGTACAAAAGTCCTCAAGTCTTGAAATTAACTTAGTGGGAGTTATATTCAAAACACAGAATGCAGGAGTGGGAGGAGGGGGTGCTTGAAAATTTTTCTGAGGACACCTTTTTTCCCCTTGAGCAAGTGAGTCTGCACACAGTCACACACTTATCTGAGCAGCAGCCAGAAAAATGTTTGATGGGAGTTTTGTAAGAACAAAAAGGCATAACACCCCCCACAAGCAAGTCCCTGCAGGGTACATTCATTTAAATGAAGCACATGCACACAGCAGTAGTCACAGTGGACATTTAAAGGCACAAGTGCATGATCCGGCCACATGCTCTTAAAATACACACCATGTGCTTGGTCCTATTTGGAGAAGGTAGTAAAATTCATGTAATCTGTGTGTGGTACCTAATGACAGCAGAGTAGCACAGTTAAGGGCCACTGTTGAATTATCCAGGCATCCAAGGGCCACTAAAAACCAAAAAAAAAGTCACTATCAAAACTGTGCTTTGAGCACCTATGCTCTACAGTCTCATCAGCTCTAATACTAAAGGAGTATTTATCACTGTGAAACGATGATTGCAATAGTTTGTTAACAAAACATGCCAATAAAGCATTACTGAAGAGGTATTTTCTGCACATAATTTTTAAAACCAGTAATATTAATTACATGAGTAAGAGCCTGAGTTAGCCTCTCCCGCTTTTTTTGTGGACCTAGGCCTGCAGTCCTTGTTGGGACTATTTCCATTAAGGGTCTCTCAACAGTAATATTTTTCTTGCATTTCTTCTGACTCAGAACATAAACGTTCCTCAATCTATTTAAAATTTTTCAGCTATACAACCTCTGTAATTTTTCAACTATGTGACCTGGTTCCTACTGAGCAAGGTAATCTTTTCACTGATGAGCAAAAAGCTATGCCAGTTTTGCCAGAGAGAAAGGACATACAGTTATCCTGACCCATCAAATACCACCCTACATTTAACCATTACTGAAAGAGCACTATCAATTTCAAAGAAATCAAAATCAAATAAAAAGAAATTTCACTGATAAAGTGATGTCCAGTACCTTGCAGTGAGATGCTGCACAGCAGAAGACACCCAGTTTGGTTCTAGCTTGTGGTGTTAGTTTTAAGAACCTGAAACCTTGGAAAGTGCCTTCTTATTGCAACTAAATTTTTGAAGTTACTCAAAATCCAGAAGTTCCCTCCGTTTGTCTGTGTAACTTCCACTCACAGAGTTTAACAGTAACCTCAGCTCTGCGGCCCATCAGCTCTGTCGTCTCAGCACGTACAGAGGACAGCAGGAACCGCTGTTCCTTAGGCACGAGTTTCCAAGCACCAGGTGGGCGTGTTCGCACCAGGTGGGTGTGTTCGCTCCAGGTAAACCCCGCCGCGGCAGGAGCGGGACGGCCCCGGCAGGGCGAACCGCGGGGCTCGGCGGGATCCTCAGGCTACAGGCTGGGACAAGCGACAATCTGTCCCAAATCCTCCATCCCCCCGGGGGCACCCCAATCGCGGCGGGGCCGTACCGGCACCATGGAGTAGGTCAGCATCATCAGCATCTCGTCGCTCTCGGCGCGCACGGTGCCGCGGCCGCGCTCCCCGCGGCGGCTCCGCTTGGTGCGGGCGGCGGGGCCCGCGGGGCCGGGCCCGCCCGGCCAGCCCCGCACGGAGCCGTTCCCCCGCACCGCCTCCAGCTCCCGCAGCGCCGCGCCGAGCTCCCGCCACTGCGCCAGCAGGAACAGCGTGCCCGCCGCGCTCAGCGCCGACAGCAGCCCCACGGCCGCCAGCAGCGCCCGCCCGCCCGCAGCCTCCATCGCACGGGCACGGGCGGCCCGCCGCCGGGCCGCATTTATCCCGAGGGATGCTGCGGGAGAAGGGGGGAGTGGCGGAGAGATGGGGGCCCAGGGCAGGGGACGGGGCACCGGGGCCACCAAGCCCGGCCGCCACCGTCCCCTCCCACGCCAGGGCTTGGCACCGGTCCCGCAAGGCCGGGCAGGACCGGGACGCTGCTCTCGGTCGCAGGCTGTGGTCGGGCGTGATTTTTACGCCGCACGTGGCTTTTTGCAGCTATCAAGATTCATCCTTGACTTCATCCCCCAAAGCGGTGGTGCGAGCAGTGACACTGCGTGGTGAAAGCCCCTCGGTTACACAGACACTGTCACTCTGTAGCTCATACCAGCACCTTGCTATTTTAAGATCATATGTAATTCACTAGGTAAGAACATCTCTTGTACTTCACTAATAACACTTTACCTGTTGCTTTAGTTGTTCAAGCACAGGCTTTTGCCAATTTACTCCTTCTAACCCTTCTGTGACATAGGACATCTCTAATACAACAAATTTTGCTGCCAATTAATTCATCAAGCCAAGATAAGAAAATTAATTATCCAGAATTTCACTGTTATAAGGACTAGCAGAATTTGACCACATAAAGATTTCATGAAAAATACAAAAGTTCTGGAAATCAGAAACTTTCTTCTAAAGAGTTATTTTAAAAGCTGACATTTCAAATCAAAGCTGAGTGCTTTCTTACATTGATACCACTTCAAATTGATCTCAAGAAATTCTCAGCTTTTGAATACCAAGTTTCCTACAAGACAGGGTTCTTGATCCTCAACTTGACAGTTCTCTGCAACTGATCAGGTACAATATTTTGTCTCCGTTCTAACTAAGCTATTGACCTGTAATTCATGCTAATCCCCCAGTGCATTGATGGATGAACTATTAGGTCAAATCAAACATGAATTTCATACACACAGTTCTGCTGCCGTCAGTTAAACACAGTAGAGAAGCCAAGAAAACAATTCCATCATATTAAAGTTCTCATCTCTCTAAAATAAAAAATTAAGCAAAAAGCATTGGTGCCCTCAGGCACCAGAGACTCTTTCCTTCTGAAACAGTCACATCAGAGCAGGGTGAAAGTAGGAGGAACAAACACCTTTCCACCTCATCCCATGATGACACACGAGACAGAAGAAAATCATCACACATCCAAAGGTGTAAGACTCACTTCCACCTTTGCACAGGAGCAGGACATTCCCCGGTATGGAAAACCCTCTAGCCAGTTCGGGTCAGCTGTCCCGGCTGTGCTCCCACTCAGCTTCTTGTGCACCTGCTCACTGGCAGAGCAGGAGACTCGGACAAGTCCCGGACTTCAGGTAAGCACTGCCCAGCACCAACTGAGATGTCTCTGTCTTATCAACATTATTCTTGCACTGAATCCAAAACACAGCACTGCACCAGCTACCAGGAAGAAAATCAACTTTATCCCAGCCCAAACCAGGAGACTCTGCTGTTGATGTCCTAACTTAACACAGAAGTGCAAAACTGAGTTTTGCTTGTAATATTAATCTTGTGAAGGAAAAAGAAGAAAAAGAAATAAGACCTTGCAGGAGACAGTATATCTTAAGCAAGCTTAGTTTATAATTCACAGATATAACAAAACTGGTAAGAATCTATCATACCAGCAAATTAAAGCTTTCTTTACAAAAACAAATAGAACTGTACTCCAGAGACCATACTGCATAACAAACAGTAATTGTTCATCTTTATTGTCCATTTCAGAGCATAATGATTGAGTAAAATAGAGTATAATAATAATAATGAGCTACAATTTGGAGAATAACAAAAGCAACACAACACTCTTGCTTCCCCATCTGTCTAATCTTGCAAGGCTTTCTCTGCACTGCAATCCAAAAGCAATTGACCATTTTTCATTAAAAAAAAAATCCCAGGCCATTGGATCATGAACATCCTACCCAATGCTGCAGTAGGGAATCTGCTTAGATGGCAGAGTAGCAGAATTCTTTCCCAGGCTGTAAATTGCTCCAGAGCCACCCCCCAAATCACAGATTAAATGGAGCTATGTGCTATGCTTGGTTTGCTAGGACGCAGTTACACCTCTGGCAAGAAATTTCCCATAGAAACAGCACTTCATTTAAATATCTCCATGTCATCTCATCCTGTGCTGCCACCCAAAAGTCCTGTGTCACATTCAGGATCTCTCATCCCCGTATAACACAGCTGAAATTTTGGCTCATTCATATAGCACCTGTCATCAGCTGCAACGCAGCTTCACCCTCAATGGCTCTGTTCCTTCTTCATGATGAAAATCAAAGGTCCCAAGGGTAGACTGGTGAACAGCAAAGCAGAATTGAGGCTTGGGAATGTTGCTGATAAATCCTATTTCCTCACCAAAAGGACGGAAAAAATATACTCAGTAGCAATTTAAACCTATTGGAGAAAACTGTTATCCCCTATATCCATCAGTCTTTTTTTCAGGCAGGTGCAATGCCAGCAAGTTGCACTTCAATTATTTCCTGGCATTTCCAAAATCTGTTTCTCTAGAGGATGCCCTAACACAAGTGTGCCTCATAACTGACATGCAGTGAAGCAGGACATACAAAGATCATGCCAATCTGTCCAAGTAACATGGGAGCTAGAGGGGAACTCTCCATATGCAAACTGCAGATGCAACATCATGTTTATGCTTTTCAAGATTTCAGCTTTGTACAGCTGAAATTAATTGTTAGGAAATGTAATAGAACTTTACCACAAGAGGTGTTTTTGTATCCAAATTGCTCACTAGGCGTATAACGAAGAATATCACTTGATTATGCTAAAGGTGAGAATGTATTCACAGGTGTCACACTTAACTAATGCTCCCACTGATGTTTTACTTCGTAGAAGTTGTTATTACTGAAATCTCATCTATTTTGGCAGCTGCCCCAGTGATAGAGCACACTGGAGACTGGCACCTTATTTTCATTTTGTAACTAATGCTGAAAGATGGACTAAGTTGCTGAGGATGATGCTCTTAAAAGACAGTTAACCAAAATACCTCTGATCGTGCCATGACAAGATTACAGCATCTTTATGAATGCCACTAGAAAGAAGGCAATTTCTTTTCCTGAAGTAGTTGAAGTGGAAAAAAGGTTTTTTAAATCTTTCACAACCTCCCATGATAACTGACAGATTTTATCTCATTCCCCTTCTTCTCAGGAAATATAATAAAGGTTGAATACGTTCATTTTAAAATTGCAAACCTACTCTACTGCCCAGATCTACAAAGTAGAAGGGGAAGAACATTCTTTAGACTGTCAAACTGATGAACAGTTAGTGCTTTTCAGTAAGTTTCTCGTGCTTTCCTTTGCAACAGCTGATACTGGTAAATGCTGTAGCCTTTTGTTCAGGGTGGATGTACTAAGGAAGGCAAGTCACAGCAAGGGCTGCAAATGCCCTTCTCATCCCAGCTATCACTGCTCAAACCATGGGATGCAGCAGCAGCTGAGCAGCTGCAGAGCTGCTCCATCCGAATCACAGTTGCAATTCAATACTGGCACCGAAATCAACATTGTTGCTACAGCAAAGACTTAGTTTTAAAACGTCAAGAGGCTCCTGACCACATGCAAAAAAAAGAGAGGGGCTTGATTTTGAAATTCATATTAGGTCACAGCATACTCATGTTCGGGAAAAAAATGGAACACGTAGGTTTGAAATGCCTTTGCAGTAGCTGTAGGTCAGACAAAGGAGCAGACTTGGTGATTCAGAGCACACTAAGCTGTGTGATCAACATCACCCCACAGAGTCACTGCAGGCTGGTGGCAGTGACACACACCAGAACGCAACCCACGCCGTTTCTGCACGTACATTCCACACGGATTATGGCATACTGGGTACGGGCTTGCTTTTCAAGGGAAAAAAATAGCTATTAATAATAACCGGAACAAAATAAAAACACACAGAAGATAGTATGTCTCATAGTTTTGTATTAGAGGAGGTGTGGTTTTTCATGGAAGAAGCCTTGGATACTCCTATGGAATACTGCAGAAAGGTTAAGGAAATTAGTTCTGTACATCGACATGGGGTGAAAGGTGTTAATGAGAGGAAAGGTGTGTGTGGAATTATTTTTTAGCACTATACTTTGGCAGGAATACTTAATCTTTAATTCAGCTCCAGCAAATGGATGGGCCCTAAACAAATACATATTATTACCAAAACAGCAGGCAATTAAAACCAAGTTACAAATTCAACAATAAGTGAAATTAGCAATTGGAATATTTAATTAGATAAGGCAACAGCCTTTCAAGCAATACTTCACAGACAAATAAAAATTCTCCTTGAGAAGAGTTGGAATTGCTAGAAAATGCTTGACTGTTACTCTCTGGAAAAGCTGGAGTTATACCCCAGCTCCTTAATGCATTTCCCAGTGGTACAAGGACATAGAGCTCCTCAAGGAATCAACAAAAGACAGCTTAAGAATTACCTCTGATTTCAGGAAATTCCTACTTAATACAGAATCGCAAGAATAAACAAGTTTATGTGGAGCAAAAGACATACCAGCTGTTATTTTGGAATATCGGGTCTTAAGATAAATCGTAAATTAAGACCCAGTGAAAAAGTGTTTCTTACTAGGTAAGCCAAGTTGGTGTTTAAAGCTAAAAACAAACCCCATAAATATCTGCTTATGGTGCAGCACAAGGATTACTATTCAACAGCATCAGCAGAATGTTTCATTTTCTTTGAACAAACATTCAGTAACACTGGAGGAAGATGCCTTAGAGATGCTTCATTAGGGCACTGGCAGCTAAGGACTATTTTCCCAGAAAACTGCTCAGAATTCCTCCAACACACGTTAGGAAAAAAGTCAAAGCTGTAGCATAGACAAAGATGACTTGAGGAGCAAAGAAACCAATGAAGTCACCATGGCTGCAGCCACCCATTCATCATTTAAAGTATGGGAATAAAAGCAACTGATCAAAACACAGCACAAATGGTAAGTGGCTCAACTGATCTATCACATCTTTGTACCACCACTGAAATCTGAAAACAATGAGTAGATAAATCCACAGACAGCTACCCTTGAAAAACAGTCTTTACTTTTTGCCAAGGATCCTGCAGTTCAGTAAGGAACTGAAACCCAGCCAGGAACCAAATACTAAATATTAATTTTCAAACAATCCATCAAACTCAAATTTTTCTTCGTATTGAGATGCAAAACAACAAAGAACATTTTTTTGGTAAAGGTATTCCAACAACACAGAAAACAAACTGGAGTTTGTATACTATGGAAACTCTCTTACATCACCCACTTTTCGGAATTCTATCCAAGGAGAAAGAGTGGATGTCTCTGTGGCCCCAGTATACCAGATTGGAAGAAGAGAAATAATTGTATATAGAGTAGAGCAGCAGTAAGATTACCTTTACTTCAGAAACTTCCCCTTCCCTCCCCATTATAGCACACTTACATTGCATCCATTCCCCTCACTGTTGCACACAGCACTAGGTTAGAGTGCACTGCCTGTGGCTCTTGGTAATTTTCAATCAGGAAGCACCAAATACAAGCAGTATTCCAGCCTGTTTCCCCTCAGCTTTTTGTCATCCACATTTACCATTGTGATTCACAGAGAATTAAACCTCTTTGACCACTTTTAACGTGTTCATTTGACAGACAGTTGTACACACCATAAACACACATTGTAAGATTATAAAGGCAAGAGAAAGAAATAGCAGTACATAATCTGTTTCACACATCACACAGAAGAAGTGTCAAATAATGAACTTACTGCTGGTATCTATGACTTTCAGAAAACTGAATAATCACAAGTGCAGCTGAAAAAGAAATTAATCAACTGCACTGGGATAAATTATAAATGGAGAAGATGGCAATGTGATCTCAGAACATTCACAGGAGAACTGCTGGCATATTAGGTAAGTTATTGTAGTTGACTATATGTCAACTCATATCAAAACCACAGACCATATTCATTGAGATCCTGACAGAAAAATCCATTGTAATTTTAAAGACACACAGAGATAACTGTAAAGTAACTGAAAACTGATTAAAGAGAACAGTAAAATCATGCATTAGAATGACAATAAAAAAACTTCATTAAAGCAATTTAATTAATCTTCCATTTTCATCTTTAAAGTCTACCAATAATCTAGAATTGGATCCTCTTAAGTTAGAAGAGTTATAGTTTCCATGAGTAATCAAACAATTATCACCTATTTATCCATAATTAGGATAAAAATCACATACATTAGATTAACTAAAGAGGAACTTTCAACAAGCTTATCCATGACACCTCAGTGCCTTTTACAGACAGCCATGGGAGCCAGGTGAGCACAGACTTCTACCTGAGAACAAGATGAATTCCATCTTAGAAATTACTGCCTTTCCTCTACTGCTAATAAAGCAAGTCCAGAAGGCAGGTTTAGACCTCTAGGTCGGGAATTAAGGAATCTAAATTATTTTTATAGAAATTTTACCACTCAGGGAAAATGCGATACTAAACCAGACCTTATTCAGATGCGTTTCCTAAATGACTGTCTCATCTCAAACCATAACACAACAGAAATAGGAATCAAGGCAAGAAGCAAGAGATAATATATAATAGATTTTTATTATTACTCTCTAACTTCAAGTAGGGTTTTTTAACTAGAAATTATCTAGAAGCACAGTTTTCAGAAAAGCTGCACATGTAACAATAACGGAATGTACAGACATAAAACTACATTTTCCATATTTTGCCCTATTTAGGGAGAAAGTGTGGAAGGCAGTCAGGCTTTTCCACGTGAAGGAAGGTGCATGTTCCCTTCCCCCAGGCACCCTCGTTTCAGAGCTGTGCACGTCTTAATTTTCAGAGCAGAAAATGTGCAAGTCTATGCAGATCTCGAAATGGCACATGGCTATGACACAACATTCAGATTGTTCTGGGAATACAGGATGGAGGGGGCGCTGGCAGAATACTTAGTTCCTTTGCAGGCATTGTGGCTGCAGCCCACGCCAACAGTAAGCAATTTGGCACATTCCATGTCTGGGAAGAAGCATCTCAGATTGTGCTGTCTGAATATACGTTCCTTGTCTCCACAGTGAAGGATCTGAAGACACCACAAAAGGATAAGAAATGCCACAACTCGTGACTCAAAAAGGAAAACCCCACTAGTTTTCTGATCAAGTCAGAAGGACTCTCAAAAAAAGAGTAATTTTATGAGACTTTTGAATGTGAATGACAGACTGGATGCTACAGGACTGCATTCCCAAAGGTGCTGAGCATCTACACTTTCTGCAGGAGCAGAGGTCCTCTGGTATAAGGAATAGGTTGGATGTAATAATCAGATCTAGCAATATTCTTGATAGCAGTAAGAGGTTGCATTGGCAGGTACATTTTGCATTAGAGACAACAGCAAAAGAATATCTGCGCGGCTGAGCTCAAACTTTTCTGCTATACAGCATTTCGAGCTATGTGGTCTTTTAGACTTAAGTGACATTTTTTGGTCTGTAACCTGTGCTATGCTATTCAGTGTTTCCATTAAAGACCCAGCAGAGAGATAATTACAGCTGCCAGTCTTAGTTCACCATCTCAATCACCAAGGTGCAAAATGGATGTGCTTAGAGTTTAACCAAAAATTATTAACTAAGAACTTAATTACAGGACAAAGGCAACTGACACGCCAACACAATTCCTGTTGATTTCTACTTAAGTACTGTAATTATATTTTCTAATGTAACAGCCAATTAGTGGGTCATTCAGGAATTACGTTAGTGGAAATCACTGCAAAGTGAGTATATGATCGTCAGAAACATGCTGGTAATTTGACTTCCCTTCTTTGAGAGTTTATACCCCTATGCTCTTTCTGCTCTTGTTCTTAATTCTAAATCAAGATTTGAATCCTTATGCAAAAAATAATAAACAGACATAAAATATCAAAAAAAATTTGACAGTTCTACAGTGATTCACCACACTCCATTGCTCTTGCAGCAGAGATGAGATGCAGCCTGATTTGGGGCTAAACCTAGGATTTATTTTTTTTTAATGTTCCATATTTGATAATACTTGGAGACTGTTGAGTGTTTTTGCATAGCCGACTGCTGAAAAAAGATTTGGTATGCAAAGCTACCCGGTTTGCCTATTTAGACACTAATTTTAAAATTCATGCTCATATTCATTATGATTTATACGTTACAGACTTAAAACAGTGTTTATTACAGGTATGTAGGGAGTCTGGCAAGTAGAGATGAGGATTATTTCATATATAAATATTTATGTGAACCAAAGCCACGACGACTGGTTTGGTTATTCATTAAAAAAGAACATTCATACTCTAGAACACTCTAACCTGATTTTTACTGCTTATCACTCAAGACTTTGATCAACTATTTTTCTAGTTTCTATAGAAGATCTGCTGGATCTGGACTCTCCTGAGCCCAAGATTATAATCTAAGTCATTAAATAAAATACAGACCATCAGGGAGAGCACCAAATTAACACAGTCACTCTGCTGCCAAGCTGCCAGCCCTGCCAGCCTTAGCTTAGCTATTACTGTGGACTACTGCACTGTGCAGTGATATTGTGAGACTATTTACAAAAGCTTAATTCGGAACTGCTAATAATTCTGAGCATTTCGGGTAATAAAATAACTGAATTCCTCCAAACACCCAGGAGGATTTTGCAGCATTTCCATTATGCTGCTGCCTTAGACGTAATCTTCTGCAAACACGTGTCTTCAGGTGAATAAATTTCAGTACTGCTTCTTCAATTTGAGCTTAGCTTGGTACAAGTAAGTTTTTGGAAAACACATTGTGTTTTACTTGTGTACACACACCAGTAATTGTAAGCAATTTTATAATGGACAAGCTAACATTTCATTGTAGGACTAGCTGATAAAGATAATTAGAGGTGATTCAGAAGTCTTTCCTGTGCAGGCTATGATACATCCTGCTTTGTTTGCATTTCAGAGCTTATCAGAAAGAACCTGCATTAAGCACACTTTCCCCATGCAACTTTAAAGTAAAAAGTAACATTTTTTACAGATCACAGTATTTGTGATATATTCTGCATTGTGAATTCTGAGCTCAACAACCAAAGACCAGTTTTGGTTGTTTTGCTACATAATCATGGGTAACTATTTTGGTTTTGTCAGCATCTTCTTCATCAGATGATTACAAATATCACACTGTGTTATACAGCATGAAGATAAAATATTCCATCACTTACATGAGAGGACCTAAACATATAATGTGTGTTTCTACAAAACTGACTTTCAGCCTGTACAAGGTGAAGCCATAATAACACAGGAGGTTACATCAACATATTTCAACACAGAGGAAATTATTTAAAACGAGCATTTCCAAACTGAAACTCTACACAGCTTTACATTGGGTTCATTAATGCTTATTTTTTTCCTCCACAGACCACCTCAAAACATTTGCTTCTTGTATTTGCCAAAACAGCACAAATTGAAAAAAACACAGCATTTTATGAGAAGCTGATAAATACTTCATAACTTGGTCTGATATACAGGCAAAATTATTTAGCAGTACAAAAACACTTACTGAAGAGCCCTTTTGTATAAACCACAAGTTCTGTGCACAGAAAATGCTTTTGCAAACCTGTAGGGCCACAAGCCTACAAGAAGTGCATTTTGGATGGTTCAAAAGCAGGTACAAAGAGGCTCCTCTGAAGCCTCTTCACTTCAGAGCTTGAGCAGCACTTGAAAAAGCAGATTACAGGATTCAGAACAACTAGAAGTGGTTAGCAGTATTTTCATCTGATTGCCACATACCTTTTTTGCAAACAAAGCTTTAAAACTGTATTGAGTGCTTTAATTCTTCTGAGGAAATGCCTGCAGTACCTTCTGCACTAAAAATGCTCTGTTCTGCACTCTTGCCATGGCTGCTTTGACTGGCTGGAATTACATAAACTAGAAGTTTGGCTATGCTTTCTTTTTAGCAGAAGTTTAACATATCTGGTTTGAACTCTTCGTGCAAAGCACTTGTTAAAAAAAGATGCCTGAAACATCCCACAATACATCCAAGTGGCTATTATAAAGAATTCTATGTGAAACAACAAAAGTACAGTGGACTCATGTTCCTGCTATAATAGCCCAATAACAGAAATATGCTGGGGAAAATTTAGTGGATACTGAAGCATTTTTCTAAAAGTGGCACCAATATATAGCAAGTGTATTCGAGCTGCTGAAATCCCCATAAGAACATACAGGTACAGTGACCTTAAGTGGAGTCATTGCCTCCATCTGCACCTGGAATGATCCCAGGCAGTAGGAGGGTAATGATGGCACCTGACTGACTACCTCAAATAAATTAAAATGAAAAAATGGGAGAAGCAGTTTAAAACTGTAAAAGTTTGATATCCTCCTTGTTGCAGATAAAAGAACACTGCATGAAACTTTCAGAGACAGCTGTGGCAGCAGAGCAAACTCAAAAAAAAAAAGAAGAAAAGAAAAAAAAAAAGGAGAGAAAAACAGAGTACTTAACTGACAAAAAATCCTATAACAATCTGAAGACTCATCCTAAACCACTCTGAATAGCTCGCATATTTTTCCACAACAAGAGAATAGGTTGTCTCTCAAGGCACTGGTTCTTCACATCCCATGCCGAGGAGTTGCTCTCAAATTAGTCTCATGTCCATGGAAAACGACAGAAAATCTGAGGTGTCTTCACTAGTTCCTGCACATCACGGACAAAAACCTTTACACACCTCTTTTTCTCTCCAGCTGAAATGCCAGTTCAGAAGGAAAATTGTAGACAAGTTGACCAGCTAACAAGCTGAAAGTGTAGATGCTCAGGCACTTAATAAATCCAGAGTTAGTCTGAGATGGCACATCCGTGACCTGTTCCTATAATACTGCATTAGAGCTGCTTCTGCCTGGGACGAGAACACGCTGTCCCCATCTTCAAAATTGGTAGTACCTCTTGAACTAACAAGCCTAGTCTACCATAGTCTGAAGATTTGAACTCACGTAGGCAGACTAATAAGAGAAAAATACCTATATTGTTAACTCTTTCCATTTTGACTTTGATTAGGAGGTGGAGTTTTTTTTAATGCTATTCTATCAATCTGATGTGGACAAAATGAGAAGAGTGATTTTGGGGGAAATGGGACAGATGCACTTGATCCCTTAAGAAAATGAGACTGTTCAGTTACCGGCACCGAAGGGGGTAAAGACCTGAACCAAAGCTGGACCCAAATCTCCTCCAGGAAACCCACAGAGGAGGGGAGCGACCCAGGGAGCATCAATGCACATTTACACATGAAGAGCAGGTGGATTTTCCAAGACTCATTATCAAGAAACAAAGCAAGCTGTGGTTACAAGGAGTCCCACGCACACCTTTCCACTGTGAGCAATTTGACTCTGAGCCAAACACTTCATTCCATAAACACAGGCCTGGGTGCATGGCAGGGATCTTTTTGAGTGTTCAAGCCCACACAGAATACCTTTTATAAAGCACCTCCCATCAACAACAGATGCAACCAAAGAAACGCAACAAAAACATAAACACCAAACCCCAAGTACCCGAAAGTGACAAATGTCTGAAGAATTGTACCAACCTCCAGGCACTATGGGCAGAAAGAATCTCAAGAGGCGCTTATTGACTGGTTTGTACCTGGCAGCATGAGGAGCTTCTCCCAAAGCTTTTCTTTCTTTTAACATCCAGAATAAACAGCTGAAGTTGTAACACTACTTAACTGAAACTTAGATGACCATGACATTCTGGATGTTGAGCATCCACACGTTCCAACACCCTCTAAAGTCTGAGGGTTTGGATGATAAACTAGAAAGCGAATTGTGAAGATCTGTGGAACAGTTGCCAAATCAGGCTGGTGTTAGAACTGCAAGCAATATAGATGCCCTGGAGCCAGGCATAAAAGATAAAATGTGGGCAGTATAAAGGGATTCAACCACCTATATTGTTATAAGAGTACTTAGGGGATCTTTTTGAAATGACACTATCTAGAGAAGCCAAACTCTAGTTTGCACTAAGAAAATTTTGCTGGGGAGTCAAAAAAAAAGATCATCTCTAGATTGAGTGTAATGTTAGAAAAACCAAACAGGCCAGCTCTTTACAAGACACTGCATAAGAAAACTTCGAGCACGAAACGTGAATAGAGTGATTCCCAACACTGTGTGCTACTAAATCCCTCAAAATACACCTACATATGTACACACTGTTCTTTGAACTGGTGAATCTATGGCAATGAATAGACATTCTTGTAAATAGATGAAAGAGTAGCTCACAGCAACACTGATGGAGATACGAGCAGGTTTCAGAGAGCATTGGATGGTGGCCAAATGAAGGAGCTGCAGCGCTCAGTCATCCACCAAGGCACTGCTGCAAGTCATGAAGATGGTGGCTAAAAGCAGATTGCCTGCAAACATTCTGCTGTACTTTACTAGTTCTCACTACTTTTACAATGGATTGAAGTAGACTCAAAACAAGCAAAAATTGCAAGCAGTTCACTGATACAATTTTAAGGGATTTATAAGCTTTTACATATACACTGTATGTTTTGCTGGACAATTTTGCTCACCAGTTCAAGACCCTGACAGTTTGAACATTACCTGTTCCCATGGCTGATACACACTTCCAAATTATTAAGTAGCACAGGAAGTATTTAAAGACAGACACTTGCAGCAGTCTCAGCTCTCTTAGTACTTAACAATTGACTTGTTAAGAGGAGCAGAAAACAGCACATACAGGAGGTTAACAGAAATGGTAGGAGTAAACTGGCTGGCTAAATTACTACAGCGTCTTTCTTCAAGTTCCTTGAAAAGACAGATGGCCATTATTGCAAACACAGGGGTGGCTGAGAGTGTCACTTCCCATTCCTGTATCTTTATGCAGGGAAGGGAAGGCACAGAGAGGAAAGTATATACATTTGTCCAATGTTTGAACTCCCCACTCGGCATCTGGTTTTGGCCAATATCCAAGATGGAGCACCAAGCTAAATGGATCTTCAGCATGACCTCGTGCTGACAGTCTGTGTTCATACAGATGTCTTTGTTTCCTTTAAGCCTACAACAACTGGAAGCATCTTAGGGACAGATTTACTAGTTGCTATCCATCCTTGGAGAAAGGCAAGCATTTCTCTCATACCCCCAAGACTGCAGTGAAACCGTCAGGGTGTAAAAAGAATTAAGATCTGAGCCTGATTCCATCCTACTAGTTTCACAATACTGATTCTTACACTAGTGATTTCATTTCTGCCGATTTAATTCAAGTTAATTTCTTTCTACTTAGTTAATAGGTGAGACTCAAGTCCTTATTACTAAAACAGAACTCTAATCAATTTTGTCATGTAAGCCACAGAGTCCCTACAGGGTACCCTTCTGCTCAACTATGAAGAGCAAAAAAATCCTGCTTTATTTTTATTAATGGTATAAAAAACCAACGTTGTTAATTCAGCGAATGCCTACTCAGGCTCTGAAGAATTTGAGGCATTCAACCATAGACCTTTGTAGTGAACAACAAGTCCTATCATTCTGGTTGCATTATGCAAAATTCCAGGAATTTTTTGCCATGAAAGAACTTAGATAGATTCTCTCTGTTATATGGAAATACTATTTGATTTAAAGATCTATCCCACAGAAGTCAGGGTTGCCAAACGTAGTTTAACTATAAACAAACATTTTCACATTATTAAACCCATTTTGTGATTACTTCATGACCAACTCAATTGGCTTCTTACCCCTGAATCACAAATTCTTTATATCAGTAAGTAGATAAATAGCACTGTCAGAAGAAGGAGCTCCAACAAAAACTGTATCAGATTCTTTATTTTTAGAAATATACTTTCAATTAAATAAATTATGATGGAGCAAGGAATAAAAATGTGTTTGTGTGAGAAACTGGCCATTCTTGGTCTCCCTAAACCTCAAGCAACACTTGCTGACAAAGAAAAAAACTGGTTTCACGTTCCTTACACCAATTTAATTTATCAAAGTTATCATTCTGAGGCTTTTAAAAATTACATGGGTACTTCAGTAATTTATTGTTACCAAGTGTAATAATATATATACAATAATAAGGAATACCTAAGGATAATAAAGAATATCTAAGGATATAGGTGCTTCCAAATAAAGCTAATATTTTAATTGCAATTTAGCAACAATGAAAGTAATTCCTCAGAGAGCTCTTTTACCAATAGCCATGTTACTTTCTAGTGCTACAGCCTGACCCAACACCTATAAAACAACACACCATCTCCAAAGTCACTGAGGGATGGCTGCACACACAAGCATTCGAAGATTCTTAACTTCCTTGATATCATTCCTAGATAGAGCACAAAAGCAATGATGTGTTTGGCTTCGGATAAAAATATGTGGGGAACAAAAAGGAAAAACACAACAAGACAATTGGCACAGAAAGTTCAACACAAGCTGTTATTCCTCTCCCCAGCTGAAACCACAGCAACACTAAATGCCATAAACCAGCTTCAAATCATGGCAAAGAGCTGGAAACTTGCTGTGGTAGCTTTCTGATACTGCTACACAAAGCTTTCTTAGTTTGGTATCCGTGAAACAACTACCTTTCTGCTTCAGAACTGATCTTTCTTAGCTTGCCCACATTAACGGCCAAAAAGTAACACAAATCAAATGGATCAAAACCAGCTTCAACCCCGAACTCCTGCAGAATGTAAATATCCCCAGACTACAAGCAGAAAAAACATACAGATTTGGCTTGTAAAAACAAAAAGCAATATTCATGCATGACTTCTCCCTAAACATTTAGGTAGGCTTAAAAATGAAAACCAACTCTCATCTCTTTTTGAAATAAATTCTAACACTTTCAGAACATCAGATACTATGCAACAGGTTCCAACTATTATTGTGTCTAGTTCTAAATACAGAACACAATGGAATTGAAGTTCTGCCCGTTTTTGCTTGTACTGTAAACAAATCTCTGCATAATAAATAGATATGGAAGAGCGTGTGCACATGGAAAAGAACAAGAGTTCAGTTGTCAAGTTGAAAGTACGTTGGCTTGTGGTTGTGTAAGCTGTGTCTCTTCAGCAGGGTTGCAGTAATGCCACAAGAATTTCTGCATCAATTCAGTCCTTTTCCTCCCCAAACTTATTTAATTAATTTATTTTATTAATTAAAGAAAGGCTTCTCAAAAGAGATTTCACATTCAATAAAATTCCGGGGCTCTTCCATCCTTCCCCAAGTTAAAAACATTCCATCACTAGAACTATTGTACATAACCCTTAAATACCTTCTGTTCCAAGTGAGATCATAGTTGACCAAGTGTAAGATCCTTTTCCCCATTAGATGGGTTTTCTTATTAACAGTGTTCTAATTTGTTTCATTTATTCCTTTCACATGCTAATGCTAAAGCCTTGAGTGAATTCAGTATAAGAAGAACGAAAACATTTTACAGGAATCTTTTACATTTGTGTCCTGACAGTGAGAGAGAAGGATGCACCGTGTCTCGCTGCCAGAGGATGTAACACAGCCTTGCTGAAAACAGAACTGAGGGACTCAGTTTTCTGAACTTGAGAGCACAAAGCAAAGAAAAGATGATTTTGACCTATTCCACCAAACAGTCTGTTTGGACTCATGGGAGCAAATTTATAGAAGAGGCATCTGAGCCAGCAAAGGATTTCCCATAACAGACATTGAGTCAATTTGGACTTCTCTTGGTGCTTCAAACCAGTAAGTAACAGGCACAAGTACCTTATTCATGCTTCTGCGTTAGTCTCCTCTTTTCATAACACCAACACATTTTCTTATAGGTCTTTGGTCATTACTTTAATGTTTCCTGCAATCACTTAATGCAGTTCTTGAAAACAATTGGATTTTCATAAATTAAGTTTGTTAGTTGCCCAAAGCTAGAGCAAAAAGAGAGAAGCATCACAAAGCAGAGAAACTGGCCTTTAGTTTAGTCATTAGTCATTTTGAGTGGCTAGAGTTTAGGCATTATTAGTTTAGCATAGTCATTCTGAGTGACTATATTATCAAACCAACTGGGAATGTAAAGGAAACAGCAGGATAGTCAATTAGTTCTTTCCTGCATCAGTGCAGGATTGTATCTTACAATGTTATTGACAACTTTTTGCATCCCAGTTTTAGAATAAAACTTTTGGACTTCCTTGCTGTTGGAAATTAAAAATACATTTAAATATGCTAAGCAAAGAATTAATATAATTTCTGCGAGTTGTACCTCCAGTTAAATGACAAATCTCTTCCCTTGTTCAGAGGCAACAAATATATCATAAACTTTGTTTACTTTTCTGGTTTACTCTGCAGTCACAGTTCTAATCAGCACCAGGCACGTGTATCTCTGTCACTGGCTACTTTGCAGCAGAGACACTGAGATGTGGAGGTAAAATTACAAAATTTTCTTTTCAAAGCAGCAGCCCCTGATCTATTACAATAAACAAACTTCCATCTCTAAGCAACTGATCTCTTAGCAACAAGAAGCACCTGCATAAAAGATGCTACAGAGAGTGATCACCAGAAAACCTATTCAGATCTTTAAAAGGAGCACATCAGTAACAAGGATAGCACTCTCCACCGGTAAAAATCCAGAAGTAATAAGAAGACACAGGTAAATTTTCAATTCATATTATAGCATTTTTCTTCAAACAGTGTGAGTGGGACAGTACATAAATGGGTTTTATTTTGCTTTTGAGTGGGAAGTGCACCTTCTGGAGCTGCTTTAATCTGAGTTACTGTAATTATCTTTGTGTAAATTACATGCTGTCACTACGTAAAGAGAGATTTTTATTTTTTTTAAAGTAGAAAATCTGCAGGTCTTGAGCCAAATTCCTGGTATTAAAGCAAGAGTAAGTGTTATGTATTTTGTAAGTATTCTGCAAAGTTTCATTTTAGGAAAAAATGGCACAATGTTCTTGCAGAACAGTCGTCCTTAGAAAGTGTTCATTCAACCTTTCAAACTGTTTATATTACATTAAGAAATATTAAATGACTGTAGTGTTTCTAGATACCACCTCCCCTGATTAAAAACCCAAACCTCTTCATTGTTTCTGTGGTCTCTGATTTAATTCTTTTGACTTTCAAGTAGACTTTGTTGATGTGTATCATGACAAAGTTAAGGTTGAATACATAACACGGGGTGGACATTGCCAGCTGTTGCTGCATAGCAATGTAGAATTGGTTGGAAAGTGAGTGAATTTGGACAAGCCAACATTTCCAAGCATCATTATCACAGCAGGGAAAAAATGGGTTGGAAGTGAGGTTAAAAAAAGGTCATCAAGTAGAGCAAGTCTGGAACTGACTTAAAGAAGTTTTTTATTCTATCACAGCTTGATCTCTCTCGGTGCTTGCTGTAGAAAAGTGGTATCTTTATTTCAGCTGCTATACCTTAGTTAATAATTATTTCTGGTTAATGAAGTCCTTTGCAGGAAGAATGGTTTGAGAGTAGTCATGCATTCTTCCTCAGTCTTGTTTTTTCAAATACCCAGATAAATTTTTCTTCAGGAATAATTTACATACTTGGATAGAATAATTGATATTAAATATCTTACACAAGACTTGAAAAAATTATATTTCTTAGAGAGTTGTCCCTTCTGTATCAATTAAATTTTTGCTTTAATTGATCAAGTTATTTGCTAGCAATAAAAGTACAATGGCAGAGACATAATTATGGTAGGGAGAGCTGTCTTTTACTTGATAAATCAGAAACAAAACCACCCACCCAGCAGCAATAAAAACTGATAGCAGCTACATGCAGAAAACCCTCCTCACACAGGTCTGCTTTTGCCATGGTCATAACAAGCAGATAAGAGAAAAATTTCTTCCCACAACTCGTTTTCTGGTTAGTTTTGAATTAATTAAATCTTACGGTGTTTTAAGGAAACTTTGAGATAGGCAGGCAGTAAAACCCAGGCTTACTGCAGAAGTTTGCTTATCTCCACAGCTCTGTCTGAGGCTCACAAGCACTGACACACCTGTGCTGCTTCAGGAGGTGGAATGTTTCAGATGAAACCCCTTTACCATCTAATGTGGATAATACTTTTCATGGGCATTATGGTGGTTTCTAAGCAACAATGAGATTTCTTGTGAAAGCCACTAAAACTGGCAAGGGATTTTTCCAAATCACGCATCAACCACCATGTAAATCACCAAAAAAAAAAAAGTAATATTCAAATAGAGTCTTACACTTAAGAGAAGATATTTTTGATGTATTTGTTTCCCTGGCAAAGAGTTTAATCTGCACTGACCAGCTAAGTCCCACTCACATGATGGTACAAGTGGTGTTAAGAAAACTAATCAACCAAACTGACTCCAGACCACAGGAGTATCAACATTTACAACAGTTCTGCAATTCCAAATTTCTCTGCACCTTGAAACTCACTGTACACTTGGAGTCGGAGGCGGGACAAGAAATGCAGTTTTGTGGACACTGAAGCAGACGCAGTTGTAGCCACCATAACAATGCAGCAGCACTTTGTAAGTGCCACTAAAGGCAGCTGGCAGAACTTAAGAACTCAGAGAAGCATCCTCTAGGGATAGATCCTGGTCAGCTGAGAAATCAAGTAATGCTGTCACAAGAAGGCTCCCTAAAATTAAGAAAACCAGAATTCCAAACAATAGCAGAGGCATCGAACGTAACAATCTTTCTTATCTCATGGTATAGGCATTTTTTCAACACCACAAAACCATGGATATGTTCTGCATTTTTGTTTCACTTGCCCTCTGACACAATATTTGGCTCCCACCTCCTCCTTTACTTGTCAAGAGCCCCTTTAGATTGCCAGGATAATCATTACTAAATCCCCCCTTCCAAGCTTCTGCTGAAAGCTGTCAGCTCTTCCTCTCCTCCTCCTCCTCCTCCACCCTAAACAACAGATAAATTTGTAAGTACTATTTAGATTAGATTTCATAGTAATCAAATGGTACAGGATTATTCTACAAGGCTATAATAACCATTCAACACTGCTAGAATACATTTCCATAGTAATTAGATGTGATAGAGCTCTACAACTACACAAATTCCAGCCCACTGACTTGAACTCCAGAAATGGCTGAAAAAGGGATTTATTCCCTAATTTTCACATTTTACCATATTTATCTTTCCTTTGAGTTGTAGAAGATTGAGTTAAAAGTAGAAAATAGGCCTAAAAAATGACCCAGAGTGCTTTCAGAAACAGGAGAGCAGATCTGTAAGACAATAAAAATTTTTTTGGCAGAGTTTTTATTAGGAATGCCTTACCTCAAGGACAATTCCTAAAAAATACAATGGGTACAAGCAGGACAAGCAGTTCAGTTGAAATATATTTAAGTGAATTTTTCCTGATCCAGTTTGCTTCTGCAATAAACAAAAAAAAAAGCAGTCCAAATGCAAACCCTGAAACTCTGCTTGAATCATACTCACAGAAATGAAGCAAAGAACTTCTCAGTACAAGAAATGTAAACTGTTTGTTTAAGACCTTGAGAAGCCACTTTGACTAAAAATAAGATTATATCAGATAGCTTCAAGAATATAGAAAGGAATCAAATTTAAATCATTGCCTTTAATTCTTTTACCTACATGAGAGCACAATCCAGGATATAAAACTTCTAAATGTAACAGCAAGGTGCACACCGATGTGTTGGACATACCACAGGGAAAAAAAATTTTCTTTTACTAAAATTAATAAGTTGGGACAGTCTAGAACCTAAAACTCAATCCATTACTATCAGTATGTTTTGAAAAGACAGAAACCTGCCTCCATGTCTCTGTCAAAACAAAGATAAGCCTCAGCTGTGAATCACTAAGAACTGAGCAAGATCAAAACTCAGGGTTGATTTTCAGAAAATAGCAGGGGGAGTCTCATGCTTGCAAAGTACACCATGCAGACATATCAAGGCCTTGACCTCTGGCAGGGCTCAAGCTAGGGATATAATATTGACAGATGCACATTTGGAGGTATGAAATTGGTTTATTTCATAGCCCCCGAATGCATAACCAACTGCATACTTCTCTTCCTAGAGAATAGAAGGCAGAGAAACTATGGTACATTCAACAGACTCCTGGAGATTAAAACAAAACAAAAAAACAATGCACATCAGAGTCTGTGTCAGTGGTGTATAGAGATGAAGGTGATCCAGAGAAAAAGTAATAAAGAAGTGAAACTCTATGCCCTGAGTGTAGTTAATCCCTTCTATAATGCTGTAAGCTCACACTAGTGAAAGGGACCGAAGCTGATAAAAGTATTTACACATATATGCAGTCATGCTTTTGTTGTGGTAACAAAAGGCATTCAAGGAAATCTAAATGAATAAACACCATTACATGACCAAAAAACGCTTCTGATTACGAAACCCTTTTTTCCCAAGGTGCAAGACAGTGTAACAGCTGGAGGTGTACAAGAAGCACAAGGACACTTCCAGGAGAGCAGTAGCGCTATGGGTTGGAATAGCATGATGTTTCCAAAAGGTCACCTGGTAGATTGGTCATTTTGGATCACAGCAACCCCAGGAACCTGGCACAGCAATCATCCAAAACACTGGAGCATGGCATTCACCGGCAGGTTTCAAGCCACTGCTTGCTCCCCTCCCCAGGGTTTTTGCCTGTACTCCGTCCATTGTCTGCTTTGACCATAAACAGTCTCCTCACTATCTAGAAAACATCTCTCACATTCTTGGCTTAGTTTAATGTAATTATAGCAGGGATGGTCACTACAAAGCAAGTGTAATCTCCTCTGCAAGGTGAAACCAAAGCACAAGACAAATAAGAAAGCTCTTCCTGAAAGTAAACTGTATCAAAAAGCTTCTTGTTAAGTAAATGTAATGCTTCAATTTTGAAATCGGTTCTTGCCAGAGTAGGCTTAAGAAGCGGTTTTATTAATAAAACTCTGGGCAGATGCAAGCAGAATCTGTCTGTGGTTGTGAGCTCTCACTCCTAGAATAACATCTCCCTTCTCAAGTACAATCACCTCATACATTTTTTGATTTAAGTCAAAAAGATGCAAAACAACTTTGAATGAATCCTTCTACTCCCTCTATGCATAACAGAGCTGTCCATTTTCTTGGATTTTCTTTCCTGTGCCAAGTGCTGGTTACTGCCTGAGGAAAAATATGGTAACAGACAATCTATGATCCTGTTTGTTACGGCATATACCACAAAAAATGCCACACATTATACTCAAAGGTTGACAAAAAAACCCAAAACAACAACAAACAAACAAAAAAATCCAACACCCCTCCTGCCCCCAACATGTAACACATGTTTCAAGCAAAAACCTGGGGTTTATCTGCATCATTAAAAACTACCATAGTTATTCAGTAAATTCAAGAACTCTGGCACTACAGGCCTACAAGAATGGAAACACCTAAGTAACAGAGACAAAAATGTGCAAGTGAGTTCATTCAGTGCTTCCACACGTGCTGAAAGTTTAATTCCTTGTGTTTTGGTTAGAAATTTGAGAGGAGTGAACCTCAGCATTGGCCAGCCAAGTCAATATCAGAGATAAAAGGTCTGTCAGCCAAAGTATCCAAAACTATGCTTCAACATCAAGGTCAGAAAATCTTTGTTATTCCCAAGCAAAAAGAGTGCCTGCTGCGTGTCTGTTTCGACTGGTGATGAAGCCTGGCCTGGCAAGCAGTTCCAGCAGTCACTCTCATTACAAAATTAAGCCACGTCAAGAGCTAATTTGCTCATTTATAAGAACTACAACGGGGTTGAGAGGTACCTACTGAAGCTGAATACATCTGAGCATTGACAACCTCTCTGCCTCTTTCCCCTCTCTTTCTCTCTGAAGCAAAGCAGAACCTCTTGGAAAAGATGGTCCTGGAAACTCTGAATCCAATGCAGTACAACATCACCAGCCTTGTCCAGGATACGATGCCGGTGGCCACAGTGCCCATACTCCTTCTCATGTGCTTTCTCTTTCTAATATGGAATCATGAAGAAACTTCATCAATACCAGGTAAAGTAACTTCAGCTGTCCTGTCACCTAAAAGCTGTCAGAGTAATTTTTGTTTGTTTCTCAAATTTAAGTGAAAAAGTAGTGGTGAATAATGATTCTATGGCAACAAAATTCATTATGAGCCAGTTTAAGTAATACAACTTTTTAAAATAACTGATGAAAGGAATCAGGCTCATTCTAACCCCAGAGCTTCAATAATAACCCTGGCTTGGCCATACAAGTATATGACATTTAGTTTTCATCTTTACTGTGTGTGTGCTAAAAAGATATAATAACATTTTACAAGCTGTAGATGTTTCATGTGCATTATAAATTACTTGTTTGATTGCATCTACAAGAATATAGAACTAAGTTAGTATGCTCTAAGTTTTCAGGTACTTAAATAACCTGGGGTCTTTTAATTCCTATTAGTAAAAGGCGGAACCGTAAGCAACTTTTAAAATTTTTAAGCAGTATACAATACTTTTGTAAGTACTCGAGGTTTTTTATGGAGTCAAATTTGTATTTTACAGACCAGAGGGGCAAGTACAGCTTACCCTGAAGAAGGTAGCTTCCTTTGAAAGGCAATGAGGGGCAAATTTTCTCTTGCTGTCTCCACTTTGTCCTTTTTGTTGTAAGAGAGAAATTTGTTGCTGAATTACAGTCAAATGATTTAGTTCAGAACTTTGTTGATTAGTCCGTTCTTAGCTCCTACTTCAACATGTTTTCATAAGTTCACAACAGTAAAATACTCTTTCCTTTAAATATCTGTTTTCTCACTTTAGTTTAAGCAACTTGAAAAGAAGTACAACAACTACATTTAATTATATCAAAAGGACACTGACTTTTGTAGGTGTTACAGTGACACTTCTACACAAAATTCAGCCAAGATGACACCAGGGATTTGTTAAAATCGCGAATCAATATATGCCATGCATCTTTTCTGGATCATTTCTTCTTTCTAACTGTTCTCCCTCCAAATGTATCTTAAAACAGAGCAGCTGGGAGCTGTGCAAGCAAGCAATGACTGTCACTTGTGGTACACTGAAAGCACTCCAGGCTTCCACAGATATTGAGGGAGGCTTCACCAACGTAGGTGCAAAGCTCCCCAGACAGTTCCAGAACACGATGATTTGTGCCAACTGCCCAGTGCAGACTGTGACTGTCCCATTAAAAGGCTCTTTTCAAAAAGGGGATAGTCGGGGATATTTTCCTGCCAGGGAGCACTGCTGAGACCAAACCTTTCCTGCCGTGTTTCCTAGGGCCGGGATACTGCATGGGAATCGGCCCCCTCATCTCTCACGGCAGATTTCTCTGGATGGGAGTAGGTAATGCCTGCAACTACTACAATAAGACATACGGAGACTTTGTGAGAGTTTGGATCAGCGGTGAAGAAACATACATAATTAGCAAGTAAATCCTCTACTTTCTACTCTTAATAACTTGAAAAGCTTCCTCGTATTTTTCTTTTTGCAACCTCTTTCCTACTTTTTTCTAGAGTTGAGCTGATGTCATTATTTTCAATATTTATCCTAACATAAACCTGTTGCTTCCTGCTATTCACAAACACTTTTCTAATCTCTTGTTTCTTTAACTACTCTGCTTCTGAAGTTCTGGTGAATTCTCTTAATTTTTTGTGGAAAGGAAGATTAGGCACTGTGGCTCAGTCCTAAAAATCATTTACTGTTTTGCTATTCAATTTATTATGAGGATTACATTCTGTTCAGGAATCTAGACTGACTGCAATGCAGGATTAAGTCAAATTTTAGTTTCCCATGTTACTGCTTCTCCTTAAAGTGGAAGTAATGCTTGAAGGTTATGTCTCCAATTCAGCACCTTAATTAAGCAATGCAGCTTTATGGGATTATGAGTAATTCCACTCCAATTAATGGGATTATTCATAGGCTTCAATTATACACAGTATTAAGCATAATGCTAAACTGTAGCCTCTAGTTTTATTAGCTCCAGTGGATGTTTGCTTTCTGCATGGATCTTTTCGATGCTTATGAGTTATACCATACAAAAGAAAAGGAATTTAAAAAAAGAGTGGTAAAATGTTCACCGGTAATCATGACAGGAAAACTATTTACACTCTTATCCTACATAGCTGTTACAAATATCCATTGCAGTAAAATGTTTTGATAGTGCTATGAATGCTTTGAAAATATTGCAAATTTTTATTGCTGCCTTTCACTGTCTGTGCTGCCAATCCACCAGAAACAAACCAGGAGTGCTGACAAACAATGCCAGAGCTGCATCAGACTGCACAGTCCATACATTGCTTTCCTACAGACATTTTTTGCTTAAAATCATTGGCTGTACATAGAAAACAAGTATTTAATTTTTTTAAAGAATGTAGAATAAAAGTTTTCAGTGGATCATAAATCACTGCAAAACTAAATATAACCTGAATTCCGTAATAGTCTATTCTTTTCACTAATGGCATCTGAATTTTTAGCATCAGTTCCAATACTGAGATGCCAGTGCACAGAGAGAAGGATTTACAGTGTTGGTTAAAACAAATAATGCCTTTTGGAGGACTTAATTAAATAGTTTCATGAGGAAAATATACAAGGTCACTTGATGAAACCCTCCCTTAAAACATTGTGATCCATCTCCTGCATAGAGACGTGTGGGATGGAAGGAAGCAAAATGAGCCTGCTGCACCTTTTACCTTCCTGGAGACAGCTGTTATAATTCAACATCTTCTCGAGTTCAGGAAATTACATATGATGTCCTTTGACATGCAAAAAAACTTTATGGTTAACTTTACCTCTGGGTCTCACAAAACTGTAGTGAAAACCCGGCACTGCCACAGTCAAGTCATATTTACTTTTCCCGATGGAAAAAAATATACTAAATCTAAGTTAGAAGTCTGAGATTTGGTCCATATAGTATGATAGGTGGTAAAGAAAGTAGCACATGGAAATGAAAAAATCTGTCTCCTGATTTCCTCTCTTTTTGTTGGATTTTGCTCGGACGGGTTTTCATCACATCCCCATTTCTGAAACGCTGGCTCCCTCTAAAGGAAATTGCATCTTAAAGCAACAATGCTGGTCACAACCTGCCTGCCAGCACCTGCAAATCAACATTGCCAGCTGTAAAGAGAATTATACATATCATGGATTTCCCTCACAAACCTATTTAAGAATATTTATCTCACACATATCTGCATATTATGATGCTGCATATTTAAGTGAAGTACGTATATTTATGCTTTCAGTATGTGTCTGGAAATGACCAAATAGCCACGGAAGTAAATATGTAATTTAGTACACAAGTATCTTATCCTCTGACATATCTGACTTTGGTCACTGCCTGAGCGTATACCTAAATATATTTCCATGTGTACACCTTACTCAGTTTGAAAACTTGGAAACCATTTGCATTTTAACTAAAAAATAGTTTTAAATCTGAACGGAACACATCATTGCACTAACATAAATTCTGAAAGTATTTATCATCAAGATTTATTAACTAAGTATAAGGAATCTTTCATGTTAAGCACTGTACTTCCTGCTAAATTGAGAATGCAAGGCAACACTTCAGAGCAACTGTAAAATATCAGCATAAAAATGTTGCGTACAATCTATGAAATGGTGGTTTTGTTTTGGGCTTTTTTCTCCTTCCTCTCCCAGATCCTCAAGTGTGTTCCATGTAATGAAACACTGGCATTATGTGTCTCGGTTTGGGAGCAAGCTTGGACTGCAGTGCATTGGCATGTATGAAAATGGGATCATATTTAATAACAACCCAGCACACTGGAAGGAAATTCGACCCTTTTTCACCAAAGGTAAATCAGAGCCTGTGGTGCAGACGAGGCTGTGGATACCCTCCCACTCAAACACGCTGCTCACATGATGCCAAATATCTTTGCATGATGAACCTGGAATAAAATGCGTGAGGTACAAAGCAGATGGATATAAGCAAAGTTCGGGCTTTGGGTTCATCGCTGCTTTAACTCAAAATGCTTCCATTTTTCTTTCAGAGGATGATAAACCCGTTAAGTTTCAGACTAATTTTACACCAGTCACTGACATGAAAACGTTTGCCATTTTATTGACACCAGTATGGCCAATCGAGAAGTTACAAATAAGATATTTAAAATTAACAAATCATTCTGCACGTGTATTTCAGCTCTGTCCGGTCCTGGTCTGGTTCGTATGATAGCGATTTGTGTGGAATCAACAGTGGATCACCTGGACAAACTAGAGGAAGTGACAACTGAACTAGGAAACATCAACGTGTTGAATCTCATGAGACGGATCATGCTTGACACATCGAACAAGCTTTTCCTTGGGATCCCTTTGGATGGTCCTGAAAGCTTTATTTTTGTGCCTTATGATGGATCTAAAGCGCTCACCCAGGGAAAATTCACTGACATCACTCAGCAGTACTCTGTTTCAAAAAACAGAGCAAGAACAAGCTCTTATACCACTGTATAATTAACTGAGAATGATTTATGATCATTTTAGTCAGAAAAGAGAATTTTATATGACCAAAAATATACATTAGGTTGTCACATTCACCTTAATGAATAGTACCATTTAAAGAGATTTTTATGCACTGAGTTGGTACAATCCCAATATTATCTGCATTAAAGAATCTGAAACCTTTCCACCAAACTAAATTATTGCCTTTAAAAGTTCACCTAAAAATTTATATGTTCTGCTATTTCTTCATCCTCAAAGCCATATAAGACACATAACATTATCAGGATGTCTAAGTTACCCCATTTTAATATTCTGCAAGCATTCTGCTCCTGCTCTCCTGTGGGAGACAATTTGGCTCTGGTTGATACACCGGTATGTCCTTTTAGCTAGTTACTGAGAGTTTTTACCATGATCTATTATACCTTTTCTACAGTGTGCTACAATTGTTAGCTACCAGTTGTTTATCAAATTCCCATAAACTTAGAGTAGGAAACAGGGCCTTACTAATAATTTTTCTGAATTATTTCTGTTCCTTGACTATTGACTTTTTTTTTGTTAACGTTCATTTCCAGAAAATGCCATTGTACTGAAGATTCAAAACTACTTTGATGCTTGGCAGGCGCTTTTATTAAAGCCCGACATATTTTTTAAGATTTCTTGGCTGTGCAAGAAATATGAAGATGCAGTGTAAGTATCAAAGTTTTACAAATCATTTGCATGACACTCTTTCTTTCTCATGAAGGAGATGTTCCTTGGCACTTTCCTCTGCCTTTTGAAAACTCGAAGGTGGTTGCTGAAGTCCCTTGTCCACAGAGCCAAGATAGAACAAGATTTGTCACTGATGCTACAAGCAGATAGTCTCGGAGGACAATTTAAAGTGTTCATCTCTTCAGTCCCAATTTATTCACTAAAATATTAGCTAATGCCAACTCAAATGTGAAACTCAGTTAAGATCAGTGGTTCAGTTCAGACGAAGCAAAGCCATGGTATGGGGTGAAGTTACATTTGCTGCCTACTTGAGGACAGTCCAATAGTAGATTACAGCTCATCAAAACAAGAAAAACCCACCCACATTCAGGACACAAGCCCAGAAGAGCATAGATCTATTTACTGGTTCTCTCCACGTGCATTTTTGAGTCAACAACTCACTTCTGAATTAAAACTCAGTGCTCAGTGTGATGAACCACCTCAAGGGGTTTCTCCTTAATAAGGAGCAAATACATTTTGTCATCTTTTTCTTTGCAAAAATACAAAATGTCTCTTCTATTATTGTGATTTTTTTGCTGTCTTCTGCCAAAAGAGGGCTGGCTTTAAAAAGAACAGGTAATAATTTTTTTTTTCGTTTTGGATTTGTATTCCACCTAGTGAAAGAAATTGCTACTTAGCAAGTACATGTAATAAACTGTTTTGATAGTGCTATATAACATAAAGGCTTTAAGGGAAAGATGGAGTTTCAGCTAAAGTAATTGACAGTTCTTGTGAACTAGACACAAGATTTTCCTTCTCTAACATTTGCTTGCTAGTTTTATTATGGCACTGATTGCTGCTTTATTCTGTGATGCAAATAATAGCCAAGTATTATGGCCCAGTTATTACTAGAAAGCCCCTGCAAGCAAATATTGATATTTCAAAAGCTATCCTATTAAAATGGACTTATTCATAAATTTCTACTGCAAAGAAAAAAGATAAAGATTGCTGGACTTCAAGCAATGCAAAGAACCGCCACAGGATATGAAGACTTCTAATATTCTTCTGATAAATTTTGCAAAAAGAACCATTTGCTTTTTCTAATACATAAAAGATGTTATAAATACTGAGAACTTTACAGGGACTGAAGTTTTAAATGTATTTACCCCTACAGATCCAGTCAAAATTTTCTAATGAATGCAAATGAAAAGCCTAAAGACTTAATTCAAAGCCTTTTCAGAACACTTTTTCTAGAAAGAATTGCCTTCAAATATAAATATATATATATATAAATAATATATATTATTACTGCTTTGCAGAGAACCATATAACCATTCCTATGAATACTTAATTTCTGCCATTCTTAGATGTTCTTCCTGGTATAATCTCTACATCTCTAGTCATACCCTAGTGTACACTAGGAGCCTGCAGATATTTATCAATATGTTTGATTTCATCTGTTTTCAGCAAGGATCTTAAAGGAGCAATGGAAACCTTAATAGAGCAGAAACGACAACAGCTTTCCACTGTTGAAAAGTTGGATGAACACATGGATTTTGCATCCCAGTTGATTTTTGCACAGGTATTGGAAATACACTCAAAATATGGTTCACTTAGATTTTTCTGACATTCTCCTGAGTGCAGGTTTTGCAACTTAAACTTCATGTACCTCTCTGAAAGTCACGTCATCATAAAAGGATGCCAATTTGTTGGTGCTGTGGAGTCCCTAACAGTGATGCAAATATGAATACTTGTATTTTGGTATCAGGTGCTTGTTGTATTTATTTCATGGCTTAAACAGCATCCTTAAAACTCTTGCATCTACTCCTGAACGTCCTTCTGTCTTTCTCTAACCTCTGTATTTTATCTTGATGCATTGCCTTTTGTTTGCAAAGGTTTCAAATACTATCTAAATCCTATCTAGGATAATCTCTGCCAGCTCACAAACTCTGTGAGGAAAGGCAATAAACAAAGAAGAATCTGAGCTAAGAACAAACTCCTGCTTTTCTGTAAGATAACACACACCCATCAAAACATGAGTTTTCTGTTTTGCTCTGAAAGACAAAACCCAAATGTTATTTAGCATAAAATAGACTGTCAAGAATTTATACAGTCTGTGGGACCTTTGTTGGCATCAGAGATCAGCAATCAACATTTTCTCCAAAACTTCCATTTTTTTTCCAGAACAGAGGGGATCTGACTGCTGAGAATGTGAACCAGTGTGTGCTGGAGATGATGATTGCTGCTCCTGATACTCTGTCTGTGACTCTCTTCTTTATGCTAATACTGATTGCAGAGCACCCCACAGTGGAAGAGGAGATGATGAGAGAAATTGAAACTGTTGTGGGTAAGCAAAGTCAGTGATGTAGGGCTGTAATTTTGCTTCAGCAGTGATCTAAATTTCAACAATTCACAGGCTGAAAATTTTGAGTGTTTTCTTCTAATAGAAGCATTGACTGTAAAACATATGAACTACCATTATACGTAAAAGATTTTATTCAAGATTAAATGAAAAAGATGAGCAGTTTGTAAAATAAATTAAAATAAGAATCATAGGAATCGATAATCTGTTAGAAATAATGTGCTGTATTCTCTCCTCAGCAACAGCAGTGGAAATCAGTATTCACCTCATAAGTGTCACTGAAATTGTTTTCCATTTACCTTGAAATAGCAAAAGGGGACACTCCTTTCAAATACTTCTAATCACCAACATTTTTCTGTCATAAAATACAGAACTTCTCTAAGTTTCACTATGACTGTAGAAGGGAAAGACTAGAGAAAATTAAAATTATATTTTGCTGTCATCCATTTTGGTCTCAGATTGGTCTTCTCAAAGTACTAATTACTAACTATTCAAAACACAATCAAGACCTTCCAAATTTGTATTCTCTCCTTTCTCTAGACTTCATTCAAAGCCTGACACTGAACTAATATAGAAACTAATTTCATCCACTCTTATTAGAGATTTATTTCTGGTCTGTTAAACACTGGAAAACGTTTAACAAGTCCTTTACTCTTTTTCAAAGATACTTTTAATAAACCTTATTTTATTGTCCTCTTGAGAGCTGAGCACTCAGCTTACTCACTTCCCCCATTTCTTTCTGATAACCTCCATCTCTAAGGCAGTAGAACCTTGTTGCCTTTTCCTTAAGCAGATGACCTACCGTGGGGAGCAAACTCGTCTTGCAAACCTACTTGAGCTGCACATCCAGCCAAGCCCAATCACAGGGTGGAAATTTAAGGTCCCCACAAAGTTATCTCCCATCTCCAGACTATTCCCACATTCTGTTTGCTGTCAGCTGGTGGAAGATTTATTTGCTGTGTCTTGTTGCTCCCTCCTACAAAAGCCAGGGAAGAACTTTCAGAGTTTTGTTGCTGACAGGAAAGGAGAACAAAGACTCAGTGTGTTAATAAGAAGGTGAGAGATTATAAAATAAACAAGGGTTTGTGCTGATGAACACTATTCAGATTTCCTGAATAACTAAGGCTACGTAAAACTCCTTAGAAGCTGCTGGATCCTTCCCACCATTTCAGAACCTGAGAATCCTCCAAAAATGCTTTGATATTTCTAAAAAGAAGCTATTAACATTTATAACCAACTAACTTATTCACCATCTGCTTTATTCCACAAGGTGACAGAGATATACAAAGTGAGGACATGCCAAACTTAAAAATTGTGGAGAACTTTATTTATGAGAGCATGAGATACCAGCCAGTTGTGGACTTGATCATGAGGAAAGCTTTACAAGATGATGTAATTGATGGCTACCCTGTGAAAAAGGGGACAAATATTATCCTCAATATCGGTCGCATGCATAAGCTTGAATTCTTCCCAAAGCCAAATGAGTTCTCTCTTGAAAATTTTGAGAAAAATGTAAGTTTTCTACCTCATTTCTTACGGAACATTGGGTATTGTTTATTGTTAATGTCTCTTCCTCTTCTTTTGATCAAGAACTTCGTGACCATAAGACTGTTTTCCCTTTGTCTAAGTGCCTAATTACCTATATATCCTGATTATTATTATTATTAGATCTAGGCAGATATTTTTCTATCAAAGTCCCTTTTAAATAAAAAATAATTATAATATAGAAAGCAGTTTTTTCTGGACACAATAATTGTGAACAAAAAATCTCTGATTAATTTTGCCAGACACGCATAAATGCCATTATATCCCCTTATACTGGACAAAATAGACACAGACAGCAACTTCAGTTTCAGAGAGATAAGGAGATGACCCACTTTGATACACCAAAAATTATTAATAAAAACACCTGAAGAAATAGTTAAGAAAGCAAAGAAACAAGAGATATGAGTGTCCCAGCCAGAAAAACACCTGTAAGATTTACCTATTTCCCATCAAAAAAGCCAGGTGTACCACACAAAAACAAGCACCAATCAACCTGGTGAGCATTTCTAAACTGCTGTTTTATTACCCATTAAAAAACCTCTGCTCAGTATTAAAAACAACAGCTCAAGAAAAAAGAAAAGTCTGTAGAAAATTCAAGAAGGGAACAAGTGATGAAGTTTATGGAAATTATTATTCACTGTGAGCGGGTTCCATTTTGCCACCCATTATTTTCATTCTAAGTATTTCTATCCAAATGGGTATCTTGCTTATTTTGTGAGCACATTTTGCTACTAAAAATATTTCCCCTTGACCAAATATTTAACCACACATTTTCTATCTGACTTGATGCATTCTGTTTGCCACATAATTATTCTGGCAGGCTCGATTCTCCCCACAGTTCTCTAAGTGAATAGCAATCCACAGCATTATTTATGATAAGATGCCATTGTTAGAATCTAAACATTTTTCCATTTTCCCAGGCTGTGCATTTGCCATTGTGCTGTACTGCCAGCTGCTGTACTTGCTCTGTATGATAAACACTTGCATTTATGGATCATTTTTCAAAAAGCACAGCTCAGATTATTTGGAAAAAATTTAAACAGAAACCATTTTTCTCAGACTGAAAATAAGGAGAAAAGGACACTTTTTCCCAGGTGATTTAATATAAGCCAACGTTTCCTACTCTATTCTTAGTTTAAACAGGAAATCAGAACACAGCTAATATCTTACCTTTTTAAAAAGAAGTTACACAGATGAAGAAAAATAATTTATTTGTAGCCAGACTTTAACTGATCTATGCAGTGTCAATAAAAGTGGCAGAAACTTGCTTTGCATTCTTCAATAATTCTGTGAATCCTGCACTTCATATTTCAGCTGACAGAACAAGAGACAATTTTGTAAGTGTTATCTCTCTATTTGATTTCAAATAAAATTTTTAACATTACATTTTATGAGAAATTAGTCCTTGGGAACATTACCTTTGTAATGACAAATGTAGTGGGTGTATGGCTTTATGATTATCTTATGGTTATCTTTAGAGAAGGCATCAGCCTGTATTTCAGATATTTATGAGCTTTATAATGAACATTTTCTGAAAAACTTTTTAATGAACTTTAATGCGTTTGAAGAGCAGAAGCTTCACTCCATTTCACAGCTTGGGGTGAAATCCCTGCGGTTCACAGGACAAACAGACTGCAAGACATGGGCAGACTTAAATTGCTTGACTGTGCAATCCCTGCTGCCTGAGCATTTCAGACATCCCATGCCCCTGTTGGTGTCTGCAGTTTAGCCTGACTCAGGCGAGAGGGCTGTTCGGCATGAAATAAGTCATTGCTCCTAGAAAATCATTTCCACAAGTTTTTCAGAATATACCTACTACCAATTTCCATCATAATTTTGGCCACTTTTACAAAGAAAAACTTGTCCTAAATTTTATTCCTCTTGTCATTCGTTCTGTGCAGGTCCCTTCACGCTATTTCCAACCGTTTGGATTCGGCCCCCGGAGCTGCGTGGGCAAGTTTATTGCCATGGTAATGATGAAAGCAATTCTGGTGACTCTTCTGAGGAGGTGCAGAGTACAGACAATGAAAGGAAGAGGCCTTAACAACATCCAGAAAAACAATGACTTATCCATGCACCCCATAGAAAGGCAGCCTCTGCTGGAGATGGTTTTCACACCAAGAAGAAACAAAAACGAGAATCAGGATGACTAAAATGGATCGGCATTAGGGTTACAGGGCTTTCTCAGCCACAGCCACTAAGAAATACTCATCACTCCTAGTTAAATATTTAGAGTAAAATGTTTTGTTGCTCCTAAATGACTACAGCTTCAGATGACAACTTGTTCTGCCTGGACAGCCAAACCACAGGCCACTGTTCAAAGGATACACGTAATTCCTGACTACTTCTTAAAACCGAATTAAAACAAAGTTATGCCTTCCCTTTCAAACACTGAAAGTTCAGGGGTTTGGGAGTCAACAAGAGAACGCCTGATGTGTGTTTAATTCCAGGACTAAATATGTCCTTTCCTCCCCTGCCCCTTCCCTGAAGTTGGATTTAGCAGTATTTGACTACTGCAAAAACTCCAATCATCTGCTTTTGAAATCAACTGAATGAGTAAAATGAAAGTTAATTTTCAGACTAAGTAAAAATTTAAAATATTTAGGACATATATAAGTTAAAAAAAAATGTTTGAACAAGAAGTCATTCAAACATTTTTCTTCACCATGTTTTCCTGTCATACCAAAAGACTTACAGTGTCAGACAGATTTTACCAAAAGTACTAATTTTCAGAGTACTGGGTAATAAGAGCAGTTGAGACAACTGCTCTGTGTTTTTAAACCCCAGTGTCCTGCTGCTGAACATCTGAAACTTCTCAGTAAGACCAGCTGAGAATGAGGTGATGAATATGAAACGTTAACGTGAGCGTTACACGGAGGGGTAACACTCAGCCCCACCTCCTCATCTGGTCAGTTGTAGAAATTTCCCACCTCACCTCAGCTGGGTAAGGAAGTTTAGATTCTCTCTAAGCTGAGTGGTACCAAACCCTTTATGACCAGGCTTAATTGCTCAGTTCTACTTCAGACATAAGATTTGGAGTTGTTGCCCATGTTCCCAAACCACAGCACAGGAGATTGTCCCTCCCTAATTATCCAAATTAGCCCCTGTTTCTTCTCCTGTAAGAGCACTGGGCTGTATATCCTGCCCTCAAGAATCTTGCTTTGTGCCCCTCTGATGTAGAGACACTCAACACTATAAGACAACCCCTCTGAAGAGGCAAATTTCACTGGATAAATGCTCACAGTTTTTTAGTGGCAAAGGAGAAAGTTTCTGAAATAACAAGCAGATTCCTAGATAACATTTTTAAAGGTGTTTTGCATACACAAGTTTTTATTTTAATTGTAAACTAGGCTTCTGTTTATACTTAGTCCTTAACAGGAAAAAGCTAAATAACTACCCAAGATGTCTTGTTCAAAACTGACCTATCTTGAAATCTGTACGACCTGGGCATTGATATCTCTACTCGCCTAATGATGAGTTGGTAGTTTGGTCAAGAAGAAAGATCTTCCTGGCTTAATGACAACATTCCTTGACAGAGACTTTGCATTTCCATCAAGCCTGAGTTTTCATACAACAAAGAAAACAACACAAAGAAAGGGATTTTCTGCATAAAGTGCCTTGATAAAGACAACCAACCAATGTACAGTAGGATTTATATTAACCTTTTCCTTCCAAGGAATTTAAACTGTAAAAAGAAGAAAGAAAGAAAAAAAAAAAAGAGGAAAAATTGTTCATGTCTTTACTTTGAAAATATAACTACAATTAATTAAATTAATTAATCTATTCCTTCAGACCACTGATCTCAGATGCAGGTCCAGCAGAGGAAGATCTATCCAGTAGCATATAAAAACTGCATAAATCTAACACATAGTCATGTGTTCCAGGCCAGGGTAATGAATCAGGCTGGTGACTTAGGATGAGGAGAGGAGCTGCGTATTTAGATCCATTCTCTAAACAGTATGCAAATTTTCTACAGTAATTTAAAAAAATCAAACTTGAAAGGAGAATAATTTATTGAAGCCAGGTTACTTTTAAAGCTTCCTCCGTAACATTTGCATTGTGCCCAAAAGTGACAACTGTGAAGGGCAATCCCATACCACCTGTACACACAGATGAAATTTGGCATTTGAAGACACATAGAAATAGGATTTAGTGTCTAAACTCAATGGTCTTTTCCAACCTAAGGGATTCTACAATTCTAGGGTTACTATTTTTTAAGTCATGAAGTGACACAGTGGTACAAACCTTTGGAATATCTAATGTAACTCCTATTTCTACATTCTCTGTACCCTTTAAACTAAGATATTGTTAGAGCAGTTGGGAGAAGAAAGAAACAACAAAAAACCCAACCATAGTTAAATCCTATTCTTACTCATTCTGTTTCATAGAACACTCCAGGACAGTGGACAAGCATTTCTCATTTGTATGAGAACACCAAAACCAAATCCACTGAAGGTTTTTTTTTCCCTTAGGATTAAACTACTATTTTATAAACAGGATGCATCTTTGCTTATTTCACACACAAAAGGACTTTTGTAGTGGTGATTTACTCTCTGATAGTCCCACCTCATGATTATAGGTCTCTCCCAAGTAAAATTTTTCTCAACGTTTGAATTAATAAATTATCATTCAAATTTTGAAATAATTACATGAAATCAAATAGATAGAAAGTGCATGCTGTTCTGATTTCTTGAATGTATTACATTCTGCTGAATTTGTAGGCTGGAATTTCAGAAACATGATTACCATAATTACAAAGACACAAAGCGGTATCATTTTTTACTTTTTGTAAGCAAGCCTACAAAATGATTTCCTGTTGCATTTTAAGTATATTCCTCTGATATGCTTCGCACATAGTCTTTCTGGCCTTCAGATTTCTACAGTACTTAGTTTTGTCCACATTTGGACAGCAGACCTGTTAATTAATCCGAGCTGTTAACCGATTTGAGCCATTAGCTCATCTGAGTTCTGTTCTCCCTGACTTGAGTATGGCTGTTACACAGTGGTCTATTTGCATGAATATTTGCACTATAAAGGTCCTTTTCCCCTTCCCTTACACTCACACCTGCTTGAGAACTGCAGTTGGTGAAGCAGCGTTTCAAAGCTTGCCACGTGGACAGAAACAGTTTCCACCTTTTCAATGTACATATTCCACTGTACAGGACAGAGCTCTGATTTTAAATGGTGTTTTCTTACCCAGTACTGTAAAAATTCAAGTGACTTTTTAACCACGTCAAGTGGACTGTCATCAAGTGACTATTCCATGAATGTTCAATACATTGACACAGAATCAGCTTGACAACTTTGGTTTATACATCACTGTGATTATGTAGGTGTTGTTAGAAAATAAAATAATGACCAAATAAAAGTGATATGCACAAAACCAAGCCTAAAGTCATCTTTCATCATGTTTTCCCGTCCTGAGAATCACAAAATAGTAATAAAGCATGTGAGTGTGTCTGCATGCATGAACTGATTCCTGAAGTATTAGACATAAGGATGAAACTAGGATGTTCTAAAGTCAAAATTTCCACTGATTTTAGAGGATATATTACTGCAAAGACACTTTTCATAATAGTAAGAAAAACATAAATAGAGTAATTTATGTTCATACAAGACTCCTTTCCTAGGAATGCACTTTATCAAAGCTTTAAGAGAAGAGAAAAGAGGTAGTTTTTGGTGATTCTTAAGATAATAGGGATTTGTGAATGTAACAAAAAAGCTTGGTTTGATGATACAAAGGGCTCAGCTATCTGTGAGAAAAGTGTCTAAAGTAATAAAAAAATGAAACAAAGGAAATAACTAAACTGACTATACAGTTCAAAGTAAATTTCATCTCTTTTTCTACTCATAACAAAATAGCATGACAGTTCAGTTTGTATTCAATACCTACTTTATTTCACTGTCAAATAAAAGCTTTCAGAGTGATAATTCTTACACCTGGCTAAGTGACAGAACAAGCCACATTAAAGGGGAAAAAAAACCAGAAACACAAGAACTCCTTAACATTGCTGTAAATAGACAGATTTTTCAGACAGCAATCTGATCTTGAGACACTCTCATTGAAAACATTTATCTTAGAATTTTACGAGCTTTATGAGTAATTTTTAAACATTAATAGAGAATTTTTAGTTTATAGGTTGTTCACTTTCTGTGTTCTCCTGTACAATCCAATGTTACAGCCTCAGTTAATATCCCAACAAATTCAACTCTAACTTAAACAGCAAATTCCAATTGACAGTTTATAGGAAGAAAAGAATATAGTACTATTTGATATATAAAAACAGTTATAACGTTGGATCAAATCTGCTCAGATCCATGGTGAAATAAATCCTTCTGGATTTAAGACCAGAATTTGCTATTAATTAGCAGATTACACATTTTAAACAGGTAGTTATCCAGGACTTAACGGGTTAAGACTGTTAGGGCTAAAAACAACTTTAGCTACCTACTACTTTTGTAAGCCTTACATTTTATGATATCTATTTATGAAAGTGTTAGCTTTGCACACTGCTGCAACTCTTAACCTTTTCAAGCTCAGACCTCTAACTTTACAACACAGACAGAAATCTACTCCACTGCAGCACTCCTTCCATTCCGACGCATCAGCGCACTAAAAAAAATTATTAAAAAATCACGTGAACTACAGCTATGCTAAAAAAATAAAAAATAACAACTACTGCTTCCATCAGCTGAGGCGCCGTTATGCTGCCCGTGTTCTTGCTGCCACCTGTTTGGTACCTTTGCGTGGGTCCCGACCGCAGGTATCCGAGCGGGACCCAGCAGATGGCGCGCACACAAAGGTTATCCCACCGCAAACCCAGAGCGGCTTTCGGCCAAGTCCGCCTCGACGGACCGGGCAGAGCTAAACGCCAAAAAAGAGACCCCTGGTCTCACCCGGCTGTTGAGCACTCCTGCAGGGAGACGTGGGGGTCCAGTCTAGAGCCATTCAAAGTGTAAATGAGGAGAGAAAAGCAGCCACCGGCAAGTGCGGGCGGAACTCAACAGCATTGCTCCAATTTGTACTGGCACTAGAACGCCTTCAAACAGCGCCTTTTGCTTAAGGTGTTCTCCCCGTCCCGTCAAGCAGAACCTGTATGTACCATTTCGCATCAGGATCGATAGAAGCCTACCTAGTAGGGCTCAAAATGATTTCCGAGAAACTGTAGAGCTTTGCTGGCATTTTAAATATAATTCAGCCTAACAATTAATTTGATGTATTGATACTAATGCACTTCCTATTAATATGATCTTTTAATACAACATTTTCCCTGTTGCTTAATTTAATTTACTGTGTCTATGGCATTACCCCATAGTCCACAGTAGAACAGCAGTCTCTAAGGAAACATTAGGGTCTTTGAAGCAAAGTCGATTTTTGTGGTTGATCCTTCGATGACTAATGCAGGTCCCAACACTTCATGCAGCCTCACCACACTTCTACAGTAGGTACAAACTTACCAGGCCAAGAACTGAGCAGATCTTCATAATAACTTTATTCTTTAAATAATTGCTGGTCCAAATCAAGCCAGATGCAAAAAAAAAAAAAAAAGGATACATTTGGCACGATGTGCACAACGCCATTAAACCACCTGATATGAGCTGAAAATACCTCCCATTGGATTTCAATAATTTAATTCCTCTTTCATTTTAGAAGGGCTGATTAGCATTTCACTCAATGCTTTATAAGCTTATCCTTACCTTGTAATGATATGTAGATGGAGTTGACTTTCATTCTTCCATTTAGCAGACACTGAAAGATTCTTGGCAAGTAATTATAGTTCAAAATAGCTATATTCAGAAACTGCACCTTCTAACACCTATACACATTTATTTATATTCACCTTTTTTTCATTCCAAATGTTTGAGGATATTTTCCAGTGTTAAACAATAGTTCAAGAGAGGCATAAAAAGAGTATAAATCAGTGTTATTATAATATTAAGTATGGTGCTAAATGCATTAAGAAAATTGCCACTTCCATTTCAGAAAGCACAAATTTTGCAAAAGAATTAGATCAAGCTACAGAATGAATACTAAAGTAGCTGCAAATGGATCTTTTTATGTTTGATGTGAAATGTTTTCAAATGGAATTTCACCGGCTCAGATGTATAAATGCAAATCAAACTGTATTCATTGGTCTTGTCTTCCTTCTTATGTGAAGGACAACACAAAGAAGATAAATTCATTCTATAGAAAAGTTATCAATCCATTGTGTGACTTCACCTAAGGATCTCCAAGCATGTTGTGAGTATTGATTAAGCCTTTGAAATGGAGCTGACTTGCTAAACCCCTGCCCCAGGGAAAGGTTACAGTAAAAAAAACAGTAACTATGTGGCTCTAGAACTTATGGTCTGTGGGCCCCTTCACTCAAACAACCTTTGATCAAAACCCCAACACACTGGGGCCATAATCCAGGTTAAATACCTTTGCTTAAATGCCAGGATATATTTCAGAGTCTGCATCTATGAGGATGTATCCTTGGTGTGAGGGAATAAGATGTGGCAAATATTCCTCTAACACAACATAAATCACGTGATCAAACAGTTCGACCAAATGGCAGTAGAGCAGGAACCACTTAAGTGACAATACTTTGGTTCCAACCTAGAGTAAAACTCAGGGACAGCAGAAAGTTGCAGACTAAACCAAAATGAGGAGTCAAGTCAGCTGTTATTGCCAATGCGCACAAGTGGCTACAGGGAACCTGCGGGGGAAGATGATGACAGCACCACCAGGAATAACATTTCCTCGTCAGAACTGGGGACAGGATGTCTTGTTGTGACACTCCACCCAAGAAAGAACAGCCATCAACATCGGGAACTCCACACACAACCAAAATACGAGAAGAACACTTCAAAAGGGATCTATGACAGCCTATTAAAATGTGCCGGTTGTGGTTTGTTATTGCTTGCTTATTGTTATTAATGAGTTACCAGGAAATTACTAACTCTATACTATGTGTTTCTCTTTGTTGCAGGCAAATATTCCATTCAAAATAACAAGTGCAAGAACCTCAAAGTTTGGTTGGCTGGTTTTTTAACAGTTACTTAAAATTATATCAAGGAATGACAGCTCCCTATTTTCAGTTCCAGCTGCACACTATAGCTCTTTGTCATAATAGAATGTCACCTGGCAAATACAGAAGTCTGCTGAAATTCTCTTAAATTTGAGTCTTTTATCACTAACCAGTTCTGAAAGCGCCATGGAAACTGTAATATGACTCAATAAAGGATAAATTGTTTTGGAGAACTGCATCTTACAGGGTTAAAAGGTTTTCCTGCAGCATGGCAGAACAAAGCCATGAGATAGTGAGGTTTGCAATTCGTGGGACAAGGAAATTTCTGCAGATCACACAAAAAGTTACACTCCCTACTGAGCATTCCCTCCTGGGATCTCACTGGGTTTTGTGCTCAAAAAACTCTGGAAGAGCCCAAGTTTCAGAAGCCCAAGGCTCTGCCATGTAGCTGATACAATTACAGGTACTCAGACTCTGCTATCAGCAGTAAAAAAATTGTTAAAAAAAACCCAACAAAACAAAACAAAACCCATCGCTATACGAACCACCATATTTTCTGAAGCAGTGGGCAGTGATGCAGTATGCAATTCTGATGTGAAGGAACGCTCTCCAAACTTTAGAAACTATAGAAAGCCCAATATTGTCATGTTCTTTAAAGCTGTCAAGTTATGGATCAATTTTTGAGTAAGTTCAAACATGATATTGGACCTACTTAAATTTCAGTATTTATGAAACTTTCTGTTTAAGTCTGCTAACATGAATCTGTTTCCACATTAATTTTTTATTATTAAATGACTAAATTCCCCAATCTCCTCTGAGAATTCAATGAGTTGTCCATACAAATTGTCCATAGAACAGAGAGTAGGAATGCAGCATGAATAGAACAATCCAATCCAACTCAAAATGTTGCTTCAGTATTTGGCTTCTGAAGAGGCTGATTTATTAGCACAGTGTTTCTGTGACACCACAGTCTTTCAAACAAAATACCACAGACTGGACTTGGATCAGAGTAAAAACCCTTAATGAATATTACTGCAGTGAAGTCTTTGCGAATCCAGTGACTATTTATATATTGGTTCACGGTTTGAAAAGTTAAAAAATAAACCCCAAGGGTGACATTTATTCACCAAGCCTTTTTAGAACTTACAGTGTGTGGTTTAAAGGGGGTCACATCAGTATTCTGAGCAAGTCTAATGAAATGTCATGTAAAATCAGTGGGATTTAGAAGTCTAAGTGTGACAATTGCTCCTGAGAGCAAGGGAAAATTAATTCTAAACATATTTTAAAATAAATAGCAAAGACACCATGTTCTTCTAATTGATTAGCAAAAAAAAGCAGTACCTATGTACAATGCAAATCCTAGATAAAGTCTTCCTTTGGCCAGTTGTATGAGATACTGTACAGTTTACCTCGTCTGCAAAGCATTGCCATTACTATTTTTCACAGTATTCTAATTCTGAAATATTTCTGCCGCAATCTGGTTTTGGGCAGGTTCTGAACTTCCTTGGAGAAAAAAATGACACTCATATCTGATATTGTCTTAAAATACATTTCCAGTGGCTTAAAAAAAAAAATAAATTAAACCTTTTCAACTCCTGAAGATTTAATTTCAGGTTACATTCAGTGATGCGTTTTCACAGGCTCCTATAGTAGCCAGACATCTATATTAACCTCTGTTAAAAGTTAAAACATGTATCTACGAAAACTAAGGATTTAATTAACACATATTAACAGCCTTTTCTGAAATCACCATCTGACCACAGGTATATTCTAACCCTTCAGTACAATTTTGGGCCTTGATGTTACACAAAATGCAGAAATGGATATGCATTAACTATGCAAGACTACAAAGCATACGGTTCTTGATTACTTTAAATAAGCACCGAGAAGTTTAATGAAGAGAAATAATTGCCCTCCTGTTGCTAACGATGATTCTGCCAGGTTATTAAAAAAAAAAAAAGTGATGCATTGCATCTTTTTTATGTAACCTAGTAGAATATCAAAATGGGGAAACAAGGATTGCTTTAACTACTACATACATATCTGTACATACATACATACTACATAGATATCTGTATACATGTGGAAACTGAAGAGTAACACATACATTGCTAATCCCATTTATTCCAAATATTTTTGGTTTTTTCTTTCTGTACAACAGAAGTTCAACTTAGCCTACGGACAGGGCAAGATTTACTGTTGTAAAAGCAGCTACAAAACCTCAAACCCATAAATCTAACCACCAGCAGAACACACTTTGAGTTGTGTGTTGAGACGGATTTTGAAGAAAAAAAAGGCACATTCATTTCAAAAGAAAAGAAGAACGTGAGATGACAATATTTACCACAGGCACAGTGCACAAGAAAAATAGGCCCTCTTTCCAGCCTGTAAGGATGGAGTCCATCCAATAGGGATGGAATGTTAGATGAATCTGCATTTCTTTTTTGGTACATAGTGTCTAGTATTGCTGCCTATGTTAAATTCAATGATTTCATCCTAAATCACAGTTCTTAGCACTTATGACAAAAAAATCCACATGATTATCAAACCCTGCTCATAAAGGTCTGAGTGAAAGGCCAAAATTTACTTGAGATTAAGACTGGGAAGACCAGGGTGGGGAAGGAAATCACAGAGGTTTCACACACAGCCCACTGAAGGCACAAGAAGCTTTCCCTTTTGCACACTTTAGCTCAAGCTCTGTATGCTTTATAAAAATAAGAAGAGTGATGAGTGACAGGGTGAAGGCAGAGTTGAAAACCATCATCTCAGACTGCAGACATTTGCCACACTGCTAAATGCTGTTTATAAAGCCTGAACAAGGTTTCTCTATGACTACCACACTGCTTGCAGGAGCAGGTAATTCCAGTTCATTCCAGGAATGGGTTGCTTTCCTGTTGCTCATCTGTTAGTTTTGACAATCAGCAGTTTAGTTTTCATCTCCCCTCTAGTTGGTGACTTATCTAACGTAGCCCTTACTAAGAGCTCTAACATGGGCAAGGATTGCTCTCTGGGTCTCCAGGACAAACAGGCCCTCCTCACAAGCCATCCCAATGTCAAACCAATAGAAATAGTACGGGTTTATCATAAAATTTTAGCACCTTTACCAAGCTTGTCAATCATAAAAACCAAAACAGAAATACTATCTTGATCTAACGATATTGGGTCCATCTCAGTGGACAGCTGAACAATCAATCAGTAGTAGTTTACATTTTTTCCTATCAAAAAGTCTTATAAGAAGCGTTTCTGTACAAAAGGGTGAGTCTCCAACTTCCCTACCTACAGCCGCAGAAATCAGGATCTTTTCCTATTTAACAGACACACAGAAACCTGAGGGTCTCTGGCTGGGACATCCTGTGTTATTTTGCTTTGTTCAGGTCAGCTATCAGCCAGCAGACAATGGCTGTCTTTCAGCAGTACTAGGAAATCTTGTGTTCTCCTTCTCCTCTTATCAAAGTTCTCCCTTTTGCTACTTAGACATTTCAGACACTGTAGTCCTTAAAACTAGGTATTATATAGGACATACTGTACCGATCTCAAGACAGATGGCACTCAGAGACATTGTGTCACCACAGCAAGTTGTGAAAGGTTATTTTATCAAAATTATTAAAAACATCCCTTATGACTCCTACTGAAATAACATCACAAAACCCCCCATCCTTCTGACTGCCTGCTTCTACTCTGTCTCTTGGTGAGTTTTCACAGAGAGCCTCTGGACAGAGAAAGATCAGATAATCCAAAAACTCAACAAGTCACACTTTCTAAAAATTCTTGGTTTTTCTAGGCAGATGTTCAAAAGTGCTGAAAGGGTAAAATTTGAAACTTGTGACAAGGTAAAACATACAAAATGATGCTGACACAGCTCCACAGTCTCTGCTTGACTGTAATGAATTATCAAACTGAAAGCACTTAAGTGCTCAGAATGATTGTATGCAGGAGAAAGTCTAATTAATGCAAATTCTATAAGAGGAGTATTGCATCTTTTGATAATCAAGTTTCATTAGAAATGAAGAAGCAGAGGCAGAGAATTAAGTTGATTGATTAAATTGATCCATTGTTTTCTGGATGAGAAAAAACAATATTTAATGCTTGGCACTCACAAAATAAATCAATTTTTGAGAGACAGAAGGGTAAGACTAACAAACCTTGTTAAAAGAACAAAATCTAAAATATATTTTAAAAAAAAAGGGAAGAGAAAGCTTTATATTCTGTTCTGAATAATCAGAATGCTTTGCTGGTCAGTCATCATGATACACTGACCACAGTACCTTCCCATCTACCAAACGTAGTAGAAATGCCGATTTCTCAGACTAACACATAGTTGGACAGTCCACAAAGTGTGAATCAGGGTACAAAGTTTTGATATCCTGAATGTCAAAGGTAAATACATTAATTAATGTCTTAGAAAGGACTGATATTCGATAATCATTTGATAAAGAAATCAAAAATAATAATTCCACTCTTAGTCCTTACTGGGCTGCAAAATAATTGCTCAACTGGAAACAATTTAGCAGTACAATATATAATAATATATATATTATTCACATGAAGGAATAAAATTTGTGTGAGAAAGTTTTCTTTCGTTTCAAAGACAGCCCTAACTTGTGAGTGATCACTGGCTTATTGTTTCTTTAGAGAAATATATAGTGTAAAAAAAAATCCTCAACAAGCCAGCAAAGATCTACACAAACTACACGTAAAAAATGGCTTATTGTGGCATCTTCTCTTCAGCGTTGTCCTGTGCTATTGCTCACTAAAAAGTTCAGTATCAAATAAGGGAGAGATTTGGATATTAAATATACATGTAAATTCACTTCTGAACTGTGAGGAAGGCAAAAACCTCTAAGTTTGCAAAGCTCCTCTCCATAAATTTCACATACTCCCAGTTTTTCAGAAATTGGATAAAACGTTTGACAGAAAAAGTCAAACCTGAAATCATTTACCTGAACATCCTAATTTTCCAAGTTTGTTGAGTTCAAGCAATAAAACAAATAAAAATTTGATGAGATAATGGCTCAGAAATAGATCAAAGTAACAGCATTCTGGAACTGGGATTATGTTGCAGGCCTTTATAGATTGTGCTGATGCAATTAAGAGTTGTGCTTCAGAGATTAAAGGTGAGCTCAATTCATTGGCAATTATGCAAAGAAAATGGATCAGCAAATGAAATTCTTCTACAAGATAAAAACGGACACATTGACTGAGCTTTTTTTATCAATTTCTATTTTTATTTTGTTCCTATTTTCCTCTTTGTTCAATAATGAAGGGGAGGGGATGTAGGCATCCAAGCTTGAGCCCCCATATGCAGAACAAAGTTTCCATTGCTGCACATTTTCAAACTGGGTGTTAATTTCTGCCAATTTTATCTCAACTTTGCCATGGGACATCTGTTCTTGTGTGCTGTGTTATATTATTAACACTTTCTACACACTGTTACAGGAACAGAACACGGACAATAATTTTGAAAGACTGTCCCTGCTTCAACTGAAGAATTCTAGAATGTGCTTTTTAAAAATTAAAATGCCAGCACAGCTCTGTCATTATGGGAGCAGCTGAACTTCTATTTCTAAGTTGAGGGAGTAAGAAGAAACCAGATGTAGTGCAATATGCATTGCATGACAAACTTAGTTACTTAATGGTCTGTGTTATACAGTACAAATAGGAGATACTTTGCCCTGCTAAGTGCTGGAAGTTTTTCAACAGTGCAGCTCCAAATTACTCCAGGTTCTTTTTAAGAGCAAAAACCCAACTACAATACACTTTCCAACAACAAAATAAGCCCCATTTTTCTCAAAAGGGAGATTCCCTAAAGAGGGAATCAATCCCCCAGATTCCTTTTCCATTCAAATCCAGATGAACTTCATTTTATACAATTAAGGCTAAGCCCAAATTTGTCTGAAGCTTCAAAATTAACACCGCAAAGACAGCCTTATGGTTTAATCCATCACACAGCATGAAGTTAGAGCTGGATGTCAATTTGTAATAAAAATTTGCCTAAACTGAGCATTCTCAGAATGGTAGCATTATCTGAGAAAAGAAAGACAGTAATCCCAAAAGACTGGTTTGTTTAAAACTGTTTTTCTCTGTTGGCCAAAGGCTCGAGTCTTTACCCTAATGAGCATTTTCATGTAGGTTTCATAGTTAAAAAGAGGTATTAAAAGGTTTCCAGAGTAACATGGGCTGTGCTAAAACTTAAGTCAGGGAAAACAATGACAAAATATTTTGATCAGATTCCTAAACGTCACTGTAAGATTTCAAATAGTTTTCACTGGCAAGACCTAGAATAATTGCACTGGTAGCTGAAACCCAAGGCTGTGTGCCTTGAAATAAGTTCAGGGTTTATTACTAAAGCATCACTGGTGCCATCAGGTCAATGGACTCAGGCAGGAAAGAAAATCAAGGTCCTTGCTTCCAAAACATCTTTCTTTGGATTACTTAGATACCTGGCTTCAGTGTCAACTCGCTTATGCAGTAAAAGAAAGAACATATGGACAAAAACATACATATGCCTGCATTGAAATCAGTCTCTGGATTACTGTGTTGGCCTAAAAACAAGGAGGTCACAAATACAAATGTGATTCCATGTTTTAGAACCCAAACAAAGCAACAAACTCTATACTGAAACCATGAAATATGCCATGCTGTAGCAAAACCACTTTCCATCCTGCTTTCTTCAGCCTCTTTCTAGCTCCAAACCCAATCCATTTCTCTCCACTGCATCACCACACACGCTCCCAGTCACCCTTGGTGAGTTTTCTGTGCTGTGTCACCCATGCTATAGCTCAGTCCTGTTTACTCCTTGGTACAGTGCCCTGATACGTAGCTGGTCACCCTGCCTTTGTCATCTGCTGGTGACAGGGATCCTTGCAGAGGGCCGGGCAGAGCACAGCACGTGCTGCCCACGTCAAGTGATTTGCTACATCAGAAGGTCACCCCTCAACAGGTCTTCTGACAGGAGTACTCTTATGACTCCAGTTAAAGTTGTCCCACCACTCCACTCATACCTCACTTCCACCTCTGTCCTACAGCTTTACTGCTCCCATAGAATGTCAACTTGTTTACAAGTTGTTCTTTGGCTTTGAGCTGCAACAGTGGCTAGTGAAAGGGCTAGGAGGCTCTTAACTAACTGCCTTTTGGACCTACAGCAGTTCACAATCTTCCCACCTTACTGGCAGACCTATATTTCAAACAATGTTAGGAGCAGCTCCAGCAGAAGTTCTTGCTGCTGTCTTTAGCAGAATTGCCATTACTGTTTCTGAAGGAAGTTTGAAAACACTTCAAGTGGTTGTGCCAAACTATTGTTGCTCATTTCAACTCAGGCACCGACAGAACTTTGGGCTGGCACCAAAACCAATGAATAACAGGGCTTTTTAAAACAAATCTGGTACCAGGTAACAAAACACCAACCATCTCAAAGTGTTTTTGTGAGAAATCAAGCAAGAGATACCATTTCAGATTTCACTTACTGATAAAGCCTTGTCTCGTATTCAGGCCAAAACAGTAACTGCAGGAGAAAACACACCTTTACATTTAAAAGCTTGGTTGTGTGTTTTTCCTGCAGGAAACTGCGTGCAGAATTGGCCAGTGTCCCACCGGATTAAGTTGCCAGCTCTTTGGCAGGAGTCAGGCCTTGTTTTGTGTGTTGTAAAGCCTCAAGTCACTATGGGCAGCAAACCTCCAAATGGTAAAAAACACACTTTTATACTATTATGCCAGATATGATAAAAATGTGGCAGCAAGGCCAATGCAGTATTAGGTTTAAAGTAGGTATGACTAAAATATTTATGTAGGTTAGTAACCTATTACTAATGAACTAGTAACCTATTACAAATGAACACACCCTGCGGACACTTCCTTTGATGTAAGAGAGGTTTCCCCAGAATTAGATATGATTGAAAGAAAGCACAGAAAGTTACTTCAAAATGTCAGGAGCAAAAGAAGTTTAAAGCTTTTATTTGATTCAAATAGATTTTTAACAAGTATAGAACTGAGAAGTATATTCTAGTGTATTCTGCAAGTTCACTACAGATGAGGTAAGAAGAGTACAAGATAACTGGGAACTTTGGACCATGTATGTACAGAATGAGTGCTGTTTTACTCCCCCACAGACATCTCTGCACTGATCAGTCCAGTTGTAGCAAGGACAAAAGGAAAAGATACACAGCACCTGACACATGAGCCCATATTTACAACACAGTCTACTCCAACTGACTTAAAGCTGATAAGAGTGAAACTCAGTGCAATTTACTTTATCAGTCAACACTTCCATATTGCTTCCTACTGAAGGAGTTTTATTTCAGTGACTGTCACTTAAAAGCATGGGAAGCTCTGAAAGAGTTCTCACACGCTACAAAAAACCCCAAACCCTGCTACAAGACAAATGCACCGTGCAAAGAGTTAACATTTCCACTCAGAGACCCTCATCTGGACAAGAAATAAACTATTAAGATAGATATGCCCTTAACCTTGCTAGCCTGCCAATAATCCAGCTGTGTTATAATGGCAGACACAATGGCATGGGAGTGACATCCCCATCATAATAAACAGCTAAAACAGAGACAATTTCATTACAGACCAAAATGAGCACTTTGTCAGCTGCTACTATAATACACAACTGCTGAAAATAGGGTCTCACAAATAATGATAAATATTCATTAGGACATCATTACAAGACCGTGAAAAACATGGCTCAAACAGAGCTACCACTGCTTGCATGCCCTTTTTACAAGTCACTATACCTTCTCCCTAGATGCTGACTCTCTTAACTGATTTTGAGCAATCATTTTTCCTAACGAAACATGAATGTTTAGGATTTCACGACAGACCCTCAGTGCCTCACAGGAGTGAGCTTTTAAAGGGAAACAAAAGGAGAAGACAGTCTACAGGCAGATGGTAGGCAGCCAGGGGAAAGTCATGCTGTGTTGGCTGACCAGCTAAAAAGAAACAGAGGGAGATGGTCCAGCAGACCCATTGTGGAGGAGACAAGGGGAAAACTTGGGGGGGATCACAAACAGCTTGCTTCTGTTGCTGGTGCCCCTATTCCCTGAGGTGCAAGGGATCAAGACCCAGTGGAAATTGGCAAAGAAAATGCCACACCACACCAACACCACTTGGTACAACTCCCTCTCTTTATAACTGTAACTGCTTCGGCTGTCACAGTTTTGTACTGAAGCTGCTTTAACCATTCAAGGAGTAAGTAGGTACCAAAATAAAGATAAAAGAGGAAGTCTCAGGTCGAACATGCGTGAAAGTGAGGGATTACCATCTCAACAAGTACTGTATTCATTTGACCAGGTGCAACATGGTTCATGAGAACTTCCAGAACAATTTCTGCAGTAAACATTTGTGGGAGAAGTGCAGCTGCTGTGTATATTTGTGTACTTATACTGTTCCTGCAACCCTATAATTCATCATTAGTATACCATTGCAATATATTGAGACTGGCAGGTATATTTCTGTTATGGACCTTTGAGTTTTCATGATGTTAAAAAGAAATGCAGTTGAACTCCCCCCCCAACTCCTGCATATATTATTTATATCCTGGCTTTGCAATGATCACCTGGTTTCTAACTACACCCACAAAGGTTTAAAAGTCACAAATGGAGCAATACATAATTGTGAAGAAGAGAGAGTTCAAATAATTATGATAGGGTCCACCTCTTAAAACAGATTCTTGCTTTGAAAGAGAAATGTGAAGCATCAGAACTGCAGAAGCTTTCTGACAGTCAGTGGTGTGTCTGCCAGGGACAGGCAGCCAAGGACGATTTTAAGCAGCTGGTACAGCCCTCCATCTGCCGGCTGCACGGAGTGTGTGCGGCTCCCAGGGCACCAATACTGAACTCAAGTGGGAACTCGGCCTGACTTAGTCCTGTTACAAGACCAGTTGCTCTTTTTTTTCAATCATTTATTCAAGGACATTCTATCAGCTGATAGATGATACAAATTATCGAATCTAAAATTTATAACTATAAATTCTCATTATAAATAAAAAGCAAAAAAACACCACGGTGCAAAGTTGAACAGGCTATTTCACCCTCTGTGCCAAACAAGACCTAAATCACTGTCAAAATTATTTGTTCTTTACTTATAATTTTTGCATTCTCACTGTATTATAATTCCATTGTATTAGAATTGGTCCCTGGCTTTTCAGATAGCCTGGCAAGATAACAAAATGGGAATGCTTACTTTGAGAATGTGAAACTCATAAAAGGCATATTTCTCTTAAAAATCTTTACCTATAAAAGCACTGGAACAATAGTGTATAAAATCCAACAAGAGAAGAGTGTAGGTAAAAAAATCTCCATTAACTTGAGTGGTTTACAGAGAAAGGGAGTGAAAAAATGAGGGTCAAAAATCCAGATCACTGCCTGGGACAGGAGGCTGAATTTTTAACAATCAAATACCCAGGACATAAAAATCTCAGGATTGTTCCAGGAAATTAATATCCTACATTCCTCAGTGAGCCCTGGAACTTCACTCATCTAAGTGCACAGGAAAGAAAAGCACTTCTTCATAAATCAGAAATAAGAGAAACAGTGAATAAAGGCTGAATCATCACAACTAAAACTTCAGCTTCCACCTACACCACTTACACATCCCCATACACAGAGAATGAACAGCATTGTTTATGAGCGCTGACACATCTTAATATCAGATGAGTCACGGTGGAAGGTATTTCAGGATTCACTTTTATCATAGCATGTTAGAGGGATACAGCATGGACTGCTTAAATCCAACCCACATATGCTTTGGACAATGCTGCATAAGGTTGCCTTTTCACATAATATTTTTCAATATCAAGAACATCTCACTTTAAGCAAAAGTCCATTTCTGAGCCTAAGCCAGTTACCCAAAGCAGGTTTACCTAGTGGTTGGTGTGACACTGGGTGTTCTGTAGTGGTAATTGTAGATATCCTTGTGCTTCTTGTATTTATTTTAATTTCTCCCTCTTAAATCTATCCCTAGCTTGAAAAAAGTTTTACAAGTTATATAATCATTTAACTAAGGATCTCCTCTCCTAACAGTTCCAGTACTTCATAGCAAAATTTAGCTGCAATTGTACCCCAACTGTGAATATTTGACTCAGTCCTCACCCCTAATGTACAATGCTGTGAGGAGGTATTAGCAACACCACAGGTTCCTTCCCTCCTTCAGTGTTAAACTTTGCTTATTAGATCTATTAAACTCCTAGAACTCATTAGAACAAAGACTACTGTCCTTCAGTAAAAGCAGGAGTAGCCAAGCCCAGTTTTACCCCAGATAAGATATTTTTATCTCCAAAATTACATCAGCTACTACTTTAGATCCTTCTCTTTAAATTCTCAGTACACTTACAGCTTCACAGCACCTGGTTGACTTTAAGCTCTGAAAGCTCTACTTAGAGACATGTGGTCTCATTAACAAGACTGGTGTTTGCTGGGCATAATTTCTTGTCAGTTATGGGGTACAATCAGAGTTTATTGTCCTTCCAAACAGTGGGGAACTTATTTCTTTAACCTAAGAAAATAGCATGCTTGCTTTAGCTCCCTGTTGTTCTCCTGCAGCCTTTCAGCTCACAGACTTTGGGATGGCTTTCTGTCATTCTTCAGGTTCTTTTACTGCAACACCTGCAGCCACTGATCTGCCCTTGGGCTTGTGCTGCCCATAACAAATCCCTGCAGTGACTCAGCTTTCCGCTCATTGTAGCTGTCGGTACAGAGCTGAGAGTGGTGTTATACAACCAACCCATGGAGACTATCAGAAATCTGTTTAGGTACTTTTGTTATCTGTAATGAACTGGGCTTCTTAGCCGTGCACAAAGAGGGCTTGCATTCTCACATTCCAAAACACAGAGTGCTGTCCCCTCTTCAGGTTTTGCACCACGCGCTGCTGATCCAGTCCTACTCTAGCACCCTTCACATCAACACTCTGTTCCCCCATCATTCTTCAATCCCTCTGTGGTTCTTAGTGCTCCCTGTGAGATGCTGAGCCTCCACTTCTACCTGCTTGTCTGAGAAGGGGAAATACTCAGCCTGCCCCGTGACTCAAGCTTTACTTGGCATTCTTTTCAAATCCACTAGACATTGTAAATTTAATATGACAAAAGCCTTAGTAGAAACAGTTGTTATAGTAATGGCTGGATTATCATCTTTGACTCTAAATTGCTTTCAGATAATGGATCTGATTCTCTCCTGCCTACAATTTCTGTTCTAATTCTTTAATTTTTATTTATGTATTTTACAGGTGCATAACAAATCAAGACAGAATGTGTTTTGCTGACCAGCGTTGTATTCTCTTTCTTTCTCACAGACAAACCTTTGGCAGAGCTCTGCTTTGACTGTTTAACCTCCTGAGGTACCTTCCAACCTGAACTACCCCAGTACTTTTTCTATTACAGCCTGTTCAGACTGATGGGCAGCCATAAACATTACACAAGTTAAATGCAGCACCACTGTATTATGCATTGCAAAATCTTGCTTTTTCCTGGTCCTTTTGTCTGCACATCTTCCACAAATAAAGCATTATAAGAGTAAAGGGAGTCCATCATGCAATGAAAGCAATTTAAGCATTTCAGTCTTACGTTTCCCCACAGCAGCTCTGTCCTGAACTCTCACTCTATTCGGGGTCTTTGGCAGGGAGCAGTGATGAAAGCCAGAAAAGCAGGGTGTTTTTCCTTTCCTTCAGAAAGCCAACTAGTATTTCTTTTCCTTAAAGTCGCAGAAACAGTAATCAAGATCTCTTCATTTCCCTCATGCAAAGGCTTTTAGAGCAAAGAAACAACTAGCCATGGCACTTTGTGCTTTGGGTTTGATAGTAGGGTGGTGTTTGGTCAAAGGTTAGACTTGATCTTGAAGGTCTTTTCCAAACTTAATGATTCTGTTCTATGATTCTATGCTGGAAATAGGTAGAATTCACATCAAATCATTGAGTAGACATCAACAGGCTGACACATCTCACAATGGCCTCAGCAATGTTAAACAGCTTTCATCTTAGCTGCCAAAAGGACCCAAGATCTACAATCCAAAAATTTAATTATACAAAGGGAAAGCCTCTAGGTCTACTTGTTTGAAGACAAATTTGCACTGTCCAAGTTGAATTCAACTCATTCATATATTGTATTTATGGCTGCTCTCAGTCCCTCAGTGTGTGCAACAGAAATAATTCACCTGGAAGTCATCTGGACAGCAAGTTACTAAGTAATTTCATTCTTTTTACTGGGACTGTTGTAGGACTCCATGTAATCTAATTGCCTATGTTACATGTTCCCAAGACTACCTATAAAATGCAATTTTATGCCTGGGTTGACGATATTCAGTTATTTATAGAGAGGTGGGCAGCAGAGTGCCTTTTGCCATGCTCTTGGAAATGGCCATCAAGTAATGCCCACGCACTGTCACAGGAAGATGATGTTTCCATGCTGTTCTAAAAATCACATCAAGCTCTACAGAAACCATGAGTGTATTAACATTCTGCCATTTGAGCTAAGTCTGTGGATGTTAGTGAATTGCCCCACAAAAAATTGATTTCTGTCTCTATGATTGCTTCTCAGAGGTTCCTTTTAGTCCAAAGGATGCCCCACTTCTTAGCAGAAAGTCTACACCAAGACCAATCTCAGCTGTTGCATCCCTATTTCAGTCACAGGTGAACCATTCCTGGCCAGAAATCCACATCATTGATTCTGTCACCTTTCCAATGTACAGATACATTCTATGGCTGTAAAACGGGAGTCACAGCATTAAATGTGAAGAAGCACCCAGACCTAGTCAGCTGCAAAACACTCTATGCTTTAAGACTCTTCCTGATAACAGTAAGTAAATAAATACTTATAATATTTGTTCAGTAACAATTCCAGTTTATTAAACTTCCACAGAGCTGCACACCAGTGTAGATCTCTTGTCTTTTGTGGGAAAGTATGATCTACCATATCCTAATAACTCAGGATGTCCAGGCAACATTATCATGTGAATATATAATACCCTTCCGAATGCAACATAGTCTGAGATGTTTGGTGGGTTGGTTTTCACGTGTTGAAGAATAAAGCTACATAGAAATAACCACAGAAAGAATGTATTTTCTAGTATACAGAAGCATGTAATAAGCAGTATGAATATAAGGAAGAGATAAGGATGTTTGCATAAAGAACAGGATTACAGAAGTTAATTAAATAACCGGTGCTACCTATAAACATTCTGGAAAGACTATACAGTATAGGTCCTCCAGAGTTTCCTAGCAACAAAATTTTCTCTGCTTTCTCAGAGTATTGTGAAGTTGTTGAATCCTCCTACACACAATTTGAAACCAGGGATGAAAACAAGGATGACCCATCTTCCAGACTAAAAGCAGCAAACTGTTTCAAAGCTCACTGAAACACAGCTCAGGAGCAAGCATTGCTGGTTTAACTGTGTTTTATTTGCATCTTAGACATGGTCAAGGACTTAAATGTAGCCATCAGGTAATCAAGCTTTGTAATGAAGAGCATAACTCAACAACATACTGAAAGTAAGAAAAGCAGCATATTTTAAAATAACTTCAGTGAACACCATAAGAATTAAAAACAATTCCCAAAGACAGTGGCAGAAAAGAAAGACTTTGACTGGCAGCTGTCTCCTTGCTTTCTCTAGACAGCATCAGAAAGGGAACAAAGCACAAGACAATAGTGTTTTATCCTGCATTTCACAGTAATTTCCTCAAGAAAAGCTCTTTAAAGTTTATTTTCTCAATCCCATAACAGAGAAAGCAAAAATTTGTTTCAGCTAATCAGTCAGACTACAATATTTTTAAATATTATTTCTGTAATGAAATTTAGAATTGCAAGTAAAATTATTTTAAAGCCCTGATAGTTACTTATAGTGCCTAAATCCATGCCCATAGAAACAAGTGAGGATCATGGCCTAAAAAATAAAATTTTCACATAAAATTTCTTGAAAAGAAATTTCCCACCAACAGAATTAACAGGTACTTTGGGAAGGCAGCTTTCATTTCTTTAACCACTTAGAAAGCAAGGTTATGAATTCAAGCATTTACCAATCTACAGCAAATTGAATCTATAACTTGCAAGAGTGGTATCTTTTTAAGCACAGGACAAATCACCATCTTACAAAAGAATGGTCAAGTATTTTTAGTAAAATAAAACCCAATATCACTAAAGTGGTAGAAAATTATGAAATGCCCAGGCAATTCAAATTACAGCTTAATGCAGAAAACTTTATTCTACAAGCAAAATGCTACTGTAGGTGAACAGAATAGTAACAACATCCTCGTGGCCAAAAAATGGACATGAACACTTTTGCTGTTCTGTTCTCATAGAAGCCTTGTTTCTATAAGCTAAGATGAAAAAGTACAAGTTACTACTTAATTTTTTTACTTTATTTCTTTTAGAATTAAAATCTTGTAAGAGCACCTTGCATTGAGGCGACTGAAGATGAATTTCAGTCCTATCTTTAAACTGAATATTTCAAACACCACAGCATCGGTTTCCACCATTACCAGGCTGCTTCCTCAGCCCTTCTTTAAAAGCAGTGAGCACCAATGCCTAGAAATATATAGTCCATACTATGGTAGGTATTCAGAACTGATGCCCTACATCTACTGCTAATTAAAAAAATAGGGGAGGGAGGGCAGGAAATACTCGATTCTTCCATATTTGTCCTCCCAAACAGAATGTACAAGCACTGCCTACATCACGTGTTCCAAAAATCTAGATCTTTGAATGTCTATTGGCACATGAGTAAGAATTTAAGTAACGCAGACATCTTGTTCATTATTTGAATACTAAATCAAATAAGAAGAGTGTTTGCAGACTGCCAATAGATGCATTATTGCAACTAAAATCTACTAACAATGCATGAAAAATGTATAGCTGTACACATATGCTGACTGGCTTCCAGACACCAGTAAGAACCTACATTTACAGAATCTACTTACATCAGTAAGAATCTAACTTGCCAGCATGACAAAATTGTTGACAGAAAATCTACTGATCCTTGATACCAGTTATTTATGTTTTGGTGCAGTATAGTTTTCGTCCTTAAATGCATACCCACACAACACAAAGAAGTTGGGGAGAAAAATAATCTAAAATCTGCTACAGTGCATTTCATGAGTAGATCAGACTGTGGAGATGCTTCTCTGTTTAACACATTCAGTAGCAAAGGCACTCAAATGTGAAAGATATATTGTCATAAACAGTGAAGCAAAATACTAGGCAACAAGTTTAGAAACAGGGTAGACTTATTTAAATAATGTTAAGAAATAATTTGTGAGAAAAAAAAGTATGATCTTTACATTTAGAACCCAGAAGATACAATCCTATCCTCATGTCTGGACAGCGTAAAACAGGCAAGTCAAACTCAAAAAGGTAATGCAGCTCTGTTAGATATAACAGTGGCAAGAAAAGAGACTGCTTCATATGGTAGCTTTTAAGGCTCAATTTGAGGGAGGAAAGCTTGAGTAGCAAACCACATAGGCAGCTCACTGATCTTTTATTTAGGAGAAATGGATAACCGAACAGTCCAGCTATAGCCCGCGAGATTCAGGTGAAAATCTGTGCTCCACATTTGACTTTAAATCACAGCTTCTCAGTACCTTACTTCCCTCTCTCTGAAAAAGGCAAATACTATTATCCTTTCCTATTTCACAGCAGGCCTGTAAGGGTAAATGTATTAGACCTAGATGCTGTGGTAGCTGGGCAACTTTAGCCTTTAGAATATGATGAAACTGCATTTGTGTGAACACGCAAGTGAGATTTGCCAGTAGAACAGTGAAGCATCAAACCTTAAAGCTGTCACAAGCAGATCCCCAGCACTCATACAATGAGTGGGCAGAGGAGGATTTCAGCCAAGTTCCATATGGAACAAAGATCAAGACCAGATGCAGATGAAATGTGAATAGAGGAGCCACACAGAACTGTAGCCACTACAGGACGGCATCAGGAACCTGGGAATACATGGAACACGTGGGGCAGCTCCAATCATCTGCGTTACCCCTGGTAAGTCATCTCTGTAGAGATTTACAGACAAAAATATTAACTGAGCCTCAAGGAAAAACATTCCAGATTCTAAATAACCCAATCCTCGTAATACAGGAAACAGTCAGAGAGCTACCGTCACAGGGCTTTAGCTTATAACCATGAATATGTAATTGCAATGTTTGTACTAAACCCAAAAAAATAAATAAGTCATGAAATGCAAACTTTCTCCATGTGGAGTTCCATTTAACGTGCATCCAGCTACTACATATATTGCTGTTAATAAACCTTTTGTGCTTTTCTCTGCACCAGTATTATAATGAGTGGAAACTATGAAGTTCAGAGCTCTAAGCATATGGAATTTTCCAGGTCACGTGTTAAACCAAGCACTGGACTGTGCTGGGCAGAGAACGTTAAGAAGGAAAGAAATCTGAATTCTAACCATATGTTTTGAAACGAAACAATATGCTCATTCTGTTAGAGCTGAAAACTTTTATAAATGCTTTACAGTTAGCAGCAATAAAAAGGGAAAGCAATCTCAAAGCAACATTTACTGTCAAATAGCAAGTAATTACAGCATAGTAATGAGAATGCCTGATGTATATATCACAAGCATGACGTAATACGATATTGATTAAATATTATGATGGAAACGGTATAATTTATTAGTGTGGTTATTTTATACAAGGATTAAAAAACTGACAAGAATTGAAATAAGCGGGACTTGGTTTTCCTTTTAACTGTTCCATCTTAGGACTATTTTTCATGATCCTCTGAAAGACAAAAATCTCTCCTACTAACTGAGCCATGATCAGTAGCAGAGAAGTGTGACTATTCAAGAGTTTAAAATTCAATTGCAATTACAGAAAAGGCAATGCACCCACAAAAAATCCCACACAGAAAATAGGGTGAGGCCAGTGCCTAGGACATCTTAGAGAGGCATCCACAGCTGCAGTCCAGGATTCAAAGTACACTGTGCAAGACAGCCCCCTTCGCCAGTGGGGGAGCTGGAAGTGTTCTGCTGTACACACATCCCTGCTAAAAACCACTGTGGTTTTTTGCTTATCTAATCACAGTCACTGTCATTAAAAAGTCAGAATTTGTCCAGGTTAGAAATTACTGTTAGTGTTTCAAGCAGTTAAAGGCAGACCAGAAAATTAACTAATTGCACTTAAATACAAACACGCTCTTCCTATTAGACTTAAACTGCTCTTCTCAGGGAGTTTTTAGGTTGCATTTATTCCGGTAAAAAACAAGCAACAACAGCAGAAAAAAAGAGAGAGAGAGAGACACTAAACGCTTTCCAGTTCTCAGATTCTATACTTAGTGTGGTATCTGGGACTATTTCTGTGACTTAATATTGGGATTTTTCTGTTGCTATGTTATTTCTCTTGCTACAGTGTTTATATTATGCTTGTAAATTATGCACATATTCTGCAGTCAGATTTTGCATTGGCAAACCTAGAATCACTCAAATTTAATGGTTTTCCTTATGATGTACCTCATAAATGAAGTTATAATCAGCTGTATTTGGAATGTCATTTTAAATTTAATGAAAACAATTACAAACACAAGTCAGAATTTGTTTTCATATAAGAAAATCCATAAGTATCTTAACAGTACATGCTCAGGTTATGACAGCAAGGTTCCAAACCACTTAACTAACTTTGCACTTCAGAGGCTGAAGATTTTTGGGACTAAATTGAACATAGGAGCCTGTGTGTTCTAGAGGCAGAAAGCCTAAAGTCTTCTATCTCTTCAGACTCAACCTGATTTGAAGACAGGGAAGCATGTTAAGATTCCCTGTAGAACATAAGACAAACTCTGGCTTTGTTTTCAGTATTGTAGTTCTAGTTCTCACAGTTAGCATTGCACAGAATAAGCTATCACTGAAAAGAATCTGACAGGGCCCTTCGAGTTTAAAGAGAGACCTTTTTTTTTTAATGTCATGCCACGTGCTAACAAAGAAAGTCTCCACATTAGTCAAGAGTGTCAGGCTTAGTCTGATGTGATAGATATTTTGCTGTATGCAGCCTCAAAGCAGCATCCAGATATTGCTCTCTCCAGCAACAAGGATCTGTGTGGTTTTGGGGGAGAAAGTTACAGAGTAAAGATATCTGTAGTCTACAGCTACAGGCACAAAGCTCTGGCTGGAGACACTAGCTGGTTTTTAGGATGTGACATATCTATGGATACGTCTAATGGATCTCCAAGGTCTGTTTTAGGACAGCAGCTGGTTCCCAGTTGGAAAAGTACTCTCACTACTACTTTCCAGGGACTTTTGTCCTAGAATTAAAGTGATCTTTGGTCTATAACAGGAAATAAAATTAGAAAGGAATAAAAGTAACGGGGAAGAAAGAACTGCCTAACCTCAGAGCTGAACAAGTGGCCTCAGCCATCTGAATTAAGAGATGGTTCATGACTGTAGCAGCTTGTAGGGCAGAAGCAAAGCCTGCAGAGTTCAACATATAAGTTTTTCAGACTTAAGAGTTCAAAACAATCTCTTTTTTTCATATGGCTTTCACTTACCACATATTGCACAGTCTTCCTCAGAAAAACGTACAAACAGGCAGCAGCAGAACTGAGTCCTTCAATATACTCCTAGGCACTAATACCCCACAAGAACTGACACTTCCCCATCGGCCACTGCTGTTCTAATCACTAATTTTTGAGGACATATCATTAAGGAGACCGAACCAGCAAAAAGAGACAAGGCAGAAGGTCAGGGGAGATGCTCACAAGAAGAGTGATGGAAAAATGGAGATGATGGAAAGATGCGATGGCAGTGTAAAGGACAGTCATTTCGGCCACTTCTGCGCCCAGAAGCGGCTTCCCCTGAAGCGACCTGCGGGGCGGGGAAGCGGCACTTGCCCCCCAGCCGGCGGGCAGGGCCGGGCAGCCCAACTTGTGTAACAGCCGGGGCAGGAGCCGCTCCTCCGCCGCGCCCCCGCTGCCTCCGCCCTCGCCGCGCCCGGCCGGCCCCGCTCCGCCCGCAGCCAATGGCACTGAGCGGGGTGGCCGCGTGTGGTGGCGCCGACCCAGCGCTCGGAGCGCAGGAGGAGGCAGCGGGCTCCGCTCCCCGGCTCCGGGCGCTCCCGCCGCCAGCGCCGGCCCCTCGGTCCCGCAGCCCCGCCGGCACCCGCAGCATGGACTCGGACTCCGGGGAGCTCAGCGAAGGCGAGCCGGTCTCGCCCGCAGGTAAGAGGGGGCTGGACGGACGGACGCACCGACCGGAGCCACCCGAGCGGTGGGACCGGGGCGAGCGCGCCGGGGAATGGATCGGGGAACCTCTCGCTGCCTCCAAGCAGCTCCGGGGCTGCGAGGCTGAGCGGACAGAGAGAGGGGAGGGCGAGCCCAGCTCCAGCGGCCCCGAGCAGCCTCCCCTGCCCTGCCCTGCCCGGCCGTCCCTCCAGCGGCTGCTCGGTCACGGACACCCCGGGCTGGAGGGGTGCGGCTGCCCGGGGTACGAGAGAGCTGCCCCGAGGAGCTCGCCCGTGACGTGACAGCCGGTTAAATCGCAGTGCTGGCGCAGTGTGATGCTTTATACCCAGAGGGTGCAAAGTTTCTGGGGTTTGGTCACGGCTATTCCGCTGTCGCTCCAGGACCACTGCGCCTGGAGAGACCCCCCTCCGGGGCTGGCACGCAGGGCCACCGGGCCCCCGGGGTTTTGTTTTCAAGTCCTAACTTGTCAGAAAAATTGCTGTCTGGCTGCTGCAACCCACATAGTTCTTAGATGAGATGGTAGGGGGGAAAAAAAAAATCCTTCCTGGCGTTTCCACGTTCTTCGGACTTACTCAAACCAGACCATGCCTGATGTGCCTAGTTCAGCACACACGGTGGCTGAGAAATACAAACTTGTGTGGAACTCAGGGCACACAGAGATAGGTTCGCCCTACCAGAACAGCACAGTCCCGGTGCTGGTCCCCAGAGATCTGCCGTCAGCTCACGGCCACCCCCTTCCCCACGCACACCTCGGGATGTTCGACTCCGGGGCCGGTGGCGATGTCGCCCTGCCCGCAGCAGAGGGGTCACACACACGGCTGGCACACGCCAGATGCTCGGCTGCCACTGACACCGGCTGCAGAGAGGACCTGTTTGACCTCCAGCTTCCCGTGGTGGAAGTCACAGGCATCTTCTCTGAAACCATTTAGCTGGGATCAGATGCAAGTAAGCACAACTGGAATGATGCTTGAAATAGTCCTAGTGATTATAACAAATCCAAATAAAAAGTTGATGTGTTATGAGATCTTTCAGAAAAATGTTTTCACCGTGACCAGACCAGTTTAGACAAGTACTTTATAGCAGCTCACACCTCTCTGCACCCTCAAAAAGGAAAGATTTCAACACCAAACAATATTCTAACTACAGCAGGGGAAAAGCACCAGGTATTTTGGGAAATATTTTAACTGTCCTGTTAATACAGAGTGATGAACAGCAGTAGGAAGTAGAGGTAAATAGTTGTTGTCTAGTCTCTCAGCAGAACATTTTATAGCATAATCTCAAATTCAAGTCACTTTTAAATATTAGGGGTATTTACTCTTGATATCTTGCTTTGCATTTTCTTACTTGAGATCTAGAGAATGAAATAAGACTAGCAACAGGTCACAGAGCTCGTTGTATTCACAGAGCTCTGTTAGGCTGAACTTACTAGCAAAGACCACCAACAGCTATACTTTTTCATCCAAATAAATATTCCAAGATGTGCATGAAGAGAAGTTACAAACATTAGACTTATAAACAAATTAATATAACATAGCTGCTGCCAACAACTTACTCCTGTTCTGAATAGGTTTTTCTTTCAAATAAATTAAAAATAACTATGCTTAGAGACTGCCATAAGTGCTTTTCATGTCATCACTTGCTAGCTGCCAAGAGTTGATGTTCATCAGTCTCCTCTCCTCTTTTCTATTCTTTCTTTGTACTGTCTAAGAGAAGAAAAATCTGATATTTTGACCATACATGGTAGATGCCTATGCAGTAGAATAAAACTGGAATACAGTGAAAGCTTAGTTGTTCTGTCTTAACCAGCTGCAATCTTTTTTTTCCTGCCCTACAGAATTACTTGCTGTTTGTACCCCCCCCATCCTCTTCTGAAAAACACGTTTTTGCTAGATTTCATTTGGTCTTTTTTTCTGCGCTCTGCCATATGTACAGTGCAGCATCGCTCCGTACGTGGGCGTTCAGCAGTCAGGCTGTCAGTCACTGCTGCAGGCACAGAAGCTGAGGGGCTGTAGTGTGGGATTCAGTCACCACCTTGTGCAGGGAGGTGCACACCCCACAGACCCCAGTGACCAGGGTGAGTCTTCCTGCAGCTCACAGGGCAAGCACGGCACCTCAGAGGAACATTTGGGGTGAAGTCCTAGTAACGGTTCAGTTTTGGCCACTGATTTTAGAACAGCTTGGAGTTGGTACCAGAAGTGACAGCAACTGGAATGTTTAGGTTATTTCCTTCATTACCAGTCGTTACACTTCCCCATTTGTAAGGCAAGGACTTCATCTCACACAGTTAAAACTCCTTTGCCCACTGCTTAGATTGTCCAATTGTTCAAGCCCAGCATGATACAGTTTATCTCCAGGGCTCCACGGTGCTAATGCACCACAGATGTTTAAAGCATCACCCATTTAAGGGTTTGCACTACTCCTGCAATACTTTTTCAGCCTTTTGCCATGTCCCAATGGAACTGCACCCCTGCCATTCCTGGGACTCACATGGGTGTGCACGGGGCAGGAGGATACCTAGTACACCCCCATCTTCTGCCACACACACTTGGCTTCCAAGAACCAGCTGGAGTCTTGCTCCAAGATCCCAGCAGCCTCATTTCCTTTAATAGCCCACTTAAAACCGAGTCTCCAAGGAGGCAGAAGTATTTTTTCCGTGTTTATTCTGAATGTGTTGTCACAATAGCATCTTAGTATTTCTCTGGTACAAAAAAAATCAAATATGTGAGCAGTACAAGATGTTAAATGTACTTTAAAGCAAAAAAAAAAAAAACAAAATGGCAAAAAGCACCACACCTCTAAAAACATTCAGCTCTACAGCCTTGGCTCCCACAAGTCTCCCACACCCATCTATTACTGCTTTGCATTTGAGTTGCCTATAGGGTCAAAAGGTTTTGATTTTCAAAATGGTTACTCATGAGACAGACTCTTATTAAGAGCATTAAAGAGGTCTTCGCAATTCTGAGAAATTTATGTATATTGTAATGAAAAAGAAAAAAGCGTTACATGCCTATTAGCTCTACCCTCAATGAACCTTCTTGAGTTTCACTGTAGAGGCAACTAGTCACATTCCTTTTCTTATCCTGTAGAAGAGCTTTTGAGAACTGAACAGGTAATCTTAAAATAGAAAATTGTTCCCTCTTTTTAATGTCCACCTATTGAGAGGTTGGTTTTTTAAAACACCTATTCAATAGAGCAATGGTCTCCTTTTCCTCCGCTCTCTCATAGGCATCCTGCCACATGAAAGAATGATCCTCCATGTCATCTTTCAGAGTAACATTTCACAAAAAAATCCAGGTCATCACCAACAGCAATGATTTTGCAGTGGATTTGGAGATTCTGCATGTGAGAGAAAAAAGGTGGCAGACCTCCATTTGATGTGCCTTGTCCTAGGTTCCCTGGCTGGAACAGGCAGGGATTTGGCCATATAGCTTTTGTGCAATATTGATTTAAGCCTTTCTACAAGCTACTAAGTCACAATATGGATTTCTGTGTTTATTTTAATGGAACTATTATGTTACACTATTAACATAAGATAACTAGAGGCTCAATTGCCTGTATGGTCTTTGAAACAAGACAGATTATCTTTATGAAGTTTAACATAACGTGGAGAGCAAATTGTCGCTTGTCCCTTCTCTGAGTTTCCTCCCACAGAAGAAGTCAAAAGACATTTGGCCTAGGAAAGAGAGCAGCTCGTGCTCCAAGCTGAGCTCTAAAGTGGTGACAGGATTTTATTTTATTTTGCTTTAAGCATTAGCACTGTAGAGCCTACAGCTTTGTGTAATGCCGTGGATAACAGAATGAAGACAAGCCTTATCGCCATCCATAAAGGTAGTGGGAGTCTGAGTATGACTTCAGTGTGTCTTCAGTAGGGCTAAGATGTTAATGCATTTAAATTTATTTGGTAAATTACCTGAATTCTACCCCAAACAATAAATATATACTTAATAGAAAACCCAACAGATTGAAACATTATTTACTGTTGCAAAACAGCCCCAGCAGACATGAATAATTGTTCTGGAGCTGTAATATTTGATTTGCAGTGCTTAGTAAATATTTTTTTTCTGCAAATTATTTATCGTGCTATGTGAACGGCCGGTAGTTCTGTGATGTTAATCTTTTAAGCCTGTTACATATTTTAATCACTGTTTTACAGAGTTAAATGCCATTCAAGAGCCAATACATATATTCTTGCAAATATAAAAGGATTTAGAAAGTGTACTGAGGACATTTAGCACTTAATTATTTGAGGCATCAGTAACATGCTTGCACGATATAGAGTTCAAGCAGGCATTGTATAGCTTTTTGCAGTATCCCACTAGTCATTTGAACCATAGCTCTCACTTTGCCCCAAGGAATACTTGTGTGAACAATGAGGGGTTTGATTTATCAAAGCTTTGTTTTGATTCTACATAGAAATTTCCAAGTCAGATATGCAATAATGTTGACTGGACTTCAGTCAAGCCAGCAGAAGTGGTAGGTAACATGTCCTAGGTATGAAAGCTGGAAAAAAAAATTAAAAGTAAAAAAATTTTTTTATGAAGTTGTTTCTAACACCTGTCTAATAAAGAGCTTTCCTTTCCATTTCTGCCAGAAAATAGAGTAAAAACAAAGCTAAGAGAAAAAAAGATGGACAAACAGGCATGAACTAGCATGCCACAGGAACCTGCACACCAAACTCTTACAGGGCTTTTTGGATCATACTGCAGACTGAGGCAAGCACATGTCCAGGGTTCTCTGCCAAGAGAGAGTGGGCAGGAGACACTTTGGGATGAGCAGGCAGCAATTGCCTGTAAGAGCAGCAGCTGGAGCAAGCACGTGAGCCAAGAGCCTGGCTGGGTTTTTTTGGTTTTCTGGTTTTTTAATCTTTACTGTTCCCTTCAGGGAACACCTGGGCTCCTGATGTGCATACAGATCCCTCATTAGCACACTGTCTGTTAGTTGGGGAGCTTTGTCCAGCAGAAAAAAAAAGAGAAACCAAAAGCTTTGAAAGGGAAAAAGAATATTATCGTGCTGCAATGATAGTAAAGACCATAAATAATCATTCTTTTGTCAAGTTGACTGGGCACCTTGGACAAAAAAAAAAAATAATTTGGTTCAGTAGGTTAATTTGTTCAGACTTCTGTTTTTAAAATCAAGTGGAAACACGAATTTGATGAAGCTCTGGGTTGAAGCCCAAGCTCACCTGTGCAATATCATCCTCTGTGGATGAGACTGCTAAGTACTAATAGCCAATAGTACATGAGGCAACACTTTTCAGTAGCTTTGGTAGTTTCTTCCCACTTTTGAGAGGATGGCCTGTGAAAACATGGCCTCAGAAGGACTTGTCATCACGGGTGAAGCAGAATCTCACTCCCAGGTTGGGATGGCAGGCACATGAAGGATGTTGCACTAGGTTGTGTTTTAGCGCACAAATACTTTATATTCTTGTTCAGAACTACTCACTTTCGGGACAGTATAACAGTGCCCCCCAGACCAGACACACAAAGAGCATGCAGAAGCCAGCCACAGCCTGTTCCTCAGGGAGGGAGGTTGATTTTACACTTAAGGGAATGATGATTTAAGGGGCTCTCCATAGCCCCAAACCCAGCTATTCCCCCACCTGAAGTTTTGATCTGCTAGCAGTCATTGAACTGAAAAAGCCTCTGCTTTTTCTAATGGGTGGAGATGGATGAGGCTTGATGTGGGAATTTGTGATGGCAGATGAAGTTCATAAATAGGAATGTGAAGCAATATCCTGCCACACAGCAATTACTGACCGCTCCTGTCTGCCCTGCCAAAGGCCAGAGATGAGAGCAAGTTCTATTTAATGTGATATTTTGGCAGCGGTTGAATGACCTGTACAAGGCAATGAGTGCATCTCCTCAAAAAACCTCACAGTTCTCCTTTGAAGAAGTAAATCTTTTAGCCTTTCATCTCATCTACAGCAAAGACTAAAGAGTCGTGGTAGGAAGGGTAAGTCACCTTGTTTTGCTTGTAATAGAAGAACAAAGCTATAAATCTCCAGTAAGAAGAACAACAGTATACCAGAGAGATGAGAAAGTTTTCCTGGAGACCTGGCCTGTTTGAGAAGCCTTTGGTTATTTGCATTCAACCCACTACATCAGCCTTAGGGTGAAAGGCCTTCCCAGCTCCCAAGAAAGTAGGAGAATCCTGTAACTTTCTAGGATACCTCATTGTCTTATCTGGTAAACTAAGCAGGACCTGGCTGTGAGCCCAAGCAGTGGTACACAATCCTCTAAACTGTTTATCTATTAATATACTTACTTCCTGGCACTGTTTCAACCCATGCCAGAGAGCCTCCCACAAAATGTCCTGGCATGAGAAAGAGGATAACAGTGGCCAGTATGAATTAAACAACATTTGGAGTGTGGGAAAGAACGCAGGCTGTATCCAGATGGTAGCACGATGCATGGACAACAGGTTCTGTGCCAGTTTATTTACAGACCCTGTGGTCCGAGCAGGGTGCAGAGATTCTTCACTATTACTGTGGCTTCTGGTGCTCTGCTCCAGGCTGTCCAGACTGTTGACTGCTTGGGGACCCTGCTCAGGACAGCTGCCTTGGGCCCGGACACGGGTTTGGAGCTTTGCCCAATTAAGAGTGTGTTATTTATTGTTTGTCTTCAGAAAACTCTCTGCCAAATGGATTATGGGAGGTCAGTTTATAGGCTGACAAGTGTAGCTCAAGGAGACTCATGGGAAGCTGAGACTAACTTGTTGCAGTAACTATGACTGCCCAAACCTCAAACATCATCTTCAAAAGCCAAGCTGAGCTCAGACACTGGTGGTAGCCAGTGATTTTTCTGCTCTTTAAGGCAGGCATGTTTAAGGAAAAAGGCTGAGAACAAGCAAGAGTCACTTTGCTGCCCTTTCCAGTGGTCAGTAATCCCTCCTTCGTACAGATGCTCATTTATGTCAAGTTTTATCAGTTGGTTCTGTTCGGCCTTCCTACAGAGGAACTGACTGACCCTCTGTACAAATGTAGATTTTGGCTAACATCTGTTGATATAACAGCAAAATAGAGCAGGAAGATTATGCCATCTATGATATGAAACAAACCATGTGAAGACATCCTCTTTGATCATCTTACTAGTGGTAGTTTGCTATGAAAAGTAATCTTCTGAAACGCTAGTAGTAAAAATTAGCAGAATACCTCATTGCCAACAATGCGCATCTAAATTTTTGGCACTAACTTTGTTTATCCAAGTAGCTCACGTTGCAGGAAAAACTGAATTTTCTCTCCTTCTACTTAGAGAAATGTATTAACACTATTATTGTGTTAGTGTTTCCTTTCCACAGTTTTCCATTTACTTTTAGAGCACCTAGTTTACACGGTCAAATCACTGACAGATGCAGATCAAACAAATTTAAGTTTCTTACACTTTTCAAAGCGGGGGATGTTTTAATTTTTTCTTTTTTTAAATTAAGATAACCATCTTTCAGATTATTTTTCCAACAAAAGCTCTGTGCTGATAGTGTTATGCCAGGTGAACATCTGTAGTTTTTGTCTCCTTGAAGTTAATTTTAACTTTGTATATTTGTGCATCATTTCCTTCTAACTCCCAGAAGTGAGATGGAAGTAGGCTAAAGGTATCAAGGGCGACCTTCATGTTCACTTCAAAGTAAGTTATAGTTGGTGCCTCACTGTTTTATACATTATTTCATTAATTATCTCTACTGTTGGGAGAAATGTTTAATAGTAGATACAAAAGCAATCAGCACAGTCATTATGATGCTCAACTACTGGATTTCTTAGAAAATTATAAAGAACTGTGAGGAAAAATATTGACTTAAATTGCAGGTTTATAAATGGGATAAAAAGTTCAAAGCTAAGTATATGTAAAGACCACTTCCACAAACTTTTAGAGTGCTGCTATGCCCCTTCTTACCAATTTGGCCTAACTGGCATCCTTTAGATACACCAGGGTATATTTGCCAGGAAGTTTCTGTTCAGGGATTAAACCTCATCTGTATCAGAAAGTAGCTTCTATTGTATAAACCTAGGCTGACCTCAGCTGAGGTTTCTCTGGCTTGTCTGTTACCTGTATTTGTTTTTAAGAGTCTTTCCATACTGGTTCTTAAAGGTCAGTATCAGATTATCCTGCATAAGAAGGAATGACATAACGCTTTGCATCCTCAGGGCAGATATAGCTGAGAGTTTACTCTTGCCTGCACTCCTGTCCGCCTCTTCCTACCCCGCCAAAAGAAACCCTAAACTCTCAACCAAACACAAAAGCAACAAGAGAAGAAAACAAACAAAACAAAAAAACCCAGACGGTATATTCATCCAAAACAGTCACCACTGGCATTTCTCCACAAAGCACTTCCCCTTACAGAAATCATACAGAATTGATGGAAAGCCAAGAACAAACTGTCTTAAGGACAGATGAATACCAATGTTCTCCATAGTTCCATGATTTAACTTTATAGTTTGGATTAAATCGGATGCCTGAGGGCTTAGAGCACTCCCAATACTTAGTGGTTAATCAGCTGGCATCTGTTTATCCTCCAGACCAGGATATCTCCTGTAGTTTTGAGGCCAATTTCCAAACTGTGAGCTAGGGTTCTTTTTAACTAGTTGGCATCATACATTTCAGCACAACTTTCTCTTCAACTTTTTGATTTTACTCAGTGCTAGGTGTTTAAAAGCCTAGTTATGAAAAGCCAGAAAACAGCCGCTTTCAAGGTTACGTTGCCACGTGCAACAGCTTGTGCCTGTAAAAGTGGATGTTTTCACTACATCAAGAGCAGTGTCTGTCTCTGCACCCTGAGAGGACATGTGGAAATGCCTCGTGCTTTGAGAAGAGCTCTGGCACATGATGTGTGCTGTGGCATTCAGAAGGCAGGGAAAGGCCTGAAGTCTCATTGCACCCTCCCGTTCACTGCCCCATGCTGCCAACGAGGATACATCCCCTGCAGGAACGCAGATACCCAGATTTTGGCTATATTTTCCACCTTCTAACCTCTGCAATGTTTTTCAGTTCTTTCTCTTTCCACCCACCCTTACCTTTTATACCAACAATTTGTGTGTTATTTCTCCAGATACCCGCATCTTTCTAACTCATAATGGATCTCTCATTTCCCTGTGCCTCGGCCAATATGCTGTTCTTCTCCAAGCCTCAGCTCTTCCAGTATTGATCTGATTCTTCTTCCTTAACTCATTTCTGCTCAAGTACTCTTGGGTTTATGATTTCTGCCACTGTGGAAGTGAGCAAATGCTGTCAGGTTATATTTCAAAAAGAGAAGATTGATGGGAGTAAGATATTGCCTTGTCTTTCTGATTAAAGGTACTAGAAACAGCTTTGCCTTTACCAGAGGAACTATCCTGCCTCCTCTGGCAAACAATACAGACAGTGGGCTTGCAAGTGGGATCAGTGTCATCTTGATTAGTACAGCATGCTGAGAACAGAAAAGTTAATTTGATTTTGAATTACTGAAAGAGGTAGATGCATTATTTGGCAGAAAGTGAGAACACAATAGCATCTCCACAGATAACAAGAGCTTCCCTGTTATTTCCAGAGCACATTCCTGAACAAAAAACTACTTGAAAAAAAACAGTATATCTTCACCCCTATAAGATCAAATCATTGGGCTTGAATAGTAGAGCCAGGGTAGAACTGCATTTCTCACCAGACACAGCTGCCTGCGACTATCACTGATCAAACGAGGTCAGAGGAGGACACTGTTTTCTAGTGACACAGCTTAATTACAAGGCGTAAAGGAAGACAGAGCTTAGCCACTCTGCAGAGCACTGTGATGAACCACAGCGTGCAGGTCTCCCCCACCTGAATGGACTAATAGGTATTTCTTAAAAATTAGCAATATCTTTTCATTAAAAAAAAAAAATATATTAGAGCAGAGTACACAGAAGTTGCCTCTAGAAAGTAATCAGAAGCTTTAAACAGCTGTGACAAGGCAGCGAAGGCAAGAGATGCTTCTAGAAAGTAAACTCTACTTCACTTGAGACAAGAATGCCTCTGTCAATGTTCTTGTGCCAATGAGGTGAGGATGAGGGCACAGAAATACACCCAGGGAGGCTTTAGGAAAAGGGCTGAAGCACAGGAATTGCCAAGAATGGGCAGGCTTATCAGAGCACCACCACAGCACCTGCATCCAGCTTTCCGCTCTGTTACTGTCCTGGCTGAGCTGAATCAAACTCAAATTGCAGCTGAGCCTGCCCTGTGGAGGGCCAGCAGCCACCCTGACACCCAAGTTGCCTCTTCCATCACCAGAATGGCCAGAAACAGGGTCCCCATTTTCCACCACAGCAGCTCGCTCTGAATCACTAACTCTGTCAAACCCCTCTTCACTTGTCCTAAGCCAGCAACATCACCTGTGTGATCATCCAGAACACAGGAGGGGAACACAGTCCTGCCCAGGGGGAGCACAGCCCTGCCCCGTTTGCATGGTGTGGTGCAGCAGGACACACGCTCACATTACTTGATTCTGCTGTCAGAATACCTGTGCAGCTTTCAAAGTCCCAAGGGCTGTGTTTACACTTGCCCATCCATGTACAGAAGATGAGTAACGGTTGTTCTTGCACTGTTTAGAGCTCTGTGTATTTACCTTTCAGAACTTCTCAAGCAAAATACGGCCTTAGCAACAGCCGAGTAGTATTGAGAAAGAGACAAGTGACGTGTAGGAAGAGAATTTAGGGGGATGGTGGGGGGAGAGATGATTCAATGTTTTCCATATTTTCATATAACAGAATTTAATTTCCTTGAAGCTACTGCAGTCAATGACAAGCAGTTAGAAGTGTGCATGTGAAATACCTCTGGCTGAGCACTGAAATAAAGCACGACTAGACATAGCAAATAACCAACCCATGCAAGCAACCACAGACTACAAGAGGTGGTGTCATTACATACACTTGTTACTGGGAAGCTTTTCCGTATTTGTAGAGTTCCTTTTTCCTCGTAGCCACATTTGATGGCATTCAAATAGCACACGTGCCATTGTGTTAAACAACTGATTTTGGAACACTTCTTTCCTCTCTTTTACTGGCATTAAAGCAGTAGTTACACTACTTAATAGGGATTATAATTTAGGGACAGTAGATGCCTATGCTCAGTCACTTCATCAATGACTAAAATGCAAACTGTCTGCACTACAGATCCTATGTTATTAAAGAGATTGAAAATAAATCTTTAACTAGATACTCAGCTTGCTTTTAAAGCAGTGTGGCTTCTTTACCATGAAAAAGGGATAAAAATACATATGACATCATAAAGCTCACAGTAATTTTGTTGCTGAAGAAGTTTTACATCTATCTGCTAGAATTCAGCTTGCCTTGGTCTGGCATTTTTTAAGTTGAAAACATTTTTTATACAAACATCATGTCATTGAATATGACTAAGGTTTTTTATACATACGTAAAGTGGACAAAAATAATTTTCCCTAAGTAAGGAAATACTATATATAGAAGAAGAGCTGAAGACTTTCAAGTCACAGACTTCAGGAGGTTTTTTGACATCATCGCTAGGGAGGCAGAAACCCAAACAATAAAAAAGCAGTTTCCTTCATGAGAACACAGAGAACAGCAGAAACCACAGGTAAAGAGAGCAGTGTTATGCAGAATGAAAGTCATTATCCTGTTGGCTCACGTTTTTACTCTAGTAATGGTCGCTCCCTGTTATCTTGAGTGTGAGATGCACACACATGAGTAGCTAACACTTTAAAGCTAAGTTTTAAGTATTTTTAACAAATGTCACGACCTCAGTAAGTCATAGAAGGTGTAGACTCTGCAACTCTTGAGTGGTACAGTGTGGAATAACAACTCTGGGGAAGGAAAAAATGCTACAGGGCATTCTTGTGCCATCAGAAATGCAGACTTATGGGGATAAATCAATCTCTGCCCCCCCACAGCTGCCCCTGGGAGCACCATGGCTGGGAAGCTGCCTCCCTACAGAGACCTGCACACAAGGCTGCTGCTGCTGCTAAGGGGCAGGAAAAAATCTGCATCTTGGCTTTTGTCAGCTTTTTCTTAGACCTTGAGAGTAGCAGGTCTGGATTGTGCTAGGAGTTGGAGTAGGTTTTATTTGTTTTGGGCTTTTTTTCCTGGTTCATTGGATATTTTTTGTGTTGGTTTTTGGGGTATGCAAACACACAAAACTGGTATTCAAGGTTACTTTCACTTGGGCTCATACACAGACACAGCTTTCACGATGATAAGGGGGAAACAGAAGCTAGGTTGTCTAAACTAACCAATTTACAGAGAAATGGCAAATAAAAATTAATCTCAGGACAGCACTACCTGAGCCAGGGAAAGCAAGGCAACTGATTCTGCAGTGGCACAGTCGCTCAGGTAGAACGGACATGACAGAGGAAATGTTAGATGGCTACAGTTAGGGGGTTTAGGGAGGAGAGTAGGATGTGCCCAGATATGTTAGATTTCAGCAGATGGAATGTTGATTGGGGTTTATGTAATTCAGAGCTGTTCTGACAGAGCACTCGGGGACAGACATGTGCAAAGTAACAGAGAAGGGCAGTATTTAAGAAGCTTCGCCGTGTTTTCACACGCTCACTTGGAAAAAGATTAAAAGAAAATACCCTAATTAGGTTTTCCATCATAAAAAAAACCCAACAAAACCCCACAAACAAACAAAAATCAACAGTGGCAAGATTCCTTTCTTCCTGTAACATCCTGATAGGTGTGTACACTAGTAATATTGTATTCATATTAAGCCTGGACTTCCATCTGGACAGATTTTTCATCAGTTTAGTACATTGTAAAAGGTATCTGTCATTTGGATATCTTTTAGAATAAACTTTGTCACTTTAGATTTCCATTAAGCAACACCTTCCTGAATTTCAAAGCAAACAGGACTGGAAACTTAAGGACAAAGACATCAGGCTAATTTCTTTGTGCAACCTCCCATATGATGACCTTTCAAAATCTGGTGGATGAAGTACTGGGCTGACAGCAGGGTCTTAATCACAGCCTTAAGCGAGTTTTTCAGTTGCATCTATTTCTCCTCCCATTCCTGGTGTTCTTTGTTTGTTTACCTTTACTATTTTTAGGTCAGAAGTGTCTCTTGTTACATTTGTGCAGTAAAAACCCCAAGATATTTTATTAAAAGCAGATAAATACTAATATCAATGCAGAGCATGGTCACTGAGGATATTTTTATCGGTATATTATGAGAGGTCTTCCACACCCAGGGAATAAAAACAAATATGTACCTCTGCAGTTAATACATCCTTTTGAATATGAAAGATATATAAATGCATTCAGTAAGGTCTTTCAGAAGTCTGTCTTTTGTGAAAAAGACTGGAGTTTGAGCACTGATTTATCTTAACCACACTCGACTTTTTGTCATATTAAACCAATGACTGCAATTATATTTTTTTCAATAAGCAGTGCTGCTGCATATCATAAGGCAAAGGAATGCTACAAACAAAAGTAGAAAATTCATATTTTTAGCAATTCAGCTAAAGAGAACACACTTATGTTTGCTCCTCCATTTTCCATTTGCTTCTGATTCCAACTGTTTAGCTTTCTGGCAGCAAAAATACGTTTGGAATAAAAATAGACCCCACAATTTGAAATTATCATGTGTAGCATTGTTTTGCTTTTCCCTTCAATATATCCTTATTGAAATGAGGAAAGCCTTTCACCCAAGGAGAATTTACCAGAAGAAAAGTTTGGCAGAATTAACCTGCTTATGAGTGCTGGCACATTTTTCAGTAGAAGTCTTTCAAAATACAGGGGTGGGATCAAGCACAAAAAGAGATCCTGGTCAAGTGACAGGACTCAGATTTTTTTTCCATGACCATCATACACACACCATGCTGAAAGACAGCATCCCTAAGATACCTACTGTAATTTGCAGAGTGAAAAGTGTTCCTCACAGCACAGAGTCACTTTGCCTTGTACCCCAAGTTTCAGTTCTTGCACATAAAACAGTTTGTGTGGACTTCACATATATAACCCACCTACACCTTTATCTTATCAGGAGGTTGCTCACTGCCAAGATAACTTGTGTGCAGGCCAAGGAATATGGACACTTTCCAAGCCTGTCTGTTAAGACTTCTCTGCAGGAAGCTGGCTTTCTAGGCTGTGAATTTGTGCTTTAAAACCATCTGCCCTATGTTGCTTCATCTCAGTGGAAGAAATAATAAATCCTGTTCAAAGGTGACAAGGACTGGTAACCTGTCACCGACCCTCAAATTCTAAAAAGCCAGATGAAACGTGGCCTGAAGTATAACAAACTCCAAAATCAGGTCCATCCAAGGGATAATTTCTGATTAACAGAGCTTTGACAGTCATCTTGCCTGTAGAAACACAGGTTGAATATTTACTAGTAAACAGCTGTAGTGGATGTTGTTTTCATTCTCTCACTTCAAGATTAGTATACATTTAATCTACAAAACAGATCACAGCAGAACAATGTTTTCCACACACACACACATCCTGAAAGAATGCTGAACTCTGTTACTGCACACAGGAATCGATGTCTGCTGGAGACAGAACAAGAAGTGCTCAGCATATTTGCAGCCGAGGAGATTTAGCCTGACATTAGAAAAATCTTTCTGTCCGAGTTGCAAGCACTGCATTAAACTACAAAAGAATGTTGGTCTTCAGAAATGGATCAGACGAGCATCTCTTCTAGCCTGCTAGCCTTCTCTCAGAGAAAGGAATGGATTAGATGATTGATATCAAAGTTTGTTCCTTCAACTCCAGGTTTCTCTGACACTGAAACAATACACAGCAATTTAAAGCTTAACTCAGCGATGTAAAAAAAACCCAACTTTCTACACCAAACCTGACTTCACTTTCCATGCGAACAGACAGAATAATCTTTGCCAAAACTGTTGTCCTCAACTCCATCTCATTGTGAATAGTGATAGATTTTTAGATAGAGCCTCCAGTCTGTCTGGAGAGTATCATTACTTCAGTTAATACCTGTGTAAGTACCCCACCCCTAATCCTAACATGGGCCAAACAGCCCTTGCCAGCTGCAACTTTAGAGCTTCTGGGCCTCATTCATTCATCAGTTACCTAATCACCAAGTTGCAGGTGATTTTGAACCAAGCATTGCTTACCAGGGTGTGAATGCAGACAGTTCAGTTGCAGAGGCTCAGAAAGACACAGGTGAAAAAAATTAAAGAAAACCACTTAAATATTCTTATCCCTTCCCTCTGCAGCAAGATGAAAAACCACAGACCGAGTTAAACCACACGATCAGGGTGCAGCACTTGTGTGTACCTCATGCTGTCAGATCACTTTCACAATCCGTTCTCCTCTCCCTGGATTCAGCTCAGAGTGATTCCTCCCAGCATCGCCTCAGGTGTTACTGATCCTGAATGGCTACAGCAGTCTCTGCTCTGCAGACTGTGCACTGCGCTCACCTCTCTGGGAGCTCGTGTTCCTCCAGGTGCAGACACCTTGTATGCCAGCTGGCTTCAGAGCAGAAAGAGAGCCAGTCCAAATCACCAGCAAATTATACCTGGAGGTCTGTCAATAACGTTTGTATTTCCACATCATACAGCCACTAGCCATTATTGACACCTAATGGCAAACTTCCTCCTCTTCAATTATACTAGAATACAGCTGTCGCCCGGAGATGGCTGTAGACACAACTTGCCTAATACCCACTGGAAGCACTTTGTGGGTGTAAATTACACTGGGAAAAAAGGAATGCGGGTTTCAATTAAAAGTACACCCTCTACTCCCAGCCTACAGACTGATTATAGGTTGTTTTACAGCTCAGCACTGCAGTAAGTCCAGGAGATGAATTAATATCAAGTGTAGTTGCTGAGAACCAGATCCACTTTCTGTCAAACCAGACAATGTAATTTTATACATTAAACATCTGGACTTTTGATTTTAATCTTGGTAAAACAAAGCCATATATAGCAAAGATATAAGAGTCTTACTAAAATAGACCTGTTCCTGAAGTGACATAAGATAGACTAAACAAACCATCTGTCTTAGGAATCAGATTTTTAACCAGAAAAAAAAAAAAAAGGAAGAAAAGAAAAAGAATGTTAGAACCTATGAATTATAGTTGGCTTTACTCCTTTTTTCATAGTGCTATAATTTTCCCCTGGAAAAATCTAAGCCAACTGAAGGGGGGGAAGTTTCCTAAAGTTTTATTGTCTACAGAGGAGACAAGGGAAAAGTAATTTTTCCTGTCAAGGAGTGTGCTACAAAGTCACTCTGGGCTGTGCAAGGAAAGCACATCAGAACAAAATTACTGAAGTACAAAGCATGAACAAGACTACCAGACAAAGCAACTGGAATAATGTTTGGCTGTGCTGCTGCCAGAAATAAACTAATCAAGCCTTGATGATATTCATTTGAATATTAAAGAAGTTACACATTCATTGCTCTCTTAAATGAAAATAAAATACCTCAACAAAAGCAGCTAAAATATAGCGGAATGATATTCCCAAGGACCATGTGAACTTGCACTGCAAGAAAACACCATTTCTGTGAACACCTCCCGAGTGTGGAGCATGTGCTTACAGTAGTTAACCCAACAGTTTCCTCTCTTTCTTTCAGACTGCTAAAGAATATCTCTGCTTTAAAATAAACCAACAAACCAACCAAAAGGAAAAGGAAACCCAAAACAAAACACAAAAGCAAACAAGCAAAAAACCCCAGAAAATGACACAACCTATACAAGCAAAAATCCAAACGCTGCCAAACAAACCTTACTTCTAAAGTCACAGAGTAAAGAGATGTCCTTTAAATTCATAGTTAAATAGGCTGGTAGATGTGTTCCCACACATTGTGCCAGCAGAGTTAACTCCTTGGTTCATGCAGGACTTTGCCAAATGCCCTGCCAGACACTCCTGTAAGTTTATGACTAAATAATTACAGTGTCAGATTTTTACATTTAGCTTCTTTCAGCAAAAAAAATCAACAACCTATACAAGTAGCTAGATCCATTCTCAGTTCCATGAGATAATAACACAAAACCGTAGTAACCATCCAGACAAATCCAGGTTCCACCTGTGCCTGCTGCCAGAGCAACAAAAAGGACCACAGAACTTCCGCCCTACGCAGACCCAGGGGTGCTGCGAGAAAGCTGCTGTCCCCCACAGAGATTGTACGCTAGGCTGGAAGGAGCCTCGGTCCCACTTGGGGACTGCTGTGGGCAGCCTGCAGTAGTACACGGGGCCTGCAGGCACAATGTCTCACAGCAGCAAAAACCCAGGCAAGAACAGAGAACGCGGCGATAACGGCAAAACAATTCCTCACACCCTCCAGCAACAAAGAGCCCCAAGCTCTCCCAGGCAAGAAAACATTCCAACAGTACCTTGCGAGTTGTACGTCCCATGTTCTGACCTCCTGCAGCCACCTTGTCCTCCACGCTGCCCCACAGTGAATACCAGCCCCTGCTCTGCCTCGCTTCCCTTTGGAGCACCAGGTGGAGCCGGTCAGTGCAGCCCCATCTCCATGGATGAGGAGCACCTGGTGCCACAGGTGAGGCAGCAGCAACGTGCTTCGCCCAGGGCACCCTCCTAGGAAGGTCTGACTGCAGAAAGGCTGGCAGGTGACCACGTTGCCTCCTGCCTCGACTGTTCTTCCCTCTGTGCTGGAAGTGTTTGCCACGACAGGCTGCAGCGCTGTCTGGTACAATGGAGGTGCAGACGTAGGAATTCTGCATCGTGCTTGGGGTTTGTGACCCTCAGGTTACCCGTGGGACTACCTGTACTTAGGCAGACCTCCATGCCTTCCAGCCGGGGCTTTCCCAGCTCCCGGGGACTGGGAGAAGAAGCAGTGTTACCCTGTCTGTCTCAAATGCACAGACCAAAACGTGACTACGCGGTTCATCTCATTTGCAGCCATTAATTTTCATCCCCACTTTGGCAACTTTGAACTTTTTTGGTTTTCCACTTCAGTCATCCCTGTGCTCAAAATGCAGGATGTAAATAGGATCACAGAGACCAATCTGCCATTTCTTCCAGAATAAAAATTAAATCTGCACTATTGGTATCATATGCAAGTAGCAATTGCTGAGCAGAACTACAGAGCAAGTCATAAAAAGATCCTGCAAGTATTTAAGGAATTCTATTTTTTTTGGACTTTCAGCTGTCAGACTATTTTTTTCAATTGTCAAGATTTTTGAAAAGCAGTGACAGCATTGTTTTTCTTGCAGTGTAAAATTGGTTAATAGATGAAATAAGTATCTTCAAATCAGAAAAAGGCAGTATAAATGCTCAAAATACCTTATGAGCATTATGTAGAAAAACATAACTACCAATTTGCTATTAATAAAATAAATTTTTGTTTATTATGTAACACTGAAGCAAGGCTTAATCTTGAAGTTTTATTTTGGTAAAACTCCCATCAAGTGAGGAATTAGTGCTAGACATAAGTCATTATGTGGGAAGGATGCACAAAAATATTTTTCTAATGCAATTTTACAAGTTTTTTTTGAGTAGATAGCAGGTATCATCAGCTCTGGGGAAGTTAAATGCTTCAGTGCCATCTTGCACTGTAAAAAATCACACTGTTAGAGCCTGCAAGAGACATAGCACTGGAGTAGGCAAATGGAAATTTAAAATTAATTTACTGTCCCACTGGTAGGTTAGTCTAGGTGGAAGTTCTCAGTCTGGAAATGATGTTATTTGGGTCTCTGTTCCACATCCTTTGCCATATCTTTCACGGTTGCTAAGAAACAGCAGCATTACAGCACAGCAATCATTCCTACTTCAGTCTAAATTGTAGTTAATTAGCCTACGTGTGAAATGGGATTCCTACCAGGAGAAGAAAGAGATACGGTTTATGTTTAAAAGCACAAAGCAACACAACTGACGAACGGATGATTCGTTCTAAATCAACATGTTCAAACGGCAAAAAGCTTTGGAAAGTTTACATTTCCCAGAATGTTTTGTGCTACTTGGGTAGAATAAGGAGTCGTGATTAGCCCTGTCCCAAAATCTGTCTTTTTGCAGACCTTAATGAAAATTCTCAGCTTGAGTGTGAAATCTGATGGGTACAAAAACGAAGGTGATGTGATTGGATAAATTCAAACAAAAGGGATTTGTTTTCTGACATGGATAACGTACAGGAGGACGAGGTTTGCAGCCTAGGAGAAGGTAGGCAGTAGATGCTACTGGGATTTTTTAGAAAAATCAAAGGTATACTTTTTATATGGAAATTAGGAAAAAAAAAAAGGTACAAATTACTTGGGAGTAAAAATATTTAGGTTGCCCAAAGATAGCTGATTATCCTTGTCTTCTGCATTTCTTATTTACCCTAATAGGTGTAAATATTATGGTCTTGAACAGAAATAAGTCTTGGCTGTGTCATTTGCCAGGAAAATGTCTAATTAGTGCCTTTGTTGTACATAGCTGTAATCAAAGGATTTTGTCATTTGATTTCCAAACATGAGTGAAAATTTGGTATTTCATTAGGAAAGAACAATGAACAAGTGTCTGCTCTTTGAAGCTCAGGACAGATCTGTCATTCTCTTTCTAGCAAATTTGAGGTAGCACTAATACTGCTTTTTAACTGAGTTGAGTAAGAGAATTTTAAATACCTCAGAAACTGATTGCCGTGAAAGCAGTTTTTTCCTCTGTACAAATTTATATGATATACCATTTTCCTGAGTTCTGCTTGGAGAGGAAAAGAATAATTTGCTTCACTGTCTTTTCCTATTTCTTTTCCAAATATGGATGTTATAGGAAGACGTAGCACAGATGCAGTGGACCTCTCACTGAGTGAGACTCTGATAGACTTTGTAGGTGCCAAGTGTTAACATTAATAACCATCTACATCTATGCTCTGTTAGACAGCCTTCATTTTAGTGGTTATTTATAAGAGCCAAATGCTTTGTGTGGATGGTTTATTAAGCAGGATATACTCTGCAAACAAAAAGATGCTTGTGTTGAGTATGCCTTGAGAGCTATCAGATTATAAAAAGTGTAGAAAATATGGTTTAGATCCTTTTTTGCTAAATATACATGTATTTTTGTGCCTGTGTTGCTATTTCCAGACTAAGATTCAAAAGTTATTGCTCTGAGTCTCTAAAGCCTCTATTTTCCTTCCTCTCCCTAATGGTATAAAGATTCATATGTCTTGTAAGAAATCAATGTTTATTTCATTTTACTACTGATTGGGATGTCAGAGGCCTTTTAAGATGTATTATAAATAAACATTGTCTGTGTCCCAAAATGGTAATTTTTGGAGCACTCAGTGCTCTTTTGGAAGTGAGACGACCAATTGTCCCAGGGGCATAAAGAGGTTAAAATGTATGATCAGGGATGGATGCAGCCTGACCTGGGAGAGGAAAAGACACTGTACAGACACAGGCACATAGTGAAATGAATGAACTGAGCAGAACTGGGGGTGAAAGAGGGGTAAGCCTTTCCCTTCTCCCACTCTTTCCTCTGTCCATCCCAGCTCTGACTGGAATTCATGTGGGTAAAAAAGAAGCCCTTAAGATACACTTCACTATGAACCTGAAGTCTATATGCTGCTAAGCACTTATGGGGGCCTTAAGAAGAGTTTTTCAGGTTGATCATGGTTGGTAAGAGTTTCATAGAAGCTTGCTGGCTTGTGAGAATGCAGTTTTGCAAAGCACAGTGCACATTTCACAATCTGTTTAAGGTTATGTGTTTGAAGTACATAAATACGTATTTTAATGTGCCATTAATCTTTGAATGTTGTTGTGAAAATGTAGTGAGGTGTGGTGTAATTCAGTGAAATGGTGAGTTTTGTTGTCAGTTCCCAAATCTAATGCATCATTTGATTATAAGGAATGTTACTTGAGGGACTGACAGCCCTACCTGAGCCTAGCAGAAGGGCTTTAAATTATTTTTTATGAGATTAGGCTGTGAATAAAACCAACCACGAGTTGGAGTAGCTCAGCTATAATAATGACAAACTCATCCACTGCCTCATGAGCTCTCCCTGCAAGTCCCAGGGCTGTTGAACGTTGTTTCTGGGATGTTCTCGTAAAGGCTGGTGGAGATGCGGACGTGTGACAAATGGATTTGGCTTCACAAATCCTCTGGCTGGAACTCCTACGGATGGCATGGGTAGCAATAGCCACTGTTACAAGATCTGAATTGTCCCAGCAGAAAGGGAGGAGCTGGCAGGACCTACAGACACTAGGCAAGGATTGCATTCCTGCATTCCCAGTGGCAGGCTCTGGCAGATCTCTGTGCTCCAGTGTTTCAGCTTTCAAAAGGAGCTTTTGGAAAAAGGCTACGAAACAGCCACTCGGTTTCCACTTGACAGAAAGCAGCAGTTCAGCCTAACTGTGGATTCTTTTTAGAGAACAACCCCAGAAATGAATCAGTGAAAGGCGCAGCACAGAATAGGCTGCTGTTTCAACTGGCAACTGCGGAATACACTTGTGTTGGGCTATTTCTGTCTTCCTCGTACGAGAATAATTTCCATCATTTTAAACCATTTTTTCCAAGTTACACAAGCTGGCTTCATTTTCCAGCACTAATGGAGGAGAAACCTTTATTTAAATCTGGTATATCATCATCGATAACCAGATGAACCTGTAACAGAGCTAAATAAATGTGCCAGATACACAAATGAGCTTGTGTGTCTACTCCGAAGTGCTGGAAAAAATAAATAATTCTGATTAGATCTTTGAGTGGCAAACTTCCAACCCCAGCAATAAAGGCAGGCCCTATGTACTCTGGTGCTGACATATTTCTTCAGCATAGAACAAAGTGAACTCCAGCAATGGTGGCTGTAGCCAGCTATGGAAAGCCTCATCTGCCAAGCAATAAGCACTCAATAGCCTACTGCACTATTTTCAATGTTCTGTTTAATTTTGCAGATTACTTAACCTTTCTTCAGTTCAGAGTGCTTATATAGTAAATTTAAGCTTCTAGAGACTTGACTATCTTGACTTATCTTTTGCACTGACATCTTGGAAAAAGTTCATGGGCTGCTCTGGTCTGGGTACATCCCCCAGGTCTACAGTCTTGGACTCAGCCTGGATATGTAACTTTCTTTAATATGGTTTGCCTAGGAAATAAACTCAAACCTCCGTGGAGAGCTGTGCAATGTTTCCTCTATCAAGAGCTGGTACCAGTGCGATACAGCACGAGCAGTGGTGCATAACCTCGGTCTAAACATCTGAGTTTCATCACATATGAGTAGGGAAGGGAGTGCTTTATGGTTTAGTGAACTTTTTTGGTTTGTTTGGTTTGTTTTTTTTTTTAATTAACCTGTCTTCATTTCCCTGCTAATAAATTAGGCCATGGACTTTCATCTGTCTCTTTGCATAACCTGAACAACACAGGCACTACCGTGGAAGTCAATGTTTTCAGCTCTGCGCTCCTTCCTGCAGGTTTTTTAACACCACCATTATCAAAGATTAAACAATACAAATATAAACAAGCCATCAGATGTTATAAGCTTTGAAGCTTTGTATAAGAACTGGTCCTAAATAAAACCAAGAACTTAAGCAGCATGAACAGCACTTAAATGGACAAGAAAGGAACCTTTCATGTAGTGAGTACCTGCAGAGAGATTCCTACTGATCCCCATCACATGAAAGGATACCAAAGAGGAGAAGTGTGAGACTTTAGTTGTGTGGGGTTAATACATTATCTATTTCCATCATGAAAAAACAGGAGACATAACACAGGACACTGAGAAGTTTAAAAAAAAAAACAGCTCAGCCTGATTTAATTGGAAAGCATCACTTGGCTGGGCTCTTTAGTAATTGTTGGAAGCCATCCCAACTCTTTATATATTTAGAAATTATACAATTCAAGTCATAAATAATTTTTTAATAAGCTACAGTGCTCCCGAAGTATGTGATTTAACCCTTCAGGACATGTGAGAAATAGGGTTGTTCCCTTCATGCCTCATACATTTAGAACATTTTATGACAACAGTAATTTTTCTGTTGTATATTTTAGAAGCAGAGTGTCACAAAAAATGCATTTGGCATCCTATGAAATGACAAAGGCTTTGGACACTAAGTAATAACAACTGCTGAAATAATTGATACTGTCAGTCCTATGGTGTCACAGAGATGAAATTACAATATCATTAGGGAAATCTACATAAGCATATGCAAGATTAGACCTGATTAAAAGGCAGTGTTGACACTACAAAATCTAATGCTGCTGCGTTGTCATTAAGAATGAAAAATTTCCTCCGAAATTTTAAAAATACGTGTGTGTGTGTGTACATATGTATGCATATATATACATACATTTTTCTGCTGTGTTCTTTTTATTTGTTTGTTTGTTCGTTTGTTTTCCAAAAAGACAGTCTACAAGAACAAAGGGCTTGGGCTTTTTTGTCTACAAGATAATCAGCTCGGTTAATTTGAGGAGGAGCAATGAGTTGGATTCCCTATTGCACAACAGGAACAACTCACTTTTTCAGCCAAAATCTGTGCAGCAAAGCTAATTCAAATGGCAGACACAAGAACAAAGGGCTGTCTGACAGCCTGGGAGATTGACAGGAAATCATATAGAGTTTTAGAAAAAAAATACATGTGTTTCCAACAATATTTCAACCAGCCAATATTTTCCACCAAAATAGCGTAACAATGGCAACATTTCCAGCTTCCATTAATGCCAGAGATAGCCCATAACTTTTGCTTTCCCCTGTTCTCAGTTGCATAGGTAGATAACAGCCATAGTATTTGTATTTGTGCAGGCTTAAGTCTCATTAGGTGCAGAGTGGTTATTGTTCTTCAGCTAACCTATTAAAACCAGATCTGTTGAGGAGAGTGCTGCTCCCTCACTGGGTGTAGAACTGCACAAGTTTGTCAGTGCAGGTGAACACCCGGCCAGGATTTACACCAGAGGATTTATCTCCTTATTTTAAAGAAGAGCAAACAGTTTCAAAGCCTGGTTCTGTACCCCGGGACAGAAGATATAGTAAAGACCACAAATTATTTTGATTCAGGGGTTACATTTTTCTATGACTTCAGTGCAAATTTCAGCCACGCTCTGACTCATCTTTGGGATATTATTCAATATGGCTATTAAACATTAGATTGCATGAACAGGGTTACCTTAGCACGGGCAAAAATTGAGGACATATTTGGAAAGCTATGAGGAGATGGGGAAATCAATATTTTTTTAATTCAATTTCCCAGTAAAGTCTCTTCATTTAACTCAGAACATAACCTATAAAGTGACAAAGCTATTTACATTAATAAGTTTAAGCAGGGCTTGGCTGTGAAATCCCTGGCTGTTACAGAAGCGTGTTTTCATTAGTTTCAACTTGCTTTGGGTTTAAAAAAAGTAACAAATAGTGCTGAAAATCAGCGAGGTGCCAAGGCTGGCAACGGGGAGTCCCCTGAGCCTCCAGCCATTCTAAGCAGGGTACAGCTGAAAAGCACTGTTTTGAGAGCTGTTCTCTGGCAATGGAGAATGAAACGGCTTTTCATTCACTTTCTTCCCACTTCAGTGGGTTAGTCAGGACTAACCGAGGAGAAAAGGCTCATTATTGCAGCTGTTCAAAGGATAAGGATTTTATGTTTTTACGTGGAAGTGGCTTTGCTGGTGTTGCCAACCACTTGCAGTTAGTTAGTGCTTCAAAAGTGCTACTTTGCTCCACTTACCACCTCGATAGTCCAGGTTATTTGTGCACATCTGAATCAGGGAAAGCAGAGCAGCTTTACTCTCCACAACTCATTCAGGCGTCTGCTGCAACGTTGTGTTGCAAACTCTGCAAGGAATCAGAGGAAAGTTTTCTCACGGAATCTTTTAAAGGTTCCACATAAACCCTTGAAGATGAAAGTCCATTTTTCCTGTATAACACAGAAAGGGGAAAAGATCGCATAAGCAGGACTTGAAGAAAAGAGTGTGATTGTAATTGCCCATATTTATTTAACATATTCACTAGCCAATGCGATGATATCAAGAAATAATACAGCACTAAGAGTATCGGAGATCTTATAAATCATGAGAGCTTGGCCTATTATATTTCAAAACTTTGGGGGGTTTTAATCATCCACTGCACACATTTCTCCATTCCTATCTCTGAAGCTGTTTTTTCATTTACTCTTTTGGCAATCTGTGCCTGTTGTCTCTTCACTTCTGAAGGTACAGGAGAGATAATGCCATTAAAAGTCACTCCTAAATCTAGCCATTGACACAAGTAATTTATATTCCTATTTTCCAGATAATTTGTGTTATTTTGTGGTGAGAAGAAAAAAAAAAAAAAAGGAGGGATGAGGCAAGAACAGACACAAGAAGATTTCAGCTTGTTCTCTGTTTGAGAAGTTGTCATAGTGAAAAATAAACATAACTAAAAGAAATAGGAAAATAGTCCTTCTCTTCATTTACTGATTCAGTCCCCAGTGCGGAGGATGAGAGCCTGAGCATGACAAAGACGTAATTTTTGAATTCGGGACATTAATTCAGACAGGAGCCACTGTGCAGTGCATGATTATCCTCTGGTAGCTGTGGAAAATCAGGATGGTAACACCAAATATCCTGTACAGAGACAATACATCCTCAGAAACATAATGTGGGGAATCAAAAGAGTTATGGTTGATTGGAATATGTCCCCTTTAAATAGCAAGTTCCCCCTAAAAGAATTAGGAAAGAGAACCTGCTGGATATTAAGTCAGTCCTGGATGAGAAATGGTTGGAGTCAAACCTAAGGACGTCATGGAAACATAAGTTCCACACCATCATATGTGACATCATAATTTTACATGGCCTGTTTAGGCCATCATCGCTGATATCAGTAAAGACTTTCTTTTAAGAAACTGTGAATATAGCAAAAGAATTCTGCAGGTAGAATTTTCTTGTTCATATGCAACCTTAAGATCTGCAGGTATTTCAGAGGCAGATCCTCACACAGCAAACGTTCCTCCCCAAGGCAGCAGTTTCTTTACCTTTGTAAAGAAAATACAAGTACTTTCTTTGAACATTTTGTTTTCTCTAGCTCATCTGAGCAGAATTCCAGGTAACTTTTCCTTACCACATCTTGGCCATTTATCTCAATTTTTGTAAATTTCTCCTTCGAAAGAAAACGAAGGAGAAAGCTGCCTCCAAATGCAGATGGCTTCACTGATTGTAAAATAAAGAGCTTTTATATGTAAATATAAAATAAGAAAGTAATTAAATGACACTAGAAGAAGCCATTACACGCATATCCAAATTAAGACATCCAAGTGTACGCTTTTATGGTGTTGCCCTGGTTTTTATTCTAGAATAAAGCAGATTGCTGTAGAATTGTCAAGCATCTCTGGAATTTTATGGACCTTACTCATCAGAATGTTAATGAGATTTATCAGGTTCCATTTGACCAGTTTACAAAGCAGTATCATTATTACAGCTGCCTAGATTAAGAAATTCAGTGCTGCCCTGAACACATTGTGGCATATCATCACATTTATGACTTGTGTCCGTAGCATTAATAGCTTCACTTCACCAAAAGTCACAGGATACAAATCTCCCCTTGGTTACTGTCTTGGGATGTATCCTGTGTGAGTTCCAGGAAGAAAATCAGGGCTGGATCAGCCAGCCCTGAGCATGAACAGGGGACCAGAGCACAGGCAATGACAGCCGACTGTTTTACTTTTACCCCACTGTCCAATTTGTCAGAAATCGTGCAAACTCCAACATGCTGCTTGGATTTCTAGGCTGTATCTCACTAGGAAAGAGACAGCGTTCTGGTATTTGGAGTTTTATTTCGTCCATAAAAGCTTTCCACAAGCAATTTCTGCCTACATTAAAGTCAAATAAATGTCCACTGAAGCAACATTACGCTGCCACCACTGGGCTGCACTTAGTGAGAGTTCACACAGTGGGAAGTGAGTCTGACAGGGCTCAGTGGGCTGTCCATTTGCTGCAGGAAAATGCACTTTTATCACGAGCATATTTTGCACTGGAGGGATGGTGGTTAAGCCTGCTGAAAAGGGTAAAGCTTCTGCATGTGTTTTCTCTGTAAGCATGAGAGTATTTAATATTTGGGGAGAAAATATCGAAAAGTAGCAAGGGGTAAATCATCACCTGGCTTTAGGCTTGAAGAAAGGACAGACAGCTGGCTGATGGGGTGTTGCTGGTAGCATTGCTCCTGCAACAAACCTTGGGAGACCTGTCACTAGAGAGGGCCAGCAATGCCAGAAGCTGAAGAAACGCACGTGAGCAAAGGCAAAGGCAGCTGGAAAGCCAACATTGTGCCAAGGGGACCTCAGCAACTGCACCAGGTCCAGAGGAAAGAGAGCAGATTGCTTCAAAAGAAACTATTTGAATAGGCTTGGGTGGGAAAAAGTAAAAAAAAATAAAAAAGAAAAGCAGGCCAGCTCTTGAGTTTGGCAGCAAAACCAGCTCCACTAAGGTGAGGCCCGCTGAGCTAAATTGCTGCTCAGTTATTTGCCAAGGAAAGCTTCAAATATGTTGAAGTGTAGGGCTTAACAGCATGACACCAGCGGCTCAGATTAGCATTAGTTAAAATGAAATGGGAATAAACAAAAGGGCTTCTCTTCCAGACCTTTCCTGTTGAATATGTAATGTGTGATGTCTCTATGGGGAGGACTGCAAAGGTTCTCTCTTTTGGCTTAAATCATCCTGGGAAACTTCATTAAATTAATAATGACTGTTGGTAAAAGTAAAACAATTATTGTAGAGTATCACTTAGCTTGATGATAGAGTTTATTTAAATGTTCCTGCTACCAGTTCATCCCCTGTGAGCAGTGCCTGTGTTCAGAGCACAAACACTGGATCATCACTGTCTAGGCTGTCTGGTGCAAACCCACAGGAACCTCAAGATTATTTTAGGATATGAAATAACAAGAATGAATGACATGCATACAGTCATTCCTTTTAAAGACTCAAGTCTATTAAAAAGCATAGAAATGTGTCATTTGATCAAAGGCTCTCTGCAGCAGTGATTGCTTTCTGCTCATTCCTTGTGTAATTAGATGTGGATGCCCCTGGGTTATGCTATGGCAACTGCAGGAGCACAGAGCAGGAGACACAGACAGACCTTGTTGCAGGAAAATCTGAACCCTACAAAATGCATGAGCAGAGGAGTCTTACTTCTGTAGACAAGCATGCAATAGGGGTTGTTAGACTGACTTGCTAAAGGGAATCACACCAGTTACCAGAACTGGGGTCCAAGAGACCTGGCCCATCCCTGCCTGAGAAAGTCCTCTCTGTGGGCATCAGACATGCCACAACTGTTCAAGTCTCCCTTCAAGAAAGGAATTTACATTTTTCTTCATTGTACAAAAAGTTGAATGGGAAACATAAGATTGGGCAAAATCCATTTTTTTTCCTACAGGAGTAGATGAGAGCTGAGGAAGAAGTAGGTTTTGTCATCCTTCTTCAGGCAGAAAGAACCCAGCAGAGCCTTAGAGCAGGACTAAGGAATGCAAGATTAATTCTCTAGGAAAGAAGGATTTACCAAGTCCAACAAAGCAGTGAGAGGAAACTAAGTAGTATTCCCCCTCAGGTGCCTGCTAGTCTATCTGAGAAAGTTCCACAGGGTGTTCACTCTGTGAATACCATGTCAAATCCAGGAGGGATAAGAATGGTCTAAACTCACCTTTGTGCTTTCCAGATCAGCCTCGAGAAGCTGCCTATGCTTAAAATGGCTTCAGAAGGACAAGTAACATGGTAGCGACTCAGCTTCTTCAGCAGGTATCACAGACACTAAAAATTCATGCTGGAGATTAAGAAACAGCAACACTGACCAAATTCCCTTCAGAAGTAACAGTTGTTTTGGTGGAGTGAGTTTTTGTTCTAAAGCACAGTTTTTCACCAGCGCTGTGGAACTGTCTGTTATTCTGTTCCCAATAACCAGATACAAGGGCAGCAGTTTTGCTGGCAGCTGGAACAGTGAGGTGATAACAACATGTGTGCTGTGCTGCGTTTCTTTCTCTTAGTGTCAGGCTGGACCTGATTCAGGTCTTATGGAGTCTCTCCCTAGAGAGAGTGTTGTGTTCAGAAGTCACATTTGTTGCTGTATTCAGAAGCTGCATTTCTGCATGCCCCTGGATATTCAGATGGATACTTTCAGTATGTGTGTGGTATCATCACAAATCAACTCAGTACAAATGTACTCAGAGATGTCACAGAATTGAAACCACGAGGGATGGCACATTTTGCTTATCTGTGTTGTTGAGGTTTGTCCTCTCAGGGTTTTCTAAAGGTAACATCAAGACAGTGTTTCTTGCCTTTCTTCCCTCTACAAATTCAGTCCTGACTCCTTTTAGCTGCAATGTTATATAATCAGGATACATACATACATATATATAAATAAACCCCACACAACACATTGCTGTTACTCACGTGCCTCAGAATAATGAAACAGACCTTCTAAGAACTGTCTGGACCACTTCAGTATCTTTCCAGCATCTTTTCCATTTCTGCTTTCCTGAAATAAAGAGTTGCTCTCAGAGTGAACTTCTGTGCCAAGGGTGGTTACAGCTGCTGCTGTTAAACTGTTATTATAAACTCCCTGATGACAGCAAAAGCATCCCTGTTATCAGGATATTCCTCCTGGCACGATGTGTTTTGCAGTACGTATACACACAGTGAACAAGCTAAAAGTGCAAAACCAGATTATCTTCACTAGCATTTATCCTCTACAGGAGCTCTGGCTGTCAGATATTATTTACACTGCTTGGGTCAGTTACCTCACTGTGAGGGTATTGATACCACGCTTAGCAATTTAATTTAAACACATAACAAGGAAACTACCATTTGTACTCCAGTTTCTCTTCCTTTTTTTTTTTTTTTTCCAGTGTAAAGTCAGGATTTTTCTTTCATTACTGTAAGATATAAACACACCATAAGTTTTGGCAGATATTATTAATGCAGATTTTGAACCAGGGAGGAACAGAATTGACCTGCAGATCTACATTCCCAAGTTTTCTATCTTTCCACAGAAAATAATCTTCTGCTTGTACTGTAATTGTCATCCTTAGTGACAGGATTACAGAGAACAAGTCTGGAGAAAACAGCAGGTGGTCTAGATCATGTGGAATAGATAGATACGTGTTAGTCTGTGTCTCTTCTTCCACAGGGATGGAAGTCAACACATATTCCATTCTTAGTGTTTTGTGCATCTTGATCAGATGCTTGACCTGACACTTGTGGACTAGAAGTGCAGAGCAGATCACCCAAAGGATATACTAAAGTCCAAATCAAGCTTCATCTTAAACAGGGTTATAGATCACATCTGAGGCATGAGGCAACATGTGCTCTCTTCCTACCAGTAAATCCCCAGTCAGATGCACAAAAACTTGTAAGAGACGGAGAGCATGATGAATCCCAGCTGCACTGACCAGCATTAATTTTTCCTTTGGTCAGGAGTTTTCCATTCAGAATCTGGGTTGGCTATCTCCCCAGCAGCTAATCCTCCTCTAGGGACAGGGGGAAGGGAAAAAAAAAATAAAAAACAAAATTAGTCAAGGATTCTACACAGCCCAATATTCTGCAACTGTAAAAATGTGTTTGGGGTGGTTTGTTTTTTTCTTTTTAATAACCAGGCAAACAGTAAAGCATTGTTTAAAACAATAAGTAGATGAGGACTCTTCTAGTCTGGTTGTCCTCTTTGGGGAACAACACTAAACAGTAGACTTTTTTTTCTTTCTAAGTATTCATGACTTTTATCTTTTCAGTTTCAGCTTTGCTGTTGTTAAGAAATACTTTTCTAGCACTTTCAGACTGAAAACAAGGCATTAGCTTCACCCTTGATCGAAAGTATTGACACACTGAATTTAGATTTTTCTTGTAAAGGTGTGCAGAGCTCAAGTGCTCATGTGTGAGCAGCTATTTCAGTATATCACATTCTTAATCTGTTCTCTGTTGAAGAAGGGGGGAATAAAACCCCTAAACTGCAAGGAAAAGGAATTTACTCATCTACTTGTCAGCCAGAAGAAGCAGATGACATTTAAAAATATAATAATTTTCTGTTTTAAACTTGTAACATCATTAGTTTGTTTGTAACTGTACCACTGAACTAACTCATTGTAGGTGGATTCTACAATATCCATCCTGGTTATAATCAAACAGCAAGCAGGGTTTGTTTCAGCAAGGCCACAGTGGGATTGTCTGTTGGAAGTCTCTAAGGAAATTATTAAACATTTAGTAGGGGGAAAAAAAAATACTTCAAATGAATTAAAAGAAACCAGAGCAGCATTTGGACATTGATATTATCAGCAGCTCTTACTCGGAAAGGAAGGATGTCCTTAGGTCTTTTATGGACTTGCACAAGCAACATTCTCATCTGGTATTTTGCTGGGCTCATAAAGCTGCAGCAGAGCATCAGCTGACTGGGGCTGGGTGAAACGAAACTGCTTCAATTGGCAGTGAAATCCAGCAGTGGAATCCCCCCTGCCCTGGCGGTGCAGGCAGAGCACGGACCTGCATCCGGAACCTGCTGCGGGTGTGAGGTTTAACCCCTGGGTCAGAAGGGCTGATGTTCTGTGCACCCTGCAGTGGGGCACAGAGCAGGGCACAGCCCTGGGGCAGAGAGAGCAGGGATGCTCCTCAGGCAGGAGGAGGGACACTGGTAGTGGGAGTGGGGAATTAATCAAGAGCATGTTCTTTACCCCGAAAGACTTCACAAGCTGCAGTAACTCTTCCAGATCTGCTGTAGCCCTTTTTTACCTCCTGCATATTCACAGAATAGGAAATAAAATTTTGGGCTGCAGTTAGTGATACATTAGGTGCCTTTACAAATCTAGGCCTTTGCTTTCATGGAGGGAGTGAAAACTGTTATAAATACACAGTATTTATAACAAGAGACAAGGAGCACCCACATACCTTGTAAGTAATGGTGCTGTGACACAGACAATATAACTAAGCATGACTCAAGAGGAGGGGTAAGAAAAAGATTTCTTTAGTAATTGACTTACACACCTGCAGTCTCTTCTATCAACAGATTTGGTTTGGGATTTTTAGTGGGATCTTTCTATTTGGTTGAGGGGGTTGATTGTTTTGTTGGGGGTTTTTGGTTGTTATTGCTGTTTGATCCGTTTAAAAAAGTCAGTCATAAGATAAGCCTCACTTGAAAAAAGAATGTCAAACCTGCTGCAACATGAAGGCCTGATAGAAGCATTAGGGTATCTTTAGTAGTACTCACATCATGATCCTGCCCTTCCAGCTGTTTTATAGCCACAGCTGTGCCTCTGTCGCATTTCCATTTGTACCTAATCTCTGCCATTGTTTTATTCCCCTTCCATCTGTCACCTTCTTAATTCAAAACCAAGTGGTCAAGCAACCAAACACCAAGGTAGGAAAAAATAGCACACGGTGTCCGTAAAAAAAATATATCCCTCAGTTGCCGGATATGCAGATGCCATTAACTTAAACCAAGCTTCAACAGCCTTTCTCCTCCACCCCCACTTCCCTTGGCCTCTCCTCATGTGCACACACACACTGTTGGGTGTTACCCCAACCCACCCAGCACTCACACCGTGTCCTTGCACTCAAAGCACAACAGACTCAGTACCATCGCCGGGGGGCTTTGCTTGTTTTTGAAAGACCAACAAGAAGAGTGAATCACAGTTGCACTTCCCACACCTAAGATGGCTCACCTTGTACCGGGGAGGGGAGTGTCTGGACAGCATGGTACGGGTGTAGCTCTGTGGTGCTGGATCCTCTCCCTCTGGACTCGGGGAGCTCAGCTCACGCAGCTGGGCAGCCCACTTGGTCAGCAGCAGCTGGACACCTGCCACAGCTGCAGCCTAGGCTGGGTTCCTTGAAGTTTATTCACCTTGGCCTGGTTTAGCAGAAATACTTCTCTCCCCCACCCCTCCTTTTTTCAGCCTCATATTAAGCTACAGGGAAATGTCATCTCAGAGTTTCACAGCATCTCCAGACCAGCTACCCTTGGGGTCCCAACTGCTTCCTTTCTCATGGAGTTTTGTACATCCCTAGAGCGTAGACGTGGTTATTTTTCTGGCTATTCTTAATATACTACAGTCAAAAATAGAATTATTCTATGTAAAAGGCAAGGGCGTTTTATCTCTGGAGAAAGAGCAGTGTACTGCAACAGCAAGCAATTTGAAGGCACAAAAATAAACCCTCAAAATTTTCTTCCTGAAAGGATGAGAAATGGGTGGGGGAAAAAATAGAAATCGGGGAAGCAGTATCAAATAGCCTGTTCCTTAGCTGCACTTTATCTGTTTAAAGCATACAGATTGCACGGAGGCCGTGTTTAATATTTAGGGCTGATACTGCCAGGCCTTGCTTTACTAACAGCATATTATTTTGCTCCTACTGGGAACGACCAGCTCCTGCATGCTAAAGAGACTTCTGTACAGGGAAGGAATAGAAAGCATTTGAGCTGCAGAAGCACAGGGAAATCTGAACCTCCTGTTAACCAGGAGTGGTGCCTGGGGTAATTGCCAAGCACCAAGCCCATAAAAGCACAGGTGCCTCCATAGCCCTCCTCTTTCCCTCACCCTGCCAGAGGAAGGGTTAAAAGAATATATGGAAAGCCTTATTCACCCTGATCAAAAATCCAAGTCATTCATGAAATTGGACTGAAAGCCCCCAGGTGTGATTGTCACAGTGTTCAAACATCTCTTCAAGTTTTTGTTCAAAGCAGAATCTACCAGTTTGGAAACTGATGATGAAGTAACACTGCGAGCAAGATCATGACAAAAAGAAGTTGCTACGATAATTGCATCTGGATAAAACAGGGCAGCTTCAAGATCTTGAGAGGTTTCACATGACTTGTAAGAGTTTCAGTGGCAAATACTAGTTTGGCAAGAAAATCTTTTCTTTCCAGGATAATTTTTATTTTTTTATGGAGGAACTCAATGGTTGAATCCTTTTAAAGAAGCCTATGAGGCTTTTTTCCTTAACGAGATTATTGTTTATCATTCATTATATGCCTGATGCTCCCCCAGAGCCTCTGTCCCATCTAAGCAATGAACAGTCCCTTAGCACATATCAAAGAACTCGTTACTGTCCTGTTGTGCAAATTACATGGCCAGACATTAAAACAAGCATAATTTTCCTATAGAGATAATCATCATTTGGTTAACTGGATATTTTTGCTACATAATCCCCATGATAGCTTTTTTTTTCAATGCAGTGTCTTCTTGAGAGGACAGTGTAAGAAATGTGGTAATTGTGGAGAAGGCAAAGGGCACTAAACACAGCGTGTCAGAGACTGAAGTTAAACTCTTCGGCAGTTACTGCCCATGATTCGCTGTAGAGAATATAATGAAAAAAACAAGTCACAGTTTGGAGGCCAAAAACTCCTGAACAATTAAAGGTGTTCCCTAGTGCCACCAAAGTGTGGTCTGTTGGGCTTGGTGAGCTGTTCATTCTTAAGACCCTGATGTGGTGTTTGGGGTATGCCAGCATGCCTCTTTACTCTACAAGACTTCTTTTTACCAAAACTAGCATTTAAAAAACCATACTAATATAATCATAGGCACCCGTCTCAAAATACAAGAGCAGGATTAATAGGTCATTGCAATAGGCAGTAACCAATCCTCCCTTGTCAAAACTCTGCTGTCAGTGGGGAGGCTTTTCTTCTTGAGCATCAGGCAGCGATAAACCAGAATTTTCTTGGGCAGGGTTGTTCAGTCTTTTCATTGTATTTTGCCATCACATAACGAGCGGACATTGAAAGACTTCTAACTGTTCATAAAATACAGTGGTCAGTTTATCAAAACCTCTTTTAGGTGCACAGTAAAGCTTAGAAAACCAAATGCCACAGTATTTTACTATCACTCCTGGCAGACAGACTTGCAACTCCTGAGCAGTTTCAGATAAGAGCAAAGCCTTGCTCCCACTCCACACATGTACCCCGGGGTGCTGTGTAAGCAAGCTCTGCATCATTTACACTCGCTGCCAGTTGCCAAGAGCTAACCAGATGTGTTTGCTGCCTTGGCAGAGCCTTCCCACACACACTGCAAAATGGGAGGGAAAAGTTGAAAACGAACCCTTGAAAGTCACTCTGCAGAGGTGCTGTTCTCTGCGCTGCAGCCTCGTTCAGGCTTTGGTTCTGATATGTTACCAAGTTAATAAAATTAAAAGCTTTAGTAGCCACTTCCAAAGAGGTGAGTGCTGCTTGTGTGTGCCCAGCTGGTCCCTGGTGGGCTGGACCTGGGGCTGGGTTCTCACCAAAGCAGCTGCTGCCTGGTACAGCCGCTGGGTGTGTGGGACACAACACAGAGATGATCCTCTCTGAGCCCTTTTGTCAGGGAGTGGTTTCCTCTCTCACAAGCTGGATGTGAGCTTTTCAGGATATGACCAAGAGCAGTGTCTCATTTGTAATGTCAAATAGCAGCCGTACAGAATCACAGCATGGTGTCAGCTGTGCCCCATATCCAAGGGAGTGCCTGTGAAGGTTTCCACACCGTAGGCCAGGCTCAGCTCTGGGACAGTGCTGTCATCCAGACACCACTGCCAGCTACTGCCTTCAGACACAGGAGAAGAACACACTGGTGTAGTTCAATTCCCAGCCAGCTACCAGGGGCAGCAGGAGAAAAGCTCAGCCAGTCCCTTTCTTGGCAACTCCAGCAGAGCTGATGGAAACTGCAGCTGAGCTCCTCTTCCCTGGATAAGTTCCTGGAGGCATTACCCAGAGGAGGACAACAGTTTATGCTTGGTCTGCACAGCTACTCTTTACAGAAGGGGCCCCCCAGCCTACCATCACCTCCACCAGGTACTGAAAGGCAACTCCAATATGTAGCAATAATATAGTACTAGTGAAGTAAATGCCAGATTCAAGCCAGCTGCTGAAATAAGACTACCCATCAGAGCCTGCAGCCTCTAGGTTCCCAGACAGCAGTTTTTTTGCAGCATAATTGCAAAGCACTAAAAGGAAAAAATGGTCTCTTTTCCATTCAGTCATGTTCCCTCTGTACAGGGCCGTTTCTGCCATTTCCAGCATGTCCAAGTTTTGCTTTCAGCTGTTTGGATACTGGTACATTCTCCCAGGGTCGTATAATTATCAGTCTGTAATCTCCTGTTCCACTGCGGATATGAGCAACCCTTTTATGTTCACAGTAACAATTTAGAAGTGTTAAAGTTTGAGCACTGGGCCCCCGGTGCTTACACATGTTTAAATTGGCCCTCCCTGAAAGCTGATATATTCCATCTGGTCTATTGGATTTCTTGGCTTAAAGTTACTGGAAACACTGAATGTTTCTTCTGCAGTGATCCTGTAGCTGTCCAAGAGTAATACACACACTCACAGCTCGTGCCCAGGCTGCTCAGGACTAAAACACTATGGGAGAAGTGCTCTTAGTGGGCTTTTTATTCTGTCTGCTTTTAGAGCCATTTAGAAATCCGAAGTTCTGCAGCTCGCTTTTCCAATCAATCTTATCACATGTAAATGATACTTGAAGGATAAATAAAACACACACATTTGCTGCTCAAGTTTTCCTGAATGCTACAAATTAAGCAACTGGATTTTTTTATGTCAAGAAGAAAGAGCCATTACAAGTAACTCTATGTTATAATGAAACAAGCTGCCGCCCCAGTTAATTATCAACACCAGCAGGAACATCGGATTAACCATTCAGATACTCACTGTAAGAGCTTTACAATACAACTGCCTCATTGACATTCTTCCTCATTGGCATTCCCAGACTCTCCAGGCTCAGGGGCAGGTATACCACCAAATTAAAATACACAGATGCATTCAAACTGGGTCACAGAAGTCATTAAAACAGTCCATTCCTACAACAATTTTCATGACCCAGCTATCTCACACTTTAGCACACTCTGAGAGGATGCCTGGCCCTTGGCTTAGCACATCTCCCACAAGCCTGAGCAACTGCTTGCAGCTGGAGGGAAGCCCACATTTCCAGCAGCATTGCTGACTCCTTAAAGCCTGTCTCCTGCTGCAGAAGCTGTGTTGCATTTTAAAAGTGAAGATTCAGGGGTATTAAAAATATTTCAGCCTCTTCATCATCTTTATTTTCTTATGCATTTCCGTCTTGTTCAGTTCAGATTCAGGCCTTTGCTTGCTTACAGTACAGCTGGAGCACAGGTGCAAGGACCTTTTCTGGCTCCCATCACCTCCCCCTCCTGCCAGGCTGCAGGAGCCCACTGCAGTCCTGCAGCCTCTTCACGTTTTTATCTCAGACCTTTAGCTTAAAACAGCTCAACTCACCTCTCCAGGATGCTCTCAAGATAATTCAGTGCCCCCTACACGTATGTTCCTTGGCTGGAAAACACAGCCACCACCAACTGCTGGGAGCTGGGGTTATGTGTAGGTGGGAAATAAGGCACATCTCCAAGTGTTTCTCACTTTAAAGCAGATGAAGTCAATGGCTGAGATAACTCATTACCCAGTACAAGCTGCAGCAGGCACTGGGGTAACAACTCCCTGTCAGGTATAACCACACAGGTGCCACAGAGCCAAAGAAATTCCTTTTGTGTCCCTTCTCTCCAATCCAGGCTGCTAATACAATAAAAAATGCCCTGGACAAACTCCACAGAAACTCTTCACATTAACTCCCTCTCTCTCTCTTTCCATTTTTGTGGTCAAGCCACAGTCCCCTCAGAGTTCACTTCAACATGACTTTTAGCCATTTGCCAGAGGAGAAAATATCCTGGCTGCAAAATGGTATTACGGCTTTGACTAAGTGGCTGACTGGGAGGGAAATGGATTCATGTGCTCAGGGGGTTGTTTCCATGTCCTCATAATTGCTCTCAGCAAACGTCGTCCACACTCTCCCCAGGGCATAGTGGGAGCATCTTCTGGTTGACTGGTTTTGCCCTGTTGTTTTGTACAGAGTGGCTGAATGGGTATTTACATGAAAATAGTATTGCTGAGCATTTAGTTCTGACCATTTTGTACTTGGTACAGCCATCTGCAATCAAAATATTTTGAGAATATTACAGATGTTCTTGCATTTCAGTCTCAAAAACTCCTAAAATATAAAACTCTTACATCCGCTCGCTGGAGTTGCCAAACTTTTTCTGCACTTCTGTTATTAAGCAACTCTGTTATTAAGCAATCCTGTCATTAAGTTTAGTGGATGTGAGACATCTTTGTCATGTTCAGCACCGTGTGCCAGAAGCTGGGCAGTCACTGGTGGGGAGTGGTGTGTCCTGGGCACAGGGAGCCTCTCCCCTTCCTCCTGCCACAGCTGGGCACGTGCCATCCCCTCTGTGGGCATCACAGCAGGGGAAATACAGGGCTGCACTTCTTAAAGGGTGGAAGATTGCTATGGGATCAACCCCATCACAAGGGGCTTTTTAAATAGCTTTCATCATACATAGCTCTCTAGATGACAGAGAGAGGGCGAGAGCAGATCTGAAGGAGAACTGGCCCTTCCTTCAGTAAAAACTAAGATGTCATATTTTCTATAATGGAAGCTAATTATTACCCAACAAAGCACTATGCTTGGTGGATGGTTTTTCATTTTTAGCTTTGGTGTAATGTTCCTGAAAGCTAATAGCATCTATAATGTTGTTGCTGATTTGTTTTGCTGTATGAAAGGAAGCAGAAAATAGAATTGCTGTATGTAGGAGGTGAAGATGTATTTTGTGTAGTGAGCAATGTGCTGCAGTAAGAAAAGGCTGCCACAGTAAACCTGCTGTCCCCATGAAAGCCTGAATGTAATCATGCGGCTAAAACACTTGTGATCTTTGAAAGGCAAGGCGTCACCTGGGTGTCTGAGCACGATGTGATTTTGGAGGCAGGAATCCAGGCAATCCATCCAAACAGCCTCTCTCACTCTCCAGTGCACCCTGAATTTAAGTGAAGCCGAGCAAAGCTGAGCACAGCCTTTGAGAGCAGCCCCCACACCGCTGTGTGGACTGCACAGAGGGGCTGATGGCTGTAGTCTGCCCTCCTCCCATCACACACACAGGTCTGACCACAGCAGCAGCGCTCAGGCAGCTGGAGGCCAGGCCGAGGCTCTGCAGAGTGCCCACCCTGGCAGCTTGGAATGCACCCCCTGTCCTCCTCCTGAGCTTCTCAGCTGTTCCCTGACGTGGTGGAGGGACCATGGCAGTGGCTGCAGCTCCTGTATTTATCAGAGCACCACAGTGTGCTACAGATCTGTGTCCCCACCAAGCCCACCGGCACCTCTCCTGCCTGGTACAGTTGACTGGGATGGAGCACATGATTACCAGCTGCCACAGACTGTACAGTACAGAGGGCAGCACAGATCATGGAAGGAGTCGGGAGAAAGCACAAAGTATTTGGATCTGCCTGGTTTCTGAGGGCTGGCTTGGCTTGGAAGCTGGAGGTGCCGTGGTAGGATTGGCTGGAGAGACAGGAGCACAAAGTGGGGACGAGGCCAGAGCAGGGACAGGAGGCATGAAGTTGGGGTCCTGGTTTAAATAGAGGAGAGCAAGAGCTACAAGAGGAGGGAGAGGATATAGCACAGTTGGTTAGAGCATGCTAGTAATAACACCAGGGTTGTGGGTTTGATCCCCATATGGACTAGTCACTTAAGAGCTGGACTCGATGATCCTTTGGGTCCCTTCCAGCTCAGATTCTGTGAGATTTGTGTGTGCTCAAACTCTGTTTAAAAGGTAAGAGACTTCCAGACCATTACATAGATGTATTCAGTACCTGTGAAATTACTAGGAAAGAGAATACACTAATGTTTAGCAGCTCCAGTGCAATAACAGATTTCTTCATTTTACTTCTAGAAAGATGAGAAGGAGCTCAGTCTTGTGCTGTTAAATAGCAGATCCCACACTTGGGAATTGCCATGGAAAAACACTCCAGCCTTAAGATTCGGTTAAACTTAGCTTGATGCTTTCTGGCTGTGCTGTCCCTTTCACAGCCTGCACCTTTCACTGGAAGCTGTGTCATCGTCATCTGAGCTACCGGACCCAAGGGTGTCATGGGGAAACAAACCCACCTTTGAAGATCACACTGTTCGGTTTTGTGGGTGAGAGGCAGGGCTTTGAATACAGAATACATCAGAACCATGCTTTTTTTTTGTGCCGAACAACCCTCACTTCTAATAACTTTATTAGAAGCTTTTACATGCTAATTTAGCGTCCAAGTTTGTCCCTCAGAGATCACATAGATGGCAGAGCAGCTGGATGTGTGTGTGTTTCAGAAGGTGCTAATGGTTGTGCTGGTTCTGGGTGCCCCAGTGATGCACTGGTGTCCCAAAACCATGGTGTGTGTGATGGGGGATATGGTGCTTTGCTCAACATGACTGCTGGCTTTGCTTCGAGCTGCGGAATTGCCACAGCTCTGCAGAGCTCTCCCTGCAGCGTGAGCCAACCTGGGCTCTCACCTGGTGAAAGTGACACAGAGGCTGAAGTGTCATGAACTTAAGCAAAATTAATACTCTAAAAATGTACTGCAGTTTTGTTCAGGTTTTGATCAGAACAGACACTGAACAACTGCATCCACTTGATTAATAGAAACACTTACTACAGAAACAGACACTAACAATCTACCATTTTACTGTGTCAAATGCACATAATTATTCATCATGGATACTATTTATATACCCACGTACTGCTAAGTGAAAGAATGCTTTCATCCTGGTTTTATCATTTCTAGATTAAATCACAGTTTTTCTATTTCCTTCAGACAGCAGCTCAGCCCCACAATTTTCTCTCCAAATGACAGGCAATTCTTTTAAGCCTATTGAATTATTTTTTTCAGGTGGTGGTTCAGCTGAAATTAAATGTTACTCTTTCACATTGCTCTGCAGTACAGCTGTAGCACACAAAGAAAGATGACAACTTTAATATTCCAGCTAACTTGAAAATCAAGGATTTTAACAGAGGATTTAAACAGAGGGCTTTAAATTCAGAGCGTTACTTATTTGAAGTGAACACTGGCAACCAGCACCCCTTTTTTCCTCACACCGGGATGGAGGGAGCACAGGGAGGAAGGAGAGGCTGATGTGGGTCAGACTGTGCCATGAGCACCAACAGATGCACTGGAGAGTGACAGTGTTCATGGGCTGAGGATTGGAAAGGGCCTTGGAGCTCACCCCACCAGCTTAAGACTTACTCAGGCTCCACAATCAAATCAGCACTGGAAGATTTGATTTTTATTGTCATTTTTAATCTCTTAGTGGTTTGATTTCCCAGCAGCTGGTGAAGGATGCGGTTACCTCCATCCCTGGCTCTGGGTCTCCTGTGAGCAGAACAAGGTCTCCGGCTGGCAGGGAAACAAGGGCACCTCCTTTGCATGAGCAGATACTGAGAGGAGATGTGAGGGAAAGGAGAGGAAGGTGTCTCGTTACCACTCTACCATCACTCAGAACTCACCAGCTGTACACCCAATCATCACTGCTTGGCTGCAATAATAAAATGCCCTTTGATCCAACAGAGACTTCAGTGGCCCAATATTAACCCGGATGATTATTTCATATCCCTATTCCCTTTACTTTGTCCATATAGGGTCAGTTAGAAGCCAACATTATTGTGAAAAACAGAGGAAGGTCAAATTAATCTCCACCAAGAATTAGAGAAACGCATGGGATAAAGCCCAGCAGGAGTAGCCATGTGCTGGGATGCTCTGCTGAGTGAAACTTGCACAGATGGGTAAAAGATAAAAAAATCCAAGATAATTATTTGATAAATGCAGAGCAAATACCTCAGGTATTTTTGTCTGGCAGGAACTACATGCACAGAAGCACCAATGTTTTACAAAAATCCCATTCTATAATTTTGCAAATTGATAACAAAAGGGGAAGGCATTATTATTACTAGACATCAAGGCAAAATAAATCCTTGCTTATGGATCTGCTTTATTAGCCCTTATGTGAGATGCTGCTTAGCACAACTGTGGAACAACAGTGCCTCCCAATGACCGAAGTGTAACTCTCTGAGGTTCACATATTGCTTGTCAGTGTCTCATTTTGCTTGTCTCTGATATTTTATGCATTATTTTGAGCACAGCATCTCAGCAGATCTCTCTGCTAAGAAAGCTTTAATATTGAACTTCAAAATTAAAAGACTATCAAAGCATCAGCATAAGATATCCCCTGCCAGAATGTTCTGTTTTTTATGTGCAAGCAAATAAAGTGACAGCAAGACCTGAAACATGAATGTCTAAAACCCCAAGACTACCTGGAAATAATGTGTTGGAAGCGTTACTGTTACTGCAGTCATGACTATATGTCAGTTAAGCATGTGGGTATTAATTTTCTTAACTGATTGCAAAATTAATTCACCAAATAAACATTTTCCCTTTTTTCTATCCCGAATCAGGTCCTGATTATTTCAGTTCCAAGAATCTTGCATTGCAAGCCCAAAAGAAGATCCTGAGTAAAATGGCAACCAAAACCATGGCTAACATGCTGATCGATGACACAAGCAGTGAAATCTTTGATGAGCTGTACAAAGTAACGAAGGAACACACAAGAAACAAAAAGGAAGCACATAAAATTATGAAAGACCTGATTAAAGTGGCAATAAAAATCGGGATCCTCTATCGAAACAATCAGTTCAACCAAGAGGAGCTGGAGATCGTAGACAAGTTCAGGAAGAAGCTGAACCAAACTGCCATGACAATCGTCAGCTTCTACGAGGTAGAGTACACTTTTGACAGGAACGTGCTTGCAGAACTTCTCAATGAGTGCAAAGACCTTGTGCATGAACTCGTAGGTCGGCACCTGACCCCGCGGTCCCACGGGCGCATCAACCACGTCTTCAACCACTTTGCGGACGTGGAATTTCTAACTGCCCTGTACAGCCTGGACGGGGATTGTCGGCCGTACCTCAAAAAGATCTGCAACGGCATCAACAAACTACTTGATGAGAAGGTTCTTTGAAACCATGCTCAGAAGCGAGAAACCAAACAAAAACTTCTCCCTAGGACTGGCCACCCTTCATGAGCCGTGGTAGGCAAGCGAGCTTCCTTCCCATCAGTATTACTACAGCCCCAGCAGGGCCCAGAACGTGCTCACCAGGCTCATGATGAAGTGGAAGACTTAAATCAGAAAGCTATCAATCTTAATGTTTTGTTCAGATAATCCAGTCTTTCTCAAGGAGCGGAGTGAACAAGGCTGCTGCTATGTGTTGTTCAGAAAAAGATTGCCATACAGCAGGATCTTGCTAGCTTTGTGTTCAAGGCTGAACACGAGAAAAGAAAGGAAACTCACATGCATGGCTGTGTAAAAATAGATAGGTGAAGGCAAGAGCAACGCATGGAATTTACTCCCAGGCCCTTGGTGCGTATATTTTTATTATTTCCACGCTACCTGAAAAAGCTTTGACAGAAAGTAGGGCTGTAAAGGATTGAGTTCACTCCTTTCAAAGGGATCAGGAATTAATACGACAAGACCTCTCTTAATTTAAATGGTATGTAAGTCTAATGGGGAATAACAAATCATGTAAACTGAGTGGGAGAAGTGGGAGAAAATTTAAAGAACTGCTCTAGGAAGCAATATTTTCATCAGAGTTTTGGTTTCATTTTAATTTTGAAAATGAGCTCAGTGGTTGAAACTCAAAGGCAACCAGAAAACTAAAGTAGTCCAGCAGTTCCCCCACGCTCAGGGTTTGTGTATTGGGTACCACCAGGCAAGTTTAGGCTGAAGGTTGTGCTGCTCTTTGTGCTCTTACTGTTCTGCCTGACAGAATAAAATACTCTTCGTGAAGATGTTGAAATTGCCCTTGTGAGAAGCACGACTGAGACACCACCATTTCCATCCCCTGTCCTCAAAGTATTCAGCCTTGATACCACTCTTGGTTTAAACGTGCCCATGACATTTGTGCCTACAGTAATCAGAGGTGGGATAAAACAGGAAGCCCATCCACTCTTCTTGCAGTGCCTCTGAGTGTAGCATATCCACAGTAGCTAAACGAGAGCAGCCTTAGTGACTCTGGGGAGCTTCTGGAATGAGTTCTGTTCAGAATGTTTTCCGTGGCTTTTTTTTTTTTTTTTTTTTTTTTTTAATGGCTTCAAGCTGAAAACATATTGCCAAGAAAGAGGGGGGTTTGTACAGTCCTTTTAGGATGAAGGGAGGATGGGAGGAGAGCAGATACACCAGCTTTGCCACTTGTAGAATCGGGGTAGGTGCTAAGTGACCCAGGGTAAAGGAAGCATGTTCAGAAATCTCTCCTCTCCTTGCCTTCTACATCTTATCCTCCAGCTCTAGCTCCTGACACTGCAATGTTCATCTGGCACAGAGAGCAGACAGTGCCATTATCTAGAGGTAACACCTTCCATTTCATGTATATATAATACAGAGGTGCATGTACTTGAAAACTGATAAAGACAAGAAAAGATATTTGAAAGCCATTTCTCTTTTAAGGAAGCTTACAGGGTTGATCACTCACTACTTTAGGATAAGAAAAACAATATATTTCATTTAAACTCCTGAATACTGTGGTGGTAGAGAAAACTGTTCAAAAAATTTTATTATTCTTCTGTCTTTCCTCACCCCAGAATAACTGTATGTTATCTCTTGCAACAACAGTTTTTACTATCACACCCTTATACAGTTGAGAACACACATACCCAGGTCACATATTCACTTGGGTTGTGCTAGATGGTTTTTCATCTGTTCCCAGAACTCATTTGAAACAGGGTAAAATTGAAAGACAGTAGCAGAGCAGTTTGTAACAATGTAAATTTTCTCCACGTATTTCCTTTAACCATAAAAAGTGTATTTGGTCGCACTGAAGGTGGACAACTCCTTTGCAAAACAGTAATGAAGTAGCAACAGTTGGGGTTGCAAGTTCAGCCACTTGCAGAGCCATATCTACATGCACATTACCTGCATTTCTTCCGAGCACGTACTTGTCAATTGACGCTTTTGAACAGTATTTATTGTATCCAATGCTCCTGTCCCAGTGCGCACACGTCAGATTTTGCGTGCTTCATTTGTGGCAAACAAACTTAAGTTCTTTCACTGAAAGCCAGAAAAAGAGATTATTCAACATTCAAGATGTCCAAAGGAAAGGGATATCCTGTACCTGTGACTTTTTGTGTGCTGCAAGTATCAATATTCAGATTCGGTATTTTAGACATACCAGCTGAACATCTGTTGTTTTATTTATAAATAATCTGAGTAGCCTTAAAGGAAGAGGTCTTTTCAAGTATTTCTCATACTTGTGTATCCTGTATATTCATTGTTTACTTTTGTACCTGTAGCTTGGTATGTAATAACATTGCTAAAATACGGGCAATGTTCAGGTCACCTTAAGTATATGATGTATTATCACATTTGTGGATTAAAAATGTGTGATTACTGCCTTTTTTGTTTCCTTTTGATTCATTTATTCTACCACCCCTCTTGCAATCACACGCACCCAACACCAGCACGTGTCAGCACCAAACGGAATTTCTGTTTTTCCACAAAGTCCTCCAGCACTTGAGCTGCCAAACAGGGCTGACTCGGTGTGGTTAGTGCAGCAGCCCCATCACCAAGCTTAGAAACTCGCTCATAAGCCACGGGGAGGAAATGGCACAGACTTCTTGCCTTCAGGTACCACCTCTCCCTGGGCTCAGCCTGAGCCGGTGCCTGGAAGAGATATGGGCAGCCCGGGCCAGGGGCAGAGCACAGCACAGGCCAAGATCTCACTATCCAGCACCTTCTTGCACGTTTTCCATGATGTATTTAGCTCAGTTTAGCTCTATGTGATTTAAACTACAGGAACACACCCCTGGCGGATTTGAAAGCCCTAAACATGGAGGTGCTAGAACCTACCAGAATGTTGTAACAACAGCAAGCACTATTCTCCCATCCTTATTCCCAGAAAAAGCAAACTGTTTTGGCTGAAAGAGCTCAGGATTTGCAAACAACTCACATGGCAATTATACTGAAAGCAATTAAAGGCTGGCACAAAGAGAAAACTGACAGCTACCTTAAAAGCTGAGTTTAAAGCAATCTTCCTAAGTGGTGCTTTGAACTCTCCTGCTGGTAAAGTATTGCTGTCAAGCTAATTTTTATGAATCATATCATGGCAGGACACAATATTCTTTGCTTCATCACCGCCAGCTTTCTGTAATAAAGAGAAAAATGTTAACGTTCAAGAAACTCTCATGGGAGTGACCACTTTGAGCACTCTAATGAAATGGTCCCTGTACCACTGAGCAGCACTTCACACTGAGCACGTGACCTGATCTGTGCTAGAAAAATGTTCTTACAGAATGGCACATTAAATAGCTGACCCTGAAGAGAACCAAAGAGGTAAATCACAATTAACTCTTACCACAGCAACTGAAATGCAAAAGCAACTTTTACCTGGATGACTTAAGTGCGTCTATTTCCGTTTTTACATAAATCAATGCCGGAAGGAGACAATGCACAGCCTTACCCACAAAGCAGCAGCTAATACAGCTTTTTATGCTGAAAAACTACTGGTGGGATTCTACAGGAGATAAACACCTTTCCAATATTTAGAAACCATCAGACAATGTCATTTATGAGCTATTTTCAAGTACAGGAAAACCTCAAGATGGTGCCATCCATTACACAAATTTACTCTTCTGGGTCCTTAAAAGATGAGGAGGATTTGGGAATACCTAGCAGAAAGTAATATAACACAAGAGATCTGACCTATTTTTAGGAAAATATCCTATATCACACTGCCATGCTGCACTTCTGTCCATTTTACTACCAAAGTATTTGTTCCATTAAAGATACCTGAAAATACTTGGGGTAAGGAAGGAGCTGACAAAGCAGCTGAAATACGGATCCAATACAATCACTCACCTGTTGACTCCCAAATGTCCAGAAGTCCAAGCTGCCCATGGCACAAAGCAGTAAAACAGGGAGGCCTCCTGGTACCCAGGGTTTGGTCCAAACATTGTTAACCTGCCAGTTCAGAAAGGTCACTTTATACTGACTGGCCTCTGGTTGCCTCTTGAAAGTGAACTTCTTCATGCAAACTGGCTATGTGCCCTCTTCCTTCTAGCCTGGTTCTATGCACCTTATTTCCCTTTCCTGGAAAACAGCTTAAACCTTCAAGATCTACCAAGTCACACAGGAAAGGAAGTGGGAACACCATGGAGGAAGAAGATACTCACAAAAGCATTTTCCATACACAGCTAGATGGAAAAACATTCCTTTGTATAATTATCTAAGCAGTCATATTTCAGAGACAGATGGATGATGGATGAAGATCAGAGATATTTCCAGCACTGAACTGCTGAGGTTCTCATGGGCCTGAGCTCCCCAGCTCAGCCAAGACTTCTGTTACACACTGGCAGCTTTTCTACACAAACCAGCCCCCTGACTTAGCCCAGGGCTGCAGCCACCTGCAGTTCAGCCATTATGGCAAACTCCCCAGGCTCGTAACTCTATAGTAGTGCTTTTTTATGTTAGCATTGAACTTATAAAAAGTGCTACTGCTGCCAACTATGAATAACCAGAGATACTAAAGTCTCTTGTGATGCCTAAAACCAAAACACACAATCTGGCAGAACTCCAAAAAGAGGGTTGGATAATGTGAGCTGGCACGCAGAATGCTGTTCCAAAGATCTAAAGTGTAGTCTTGCAGTCTTCTGGTATCTCCAAGTGAGACACAGAATATTTAAATCAAGATTTCTGTAGTATTACAATCTTCTTCACTGTCCAGATGCAAAGAGAAACAATTAAAATAGAAACGAGTTCTTAATATACAGAAACACTGCTACATGTGGTGGCAAGGAACATTTAAGCTAATAATTAAGTTTTTTTTGTTAATAAAACCGAATTTTATTAAACTGCAAGAAATGCAAAGATAGTGATAGATTCAGAACAACATTTGCTGGGCAATCCAAAAATAAAGACCAACACAGGGACAATTCCCTGCAAACTCCTTTAAGTGGTGTTACCATGAAGCAATTAGAATATTGACACTTTCACATATATTATTCATACAGTGAAAAAGGTTACAAAGAACATTACATGAACAACAGAAGGCATTGCTGTCTTTTGCTATTCTTTTTAAACACTAGGACACTGAACATCTCATTGCTGAAATGGTTTGAATGCATAGGCCACAAACAGATACTTGTATTATAGTTCCTATGATTACAGAAGTCCAATTGCATAACACAATTTACCAGCAGGGAAATAGTTTGCTGGAAATTATTCCACTATAAATCAGTTTTCATTTATATAAACTGTCTTGAAGTGCCAAGTAAACATTAAAGTATGCAGAACATTAAATATATTTACAGGTTCAGTGCACTTTAAATTCCTCAGTAAGAGGGTACTGAAACAGCAATAAAAACAGCTTTGCTTGTACGATTATACTTGTGATAACACAAGTAGCTGGACTTGAAAAAACCCCAAACTATCAGCACATGAACATTCTTACGACAATTTCATCAACATTTACCAAAACATCAAAGTGACAATACTTTATTTTTCTTTACAACCAGTGCTTATCAGGTGAGAATCAGTAATGCTGAAATATAACAGAGAGTTTCCTTGTTACTATTAAAGACACAAAGGAGAGAATTCCACTGTGGAATCCATTTATACCATGTCTGAACCGTGTGTACAACCTTTGATGTTTTTAAATAGAAAACATGACCAGCTATAAATAATATTAAGCAGTACTAGTTTTCATTTAGCATTTAAATAAATTAAGATTGCTGGATTTTCAAGACTGTGAGGTCATTTCAGGAAGAGAAAACAACCTCAGACACAGTTTCCATGTATGCTGCTCTGATTTAATCTCTCATGCCTTGCTGCAGTTCCTAGCAGTGCACACACAACATCTGTGCAAGTCAAAGGTTTGAGAAGTCATACTGAGCTTATAAATAATTAGAAGTAAAAATAAACGAAAGTTTTCCCCATGTGAACTTTCATGGACAGAGATATTGGCCAGATTAAGTTTACAGGATTGACTGGAGGGCAATGAACATGTTCACTACCCAACAACCAAAGTGAGCACGTCCACAGCCAACTACCCCCAGCTCAGCCACCTCAGGCTTGGTTCTGCTTTAGAGATGCACAAATATTCAGTGACTGTCACAGACCCCCATGGAAAGGGAACAAGACTGGAACATGAGGCAGGAAGAACTGCAGACAGGGACTAACCTGGGCCTTAGATCATCCCCCAGGAGGTGCTTCCATATCATCTCACATGCCTGACTCCTATCAAACCCCTTTTTGATGTTACCCCTTCCATGGTAAATATCAAAGATCATGGGAAGTGTTTTGTTCCCTAGAATCTTTCGACTATTTTAAAACTGTGCATTTGTTGCTACATAAGTTACTTTATACAACCACCAGTATGGGTCTTGTTGCCAGCAGTGCTTAAAAATAGCTTTAGAAAAATTACCAAAATAAAATTAGATGATCCTCATAACTGATCAAGTCAGACCTTGTAATGGAAATATGTTTTTCTTTAAAATCATATTTAAGTAGTTGCCATGAGAAGTAATTGTTGGCATCTATAAAAGCTGCGTAATAAAAATAAATACTTTCAGTCATTTACAACAAAATTAAGAAATATACATTTCACTGAAACAGGTTACAATACTTTAATGCACTGTACAGTCCTGAGCATGTTTCTGCAGGCGTAACTTAGGTCATTGTTCTCCTCCCACGAGTCCACGTGACATATGCCAGCTGGAAGAAAACTCCTAATACTTCAAGAAGCAGTATCTTGGTTTAGCTTTGGTAATTATCTGTGCAACTGTATAAATCTTTTTCACACACCAAACAGATTAAGGCAGGCACTATTGTTTTTAGGATTCCCCCATCACCTTTTGACACTGATAGAGCAAACCATCCGGGAGAGCAGCACAAGGTGATCTGAACCACACAGCCAACATCCCTGAGTGAGTCCGGCAGTGCAGCAGGCAGGGCACAGATGGAAGCAGCTGGCATGCCAGTATTCCCTCATTGCCTGAAAACAAAAAAGACCACAGCAAAAAAATGAAGTAACAAGTAACAATTGTATACTTAATAAATATGTATACTTAATAAATGTGTCTTTCAAACTCCACGTCTGCTGTTTTCTTCTACCCTTACCTCTTAACTCCTCTAACACGTCACCACAAATCACACTAAAATCCCAGCTTCATATTTGCCCCACAGGTTCATTCCCTTCTTTTTGTCCTATCCAAAACTCTCCATAAGGCAAGTTTCCTCCTTTGTAAAATCTACTGTTTGCTGTACACTTGTATCTTTACATCACCTTCACACAGGCCACCAGGTAAAGCAAACAAAGTCCACAGGAAAACAGCCCTGGCTTTACTGTCCTGCCAAACATTCCCTACCTCAAACTCTAAGATACTGACTTCCATGCACTTATTTTCGTGGGCAAAGTTATATATTTATACTTTCACTTACCTATAATGTCAACTATATGGAGTTTCAGCTTCTGTTGCAGTGTATTCAAGGCTGCTGAAAGGGAACCTTCGGAAGACAACATTTTTATATTCTGTTTCACATCATTGGAAAGGGACAACCACAGCTTTCCAAAGTCTTCTGTAGTCATTTCCATTGGCCTAAAAAGAAGATCACCACATATATTTAGCAAAATGACATACGTAAATCAGAATGTATTTGATCACAAAAAAAAAACCTTTCTGGAAGCAACTGGACCAGCAAAAAGCAAACTCATATTAGTTTAAAGAAACTCCTCTTAACATTTAAAGAAGTTTCTATTCCTTGCTTTAGATTTCTAAATTTTAAAAGAATAAATTCAGGGATTTCACTTCAAAAAGAATAGTCTGCTGGAAAAAAGGACACTTGTTTTTTCTACTCCTAAAATAAATGCAGTGTTCAGAAATTGAAAGAATGAGCTTTCTTCTTCCCCTGCAAAAGTTGTCAGCTTTTCATATAACGTTTTGGTCCTTGCACTCCAATCACTTGTTTCAGTTTGACATGTTTACATTATGCCATGTTTTAAACCAGCATGCCCTTCTGTTCACTCAGTTTTCAGCCTCCTCAAAAACACATTCTGTAGTCCAAGGCTATTCTAACCTGCAGCTACTGTCAATATTCTCACTGAATTTGTACTTCTTGCTGGAACTTTGCCCCTTTTTTGGAAGTGTAAAATAACCCTTTATTATCTTTAACAGTAATTTCAGATTAAAACTAGCTGCTCAAGAAGGAGCCTTATATTTTCATAGCCAATACCCAAATCATCCTGCCCTTGTCTAATACTGAGTTGAGTCCAGGTGTTTTTAAAAACTGCAGCTTTTTTTATTTACCTGATGAAGTCCATCAGTGACAAAGTTACTGAAAATTCAAGGCGAGTTTCCATCTCTGACTGGTAATCAACAGAGCCAGTAAGAATTCCCTGGGTAGAGATTTTGTTCATCCTCACACATTTCTGGCAATGTTCCAAACTTTGAGCTTCAATTACAGGAAACCAGTGGGTGGGACTCTCCAAAATCTATGTGATGTTTTAAAAGGAATATAGAACATAAGTCTTGCTGTCAACTTGTACAAGAGATTAAGATACAGCTATAAAACTGTGTAAGTGCCTCTTATTTCCGTTGGTTTTCCTCGGACTATTTGACAAGTGAACAGAACTACTATTTCTCAGCCCTCATGAAGGATAAATCAATAATTAACATCTACGAGTGTTCTATGAGCAGTAAAACGGTAGTGAAACTCATTTCTGACAATCGGCTTCCCCCACCTCTGAATAACTGCACCAAGAACCTTAATTCTGTAGTTCAGTCCCAAAATATAAGCACGCAGCATTTGCAACATACCTCAAGCTATATGCTAAAAGCAGGAAGTTGGGAAATCCTCCCAAATAAAAAGGATGATTTCAAGATTACTCAGCAGTCTCCAGCCTCTCCAAACAAACCAGTAACACAGATACTATCACCCATGGTAGTGGTCTGTGTGGGAACTTGAGTGAATTACGAGAAAAAACTAGACATGAGATGCCCACTTTCTGTCAAAGACAGGTTTGATTCAAGTCAGAAATGGAAAGGAAGGAAACTCCATAACCAATTAGCAGTTCCTTTCCTGCTTAATTCTCTTTATCCAGTTATCACTGGCTGTTTAATAATTCTGCGTTTCTTGTAGCAAAATCTGTGGATAGTCATGCTGATTGGCAACTCCTAGCTACCTTTCATAATATTTACATGAAATCAAGATTCTAACATGCTTTTACCAACCCTAGTTAAATCCCAGATGCAGCCAGTGCAAAAAAAATAAACTGACCAACTCCTCTGCACTGTCACCTGAATGCATGAGAGTGAAATATGACAGGTGGCTTTGGAGGGGAAAAAAACTGAAGCAAACCCACACAAATGTTATGTCAGGGAAGCAACTGCATCATGTTTGCCTATCAGGTAAATACAATTGAAAGCACAAGCCCGATAGTCACACCCAGACTAAAAAAAAAGTTACACAGTGAATTCTTTAGCAACTCAAGTTGTCCCATTCTGAGTACAACCAGTTAGGTTTGCATTCAGTCTTCGCATTCAGAAGTGAGAAATCACACGTATTTATTATATGGAGGCAAGCACTAGGAAACAAAGTCAAGGTGAATTTAAAAAGTGAGATGCTAATTTTTAAACCAAAATAACACTAAGTTTATATTGAGATTTCTTTCACTGCCATTCAGAATGTGTGTAACAGCTCTAACCACAGGTTTTAAGGAAATACTTTGGACAAAGGCACGACTAAAGCAAGCATTGCATAGTGAAATGGAAGCAAAAAGTGAGAAGTTCCACGTGCATTTCAAATACAATGGAAACAAAGTTTCTTACCTGAAAGTGTTCTGTTTCTTCAAACACTAAGTTCACAGCATTAAGTGCAGAAGTGGTTTTATTGGAAAATAAGACAGTGAGCAACAGAGAGTCATCTGTCCACACCTTAGATAAATACAGAGCTAAGGCATCACTCTGACAAAGTTCCACTACCTCAGAGTGAGGAAGCTCTTCAAGTTGTTCTGGTAAGGAAGGAACCAACGGTGTTTCACTGGCACTTTCACATTGAGCACTTGGAGAAGGCTGAAAAATTTCAATATTACTATCAGCAAACAAAGATGACTGTGACAGCCTATTATCTGAAAGTCTGTCATCCAGCACAGATTTTTTAAGGGACTGAGGTGTTTCAAACTCTAAATTATCTTCTACCATATCTGAAGAGCACAGGGAGGCTTTCCTTAACACTGTGTGTGTACTTTCCTCAGAGTCTTCTGTGCTAACAGGTACTGTATCAAGTAAGGGACCAAAATCTGAAGCACCACTATTTCTGAAGTCTGATGCCTCCTCACTATGCTGAGCTTCATTTATCTTTGATTTCCTTTTGAACTTCTGAGTAGCTGTGTCTGCTTTCCCCAGCTGAAAAGAGATAAAAATGAAAAATGGGTGGAGAAGTTTCTAGCAACCAGTTCTGTTACTATTAACACAATGAAACAGTGAGCAGGGACAAGGAATCAATACAGATGACAAATACAAATAGATTCCAGACATTTTAACAGATTCAGGCTTTTGTTGTATTTCTTACAGCGTACTGAATTAGCTGATAATGCAAGCATGACTCTAGGTTCTCTTAAACTAAAACCTCTTACTGAAAACTAAGCACAGCTAAACAGTTTCTGGTTAACCAGGGATAAACACCAGCTAATAAGATGCCAGTCTTAAAAAGATTACCTAATGGTGAATTCTTATGTTCCAGATATTACCACACACATATTAAAAACAGTCTTGACATAGGGGTGTCAAGCTTTAGCCTTACTGCCAAATGAATGGTAATGGCTCTGCAAAGCTGGGTCAAGGAGCAACTGTTCAGGAAAACTGTGACTTAAACTTGAAGCACAACACGTAAACAGAGGGAAGTTCCATTTACCAAACCAGATCTGCTCCAGATGCTGCTTCATCAAGTAATATCCAAGCTGTTTCGTGTTCTTAACAAATTATCAGATCGCAAAAGTAATTTTCAATAGCTTTTCAGTTACTTAGGGGAAATTTGTCTTATGACTAATTTGATCTTCATTTGCATACAGATAATATAATTTTAAATAAGGCTATATGTAAACTTTAAATTGTTAAGTCTCAAAAGAGCCACTTACCAGACTGACACCAGCACTTGATCCCAGGCCAACAAATAAAGTTGATGCTAACTGCTGCTTCTCTTTGTCTTCCTCAGCGAGGCTGGCACCCTGATCAGATCTCAACACAGGAGGGTCACCTGCCTGTCCTGCCAACAAGCTGCCACAAGAAACTGTTTCTGGCTCGTTTTCTTTCCCTACTTTTTCCTTCTTTGGAAGATAACCTTCTTTTCCCCACAGCTTACGGACTCCCTCCAGTTTCAGAGTATTTGTCCTAAAAAGGCAAACAAAACAAAGCAAGATCAGCCATATGAAAATCATGTTCTTAGAAATACACCAATACTCAAACACCATTCACAATTTTGGGACTTTGATAGACACAGTGAGCAGTGAAATCTAAGTGAACATTTGCATCTGCATGAAGTTCTATGTTAGTAATGTTACATTACTTTTAAAACATCCCACAAATGTAAACTTGGACTAGGCTATACAGTACTTAAGTACAGACCTGTAATAAGCAGCACTAAACACCTGCAACCACTACTAGACTGTGTTTGCCATCTCCACCCAAAATTTCAGACTACATTTATAACATGTTGGAGTAACTTTTTAAAAAGTGAGTATAAGCAACATGGTATCTATGTTTCTCCTCAGGGGAGAGGTTCTGGGAAGACGTTTTTCCCAGAAAGATTCTGTAAAGGTTTCCTGCATACCAATTTACAGGAATAAGAATTAATTTTTTCATTTGTATGAAGTTATGGACCTGGAATAGCTTGTAGTGCTCTAAAACTTAAGGAGCATCTTACACTGCAAATTTTAGCCTCACTTTTGCCTAAAAAAGTTTCCTTAAAAGGCACATTATGAAGTATTTTTCTCTGCCATCTTTTTCTTTTTTAATGGGAATACAATAATTTAGTCATCAGGTAATCTTGTCCTCGTTTTACTGCATCTACTACCACCCAATTTGTAGTCTTTGAAAAAAGCAGAAAAAGAGTGTAACCACGCTAGTTTTTCTAGTAATTATAAAGATGCCATTATCTGAATGATTTCTTTTTACATGACAGACATTTCCAAGTTCAACTGCATTCTTTCTAGTTCCATGTAACGAAGCAGCAAAGACATGATACTGACAACAAACAGAAGCTTTAACGTGCTTCATTTCAAACACAGATTAACTCACTCTTTGTGCCCTGTCTCAGCACTATTACCAGATGTATCAGAACCAAAAGATAAACCAGTGGGGGACTGTCTGCCGGTGACACCAGATGAGGACACACTTGAAACAAAGGACAATCCATAAGGTTCAAAATTTAGAGCTGCAAGACAGATAAAATTACAATGAGGCATAAAAAAATAAGAAAGAAATCTCTTTTCTGAAAATAGATATTCCTGTACTGCTGGACTTCTCAGGCTTTCACTTTAATAATCCCCATAAATTTCAAATCCTATAGACCAGCATAGATTATAACAAAACTTTCTTCCATGCAGAACAATCTATATCCATCAGCTAGAGCGATGTGGAACTAAAATCTAAACTCTTGTTTATAGACAAGAGAGATATTAAGATACTATTACTTTAAGAAAATGTATTAACTGCACACTTAAATTGTTAATACTTATCAGGTGATTTACCAGCTATTAAATAAATGCAGTAAACTTTCACCTTTTTCCTGAGAAAGTTTCTCCTCTTGCCTCTGGTGATGAGGCTTATATGGTGCTGCCCCACGACCAAGTCCTTCAGCCACAAACCCATCCAGAAAAGATAAGGAAGCATCTACCTACACAGAATTAAATGAAAATATGTGCTGTATCTCAGCCTGGTGTTACCAGTAGAATATTCTGTCTCATCATCAGATCAGGATCAGAGCAGGCCCACCATGTCTTAAAAAAAACCCCAAAGGACAACTACAAATAAACCGCTGTGTGAAATGGTAATTTTGTTGAAAGCAACTCCAGCTTACTTAACATTGTGGTTCTTTATCTTTCAGTATAGAAAACATTATGATTCACCACATATGCCTGAAAAAGTGTTTCTGAAAACTCACTTTAAGCAGACTTGCGCCAGTCAGAACTGCAGATACCATTCATTTTGAAAACACTTTTTTACCAAAATATTTAACCCCCTGAACTATAAAGAAGTTCATGAAAAAACAAAAATTGCAGCTCTCTTACCACCATATCACTGCAACTAGCATCAAAGGGAAGCAAATTTTTCATCAGTGCTTTGTCTTCACACAGATGTTTCAATTCAAAGGCATATTGTCTTACACAGGTGTCTAGAGAGCTGCTAAATTCTTGGATTAGTTTGTCAACTGTTTCTGAACAGGAGGTGTGTGATGCTATCTTGGTGACTGCAGCCATTATCCACGCTTTAGTTTCAGAAGTAACATAACTTTTCTTCAGCAGGCCGTGTAGTTTTGTCAAAATAACTTCTGGATCAACATCTGTAACAAGACTGAAATATTCTCCCAACACCTATTCACAAACAACAGACAAAATATGCACTTAGTCACACAGAGCAGTGCTCTCAGTTTTGAAATTAGAATATAGTACTAAATAACACAATAAAATCCACCTCACATTCAAGACATTATTATTTAAACATCTTCTAAATTATTTCTTTACCATTTTATGTTTTAAATGTCAAAGGCTTGAAGTTATCTTTGTGTTTACCTCAGCAGACTGCAACTTTTAGCTTCTTAAAAACCCAACAGCTGTCTTGGAAAGAAAGCTAAAGATAACTAGGCCCTGACAAAACAGTTTGCTCACACTGCAGCCTCTCCCTTGGGTGGAAGCTGAAGCTTACCCAGGTACCAGAGAATACCAGCACAGCACCTGGCCAGGCATTTGCAAGGCTAAAAATGCATTTCACAACCACATCTAGCCTAGTTCTGAGGAAGACAGAAAGGCTCTCAACGTGCAGCCAGGTTCAGGTGGCTGCTAAGCCATTCCAAAACTCACCTGCCTTACAGGCAGCTTTTCTATAGGCTTTTCTACAAACTACAAGTTAAGTAGTCCTTGGCCACCAAAGAGGTCACTAAAACAGGATTTCAGCATATTACTTTGATTTCAAGTAAAAAAAGAAAATACTCATGACTAAAAGTACAAGAGTTTAATAAATATTTATTAAAAAGATCACCACCTTTGACCATTTCCTCATATCCATGTATTGGATTTTGACCATGTGTCTGCCTTACCCAACACATAACTTGAAGGAATTTCTGTGGATACAATGCATCTTCTTCTCCAAGTAATGATAAATAAGACTGCACTGCATACACCCGTAGCTGATGATCCTCATTTCCATCATCAAATCCTAGACAGAAAACAATACATAATTTCCATGAAACACAAAATAACACATCCTACCAAATATTTTGAAGTACATTTTAAGGTTATTAAGGAACATGCCATTCTTCAGAGCATTCAGGGAGCCGCTCACCTTCAGCCAACAGCCTCAGAAAGTTGTTTGGGATATCAGGATGCACAACATCACCTCCAACTGAAAACACAGCATTCATTGTCTGGATGAACCACTCGTTGTTAGGAGCATACGTGTCCAGATGTTAAGGAATGAAATGCTAAGGCCTAACTCCATGTTTCTTACTTGTGTGTTTCCTAAGGAACATCCATCTTAATCTCCCCAGTAAGTTGGGGATCTAAAGGTCAAATACCAGCTCAGTCTAACCAAAGAGGAAATACTCCTGCAGCTTTTAGAAAGCATTTCCTGTAAAATTCATGGAAGCTGCTAGACAGGTAGAGAAGTTACTGTTGAAAAAAATTGTCAAGCAGCCCTCACACAGTAGGAACAGACATGTTCACATATGTGAACTACTCTGTTTTAAGCTCACACTTGTCCCATGCTGGGGTTCCACCATTATCTTTTGTTGACTCAACAGCACTGGATCAATGATAGAAAAGCTGTTATTTTCAGCAGTGTTTTGCTGTTGATTTACAAAGTTTATGAAAACAATGAACATTTTTAAGCACTCCACAGAAAGCATTACTGGCTTTTTTAACACATTTAAAAGTTTTTTAATATATTTAAAATCTGATCAGCCTTTGAAAGTTTGCTTCTGCCTTCCCTCAAGTCCCAAAAACGCAGCTACTGAGTAGATATTTTCAATAGTCTAGAAACATTGATATTGCCTTATTTTTGCATACAGCAGGACAACACAGCTTATTTTTTGTACACTACTCTGTTCCAAGCAGTGTACAAATAGGATGGTGAGGTAGCTTTCTGTTAAAAAGCACTTACAACTCAAACTATCAGACAGAAATGCACACAGAAAAATCATGCAGTGGCAGGTGTAAGAGTAATGTCCACCATATGCCAATCCCTAACCAGCACTTCCATGTCTTTGGAATCGTTAAAGAATCTTTTCTTTATTTCTATCAAGGTGTGTTATTCTTCAAATCCATGTACCAATGAAGAGTTAGTTCTCTGACAGATCATTTCCACAATTACAGAATAGCACTCCCTCCTCCACTAGTGTAAGACTTCCAAGACTGAACTTAAAAATAGCACAGTTGTAACATTTCCTGTTCCAAAAGATCATGAAAGATGCTTTGCAAGGTATAAATGATGTTACATTTGCTTGAGCTCTGACTTCAAAGTTTCAGAAAAATAAAAGGATATTTCTCAGCTAGTTCAGAAAAATAAAAGGATATTTCTCAGCTAGTTCTGCTACTTTGGCAACTAGGTTGATGATAGCATATTCTTCTTTACTTTCTTTTAAGTAGTCAAGCATCTTCTGAACTATGACAACAACATTCTGTCCATTTGTAATCCTGTAGAGAAGCTCTAAAGTCTGCAAGAGAAAGCAAAAAAAAAAAAAATCAACTGGTTCTGAAGGCACACAAAAAAAGCAGGCAAACAGCAAAATTAGTATGATGCCAAATTGAGCAACTATCTTTATTTATTAGCAAGTTTTAAATGAAATGCACTGATTATCTACACAGCTTGTCACATTAATATTGTTTTAACTACTCTCTCACAGTAACTGAAAGATAATATGCCTTTTACAATAATAATTTCAGAAAAACTATCACATCTTAAAAATTAACTTAATTTTTGACATTTGGAAATTCACTCACCTCCCTTTTAATAATGGGATCTGGATGATCCAGACATTCAATTATTGTCATCTGGTGCTGAAGGGCCAGATTAGGATCCTGCTGGATGACATAGGTCAGAGCCTTCAAACCTAGAATGTGATTGCAAGTGATATAAGACAATGCATACTACCATGGCCACATTCAAAACAGGATAACGAAATCAGGTATCCTTACCTAAGTATTTCAAATTAATTTTGGGTGACAAAACAAATTTTCCAATGCACTTGGCAGCTTTTTCAAGTAGTTCAGATTTGGGATAAATTGTATAAATTGTTTGGACACATTCAAATAAGATGGCTGCAAGGGGAGGAAGACACATTATTATTAGTGTGTATTAAATGCTTCTATAATTCAGAATTTTTTAACAAACAAGCTCAGTGACTGTCTCAAGCAACTGCAGTGCTGTCCCACCCCCACTGAACTGAATCACAGAGTACCTACAGAAATAAGGAAAAACAGGATGAAAGTCTATCTCCTTTGCTATATACATATTTTTTTAGCCCTTGCCGCTGTCCATACAACTTTCTGTCCTTAACGTTCTTCCAACCTTGAAGTCTCCTATAGTTGCTCAAAGCACTGGACTGGAACAGTCTTCAGAAAGCCAATGGGCAACTTTTAAGGATTTGAGACAAAATATTTTTTGATAATCCTTATGATGTCTTAGCTTCTAACAACAGCCAAAGTCATCCCAAGAACAGACTTGTTAAAAAAAAAAAAAAAAACAAACCACAAAACAAAAAAACTTTGTGGAGTTGTTTGAGAAAAATTTAGAAGGACACTGAACAACATATAAAAAGTAATTAATCCTTTGTGGCAACAGTCTGGGTAAAGATTCAGACCGAGTTAGTCTCCCAAGTTAATTAGGGTTTAAAATCATGATGTAATTTTCAGTTGTTCTTGTAATTCAGTCACTAACTGAACTGCCCGGTAGACAAGCCCCTACTCTTTTAAAGTGTTGCAAAACTAAATCTGAGGAAGACGAGCACATGAATAACTCAACAGAAAGAAGAACATGCAATAATCAGTTACTTCATACAAGAAAGATTAATCACTCAGAACTACATTTTTCTTTTGTCTGGATCAAATGGTTTTACAAAACACTTAATCATAGGTGAACAAAAACCACATACCTAAATCCTACGTCCTTGTACAAATCATAATGAACTGCCCACTTTGGCCCTTTAAGTGCTTAAAACAAATTTAATGTTTAACTCTTAGCAAGTGCAAATTGTCTGTATTACAAGGCAACACATCTCCCAATATCTCGTATGTTCTTGCCTAAAAGAATAGAAGCAGTAAACTGAACACGCTAAATGTTTGACAGATGCTTCCTCATTTATTATTTACTAAAAGAATACTTCCCCAAAGCTCCCCTTTTTTAGTGGAAGTAAAGCTTCCACAGTGCTTTATAACATATGTATCAAGTAGGTGTTAGACACATCTCCAGCTCTGAGCCATGATCCTTTTTGGTTTTTTACCCCTCACTGTTTTTTTAACAAAGTCTCAATTTTCTTTCCATTCCATTAGCGTGGGGATTTTGGAACACCTGCAGGGCTTTACTTTAACAATAAAATAATGGGGGCATCAGAATTTTTTTAATAGTGAAACAGCTCTTAATGTAGGGTTCTAGAGCATCAGATCTGGGAGTCTGGGGAGGAGAAGACAAAGGGAAAAAAAACAACAAATAAATTGCTCAACTGTTTAGTAGAAAAGAACTCAACAGTGCAATTATTCCTTTAGTTGGTTCTAGCAACAAAATCAGCTTTCTCTACTGAGCAGGTAATGAACATCTACCCTAATGAACCTTGTACTCTGTTTTAGAAGTTTTCCACTGAAATGTGTGCCAAAACCATACTGTCACAGGCAGCACCATCCCTGAGCTCTGAAGGTGCGATGTTTATAAACTGTGCCTAGAAGACAAGCCCTACACAGCTGCAAAGAACAACCACTGGCACTCCTGCACACCATCTATTGCCTTTCTCAGGGCAGGGAAAAGAAGATCTAAGCATTTCTAATAACCAGAGCTGTATCAGTAAGGTTTTTTTATTGTTTATTTCAACTTAAGCAATGTCCAGTAAGAGCTTTCATGAAGAAGCTGACTTTCTGTATTTAAGAGCAAGGCCTATGCAAACATAGTTAAGGTTTTTGAGTTAAAATTAATTCCCTGTATATAAAAATGTTTTACTTCAATATAAAAAAATTGCACTGTACAGCAATGTATCACTTGTTCTACTATTTACTAGTTGAACATTCAAGAATATTATTAAGGAAATAATTAGATTTTTCTAAAGCACTATGGAAATATTTTGGCACAATCAACTACTCACAATTTTCAATCTTTTCAAAGACTGACAGTAACACAAAATAACCTCACCCACCATATGTAATATTATGATTTATCTCTGCTCTTCTTAAAGATTCATCTAGAACATCATACATCAGTTCACTTGTCCTGTTTAAGAAAAAATATTTAAAATTAATTGCAGTACTAATAAGCACATGGTCTTATTTTGCCACACAGCTCAAAGACTAGCACTGAAATTGGAACACTATTCATATCCACAAATTCACTTTAACACAGAGGAGCTCTATAACATGCTCCTAAAAGGCATTTAACAAGATGTTCGCAGCTTTCAAAAAAAGTATTTACCATATCTCAAGAATAAAAACACTTCCCTTACTGTTTGTATAAATAAAAAGAAAAGATCAACAGGAAAAGAATCACAGACAACTAGGTCCTCACAAAATGGCAGCACTTTGAAAACAGCTTTACTCTGGATTTTCATACAGGTATTGGGTAACCTTGTAATAGAAGTCCCAGCAAAATACATATTTTAAGCATCTGCACAATCGTTTAGCCAATCCAGAAGCTAAGAAACAAATTTTGCAGAACTAGTCTGCTCACTGTCTCGATTAACAACAAATGTATAAGAACTTCAACACTGAAATCCTCTTAAAAAAACCCAAGCAAGCAAACCCAAACCAGAAAGCTGTCTATTAGGTTCAGGCTGTGACTGTATTCTTTGTATCTTCAAATTATTAATTACAGAGAAAGATCTGGTTACCTTGGATCATCTTTTCCTAACAGCCCCAATATTCTTAAAAGCTGAATTTGCAACCATGGTGCTGGCACACTGTGATAGTTGAAGTCAGAAGAGAGCTTTCCTCCCACTACCTGCTTTAGGATGGTTACAAAACTCCCAGTCAAGTCCTTGTATCCAGATGGGTTTTCCTACATAATGAAAACCAAATACAGTTCAAACATTTAGTTACAGCAACTCAAAAGTTATTAAAAACAATCCAAAACTTGGGTAGGATCAAAATATCTATGCTGATGGTTCCATTTCTTTAAATTAAACTTCTGCTCTCAATCTCCAACACCCATAAGCTCTTCACTTTAAATCTGTGCTCTTTGCTCACACATTTGGAAAGGGAGCAGATGTAACATATTTACAAGCAAATTCCATCAAACCCTTAAACACACTGAAGAACTGAGACCCTCCAGCTGAGGATCCAATGATACTGAGCATTCAGATCATGCATGAAGTGGATCTGTCAACCTAAACAGAGAGCTGGCATAAACAAACATAACACAGATGCCCACAATCACATAAATTAACTTTTCTAATGATTACAAGCAAGGTTTTTTGGCGAAACTTCTGTACAGCACAGCGTGGACTTAAAATGAGAACACACAAAAACATCTCCCAAGTTCAGTTGTGCTTCCAGTTCTTTGCCTACCTTAATCATTTGAAGATAAATATGCAGAGAAGCAGCCATGACTCCAGCGTCCCTGTCACATAAGGCTTTCCGGAACTTGTCGTGGATGTGCTGAACTTGGTTAGGAGCGATGAGATAGAATTTATATAAAGCCTGAACAGCTTTTCTTCGGATAATTTCCCTGAAATGAGATTTACACTTAGCAAAATGAAGCTGCTTGTGTATTTTAAGTACTCCACAAAACAATTTGCACTTTTTATTTCTAGAGCACCGTAAAATCAAGTGGCCAGCCATGATTTGCAGAGAGATGAAAACCTGTGTTTTACATAATTGGTAACAAATGACTTTGCAAATACCACCTAAGTGAGGAAGTGACAAAGCAAACTTTAAAGTCTAGTAGGGCTTGATGTCAGATTGATTACTCAAAAGAATGGACAGCAAATAAACAATAAAATAGGCCATGACTAATCTTTTGTGGTGGTATGTGCAGGTCCAAAAAATATATGTCTAGAAGTTACTGAGTCAGTTCATTCTACAGTTCTCTTTCTAATCAACACAATTACAGTGTTATCCTCTGTGTATGGGATATTATAAACTAAGATTCAAACAACTGAATCAAGGGTATTCGTATCTGTACATATATTTTTATCTAAGTTTCTATAAAGAGCTTTACTAAGAAAAAGTATCCATAAAGTTCAAGAATCCTGATCTGTTTCTCCACCTACTCTACAAACACTTCTTCAACCCTGTTCGTTAAAAGGACTCCAGGAAATAAATTCAATCACATTTACCTATGAAGACTGACTACGAAAAAAATTAGTACCCATCCAGTAGTCAGTCAAGGCTGCAAATAAACAAGTTTATAATCCAAGAGGTAAAACTAGGAGGAACGATTTCTAAAGCCAATGGTTAGAAAGACCAACTCAGAGAAAACACAGGCATGTTTACTACCTACAAAATTAAGTTATTCAACCACACAAGGCCATCTGAAATTCTGTAACTGAATACATACTTAGAGTGCTGGAGCTTGTCTTCTATTAGGGGAAGAACAGCTGGAATCATCTCCCGGGGAAAGATCTGGCTGACAACAGTTAACCCCATGCAGACCTCTACTAGATTAGTGCTCTGTAAGTCCTAAAATAAGACAGTAGTTTTTTACTTAGACTTTTACATTCCAAACAGACATACCCCAAATCTTTCCCAAGCAGTCTGGATCTAGCCCACCTACACAGCCCAGCCACTGCCAGCATCCTGCTGTCTGCTCATGTTTGAGATGTGTCAGCTCCCACTGAGCTCACCAGGTTCTCTTCTTTTCTTATACAGCAAGAAGGAACAGGCATCTCCTCACACCAGTTATAGAGATGTGTACATTTAAAATATGAATGTAAGATTAACACATGGGGCTACAATCAATTTTTGTTTACTCAAATAGTTGGATGATTTCAAAAATATATTGAGCCCCCAGCTGGATCAGGGGGGTGAGTCACTCTCACAGAATTCAACAGTATTCTTTTTAGTGCCTTTGACTGAGCCAAAAGAATTTTAAAAAAATCAAGCAAGCTCAATAATAATACTGCCAATTATGTATTGGTACACTAAAATACTACCTACTCCCTAAGAAGCAAATGCAAATTACATGTAGCGTTCTACTAAAGAAAGAATAAAAACTCAATCTGTTCCAAATACAATTAAAACTAGTAGATATACCTCACTGTAACCTTAAACCAAAAAAAGATGGATGAATTAATGAAACACTAGAGTACAATTATTTTTCAAAACAAATTAAATGAGTAAGATTTCCAGTTGACATAACTTGCTCTATCCATTTACCCCAGATAGGTTTTAGTCCTCATTGTGGTTTAGTTCTTTGTAGACCCTCATTTTTCACCTTTTTCTATACACTTAAGGGTTTTATAATATTTAAAAATATGACTTGAAACAATTTTCAATCACAGCAACAAAATGACCATCACTTTCAATCTAAAATTTATCTGACTTTGGCCTACTATAAAAGCAATCTTTACACAGAAGAGTTATGTCTTAATTGCTCCATGTAAGAGACAGTAATACAGAAGACAACACCTATGAAATATTGTTAGGTAATAGATTTTCAGTGTCAAACTCCAAAGCACATTTCCATTTTCTGTCAAAGTTATCATAAGAACTCAAAGAAGGCAAGAGGTACTTGCCATCAGCTAAAAGCAAAAGCTGACACTGCAACATGTATGCATGGCTCCTCCTGGAGCTGAGGTACATTTTATAAAGTTTATAGCGTTCCTCCTTTGAAAAAAATTTAAAACATGGCTTCAACAGCAAGAATGCCAAGATTAAATTAAAAAGACAGGAAAAGCCATTTCAAGTTTTCATTGCTAACCAAAGAAACAGCAACTTAAGAGAGGAAGATGTAACTAATTAGTACACAGCTTAGATACTGTGTGACAACACAGGAAGAATTGGTCCAAGTTAAATTTACAGAACCATAGAATTGTTTAGGTCGGAAAAGACCTTTAAGATTATCAAGTTCAACTTTCAACTCAGCAATGCCAAGTCCACCATGTCCTTAAGGCCACATCTACGTGTGTTTTAAATCCCTCCAGGGATTGTGACTCTACCACTGCCCTGGGCAGCCTGTCCTTGTGGGTTTTTTTACCTCCAAAAACACTGTACCTTCACAACTGTGTTCACAAGTAGAAGCAGCAGTTCATGATTTTCATGTAGAAATAGAGAAACTGCTAAGTAGCCTATAAAAGAAAGCAGCCTCCATTAGTATTTTCAAGCAATAAGCAAATCAAAGATAGAAAACTTAAGCTTGTCTGTAATACAAGAGTTAAGCAATTATGGAAAGCCAATAACAAAACCTCAGTTGGATGACAGTTGCTCATGTTTGAAATACCAAGACTTTCTTTTATTTCCAGGCAAACCAGTTATATTCAAGCTGCAGTAAAGCTCAACAACTAAGAATTCTTAAGTTGTGAAAAGTAAGAGACATTACAAAAGTGTTACAGCTAAAGAGCAGTCAAGAGCACCATGAGAAATCACTTCCTGGAAAACCAGTTCTTCTCTGCACAGAGCAAAGTGTATTACTTTTAGACTACACAAAAAGTGCACTTCCACATGTTTCTCTTCTTTTACAAATAATAAAATTTCTTTTCAAATAAATTTTACATTCAAATTGGGATACAGAAGAGTAAATCCACCATCCTATGCCAAAAACTCCTTTGTTATTTCTTAACAAGGAGGAAATCATTCTATAACCACAGAAGAGAAACTTGCCAGAAAGCTTTTTCTTCAAGGCCCCTCTTCCTTTTAAACTAAGGGACTTAAGTGGGGAGAGTGTGCCACAACTCAAAGTAATATCTGTACTACAAAGACAGATTTTATAGAATTCTTGGTTCATTCAGGGTTTAGGGATCAAAATGAACAACTTGGATATAAATCACTGTATTGTCTGGGCTATCAGACTGATTTATCTCCTTATGAACCCATGGCTGTGATCAGCTTAGCACACACACAAAACCAGAGTTCACTCTCACAAATGGAGGCTCACATTGGGTAAACAACTCAACTGACAACAATTCTTCAACACAAACTTTGCTATACTGCACCAAGAACTGACAAGATCATCCTCTATATCACATATAAATGCAGAACAACAACAAAAAAGAAACAAAACTCCCCCTACATACTCTTAATAACATCCTTTTACCAGATCAAAGGTTAAGGGCTCTTTTTGTCCAGACAATTCTAAGCCACTTATATTAAAAAAAAAAAAAAAAAAGCTGCTTCACCAAACCCTTCTCCAAAAGAGCCCTGGAATGGCAAGGTCTCAAACCTATTAATAACAAAACACATTGGCTCCTGACACTTGGAGAAGTCACAAGGTTTTCTTCAAAACAGCTGACAACCTGCCCTCCCAGGTTTGGTGACAATGTTTCTCAATCCCTACCAGAGCATCTGTACACTGGCTTTCACTACTCAGGGGAAAGCTTTAATTCATCACTTGTATTCTCTCAGAAACTCCAACACTTGGGTAGGTGATCCAGATGAAATTCAAACAAAGGATATCAAACAACCACATCCCACAAGACATTGCCTTCCTTCTGTGTATGCAGACATGGTATAGCCTGGAGTTATACCATTTCCTCTGCAAACAAGAAGAAATGTCTTCACCAGGCAGCTGAATCAGCAACTGCAAGGAAATTCTTCAGTGAGACAGGTTGAAAGATCCTTCAAACTAAATCTACTGGAAACAAGTTAATAGCCACACTGGCAGGCAAGGAAATCACAGTGGCATGAAATTTCAAAGAAATCTGAACTAAACTTTCAGATTTCCTCAGCAATTTCTGCCCCTATGCTATAAGGATCTCCCTATTTGCTTCATTTGCTACAACTGTTTCCAAAGTAAAAAAAATAATAATAAAAAAGACATCCTACAAGAACCAAAATAGAAAATGTGTCTGACAGATGTCTGACATCACCACCTTTATATCACCTTGTACCATAGTACTTGAAAAAAAAAAACAACAAATCTTGAGAGAAATTACTTTTCTACTTGATGTGTTTAACGAACATTCTATTAAATTGTTTACTGGTGCCACAATTCAACACAATGAAATTGTGACAATTTAAAATAAAATTCATCTCCCTTGCCTTCTGTGCTTCAAGCACATACAAAGCACCACAAAAACTAAGGATTTAGTTAATTTCAAAGATTAAGAGACCATGAAACAAGATCAAGAAAGCAGAGGAACATTTTAAGTAAGTTGTATTTTTACACGGATTGTAAATCCTGAGACACTTCAAAAACAGAATTTGAGAACATTATCAAGGCTACAGCCCCGTGCACATACCAACTCTCTTCTCCAAAAGATTTCCTTGCTGTGCAAGCTTGATTGCATGGATATATCCAAAGGAAGACTCGTACCCCAGCATTTCACAGTAGATGAGTCTCACCATACATTCTTTCATCAGTCTCTGAAATAGCAAATATAAATTATTGAGAATTTTAAGTCAGCCATGTTTTGTGCTCTTCTTCACTGCTCTGATGATGCAGAGAACTGTATCTGACAGAAACATATGTCCATTCACATGTTTTCTAAAATCAGGGTATTCATGATTTTCCTTTGCTATGAACCCTTTCTGAAAAATCAATATTAATTTCTGCTATAAAGGCAGAACTTCCCACACATGACCCTTTAAAAAATTCTTATTTTGATTAGCATGCATGTGATCAACAGTACATTAAGTATGACCAACATAATGAATATGAATAACCAGAAGCGTTCAAATAATCACACTGTTCACACAAATTATTTTTCACCAATTGCTACCCTGACCTAGGATGCTTTCTCTTTATGCATAGATAAAACCTGACTTTTTCCCCTAAAAAGAGTCTCCTGTACGGGACTGAGACAAGCATTAACTAACTCAAACCAGAATATATCATCCCCTGCAACTCAGACATGATAACAGTGCATACAACAAAGCACAGCTCCTTATGGAGCACACACTAATTATAAGAACAACATCAGCCTGCAAAGGACATGATTTGATGGAAGCAGTTCATCTGCTTTGCTTCAGAAACTACAGAACAACAGATCCTCAGTGCCATACTGTTACAGTTTATTCACAGCAAACAGAATCACAGTGTTCTCACTATTTTAACTGTGCTGCAAAACCACATGTATCGGTATCTTTTAATGCCGATGATTAAAGATCTGTAATGCAGATAACCTGTACATCCACCTGGCAAAAAGAGCGAGAACACTGCTGTTCTTCACCTTTGGTGTGCCGTTCCCACAGCCTGTAATAACCACTAACAGAACTTACCAGGGTTGTGGCGGGGGCTGAAACTGTTGCTTTCAAACTGGTTAGTTCCTGCTGGATCAATTTTTCTTCTTCCTAGAAGAGAGAGTTCAAATCTCGCATAGATTTCGTAGGCAAAACACGCAGCAAGAACCGCAGAAGATGTGTTAAGCGCAACCCCGCTCTTCCCAAAGCGGCGAGCGCCTGGCTCGGGGGCTGCTCCGGCGCTGCGGTGCGGCCGTGCCTGCCCGCTCCGCGCCCCCGCAGCAGCACAGCGCGGCACGGCAAAGCCTCATCGCGGGGTCCCGAGCTCAGCCAGACCCAGATCGAGGGGAGACACCGTGCCCGGGGCCCCCAGCCCAGCCCGGCCCGGCCCGGCCCCCGCAGCCCGTACGTGCTTGGAGGTGAGCGCCGTGATGCTCCGGATGAGGCCGCCCAGCCGGGAGGTGGCCGACACCCTGGCGGGGCCGCCGGCGCCGCCCGGGCCGACGCCGGGGTCGTGCTGCCCCAGCAGCCCGGGCAGGGCGCTCAGCGTCCGCTCCACCACGTCGCTCATGCCGGACCCACCGCCCCGGAAGAGACGGGCCCGGGCGGCCCTTTCCGGGGCGGGCCGGGGGCGGGAGGCGGCGCCGCGCCCTGAGGGGCGGGGGATCCGCGGGCAGGGCCTCGGTCCCCGCGCACCGCCCCCGGCCCGGCCGGGAGCTGCGGCTGGAAACCCGCCCTGGGAGCGGGCTCTGGGGGAGCTGCCGGGCACGGAGCCATCGCCGCGGGAGCTCCTGCTGGCGGCGTCGCGGAACAAAGGCCTTTAAGGGTGGGTTACGAAAGAGCGGAGTGCAGCAGCTTGTCACAGAATCAGTGAGCGTGGAAAAGACCTCCGAGGTCATCGAGTCCAACCTGTGACCGAACACCGCGGTGTCAATTAGACCGTGGCACCAAGTGCCACATCCAGTCTTTTCTTAAACCCCTCCAGTGGAAGGCGCTTCCACCACCTCCCTGGGCATCCCGTTCTAATATCTAATCACCCTCTCTGTGGAGAAATTCCTCCTAGTGTCCAACCTAAACCTCCCAAACAGGACAAATATTATTCTTAAAGTGAGGGTGGGAACACTGAGAGGTCGGTCTTGGCCGAGAGGCTCCCAGTGGGCTGTTCCTGAGGTGATTCCCTCTGCGCCGGCAGAAGTCTGGTCTCTTGGGAAGGTTTTCACCAGGGAGCTCCTGGGAACTGCATCTGCATCGCTGCTCTTGCAAATGAGATAAGGGATCTCTTACCTGTGAACAGTAATACTCAAGATAACAGGGGTTTCTGGCTCTCTAGATACCATTTTTGCCATTCTGTAACGCTGTGCCTTTCCAGTGAAGGTTAGTTTTATGGCACCGTAGCTGAACGGGAGAAGTTGCTGATGCTAAATGAACAGAAGCCTTGTTACTTTTGGTCATTTGGTACCCAGAGAAGTGATTTCAATTAGTAGAAAAAGCTCCTCCTTTCCTTGTCAGATACAGGCACATCCCAGCTCTTTTGACACACAGTGAGGTGCCCTCTGGTCCATGGCTGCTGCAGGACTGTGGCTGGGATGGAACTGGGCATTCACTGGCAAAGCAAGGAAATGAACACATGAAAGAAGGGTGACCAATAACTTCAACATAGATACTTCACATGACAAGGCAAAAAGTGCCTCTAGTCCATTCATGTTTACCTGATCTGTTGGGATATGCCTTTCCAAATATGGGTAAGGAAATACTGAGCCTGTTGCAAAACGATATTCAGATAGTCTCTGCTGTGTTTTCTAACAGAGTTGTTTTTCTCTCACTGTTTTTCTTGTGAACAAGGGGAAAGCATAGTGCCACTTAAATATGTGCGTCAGTCATCTCACCAAAGACAGCAGACTAAAATAACACTGTATCTATAGTTTTGCAAGCTTAATTCCATTTTGGCAACCCACATATGCCTTTTCCAGTTACACACACTTTTCTGAAAGAAAATTAGTTTACATTTTCTCATTTGTATTTCAGCTCAAAGGTGGTGTTTTTTTTTCTAGAGAAGGTGGTGAAGAAACTGAACTAATCCCTTCTGAGCTTTGTGTTTTCAAGGAAAAAGTATCCCTCCATATCCAACATATATCTGGCCAGAAAATCATGCTGACCATCAGAATTATAAATTGGTTTATTATCAGAAGGAAAAAGCCAAAGAGGAACAAATCCTCAGGCTTGTACATGGTTAATTTCTCATACTGTTGATGATTGCATTGAAGTCAAGAGGAATATTCATAGTGCACACATGTGCAAAATACGTGGCTTATTGTCAGATGATTATAGATATACCTAATGCCGTGCATAAAGATCCCCAGTAAACCTTCCAACAGCTTTTTCTTTTTACACACTAGATTATTTAGTATATAATTTGCATAAAAGGAGATAAACTGAGATAAAGTAGAAAATGCAAATCCACAGAAGTAAGGAACGTCTACCACACAGGCAAAAACTTGGCAAGGTAGGTTGTTGGCTTGTTTGGTTTTTTCCTGCTTTCATCTGCCTACTTTTTTCATCAGCTAGATGAAAAACCTTGAAGTGTGGTTATAAAACAACTGCAAAAATAGCACTGAAAGGCTGAATTTCAGTTATTTCTCTAGGCTTGATATCAACTGCTCTCACCACAGTAAGAAACATTCTAATTGCCATTCCTGCAAGTTCTCCTTGGCATCTGATAGGCAAGTGGTATTCTTTCTGGCTCATGAATCATCACTGCAAATAAATAGTTCTAGAATAGAAAATGGGTTGATTGTGTATGAGCCAAAATAGAATCCAAAATAGAAGAGCTTATGCTCTGCACCGTGTTGTCGCTGTGCTGGGCAGAGATGTGTGTAGTAGTAGATGATATAAATGATGCCAAATGAAAACAGATGTAATAAGAAACAAAGGCAGCACTTTTACCCATTTTTTTCTCTGATGATTAAACCTATTTTGTCATAATTAGCAGAGATTATGTATTATCTGTCACATGTCACACAAGCTCACCAGGGCACTAGTGAGGAGCTCAGAGTGCCAAAGCAGAGTGGGGCAGGGCAGGTGTGCTCTGTGCTCTCAGCTGTGTCTGGGAGTGCGTTGCCTCTGTGTGTTCTCCGTGAACAGGGAAAGGGGGCGGGTCCAAAGTTTTGGTGATGGTGTTGCAGGTTTCCAATTCTCTTCTCTCCCTGCCATCTGTCCAAGCCCCTACAGAGTCCTTCTGCATCCCTCCTTGTTAGAGAGGCTTGGCAAAGCAGGAGCTGATTTAGTGATAAGGAAATAAACCGTATGGATCTGGGAAATAGTATGGAAAAGATTTATAGAAACATTCATCACACAAGCAGAAGTACATCCTGTAAAACAAACACATTTGAACACAATTAGATGTATCATTATGCACAAAAAGCCATATTTCACATAAACAGGTGTATTTTTGACCTGCATCTTCTTTGCGCTGTTTTTTCCAATGAGAGTTCCTTTTCTGATCTCCCTGCTTTACAGCTACCTTGATTCCAGCAAGGTTAAAATACATTTACTGCTTTTGTATTGTACAGAACTTTTGTCTGAATGACTAAATGTGCAGTCTTAGCAATGGATGCACATTTACAACACGTTGTGGGAAGTGTTTGAGTGGAATAGAAGTAAATATCAGGAAGGGTAAATGGAGAAAGTACACGTTTTTGTAACATTGAGAACATTGAACAGGCAATGAACCATTGAATCAATACCAAACTGGGATAGAATATAAAGCCACACTGAAGTAAGAATTGATTTTTTCTTTTGTCTATATCAGCAATATCCTGTAGTTTTGAATTCCTGTTGCTTTACATACACATCTGCTAAAGATGGCAGGGGAAAAGGTTACCCCACTCTTCCTTGTAGAAGCTGCCCATCTTCTATGCTTCTAAAGTGAGGGAAGGTTCTGGTTAGTATGATAGTTTTCCTTGTAGGTTACCAAGCAATGTGTAATTAAGGCTGGTTGTTTCTTATGTACAACATAATGCTCGAAAGGTTTTTATCCAAAATATTCTGTAATTCCTAACTCTGGTACAGCTCCAAGAATAGAAGCCTGATGATAGGTAAGGATTCTGGCATTATCAGTACATTTGGGAAAGTTATTTTCATTGCTCTGGATCTGTGGAAGACTAATTTATATAAGTGTGATGTAGAGTGTCAGGGTTTTTTTCACTATTTCATCTAAATTATATGTAAAGGCTTGACTATGAAATAGTGGTTGCTAACAGGGAAAAAATGCATTTTTTAATGGCTTGTGGTCCAGTTAATTGCCATTCTCCTACTTTTGTTGTGTGTTCTCCGCAGCTTATACTACAACAGTATTATATATTGATAAGGGGTTGAACAGTTTCACTGTGTTCCTGGCTCTCAGTTGTGAAAGCTCTGATCCTTTCCATCTCCTCACCTAGTCTTCAGTCATTTTTTCTAACAGTTAGCAAGCATTGAGATTTCTAATATTATTTTCAGCTGTCCACTGCATGTATGCATTTGTGGCTACAAAACGATGAGGTCTTTTCTGAAGAAAAGCCACCGTGATTTATTTTGGAAGCAGACCCTGTAGTTCTGAAGAGCTGCCGCTGCGATCCTTTGTTCTGCCGTGAAACGGCGAAAATGTCTTCCCCCGATCCCTAGGGACTTGCTGGTGTTCCGTGCCTGCAAGGGCTAAACTTTGATACTGAAAATGTTGAGAATTATTGTCTTCTGATGATGCCTATCGTCATTTGCGCTACTGCCTTTTTTTTTTTTTTTATCCCGAATTTTAAAAGAGCGAGACGTGCTGTGATTAAACTTGCGACGTCCTCTCTTTGTAGTGAAAGGAAGACGATCAAAGATTTGATGACGGTGCCTTTGCTGGGAAGGGATGAAATAGGTGGAAGCGATTCACAAGCCTCCCCCCCGAGGGGAGACGAATTCCACCTCTCCAAGCTCCAAGCGCAGCCCTTGGCGGGGGTGCTGACGGCGCTGCCGGGGGTGGTCGCGCCGGGGGGGCCGTTCCCGCAGCCCATTCCCGCAGCCCATTCCCGGAGCTCTCCCCATCCCCGTGAGGCAGCTCCGGGCCGCGGGAGCCGCGTATGCTCCGCGCATGCTCCGCGCCCGGCCCGCCCCCCCGGCCCCTCCCCGCGCCCGGGGCGGGCGGCGGGGCCGGGCCCGACCATTTCTGCGGGCGCGGGGACGCGGGGCCGAGCCCCGGGCAGCGCCTTCCCCGAGCTTCAGCACCGCGGGCCGGACAGCGCCCGGCGGCCCGGGCGGCTCCCGCGGGGCCCCGCCGAGGGCCTCGATCCGCCCCCCACCCGCACGATGTTCCTCCGGCTGGCGGTCGCGGTGCAGGTGCTGTCGCTGCTGGCGAGCCGCGCTCACGCCTTCCCCAGACCCGCGGGCAAAGGTAAGCGCCTGCCCCGCAGCCCTCTCCGCGGGTCTGCGGGTGCTGGAAGTTCTGCGCGGCCGAGAGGGAGGGCAGAGAAAACTTTCCTTCCGCTCGGCGAAAAGCGACGAGGTCCTAAAGCGGCAAAATTCCCGACACTGATCGCTGAAGTTGCAATCTGATATTAAAGTGGAGGGATAGGTGCTGGTAAGGGGGGAAAGCTCTGAATTTTTTCGTTGTTCTCCAAGCAGTGTTTTCATCCGCTCTACAGCGGCGTCTGCACGAGTCTTTCTTGCTCCCTATTTCCCCCGGTGTTCTGGATGGAAGAGATTTTTAATCTCTTGGTTGAGCCAATCCGATTATTGCTATTTTAGTCGGACTCTTCCAGCATTTTTCCCCAATCTACGAGTTTTCTCATCAGAAAGAGGTTGCTGAGTCTGTCTCTATTCCTATTACATCTTGTGCAGAACCTCTCCCTCTGCCACAATCATGCTTTGTTTAAATGTTTGACTTTTTAATTGTGTTCTCGTTCTTCTAGGAACACGGATTTGTTTTTCAGGTTTTTTTTTGGTTGGTTGTTTTTTGGTTGTTTTTTTTTGTGGTTTTTTTTTTTTTTTTTTGCAAGAATCAGCAGTTGGCATCCTATTTAAGACATTATTTTGTATGGGAGAAAACTACAAATTAAGAAAAAAAGTGCCCTTTTTAGTTGCATGTATCATATAACTGAGTATACATGTGTGTGTGTTTATTCTAGATAAAGCTATACACAACAGACAATTAAGTGTAGAAAGACCTTTGGAGGAACAGGTGAGTGAAAGAAAAAATATTTACAATTTTTTTTGTTACGATATTCCCATAATATTTTGAGCCTTTCAGGTACTGAATCCCTGAATATCCTAATGAGTTAAAAGTAGATATGTTAGTAAAGTGATTATTGATAGTGTTGGATACAAAATATGGTTTCAATAATTTTTAAAAACTGGAATATGGAGTTTCACTGTCCAGCATTCCAAAAGCGGGTTGTTAGCTCCAGCAGCTCACAGGTGTGCCACCCCTTTCTATTGACATCCTGTGGGAATATAGCATGAGCTTGGAATGGAGCAGGAAAATGTAACTGGCATTTATCTTAAAATGGGAAGTCTGTTGCAGCTTCTTGTAGTGTGTGATTCTGATCAGAGATGGGTACTGACAGAAAGTACCCAGTGCTTAATCCTATTCTACTTATTCAGGCAAACTTCTTAATAAGAGTGAAAATCAGGTGCTAAGGCTTCTGCTGATATTGATAAATTAAGAGATGACACATTTTATTCCTTCTGCCTGTCCTTGTTTCATTTGTTTTATTTTTGTATATTAGATTGCTGAAGCTGAGGCAGACAAGAATAGGAAAACAGCTCCCACAGGTAAAATATCTTGCCTGGTTTTATAGCAATATTCAGAATGGTATTCAAAGAGGTATAAGGTTTTATGTTATGTGTGCACTGATATATTTTCCAGAAAATAAGCCAGAGTTCAGGAATTATTCCTTTGTTGATGACCTGAACCTGCTAAAATCGGTAGCAGAAAGAGAGAGGAATGAAAAGGAGAGGGAGTCAATTAGAAGCTCTTTGTACGAACAGCAACTGGCCGTTGACGATGCAGACTCCACCAAGAACCGCAGGCTTGTGGATGACTATGACTCCACTAAAAGTGGGCTGGATTATAAATTCCAAGGTATTCTATAATCATCTTTCAGTGACTTCTAGGTTAGAGTTCTCTTGCAAAGTGATTGCTGTCATGAATGTTGTGCTCAGCACCAAACATGAGCTCTGTGTGTTACTGGAGTGCAGTTTCAATTATTTCCAGTTGTGGAAGCTTGTTGTATTACAATTATATTTTGAAACACAGTAGAAAAGAATTGCTCTCAATTTTCAGTCTTCTTCCTTGGAGGAAAATCTAACTGCGTAATTTGTATCATGTTTTTAGCAATTTAGATTTGATGGAAGGAAAATGAGACATATTTTTAAATGAAAATATATTTATTCTGGTTTGAGAGGAAGAAGCACTTTTAAATGCAGCTAAATCACATATATTTATTCCAAATGTTATGTGCAGTGTTAGATAATTCTCCTCATCATAAAGCTAAAAGAAATTACGGAAGGCCAAAAAATACTTGCCTTTGCTAGACGAGTGTTTAATTGATTTGTAGTTTGAGTCCTCTGAGAGTTGTATGCAGCATTTAACTCAGGATATTTTTAATTATATCAAAGTATGCTGATCACAGACCAAAGCTTACTCATCATGTTGTCTCTCCCATTGTCATTATGAAATTATTTGCCATAAGTAACGATTACATAATTAAAAGTTTATTTTCTGAAATTCAGACAAGAAGATCAGGTACAGTTTGTCATGATTTGATTTCATCTAAGTGGCCATACAATGAAACTAGATACCAGGAAGGCACATATAAGTGTATATGGGAGCAGTGCTCTCTCATTCTTACAGTTTTTTCTCTAAACAGGAGAGTAAGCTCCCAACTTTCATCTCTGCTCTTTTGAAAGAGCCAGTCAGAGTGACATTTTTCAGATGTGGAAAATGGGCACAAAGAACTTTTCTCTGTGACTGATGTAATGGCTTGCAAAGTGTGTATCAAAGTATAGCCCTAGTATGTCTAAAAAGTGCAGCCTCGTTCTGAAGAGAAGAAGATGTGGGCAGATATTTTTTACAAGATGTTTAATCCAAATGAGTTAGGACAGTCAGCACATAGTTAAACTGTAATCCTTTCAGATGATCCAGATGGCCTCCATCAATTAGATGGCACTCCTTTGACTGCTGAAGACATTGTTCAAAAAATTGCTGCAAGAATTTATGAGGAAAATGACAGAGGAGTGTTTGACAAGATTGTTTCAAAACTTCTAAATCTGGGGCTAGTAAGTATCTTGTTAATACTTCATTTAGCTGTTTTGTGGGTTGGTTTAATGCTCTTTTAGAAAGCAATTTGGACAAACACCGTGTGTAATACTGATTTGAGTGAAAATGAATGGGATTCAGGATCCAGGGAAATTTCTAGACTCATTTGGGCACACTGGTTTAGTTCTGCAATAACACTGTTGTTCCTGTGACAGCTTTGCAACAAAATAGGCCAAACCGCAGAACATTTCTGATGTTGAGAAAACATTCACTGATTCTACTCCTCTCCTGCCTGCCCTCATTTTGGTTTTGATTTCTCTTCTGTTTTTCACTGAATTCTTTTGTATTATTAGTTTCTCTGTTTAAGGGGGAAAGGTCTGAGCTCGTTCCTATCCACCTACTAATTAGTGTCATCAGCAAACATATAATGTTGCTGGTTTGTTGAGGATATATTATGTTACTGCTTGTAACCAAGACCGGATTTGTCTCTGACCTCTGGATGTCTCAGTGGCTTTAGCCATTGCCATATGGGGTCCTTGTATCTTAAAATACTGACCTGATGTTTTCTGCACAAGATTTTGCAGTTAGCTATTGCATGCTGCACCCCACTGATTACAGAGGGAGCTGTGGGACAGAGGCAGGGTAGAGTTCTCTTTCAAGTGACAGCTGTTACAAAGCAAAGACAAAACATTTTGATGATGCCATAGAAAGCTGTTTGCTGTTTTCCCTTTCTGGGTCACTGTATTGTGTTGTAGTTCTTCAGCTGTACATAGATGTGTTGCAGAACATACATACTTTATATACACATACATGTAGGGAGGTATGGCACACTCACAGTTCAATCTTTCAAGCTGCACTCCGTTGTGTTAAGCCCTAAGCAGGTTTGTTTTGCTGTTGAAGGCTGTATCTGTGGATGGGTGGGTTTTGTGAACACACACATAATTGGTGTGTGTTTCTATGTATATATATGTGTGTGTGTTTATTTAAATATAGACATGTATACATATATATATATACATGTATACAAACACATTGGTGAAGATACTACACCTAATTTGGTTGTGCTTTTTTTGAAGCAAACATATTTAAAGCAATCTGTTTGCAAAGCTCAGCTTTCATATTGATGTTTAATCTAGGAGAAGCACATTATTCTCTGAGTACTCTGCACAAATATTTCAACAGATCACAGAGAGTCAGGCCTATACCCTGGAGGATGAAGTGGCAGAGGTTTTACAACAGCTAATTGCAAATGAAGCAAAGGAACGTGAGAAGGAGTCTGAAGATTTTGATTACCCTGCAAGCAGAGCAGACAGTGATACAAAAGAAAAGCAACAGGAAAGAATGGTAATTTCTTAGCTAATCATTTTGTCTTCCTTGCCAAATGGCACTAGTAAACCAATACACTGCTTTCTTTAGGGAATAATTAGTTCAGTCTGGAAACTAAAGTTGTTCTTAAAGAAATTCTGTTAGATACAAAAGTGAACCATGAGTTACTTTGGGATTTAAGCCAGACATGAAATTGAAATAACTTTGAGAAAATAGTATAGTCTTCACCTTGCAATTAGGAACATGTTGGCCTGAGGTTATGATACAATTTCTTGCTCTAGTAACTCTATCACCAAAAGCAATGTGCTTATAGATATCTTTTTTTATATCTTTTGTGGAGACACCAAGCAAATCTTACCAGGACAGTATCATTAATGGAGAGGTTGATGATACGCTGGATAACACGTGGTCATCATCTAATATCTTGGAAAGAAGAAATGAGCTGCCTTCTGAAGATAATTTTGAAGACCTCCAATACTTTCCAAATTTTTACACGCTATTAAAAAGTCTTAACTCAGGTGAGCTTATCACATACTTACAGAATTATCTAGGAAAAAACTTAGAAAATTAAGATTCTCTGTGTTTTGTCCTACTCTTTTCCCTTCCCCACAACTTCCCTAGTTGCAAGACCATGTGCTTTGAAAATGTTCTCTAGGATGTATAGCAGAAACTAATTTGATTAGTGATTTTGATGGCAAAACACTGGCAGGAACAGCACTCAGAACTGCAAAGAGTGTGACCTAGGCAGCCCTTCCCATCTTGTGCTGTGTGATTCAAGAGTCCTGAATTCTTTTCATTCCCGTAAGGACATGGTGGAAAAACTGGCAAAACTGTTTTCTCCAGAGATCATTCCAGTAACATCCGTATCTTCTGAGCCAACAGAGGTACAAGTAAGCCACAGCAGAAACCTCGCGGTGGTGGTACCAGTAAATGAGTCTGAGCCTTCCAGCCTTTTCACAAACCACAGGTTTGCTGTTTATTGCAGTGAAAGCTCTGCACTTCTCTTCCTATTCCGGTGCTGGACATCATTGCCTTCCAGTCATTGCAGGCAGGACTGTGGCACCTCACCACAGCCCCTTTGTCAGCACCCACTCTCTGCAGCCACACACACACACACACACACACACACACACTTGTTTGTGCGTGTATGTGTGTTTATTCTGCTGATTCCCTGTCCTGCAGGAGCCTTAATATTGCTTCAAACAGTCCCCATAAACACCTGAGTGGAGAGCTAAAATGGAAAACCTGAGGGCATATTTTGCTCAAGTCCAACCTACAGCCTTCATATTCTTCCTGTTCTTTTCGTTTTCCCGTGGTGGTTTTGTATGCTAGCTCTTCTCCTTTTTCTGCTCACAAAGCAGAAAGGTGTGTTGGGTTTAGCAGGTTATCAAGCAAATCGAGCCAGGTCCCACTGGCTGCACTTCCCTGCCTTGCCTCCTGCTTTATGCTGTTCACCTGTCAGGTCGTATCAGGCTGGAGGAGAGGGATTCACTTGCATCCTACAGCTGTGTGTTAAATTGCAGGCAGCAATAAAAAGCCTGTTCAGCACCTCTCAGAGTGGCTGGACCCCTGCCAAGTCTGGGAGTGTGTTTCTGGCCGTCCCTGACTGACAGTGCCCCGGGCTCTGTCAGGTCCTCCTGTGAAAATGTGGGGAGTGGGAACAGCTTGTGCAACTGTGTGATGGGGTGATTTCATGCTGTTAACACAGAAATAGCAGTAATATTGTTCAGCAGGTAAACATGTTGGGGAAAGAAAAGCTAAAAAATGGATAAGTGTGGGCAAAAATGGATTTTTCTAATAAAAATAATTGTTTGTATCACTTCCTGAAGTCATGATCCTCTCAACTGTGTAATATGACATTGTCCTGGTACATGAGTCATGGACTTGTGCATGGTAACAATCTCATTTGAAACACTTTATATTTTTATCATCAAACCCATGGAGCTTGTAGGAGAAAGGATCTCTGAGCTCATACAGAGCCAGACTGGTCCACAAAATAGTTCACAAACAAAGAAAAGAAAAATGAAAGAAGCTGTAGAAAACTCGACCCTCTGATCAGCAGTTAGGACTGTCAGATCACTTTCATCTCAGTGTGTTTAGTGTTCTTAGCTGTAAAATGGAATGAATACCATTGGCCTTCCATAACACAGCCCTTCAAGACACAAAGCTATAAAGAAGAACTGAACGCTGAGGTTTTAAAGTATATTCAGCTGTACTTTACAGGAACAGTTTATATATAATTTCTCTTTGCTAATCCAGCACAGCTTTTTCTCTTTCAGTGAGTAGGTCATTCTTTATGCATGAAGTTTGCAGTTTGCAGAACTGACTTTTTCCAAGTTGCCTGAAGTCTCTGACTAGTTTTGCTTCATCCCCTTACACAGAGACAGAGACAAAAGAGAAGGAGACCTTGATAACTATCATGAAAACCCTGATTGATTTTGTGAAGATGATGGTTAAATATGGAACAATCACACCAGAAGAAGGAGTTTCCTATCTGGGTGAGAATGCTATTTTCTTACTTTACCAACAGTGATAGTTATCTTCTCATCTTCCCTGTTCTTATAAAACCTGCTTCAGCTTTGTTCATTCTAAATGTTTTAAAGCAATACTTCTAAATTGATCATTCACTATAGCATGTTTAATTCCATACTGCTTTAATATTTCCATCTAATGAAGGGAAGGTAATTCATCAGATATGTATTTAGAGGGTTATTACACTTGCACACCTGTGAAACACAATTGATATCAGTGACTTTATGTCAGGGGGAGATCAGGGTTTTCTGCATGCTATTGAGGTGAATCAGGTACCTGCATTTTCCAAAAACAATCCAGCACTTCAGCTCCTTTAACCTGTCACATGTAAGTAGCCAAAATAGATCACTGTCTACCATTTAAAACTCCTTCCATCTATGAGTGTTACATTTTGGTACAGGAGTAGGTTTTGAAGCACTCTTTTCTGGATCCATTCTAGAGTCTGTGGCTATGTAGGTTTTGTAAAATGGTTGTAATTTCCTGAAGAGAGAATTTGGAACAGCCTGGTTTTCTTCTTGTTTTGTTTTGTTTTGTGTCTCTCACACCTTTCCTGGCTTTGACAAACTCTCTTCCGTTTGCTGTTGGTAGCCTTTCTACATAAACAAGCAGACCTACAGAAGAAGGGCTCATCTGCATAAGCCCTGCACAAACCTTTAGTTTTTCTGAAATATTCATGGTCTGGCCTAGTCTGAAAAGTTTTTATTTACATCAGGGCAATTTCTCAGCCTCATAAATCAACCTGTCACAGAGATAGGTCTGGCAATGATCTTTCATGGCTTCTCCAGGCTTGTCTGATCTGAACCATTGCAGATACATGATTGATGGATGCAACTGTAACTGTACAGATTGATTATCAATTACTTGGCTACAAAAGATCCAGTCCATCATGACTCACATTAGTACATGATTTCACTTCCTCTCCAAAGAGTTCATGATATCTCTGACCAAGACTATCCTTTTATCTTCCATGAGAAGTCCTTGAATTTTGGACAAGTTATGCTACAGTTCAGCTCTTTCTCTGTCTTCTGTGCATTTAAAGAAAGATGCACACAAAAAAATGGTGGATTTTAAGCACAGTGGTTTCAGTGTCATTCTACAAATGAAGATAGTATGACTTGAGCAGATATTGCCCTCACTGATAGTGTTGTGCCAAAACTTAATAGGCCACATTCGTCCCTGACACAAGGCCACTCAGATAATGGAATTACACTAGGGATGCGTTTTTCCTGCTAAAATTCAGAGCAGTTGTTCACATTGGCTTTACTTTGAGTAAATAGATACTGTAACCCTGGAAACAAATTGCCATGATGACACAGTATGGAAGGCAGAGATTAGGTTAAGAGTTTCAGAGGTCTGATTTAGTCTGGATTTAAAGTAAGACTATCAACTGATGTATCCAGACTCTGCCTTGCAAATGAGTGGTTTATGAAGAGATGGATTTTTTGCTCCATCAAAGGAACTTGCTGTAGTGAAAGGGCTTTCTCATAGTTCTCAAGTTGCTTCTGTGGTATTCTTTTTTTAGACTTGCTGTTGAGAAATTACTTTAAAGCTGACCTTCATTTACTGAACAAATATTCTCAAATACTCAAGGAAAGCATCCACAGGAACATGTTAGCTTCTTGCACTATCCTTAAGCATGGCAGCAATTTTATTGCCACTCTTATTCAGCTAGAAGTTATATATTAAGTAATACTTGGATAGGTACTGGGTATCTTGGTGCAGGTTGGGTCAGGGAATTTGATGCCCAGCTGTGTTTATTTATAGCAGATAAAGGAATTAGTATGAATATGTCTCAGAGAGAAGAATCAGTTTTAAAAATTGGCAGCTTTTTGTTGTTCTCTCAGTCCGAAATCAGTGAGCAGATTCCATGCTGGTTGGTGGAAAATACCTACTGGGTCAGTGCAGATGGATTATATCCTCTTTCCATTCTATTAAAGTAGGAAACTGCCTAAGTTAATTTTTCCCACTCTGTGTCTGGAGCCATGCATAAGCTATGTCCGTGAATTATACATTCAAAAAAATAAATCATTTATTGAATCGAGTCACAAGCCTTTTTGCCTGTCACAGGGGTGCAGAGACAGTGAATTTGAATGCATATACGAGTAACAGCTGGCTTGGGATTTGGAAACCACAGCATTATGTCATCGTTGTATCTTACTCCAGGGGAAAGTATTTTCCTACTGCAGTGACTGATGTTATTAGGTTTAGCTTTAAGTTACAAAGGATCTAGCTGCAGTGTGGTGCAAGAAAAACGCTGATGCACACACATGAAAACACAAGGAATAAGTTCATTTTTTAATACACATATTCAGTATTACATAATACATATTTAGAAGCTTTCCATACGCTAAATGTAATCTGTAACAGAACACTGAAAGCCAAAACCAACATATTCATATATATGAAAGACAAGAAAAAATAATGCCTACATTTTCCATGATGTTTTCAGAAAGTATAGCTCTAAAAGCATTAAAGAGAGAGACTAACAAACTGATATAAAATGTGTGTTCAGCTGAAATGCATCGTATTTGATAATTTCCCTGCTGTGGCAAAATGCCACTATCTTCCATCACTCTTTACTTTCTCAGCTATGAATTCTGTATCTTGATGTACAGGGAGCAAATTCTCCTGTGGAGCGAGTGTCTCATGTTTCTAGCCTGCTCAAAGGCTTTCATAAATCTTTCTAGAAAACCCATCTGCCCTTTGAAGATTGAAAGCTGCTTTAAAATCCCTTTTGCAATTAAAAGAATGGACAAGCATTATTGGTACAGAAAGCATAAGGCAATAAATCGTGACACAGGATCACAGTTACGCAGGTGGCTTATGAGTGAGACCCAACTGGGGTATCAGTTTACCCAACTTTGAGTTTGTTGTCAGCATCCAGAAAATGCTGCCCAAACAGATGAACTCCCCTTGCTTGCCCCAACCTGCCGGAGGCACAGACTGTTATCACTGAACAGGCTGAGTAGTGGGAAGGACTTGGGACAGTTACTGAAATGATGTGGCTGTTGGCAAGGGTGCAGTGACAGAGTGGAATGGAAGAGTTGGAATAACTCCACATAGTGACCAGCAGAAAGCAGCAAGAGGCTTTCAGATAAGTTATGACTGATTCAGCATAAAATATTTCATTATTCATGGCATCCATATACTGTTTGTGTTGCATAAATAGCTGATACTGATACTGATGCATAAGCAGCTGATACTCCGTGCAGAACTGAAAGGACTGTGTCCTTCACGGTGCTGAGTGCTTGAAGAGAAAAAGTGCTGTTTGAGCCAATAGCAAAACTCCCTTTGATTTCAGCAGAGCAGAATAAGCCATGCATTGCACAGATACTTGTACTGTCTGAATATTAGTTTGTGGATAATATCATACTTCATTTTCCTTCGGTCTGTTGTGTAATGTCATGGTGGGGATTCACTCTGATAGCTTTTCTGTCAGAGCCATCTATCATAGACCAGATAAATATTAAGGAGAAGCTTCATCTACACCACACAAAGAAGAGGAATTTTTTTGTGTGACAAGTGACTTTTCCTATGTATGCCAGACTATATAGGTAGTTTTAAAATGAAAGCATATCAGTCTACTACCATCCTGGTAAAAACTCTATTTTTAGTAATTGTGTAAAGTAAACCATAGTTTTTTAATGCATTTATTTTGGTAATATTGTTTTCAGCTTAGAAACAGGAACAAATGCTTTCTGCCAGTTTGTTCGGATACATTTGAAAATTATCTCCACTAATAAGATTTTTAGAACCATTCTAGGAAATACTCGTCATTAGAGGCTTGTGGACCGTAACAAAAATAGAGCTTTCAGAGTTGATAGATAAATTCTTAAGAGGCATCAGTGTGTATATATGAATTCTTTTCACACAGTACATTAATTATATTCTCCTGCTGTGCTCTGCTTACAAGAGCAGATCAGTAGCAAATTTACCCACTGCCAACCCAACCAAATGAAAGTTGTGTTATCCAATGAACTATTACCCTAGAAATGCAAATTAGCTAGATGCACATTATATTCTTGTGTTCTTGGAGTTCTCATTTATTGTCTGGTACATGTGGCACAAACTTTTGCAATTGGTAAAAGATCTATCTCACAGATACCATAGAAACTTTGCCATGATACTGCATATAATGCATATTTTATCACATCTTATGATTGAGGTTGGTCATCTTGTTTTCAGTTTCTAAATCAGGGCTTCTGTATCTTCCACAACTGGAGAAAAGAAAGGGGCAAAGGACTGGGAAGAAAATTAAGTTTAAGAACTCTGTAGCCTTGCTCTCTGTGAAGGGGATCACACTTTTCACCTCCACGTAATAAAGCATTCAGATTCCTGGAGCCACAGTGTACCACACACCGCTCATAGCAGATTGGTTGGGCAGCAAATCCCCCTTTGTTTAGGAGGGTAACAGAGAAATGGCTCCAGCTGATCAGTGTGCAGGGTTTGAGTCACAGCTGCCTTCCTCCATAGACCAAACCAAAGCCACCTCTCACACCTCCTCCCTTTGGCTCTGACTCACTGTCAGAATCCACACTGTCCCCCGTGACTGAGTAGGAGATTGTGTTGGTTAGAAATGAGCATGAACAGATGTCTCTGTTTACCTTTTCCGCCCCCATATCGTTTGTTCTTCGTGGACAACAGGGGAGAACAACAAACTGCAGGAGGCACTAGGAATAGGGAGATGGATGGGTCACTGGTGAACTCTGGCTGAGGTATATGAACACTCGTTACTTTGGTCCTTTTCTAAAGAACTGTTGGGATGTTGTTTTGCTGTAATACTCTCTTTTAGGCAGGCTGAGGCTGCATGAAAAAAGTCAGGTGAAACAGAAGAGGCAGAAAGTCTCCTGTGTTGATTTTTAATGTGTCCCTGCCTCTCTATGCTAAGGAATATGAAATAGCTGTTCCCCCTCTCGCATTCATGCAGTGGTGTCCTCCACAGCTCTACTTGCTCTTTCCCCATTACAGGTCAGTGCACAGTAGACACGATCTGGCCTTTTCTTGGGAGAGGGGAACTCGTTTGAATAATGTGATAATGTCTGAAGTTCTCATCAGCACAGATGCTGCAGGCCAAAGGTCTGATCCCGCTATTTGTTTAGTCAGCCAAGAACAGGCACAGAGCCAGGAGTGTGAGGCAAAGAGCAGATCACAGCCCAGACTGGCATCATCTTTCCCCTCCTCACTGTGACCATAAGCTGCTGCTCCCTGATACAGACTGGGATTTCAAAGGGCTGAGGGAAGCTGTGGCTCAAGCAGTGCCAGAAGCTACAAGTGGCATATGAACAGTGTCATGGGGACCTTTTTTTCTCCCCTTCATTTTGACCTGGGCCATGAAGGGCACTGACAGTGCTTCATACAGGGAACCTTTAATGCAAAACACCTTCTTTTTCTTTTTTAAATTTTTTTTTCCAGCGGACTCTTTCTTGCTGCTGTAGGTTTTCTTCATAAGCATTAAAGTATTGAGCAAAAATTTCCCTATCTGAATTTCCCCTTGGTGATTTTCCTTGCCCAGTATTACTTTATCATATGACTGATGCATACAGCTGCCAGTGGGTGTTACTTAATTTCAGGCAGCTCTCTTTTCTCTGCTATTTATTTTGTATCTGATGAACTAAGGTCGCACAGATGCCAGTGTACTGTACTATATCTGAAAAGCACAAATCAGGGGCACCTCAGATGGTGAGAGTGAGCTGAATACTGAGGTGCAGCAGTGATATTAGAAAGTATATGTGAATAGTTAAGCCCAAGATGAATTTGCATGGAGGTAAGATAAAAGGATATGGGGACAGAGAGTGTGCAAAGACAGGCAAGACTCTAATCTAGGAATTCCACTGGCTGCAGACCCAGCTTGAGCTTTTCTTTCTGTAGGCTCATCCATGTCTATCCCATGCTACTTTTGCATTTGCACAAACACGTGAATTTGGGTTTTTTCCCCCACTACTTAGATCTTATGTCCTATTTTCTCCCATTAAGACTCTCAGAGCATAGAAAAACAAATGGGTGGTTATGGCAGCTGATCTCATGAGTCTTAAGAAGTGGGACACTTCACACTACAGTAAATTGGGCATCACCTGAGGGTGACAGTACATGTGAGAGCACAGTTTTTTCAGTATCTATAGGCTCTAAGTCTTCTCAGATATGTTTTGGGAGAGATCCAGTAGTTTCAGTATTGCTAATTGTTTTTCCCACCACATTACATGACTACCAAATCATATGTTCAAGAACCCAAAGAAATGTATTACAGTTCATTCCTTTGCTCATCACTGTCTACCCTTTAAATTTGCAGCTATTTTTTGCAAACAAGTTGCCTCTTCTTCCATTTTCATTACTGCCTCCTATGTGCTTTCCAGACTAGATACTTAGTAAGAACCCTCCATCTTCTGCAAGTGTCTATTTTGACAGGTGCATTGCTTAGTTCCTGAAAATCTAGATTTTGCATCCTAGCAGGTGGTTTGTGTTTCTAAAGGAGGGCAATGCTTTTATTTTTTTGCACTGTATTTAATAGCTGCATAAAATCCCCTACTTTCTGAATTCAGTAAGTCTCTGTTGACAGCTGAGCCCTGAACCCATAAGTTCTGATTTGAGATGATTATGTGGGTGCAGGCTAAAGAGGGTGTCACTGAACTTTCAAAACTGAGCTACATCCCACTCCTGCAGGAGAGGCGGCTCTGTGCTGCTTCAGTCCCAAACCGTCATGCTCATAAAGGGCATGCAATCAAAACACGTAAAATGCGTGCACAGGCCATGTAGCAGCTTCAGGATGGGAAAGGATTAGGAAAGAACTGCACCACACAGCTCTAGGAGACCTGGAATAATGCAAAGGAGACGCCTGTAGAATATTGAAAGGATAAATCTGAGAAATAGTCCATGAGGTAGGGAATTTAATAAGGATAATAAAGGAGACTTGGTCCGAGCTTTCTTTACCTCAAAACACATCTGTTTAATTATGTTTTGCTTTTGGAGTTGCTTTTAACCTGATTGCCAAGTGATACTGCTGCTGTTTTAATTTCAAGTCACTCTGACCATCCTGCCTGTAATCCATTTACAAGTAATGCCGTGACCTGGAGTTTGTCACCTGACATGTCATTCCTCATGGCAGCAGTAGATTTCAGACACACCATCACAACAAATCAGTCAAACAGGAAGATTCAGAAAGGAAATGCCATATCTTGACATGTAAGGCAGTGAGTTAGAGAGGAGCAGGAGGTTTGCAAGGCTCAGACCCATCTGTATTTCCACAATGGAGGGATTTCTCCTGTTCATCACAGTTTTAGCAGTTTATGTGACATATGCATGATATGTATATGAGCTGCCTAAAAGTCCAACTCTGCTTTTGGCTACACTGCTGAAAATCCAGTGGATATTGACAGTTCTTGGACCTGTGCTCATGTAAAGTAAAAGGCAGATTTGTCCAAAGAACTAATCAGATACGCTCTTCCCACAGAACAGTCACAAGCAAATGCTGTGTTGTCCTGACATTTTTCACAGATGGAAAAAGGCCTTGCAAACTCTTTAGGATCATCTACTGCAGGAGACAGAAGAGCCCTGGGAGAGCTGTGCTTTTTTAATGCTGCAATATGTGCAGCTCACACAAGCAGTCGTCAGCACAAAACTTTGCAGCTGAAGCAGTTGTAGTGTATGAACTCATTAAGTAAACTAATTTTTTAGCTATTGTTAAGATTGATCTCAGGTACTTTGATGATCTCTTTTCTGCTTTAATAAACAGTCTTTTTATGCTGTATGGAAACAGAACAGCAAAGCAGGCCTTTTTGTGGAAGTTTAATGACATAAAATCTCAGCTTCAGTCAATTTGATGAGGATAGAATGTGAAACTGCCTCCCGGGTACAAGACAATTATGTGGAAGAAAAAAACGTTTGCGGGAAAATTTACAGGAGTCTGGAAAACACCATGAATCTATCAACAGAGAAGGCTCCATTTCAGGCTTCCATTACCAGTTCCATTAAATACTCAAATGGTTATGTTAGTTTCTGCCCCTCTAATAAGAACAAAGTAATTTAAATTGTAATATTTTTTCATGTAGTATCTTCTCCCATGGATTTAGAGGGTATTGCCACAGTGCATTCTCCCAGACATAAACATTCTGCTTTTATGCAGTTCAGATTTTTGGACATCCATCCTGAAGGACTTCAGAGTTTCAGAAGTGCTGGGAATTTGCGTTTTCAGATGCAATTAAGAGGATCCATCAGTGTGTAGAAACTGGGCCTAGAATGCCTCAGAATGCCTACTCAAAATAGGAGCCCTCCTGCAGCATGAGTGCTTTAGTGAGTCATCCCAGATCAAAGAGCGAGTTAGAAAGTGAGGCAAGGCAGAAACCAGATCTCCTGACTCCTGGTGTCTGGTTCCACTGATGAGATTATCCTGCTCCAGGAAAGCGGCCGCCAGAGTAGCGACCTATTTACCAACGTGGGTCACTTCCATTAGCTCGGTCGTTATTGTTCTGTTGTTTTAATTAGCGCCATTTCAAATGAGTGGCCATCCCTGTGGAAAGGTCAGTACCTTTCTAAACGCTTCCTCTGTGCAAACAACATTGCTAGGGAAACGACACCGTGGAAGTAATCAGTTCTTGTTAGACCTCCGAACACGACATGCAGTTGCTTAGCTGCTGGCCAGGCTCAGCTCAGCTGAGGAGGTGACTCACTCCATCAGCGTATCTCAGAGCAAACATTGTTCAGCCCTGGCCTAGCCGCACATGACAAGTACAAACACGTTTTGAAACAATACCAGCTGTTAAAGCATTGATTCTGAAGCGGGAGGGGAAAGGGCAATAAATCCTGTTCAGGAAGAAGTGGGATTCTCTGGTAATATTCTCCCTAGGATATTTATGTAGGTACCAAACAATCCACACAAACATGGACAGGCCCACGGACTTAACTCCCCTCTGTCACAGGGGAAATACGGCTGCTTATAAATCTTCAGATCCGCATTGATGTGCCACTCGCACACGCCTCGCCATTTCTCCTGCAAAGCATTGTCCTTGTTAAAAGGCCTGTCATGTCAACTTGTCCAGATCTTTACTGGCAAAAATAAAGCTTTGAAAATGGAACACGGTTGTTGCCATGTTCAGTCTGGCTTTAGTGGCAAAGCTCAGATCATTAGTGGTCAACGCTGCCTTGTTACACTTCATGTCTGCACGTGGCTGGAAAGGAGTACTGCACTGACAAAGGAGTCAGAGTCAACTCAAATAAAATTGTGAGCCAGATCAAAGACTCAGAGAAACTGTAGAACTCCTGATGCAATTTATAGAAGTGACTAAATAATGGAGGAGTATGAATCCTATTGCCTTCAGTAGCACATGCTCTATGTGGATATGCGTACAACTTTTAAACAGTTGATCAACATAGGAAAAAATTTGGAAATATCGGTATGCAGACTTTGAAATCTAAAGATGTCAAAGCAGGTTATAAATCTATCTTGTGAAGTTTTTCTGTTTTCTGCTGATAGAAACTGACTGCAGCAGTGCCTAAATGCAGACACTTTAAAGAAAACATGAAAGGCACTTATAAATCAATGCACTTATATATGTGTGACATTTTAAACTTTTAAATACTCCTATTTCTTTTAAAATACTATATTTAGACTTAAAATTAGGCCTAATTTAATAGATTTTGCCAGATTAAACGCTAAAATCAGTGACATTTTTGCATTTGCATGAATTAGTGAAGGAGAATAATCTACTCACTTGAGTTTACAAAGGGTTTTTAAGTTCTTAACTGTATAATCTTATCCTGAAAACCGTGCTTCTTGGAACAGAGAAATCCTTATGTTCTTGTTGAAATACTAGTATGGTACTGATTCAGGATAAAAAATAGAATCTTAAGCTCAGCTGAAAGGAATGTTTATGGTCCTTTCAATAAGCTTTGGATCGAGTGATTAGTGAGGCATCAATACCACCACTATAATTCTAACTTGTTTTTTTCTTCATCAGTATATCTGATCCAGCTTGTAACACAGCCCAGACCTGTTTTGTTTCGGGCATATGGCAAGGTCAGGAATCACATTAAAAGGATACGTACCAAAATGAAAATAGTTGTCACAAAAAACCCGTCATGTGATGTAGAATTGAGGGGGGGCAATCAGGCAGGGTGCCAGCAAATACTCCTTTCATTTGAATTTTATGTAAATAACATAATATAGGGGACTCAGGCAGACAGGATTATGCGATTTCTCATCAGATGGCAGGCACAATTGCTTATGCTGATCTGCCATGATGCGAAATATGCTTGCTAAAAAACTAGTCTGTAGGTATCAGTGCTGTATATCTTGCTGAGGAAAAAGGATCCTCCCAGCTGATGGATAAAATGTTGGCCTTACACAGAAAATCTGATCTAAAATGTTTACTAGCCCTATTATGTCTATCCTGCCACAGTTCTCACATCCCATACTGAATATTTTAGCTGTTCATATAAAAGGAATTCTGATATTTCAAAACCAAGTCTCTCAAAAATGCCCACCAACTAGCCAATATGCAACAAATTTTGAATCTATGTTTAACTGAAGCTTTAAAAAGCTGATAAAGGGAAGGAAAATTCTACACCATGTCCATAATATGATTGAGGAAATATGGCAGATTCTATGATGATCTGTATTTTGAATATCTACTGTGGTATCAAAAGTACTTTTTTCCCACATAAGCATACAATGTTTATATCTGAAACATCCATCTTTATGAAGAGATGCTTTTACTTTCAAATTAGATGAGTTCAGCCCTGAAATTTTCATAGAAATGCATTTTCTAGTCTTCTAGAGCTGTATACATGGCTACAACTGTCTAGGGGGTTTTCAGGTAAATGCTTGACTTCAGCAACTTTGGAAAAATATTTGTTTTAATCACTTCAATTTACATATTTATTTCATCTAAATATGATTTTAAACATTTTATTAGACTTCTTTTCCAATGAAACCATATAAAATCCAGACATATAAGCGGTTTGGGATAGAGTTTTCCCACCAGGATAAAGCACATATTTCATAGTCTTGAATTCTTTGTGAAGCTAATTAAAGCCTTTCATTGCTTTCATCAGAATAAATTGCTACAGATAGTTATCTGTAGTTTGTGACTTACGTGACTGAAATACAAAATATATGTGCACACTGTTACTGTCTTTATGCACATTGCTCTCTTTGGTGCCCCTATTGTCATGATTCAGTTGTTATTTTTTTTAAACAAGATTGATCAATATTCCATAAAGGTATTTGTTTGTTCTTTTACTGTTGGCTCTGCATTAATCCTTCAGAGGCAAGGGTGAAGGCTGTTTTTTCAGATTTCTACTTACCACTCAGGTGCTAGGGAGAATATGGTACAGATTCTGCATCTTATCCACTGAAGAATAACTTTGGTTTGGTTTTGCTTTGCCTTGCTTTCTAGAAAACTTAGATACAATGATAGCTGAGCAGACAAAGAAGAAGCTTGAGAACCCTTCAACTAAAACCAGAACGAAACTAACAGCAGGTACCAATTCTACAATTTTCTCTCCTGGAATAGCACATTTCTTTAAACTATTCAGTTGAAAGTATTGCTGCAGCTAATTGCTGTAGCAGCCAGACTGCTGGTTAAAGCTACAATCCCTCAAGGACTGTAGCCAAGCTTGGTTGTCTAAACACACAAGAAGAGAGAAATTTTCAATTAATTGTCCAAACTTTGAGAAGTATATTCATTGTCCTTTTCTTCAGTGGAGTTCATACATTACACATATGCAAAAGCTTTACATAACAATGAAAAAATGTTATTTGTCAGCTTTGGATGTAGTGAATGTAAATTTCATATAATCTTCCTCTGCACAAAGAAATGTGCCTTTATGAACTATGTAATATTGCATCGTAGTCACCTTTATTCGGCTACTGTTTGTAAGAGCAGAAACAGACATTCCTATTTCCAGAGGTCTGGAGTAGAGATGACCTTTAGAAACGACTCAGAGACAGACTCCAATGAGGCTCTTGCTCAGTCATCAGTCAAAATGTTTTACTTGCCAAAGATTGTGTTGATGTGAGTGAAAATGCTTTTGGTACATTTGATACATTGTTTGTTTTTGTCATTTCTTTAGACAAGAGTAGTGAAGAAGCAGACAGTACAAAGGAAGAAGCAGCTAAAATGGAAAAGGAATACGAAGTTTCGAAGGATTCTACAAAAAATGAAGGACAAAATGCAGCAGGAAACAGTGAAGAGTCCAGAGGTATAGAATAGCCATTGCTTTTCCTACTATGTATGCTCCAAGCAATTGGAGTCTTTTCCTGTCTTTGGTATTGTTTTCCCTTTGTGTTAGCGTAAATATCTTCAGTTTATAGTCACTGGGAGTCAGCACAAAACAGCTTGATTTGGAAGTGTACTTATTTGCCCAGTTTTAAACATATGACACTATATCCCTTGCTGAGCAAGACCATAACCTTTCACAGAGTTCATGGCCCTTTGTGAGAACAACATGAAATGCAGATTGACACAGTACTGCAGAGAGATTTTGCTTCTTTGCATCTGTGGCTTTTCAGTGAAATCAGATGATCAGGATATTCAATAATCTGAGCGGGCCCATTGATTTCTGTAGTTTGTGCTAGAACAAGCTGGTACTGGAAGGTACTGGAAGTGACAGAATTTGCATTACTCACTGCCAGAGGTTAAGGGTTATCAGCAATTAACCTGCTTTGCATAACTTTGATACCAGTTACAGTAGGTTGGTGTCTCCCTAAGCAAATGTAGCACAGTAGTGCTGTTCTTATGCCGGTTGCCTCAGCATGACACACAATGCCACGTGCTGAATTAGACTGTGCTGAAGTCACCTGGGTGCAAATCAGCTGCAGTATCTCAAAACAAATCTGCAGAGGACATTGTGCCTCTTTATTGTGCTGAACTTTTGAAGGAGAATGTTTGTTAGGGCAGAAACCTTTCTTATTGTGAGTTCTTATTGCTAAGGATCCAGCAGAAACATCTATGTTTTGTAGTCAGTTGGCTAAACAAAATTGCTTAGAATCTCTTTTGCACCAGTGCTGAATGCCTGTGTGTCCACTGCAGCCTGCTCAGCCATGAATGGCAGAAATCAAGGCTGCAGTAGATTGTAATGCATTGGCACCTGGGTCAGTCCTGTGGGCAGTGCAGCCACTCACAGATGGAAGGTGGCATTTTTTCCAGCAGGTCATTTATTTGAGCATAGAAGGGGAAAATTTCTCAAGATGGCTGGCTGATTTCACAGGAAAGAGAAGTTGTCTCAATACCCGTGGGAGGTGATAAATAACACATTTTCCTTGTTTGTTGAAGATTTGTCTTTCCAGTTTAGTTCAGGTTATTTTCCTTTATCTTCAGCCCAATAGTTTTTTAGAAATTTTATTTGGATAAGTATTTAGTTCTTTGTATCATCATGCAATGGCTTTTGCTCTTTCACAGAGTAACTTACTATAAAGTTACCGCACTCCCAGCTCAAAAATACGGTGTATCTAATACTGTATCCACTTACTAAAGGGAGCAAACATGCATAGTTGGCACTAGTACTCTTCTACATGCTAATCACAATAGGGTTTTATTCCTGATAAATGTAAGAACATTACATCAATAAAGCTCCAGTCAAGTTAAGAATTCAAAATCCATTAGCTGGAATATTTCCTTAGGGACCTTATTAGGTAATCCTTGAACTTAATTCTGTCCTGTGTGCTTTCTGGTCCAAAAATAGCCATCACTTTAAAATTTCAGCTATAACAAGGAGTTATCATGGTAATGCTAATACATTCCTTTTCTCAGTAAATATAGTAGCTATATTTCCACTTGTCTTTCAAAGTACCACAGTCTCAGGTTTGCCATGTGCTGTTAGCACTACTGTATGGAGGAGTTTTCATACTTAAAGCTCTCAGTCTTAATGAATTCCTTGCTATCTCAACAGCTTCATCTTTGCCGAACAATTATGATGATCAAAAAGCTACAGGCTGCCTTTAATCCATATAGGCAGTTTGTGTGGATACCACCAAAAGTTATGTATAAAGATCAAAAAAAGCCACAATCCTAAGTCTGTGTATGACTAATCTTGCACAGGCAAAACCTTCTAGCCATCTGTGGGAATTTTGCCTGACTGAGTTTGACAGGACTCAGCTTTTAAACAGAAACTAAGAATAGTTTTAATCTGCCTTTGCTGTGACCACCTTCACCCAGTTAAGCAAGCTGCATCAATCATTGATGTAAATGCCTGAATTCTCTCTCATCCTTTTCTCCAGGGAAATCTGAGGCATATTTGGAAGCAATCAGGAAGAACATAGAATGGCTGAAAAAACACAATAAACAAGGTAACAAGGAAGGTATGAAGTGAAAGGCCTTGACATTGGGGTGGGCACCATATGCATTACAAAGCACATAATTTATATTGTGGTGTATGACTTAGCATTTTGTTATAAGTTAAATAATAGTGATGTGAAACCGAGCTTGTCTGTGGTGATAGTTAGTGGTAAAGTTAAATAATATAGGTCATGTCAAAGTTAAATCAATGAATGAAAATAGTAAACTAAGGCAGATTAATGTAAGCTGGTTCGAATGGCCGCTGGCCACAAAACACAGAGACCTGGTGGTCTGCCAGTGTGGCAGGTTTGTCTGGTGCTTCACTTCCTTTTTCAACACACCTTTTAATTATGATTTCATACTTGATAGGAATGTATTTTAAACGTCTGGATGTGTCTAGAAGAGCTGAGTGCATCTGGCTAGCATGCCTTCATAAAACAGCAATGTGCTTTGTTTCATAACCAGGAATAGTTAAGATACAAACTTATGTCACAATGTAATACATTGGATTACAGCCCGAATCAACTTGAATGACTCGCAGCTCACACGCAAAGCTGTGCAGAAGGGAGCAGAGCCTGAAGCAGCTGCACGGGGTGTGCTCACCAGCTGTCCCACCATTTGACTCCTCCCCGGAGGCAGGGCTGTGTGAGCGCTGGAGGCAGGAGATAACAGAACAGCAGCAGGATTTCTCGCTTATTTTTCACAGATCTTTATTTAGCCATACCAGTTCTTCCGTCAAGATCTTACATAAAACCAGCCTCCTGTCCCTTTTCTCTGCCATGGCTGTGTGTTCTGCCATCACCCTCTCTGGAAGTGAAGGCTCCTAGCCGAGGGATCAATCCCTGGGCTATGACTGGTGCCTAGTGAGAAGGATCCTTCTTTGCACCAGCCAAGCAGAGGGTGATCTGAGATGAGATTAGCCCTGGGGAATCTAGCCACCCTCTCTGTGTGTTGAAGTGTATATGAATTACATTTCAGAGATGAGTGTGTGCCTGCCCCCAACACAGGCATTTTCCTAGACAGAAACTGTAACAGGAAGGGCATTTGAAAAAAATTTCCATCTCTAAAATCGTTTCCTCACAATGGCAGTGATGGCAATTAGCTGCAGGCACACATATTCGCTCAAGAGTTTGCCTGCCAATTCTAATAAATGATTCTGTTTAGCAGTGTATTCATTACAGTAATTAGATCTCAGTCATGTGTGATTATACCCCTGTATCACACATACTGACTGGGCAGGCCCTTGCTCCTCTTCATAGTAACCTTTCTTCTGCACTGCTGAAGTCTGAAAGTAGCTGTGACTGCAGATCAATAGCATTTTATCTGCTTGTGACCGCATTAAGATATACATTACTGTGTGGGTGGATTTTCATTTGCACTAAAATATCTTTATTGTCCTCTGGCAATGGAAATCAGTCTTAAGGTGAGCGTAAGTTATGACAAAATTAGAAAAGCGTTCTTACTCTTCTGATAGATCATCTTTATTGTGCCTTTCCATAGTTCTTATTTTTGTAAAATGCTAATTCAGATCCCCGGGGGTCATGTTAAAAGAGGTGCAGTCAGGGTAAGCTTATCTAACTGTGAATGCATTGCGGTGTGTTTCTTCAGTAGCAGGTGAGGTGGTATTGGTGTGCTCATCAATCATTTCTCCACTTTCACCTACCACCTGGGAGCTGGCAGAAAAGTAACTCTCAAAGTAATTCATGTATTAAAATGGTCAGTGTTTCCCACCCCCACTCGTGGGTTGGTTTACTCACTGAATTTACTCAAAGAGGTTTAGATTTTCTTCAGGCAAATGTTTGTAGATCCTTATCTTTGTATGAATTTCAGGAGAAATTATTATTCGTTCAATGACTAATAAGCCTGGAAATGTTAATTTACATTTCCCCAGTTTAAAAGTATCAATTTCCTGTTAAGGAGGCTGGTAAACTTGAGGGGCTGGGATGATCTAAAGAGAAACGTCAAAAGCCTGGATTTTGGGCTGATGGCCTTTTGTGTCCAAAGTTTGGTTTGCATATTTTCAGTCTATAGGCTCTGTGTCCTTCATATCTCCCAGGCCTGCCTTGATGATTGAAATGCTTTCCAAGAGGAGCTCCTTCTCAGTTTAAATCAGCTTCCCCCAGTAGCTGCTGAGTGTTCTATTGCAGTTGGACTCCAAAGCACAGAAATGAGGCATTTAACTAATACATGTGGATTTTTTGCCAAATACTTAGGTAGTTCATAGTTTCATAACATTAACAGTAGCCATTTAGGAATGAAAGTAAATTCTGTAATCAATTGCAATGGCAAATGGCTTGATTTGAATATGCAAATAAGACCTCACTTCATTTACTGTAGCTATTTCACAGCTCAATGAAATGCTGCAGCTGTTGCAGGCAATATAACCCAAAGCTGATTTTTCTAATTACAATAGGTTGTAAATAAGTATTGGAAATTAGAGGTTATAAATTTCTAGAAAAAAAAAATCAAATTAAATTGCCATGAGATATCTAACAAATTAGCCAGAATTGGATAATATTGTAGTGGTTGTAATCCCATACAGAATGTTCAGTAATTAAACATTCACATTTCCACATAATGACTTGGAGTTTAATAAATAGTATTCTAGAAATAAAATAAGCTCAGGGATTTTAATGTGAATAATGGGGATATCATATTAATTTAGTGTTTGCCCGTCCATTCATTTCCATTCCTTGAAATCTTTCACTGGGGACCCTCATTCTGTCAACATGAATGAAATCTCGCAAGCTCATTATGAAATGGCTGGGTACTATTTGTCCCTATTACTCACACAGGATGGAGAGACAAGCAGGTTACATTCTCTTAAGTAATGACAGTAGCAGACCAGACAAGAAATCCTGGCCTCAGTACAGTGAATGGCAAAATTGCTGTTAACTCAGATATGGAAAGGACACCTCTGCAGGAGTGGGGAGTTTTGAATATCAATTTTCTGTATCACTCGTTTGAAATTGCCTTATACTGTTGTAAAAATGATTGCAGGCATCAATTTGCTTCTTAATGTCTTTCTACTTCTATCCAGTTTTGATCACTGACCCCTAAAAAGAAGGGAAGTCATTATTGTCTATTTTGTTAAGAATGTACAGTTGGAAAGAGGGTTCTTCCACATATTGCTGTATGGTGTTATACTTTGGACTACATTACAAGAACAGTATGAATGCATTCTGAAGCCTCTGTCTGTGGAATAAGTAATTTATACTGGAAAAATCAGAATCTATCTATTCTTGTGAAAGATACTAATTCATGTAACTTAGTATGAACCTTTAAAACATTGATGTTCTTCAGGTTCTAACAAATTAACTTCTGATTCTATCAAATTAACTTCTGATTCCAACGAATTAGGCTTTACATTTTTTGCAGCAAATTAGGTAGCTAACTGAAACTTTATTGTGTTTCTGTGTGAATATACTAAATCTGTTGCCAGAGTTGCAGCTACACAATAGGTTACCCGTTCATGTTATTTGAAAGATTGCTTTGCAGTAGAATTCTTTTCCTGGAAAACAATGATGTTTTCCAGCATGGGAAAAGTCCGTTTAACATATATGGTGTGAATCTGACTGTATAGATGCACTCATCCATTGGAAAAGGAGGAAGGACCTTTCAGGACTCTAGTGCAGAGTCTATTTGTCAGTCAAAACCTGACACTAGCACTGTCACAAAGACTGCTCACTGCAGTATTTTTCAAGTCGGAGTATTATGTTCTGTATCAAGGTAAATAATTGTATAATTTTGAGCTGTTTTCAGGAAGTTGGTTTCTTGAATTTTCACTACAGTGTCTGTAGTAAGTGGGAATTTTACTGGGATTTCAATAATAAATAGTCCATTTATTATTTTTTTTTAATTCTGTGACAGCTGTGAAAATAATAGGGTTCTAACAACAGGTTTTGCTCTGCAGACTAGAACATCAAATCTCTGGACCAGAAAATATCCTTACTTTAGCATTTGACAGCAATCAATCAAGAGCAAGAGATGATTATTCCTCTTGAATACTAAAAGCACCATGATGTGTAAAAAGACTTTGGATTTATTTATTGTTTTCACAAGCTGCACTCAGGGTGAATTCTCTTCATGTTTAATCTTGTTGGATAAGCTTTACAATGACATTGTTTGTTAGGTGAAGCAATATAATGGCAATGACTCATTGTGCAAATGAATTCTTATTTTTCAGACTATGATCTTTCAAAGCTGAGAGATTTCATTGATCAGCAAGCTGATGCTTATGTGGACAAGGGCATCCTGGACAAGGAGGAGGCTGATGTAATTAAACGCATCTATGGCAGCCTGTAAAAAGTTAGTGGCTGCCAGACATGTAGAAAACTAGTCTAGTTTCCCTCACTCCTGGCTCAGTGACTTATGATCTGTTAATTTGAGGATATCATTAGAAATGCTCTGTTTACATTGTACTGACAACTTTCTAGACAGAAATGAAGAGCTGTAGTGCTCCATTCATCCTCTGCATCCTGTATTTTCCTACATTCACAAATCAACCCCAAACACCAAATTCTGACAGTGAATTTCTATTGGATAGGGTCAGTATTTCTGTAATGCTCTCTTTGATTTATTATTTGTGTTTGGTTTACTTTTGTAGCTCAACCAATTGTTTCTGATGGAAAGTTCTTTTAATGCTACATCTTTTTGCTCTCACTCAACAAGCTTTCTATAGATGCAACTATGTAAAGGGCATTATTAGAAAATAGTTCATAGTTCTCTAAATAAAATATTTGAAAATAATTTACCTATTAAAGTTTTCATTAATCTTAATATTATTTTATATTCAGGAAATTTGGGTTTAAATCCTACTATTTTTTTTGATCCTTTTTTATTTCTTTGTGTAGTCTTCTATAATTTGGACTGTAGTGTTCTTAGCTAACTGATAAATCTTTGACTTTACCATTGCCTTTCATATTACAGAGCTGTATTCTCTTCTTCAGCATGTATGAACATTCTCTTTGGTGCACCATTTGATGACTGTGCATGCATAATTAGTTGAATTCCTGATGTGAGAATCCTGATAGCAAGTGTAAATAGCCATTACTTTCTCTAAAGGATTAAAAAAAAAAAAAAAAGAAAAGCAATTTAAGTTATTTTGCATGGAAAGGGAAGTTTGCAACTAGAGATGTTTTTAGGAACATGGGCCTTGCTTTTCAGAAAGACTTAAAGAATCTGTCATATCTCAGTATCTCTGGATATCAAGGCTGTGGTCTCTTTACACTTTCTGTGTGGAGCAGTATCATCTTCTAAATTTTCTTCTTTTTTTGCCTATATGTGTTGTCATTAGCCAAAAATTTGGTACTTCCCAGTGAAAAAGGAAAACAAAAATGTCACCCCCATTCTTCTTCCTGAACTTACACCGTTTTGGAAGAATGGCTTATGGGATCTTTTGTATTTAAGTGAATGGATAATTTTATGTGTGAAGAACTCATAAAGCAAGATCAAAGGTAAGAAATTTTTTAGAAAGGCAGATTTTAAACTGAGTTCCAGAAGATACAAGTCCTGAGACTTATCACCTGCAGCAGTTATTTGTGTAGATGAACTCCAGGAAAGCCCTGTTCTCTTTACTTACAGATTCTTCATTGATCATTGAGGTTATCCCTCTCTGATTTTTTTAAAAAACACCTCATGATGCCTCTGAGATTGATACAGTTTAAAAATGTCAGCTGATGCAGAGGCCGGAATCTGCCTGCAATAAAGGGAGATACTGACTGACAGCACTGCCTGCACAGCACAAAGTTCTGTAAATGTTATAACACTTCCTTGGGTCATTTCCTTTCTCATTTTCTCAGCACAATTGGTGATTAAGGAGGAAGAGATTTGAGCAATGAAGTAACCTCTGGAATCCCTGAAAAACATAAATTATCAACTGATTATTGATAAATTTTCAATTGATAACCAATATTGAATGTGACGGCAGCGAGGTGTAACAGCACAGCTCTTTGCAAACTGATGACACATAAGCCAGTGAAGGGTTCCTGGCAGACACAAAGTACGTCACTGCCTGCTCATACACATCCTGACATGAATCACTGAATTGCAGTAGCAGTCACTAATGGGGATTTATTTTTTTAAGGTAAAAACTGTATCCAAAAACGCAGTCAATGTAAGCTTCCTCTTTAAAAAATAGTCCCTTAGAAACGCTAGAGAAAATAGTTAGGAAAAAGAATTCCTGTTGTCTTGAATCGGTGCATTTGTTCTTGTCCAAACCTTCTAATTTGTTTATTGCTATTTGCTAATGTTCCCAAAGATCCAAATTTCTTGTCCTTGTGGATCTCAGTTGTGTTCTGCAACAGCTTGTGACTTATTTTCTTATGTGACTATCACACAGGAAAAGCAGACTGATTCCCAAATTTGGATTTTTGAAAGACATCAGGAGAGTGGTAACTAACTATAGACCTTTTACAGCAATGATCAAGGATCTGCACTTCAAAAAACAAAAAAGGACAAACTTTCCTTCCCCAATGGTTACTTTAAAGAAGACCCCAAATTTCCTTCTCCTGTCAATATAATGAGTAGTATAATAATATTTTCAATTTCCATTGGAAGTTAGTTTCTTACTTTCGTCTCTCCTGAGTCTGGTACTAATGGGAAGATGTCATCTACTAGTGACCTGTGATTATGAACAGTGTGTGTCCACAAACAGGCTGATGCCATATTTGTTAAAGTCTCAGTTTTGCAAATTCTGTAACTTCAACGAAGTATCAATGACATAATTTAAGAAAAAAGAAGTCCCAACAATGGGTATGACCTGATTGTATTTCAGAGTATGCATGTTCTTGGACTGTTCTTACCCTGCTGCTGTGCATCTCTTGGGGTACACAAGTAGATAACTAGGCCAGCCTGATGAGTAGCTGAGAACAGCTGATGGATAAACCAGCAGTCCTGGCTATGGTTCCTCAAATTAGATTCGCTTCCCAGCCTGCCCAAGCCCACTAAACTTGTTATTTGAATGCTTCACATACTGGTTTCATTGCTGGTACACTGGATGAACATCACACCTTTGAGAACTAGACAGTGCAAAGCCAGCCAGCCTGATGAATCACCCTGCCTTTCTGGGGGGCCGTGACTTGTGCTAAATAAAATCAAACCGAGTGACGCAAGTTTCAACCTGCACTACAAATCAGTCCTTGTTTTTCAGGGAACACTTCGAGCACATTAGGACTGGACATCCCCTGCTGGTGTGTTCAGTCCATAATTAGTAAATCTAATTACTGCATTCTTCCTGGTGAGAAAGGTATCTTTAACACCTGCATGTCTCTGGTTCTAAACTGACAAAAATCGGTTTCTGTGTTGTTTATATCTCTGCTGGATCCTTCAGAAATCCTTCACTCCTAAATAATCACTGAAAATGTAACAAGTACAATACATATGGTATTCACCTTTTGAGCTTTTCTAATAGACTATTGTTTCTGATACTGTACTTTATTAAACACTTTACTACAAGCTACATTAGTGTGCTGGTTTTGGCTGGGATAGAGTTTATTTTCTCTATAGTAGCCAATATATGTTTTGGGTTTGTGCTGGAAACACAAATGTGTTGATAACACAGAGATGTTTTAGTTTCTGCTGAGCAGAGCCCACACTGAGCCATGGCCTTTTGTGCTCCTCACGCCACCTCAGCAGCGAGGAGGCTGGGGGGGCACAAGAAGCTGGGACCCAGCTGGCACAGCTGACCCAAGGGATATCCCAGACCATGTGGCACCATGCTCAGTGTGTAAAGCTGGGGAAGAAGGAGGCAGGAAGCGGGACATTGAGAGTGATGATGTTTGTCTTCCCAAATGACCGCCACTTGGGATGGGGCCCTGCTTTCCTGGGGATGGCTGAACACCTGCCTGCCCACGGGAAGTGGTGAATGAATCCCTTGTTTTCCTTTGCTTGTGTGCACAGCTTTTGCATTACCTCTTAAACTGGCTTTATCTCAACATGTTTTCTCGTTTTCACCCTTCTACTCCTCTCCCCCATCCCACTGTGGGGGAGTGAATGAGTGCCTGCTTGGGGCCGAGTTGCCAGCTGGGGTTAAACCACAACAAACAGTACAAGGCTGCTGTTGTGTGCTGAGGAGAATGCATCTTTTCTACCCACTGCCCAGCTTTTTTTAAGCTATCCTGCACCACGGAGCAATAGGAGTTCATCTCGATGCAGGAAGGGGTGGGACACCAGAGGGGTGTCCTTCTGAGAATGCTGGATGCAACTACAGCACCTGGTGGCTGAGTTAGCTGGATTTACAGGGGTTTAGTACCCTCCAGCCATGTTACAACTAAATCCCAAATGTACATTTTATATCAGGTATGTCCCACATATTTAATTTGAAAAGATCCTAGTCCGAGCAAGCCCAGGTTTTGACTTTTCAAGCTTTGACTGAAGAAATACGTAAAAACAAAACTTCAACCATGCAGCTTCCTCGCCACAAAACAGCTGCAAAACACAGAATTTTATCTGCTCTAAGTGCTTCAGTTCTGCCTGAAATTGCCCTGTTCCAGGCATAACCCACACCTTGCAGGATTGGTAGAAATATATAAACAAATAATAAAGCTACGAGTGTACCAAGCATAAAAGCAGAGTGGGAAGCAAAATATACGTGGTAACGTAAACAAATAAGTAAGAAGCACAGGGAACCGTGTCACTTTGTTAAGTAATAACATGAAAATGGCGATTAAGATATTAAAACGTTAGTTATTTCAGAGTCTTAATTCTTTTTAAGAGTAGTAAAGCTCCACCTTGACTCAGTCTGAGTGTATTGCAGACAATTTCCAGGCTCTGTTTGCTCTGGCCTGCCCGGCTCTCCCCCAGCCCGGCCACGGCCAGCCATGATGAGTCAGTCGCCAGTGAAGGAGTGCAGGGAGCCAGGAGAGGCACAGGAAGGCAACTCCTAAAAATATTTTACCTCTACTTAAAAAATGGGCAGTCGGCCTCCGTATTTGCCCTCGTGAAATACGACACACCACAATGATCTACCTGAAAACCTGTGCTCTTTGCCCACACCGCGAGGGGCGGCCAGGACAGAGAAATCTGTGCAATTGGCGCTCAAGGAAGAGCTGAGGTGCCCTCAGGTGAGGAGGCCCGGCCGCCTGTGGGCTCGTCAGGCCTCAGCTGTACCAAAGGCTCATCGGAGCTCCCACCCTGCCCACAAAGAGCAGGCAGGCCCAGGGCAGAGCAGAGTGGCTGCTGTGGGGCCTGGTAAACAGGACTGGAAGAGCCGAAGACGGAGTGGAAGTAAGAGCTGGGGCTTCTCAGCCCGGCCCTGAGCACTTGGAGCGCGTGAAGGGCACCTGTGGGCAGGCGAGGAGCTGGGGCGGCAGCAAGGTAGGGCTCCTTGTGGTGGGCAGTGACAGCCCCGAAACCCTCCCTGCAGGAGGATGGTGCGTGGCGCAGACGGGTTGGGTGTCTCGACTGGTTTTGCACCGAATGCCACGTTGTGTGGCGGTGTGGAGGGGTTTCCGTGGAGCAGAGGTGCCGTGGGTTATCAGGGCGCTGAGGGGCTGAAACGTGCCGTGTGGTTGCTGCATCTGAGGGGTCGGGTGTGCACTGAAGGGGCTCTGGTGTGTTCAGGCTGGCAGAGCTGCTTTCCCCCCTTCCTTCCCTTCTCAGTCAGGGAAAATAGGTGTGCGTGGCACAAGGGACTGTTTGTCCTGAAGGCCCTGCAGCCCCCTGGGAGGGCCAGAGTGAAGTGTCACTGCCAGGAGCTCGGTCAGCGCTGGGCAGGAGGGGCAGCGCTCGCTGTTCCAGGACCGCTGTGCTTCTGACCTGCTCAGCAAAGCACCCTGGTCCTGTGTGCGCTGGATGGGTGGGGTTATCATAACAGCAGGCCCTTGGTAGAAAAGGATTAAATTTTTCTCTAGGATTATAAAAAAATAACTGGTCTTGAAGCTAGGGTTTCCTCTGGAAAAGCAGTTCATTCTGGCTTCATAATGCCCTGAAATTAACTGACAACAATAGAAGTTACTACCCCATGAGGAATAAATACAAATCCCAATTTAAGAAAGAGACAAGACTTAAAACTCATTCACCAGTCAATTCAAGAAAAATCAGTGCTTCCTTTTTATTCACTCTGGGCTTTCTCTGTTCTTGTTAATTTGTGTGCCACTGCAGACCTTCTCTTTAGGACCAGAGCTGGAGCTGATTCGAATGCCGTGTCTGAGCTCCTGCCAGCTCTAGGGAAATAGCAATTCCTGCCGAGCTTGGAATTTTTACTTCTGGTTTTAGTAAATTAATGAAACTTTCTATATTGCTTCTCTCTTAACATAATACAAAAAGGTTTTGCTTTGAGGGAATGATAAATTGTATTGATGAGCAGAATGACAGGAAACTGCATCTGTCACGGTAGAGATCCAGCAAGTCTTTAATGATGGGAGTTTTGTGAAGCTTGTTGAATACCTGAGGAAAAAATTCAGGATGCTTAACAAGAAGTTGCTAATACACTAACTTTGGGGCGAGGAGTGAATTCAGTCTGCATTCTGCCTTCTTGAGCTTCAGGTGGGGTCTACCTGCAGATCTGAACACTGGCATCTCTTCTCAGAACAGGGAAGGCTTGTCAGTGTGGCTCTTACTCATCTTGACTGCACAACTAGAGAAAATAGCTCTTACAGGTCTCATTGAGGAGGGTGAGTTATATGGTAAGGGTAAAGGACACTATTTACTCTGATATTAATATCTAATAGCTCATATAACTAGACAAACCATTCTTCACACAAAACAGGTTAGGACTGAGCTGACTGCATTATGAACAGACACATTGGTATTTTTGCATTTTATTAAATTAAAACCACACAAAATATAACTGCACACAAGAACACACATCTGATATTCCAATGCCATATCTCACAAAGAAAAATCTCTGGCTGTAACTCGTCCCTTTTATTAGCAGAAATCCAATTTGCAAACACTTGTTTAACCGTAAAGGCTTTAACTCTTCAAAACAAGTTGAATTCCCCTTTCGAGGAATACGTAATAACCACACACAGACACACACAGAGTTCAGAGGTGAGTTCTGCAGCCCTGAAGTAGACAAAACTTTCACAGCAAACTTGCCTATGTTTGCAGAATAAGTAAATTCCTGTTACTTTCATAGTTTGTCATTTACAAGCAAACTTTAATATTTTTAAATACTTAAAACAAATTTCACTTTAACAATTATTTACAAAACCTTTACTAAAGATCAACATCCTGCATAAAGGTGACCTCAAGGATATATTGTTGCTACCATGCTACAGTTTGCACAGAAGGGGTAGAAAGGCCATTGCTAGTTTTGGAAGGCTTAAACCCTTTGTTGATATAGCATAAGGACATTAACCTATGGAAGGCAGAAGAGGTCATAATTTCAGTGCAATTACCCATTCATGACTTCTTTTAAGTACATCAAGATGATGAGTCCAAAAGACTTGGGTTTTGAATTATTGACTGTTTAGTTCTTTAAGAACTGATTTCATGGGAAGTTTTCAGGCCATCGCATCTGTCTTCTACTGGTGATATGAAGAAGTTGCATAGGGACCTTCCTCATCCTCCTCCTCTCTAAAAAGAAAATGACCACAAACATCAGGTCAGGAACGTACCATGTCTCAACAGTAAAGCTGTAATGAAAATGCAGGTAACCAGTTTTCCTAACGGATCAAATTAAGCAAAGCCAGCCTTGCCCAAGGAACACTTGCAGTATAATACTGTTAGTTACACATCTCTGGAATTCCTGTTATGTTTAAAGAACAGAATGTTGAAAACAAGTAAAGCTGTGTAACTTCAAGAATATCATAAAATACTATTCTTGACACTACACTGCCAAATCAGTAAGAAATACTGTAAAGGATAAACAAGTGGAGGGCATACTGGAATTCCTGTACTGTTGCTGTCAATTTCTTATTTTACAAAATAAGCTTAGTTAGAGGTTTGTTTCAACCTTTTGAATGGCAGGGGTACAGATGGACCAAATGAAGCCAGAACAGGAGCTGTAGCTGGATCTGTGTCTTGCTGCTGCAAAGACATTCCTTGAGTGGGCTCACTGACGTGTACTTCCTGTGCATCAGTCACCATGGAGACTCATCACTTGGATTTCCTTAGGAAACAAAAGTTCTCCCCAAGTGTTAACACAATGACTGGATAAAGGGAAATAGTGTTGCTATTAAAACATCCTCAGGAAAAATCAGTCTGCCTGCTGTTTACTTGACTGCCTTCAAAAAAAGAAGTGGTTATGTAAACCTATTGCAGTGCAGCATCCAGTGCTAATTCAAGCATGCCAAGTTCTCCAAAGACCATTGTTTTGTACTACTGTAGCTTCAAAATTTTGTTCCTGAGAGTCTAGTCTAAAAGCTGCTGCCAATTTTAGTGTTTTGGTGAGAATAGAAAGACTTTACACTGTGAGCTTCTAAGGATTACTTTTAATATTGTATGTGCCTTCATACAAAGGTACAGTTATTTCAATAGTCTAATAATGGTATAAGGTAAAAATTAAATATTTCAATATCAAAAGCCCAATCGTGCTTTCCCTGATAACTTTTAAACATGATTATTTATCTACAGCTTAAATTTTATATAGCCCCCCCAAATAGAACCACAGAGAAGAACCCTACAAACTACCCAAGCAGCTGAGTAACTTGCACTCATTTTCCCAGCAAAATTATTACCTTAAGCCAAAGGCTTAATATTTCTTTTGCCTTGAAGCAATCTTTTCAAAAAAAGAAACCTCAAAAATCCCCAAATTTTGGATGAAACTGATAGCTATTGCAGGGGGGTGTGTTACAATAGTACTGCGAACAGATTTTTAGCCATTCTTACCAATCCATCTATTTACATTAGTGATGCTATAGAACCAGTATCAAGGATGATCTTAAGATACAGATGACAACTGTACAACATTTAAGTAGCACCTTCCTTAAATAATCAATGCTGCATTCAAAACTGCCATGGAATACTATCATTTGCAGATGCTTTCCATGACACCTGGCATGACAGTAAAGCAAGGAAGCAAACTATTCATGTTTAGTTGGATAAGCACTAAAAATACTTCAGACCTGTAAGTTCTCTCAGGACAACACATTTTAAAACTTTTTCCAGAACTGAAACCTATCCACACACCAGACTTGTAAGGCTGGACTGCAGGACTGTAAAATTCAACCATAATGACTTGGCTGAAGCTAAATATTTCAAAAAGTGTATTCTGAAGCTCTGATATATACTTTTCTGGGGCACTGTGTTTCTAGACACATATGCCTGGAACTTAGTTACAAGTAGCAATCTCCTGTTTATTTGTGTGAGGATGAAGGGGAACTTCTAGATTTTCAGAGCTCAGGCTGTCCAGTGGAGGCGAACTTCTTTTCTTTGCTTTACACTGGGATTTACTTTGTACTGCTTAGTTTTGTTGTATTTCTCCTTTCAAGAGAATAAAATGTGGCAGAGTTACAGCAAAATGATCTTCCTTCCAATCAAAGGCTAACAGAATCAGCTTTTCAGTCGTTTTTCTTGAAAGCCTTAATATTGGAATAACATAGATAATGACACGGCAGCAGCCAAACACTGGACTGAAATGAGCTGCAGTTGGTTACAGGGGAATACAGACAACTGAAGAACTGAAATACTGATGTTATGTTAGCAGGTCTTCAGACATCCAAGTACAAAAGCATCATTTAGGCTGTTTGGCCCCACTTCCCTTGTTCAGTGTGGACTGTGGACTCTTAGATGTCAGCGGAGGGCAGAAGGCACTGGCGTGACAGCCAACTGTGAGGGGCTTCTGTGCGTGGCAGGGACATAAAAACTATACAGCAGGTTGTTATGCTTGAACTGAAGCAAAGCAGTGACTGGCTGTAAGGTGCAGAATACATCTCTGAGCATGGCTTGGAACTGCTGCTGCAGCAGCTGCCAGCAAGGGTGGGCAAGAACAGCTTCTGCCCTTCTTCCCAGGCTGCAGCACCAGCCCGTGTGAGGTCTGCACCACTACTCCAAACCACAGTAATGGCCAGGGAATATTACCAGTGTAGATCTTAGAACTGTGCATAGCAAGTACAAGTCTGTTCTGATGGCTTAAAAACAAGCTGAGCTTTATATGAAATAAAATTTTATGTGGCCCACAGGCACCAACATGGCAGTGTGTATCTGTTTAATGACCAAACAATTTCCTTCACTTTTAAGATGCCTAAAATAGCAGAGTGGTAAGTCACTGCAACATTCTCCTTCAGGGAACGGAAAAGGAACAGCACAGCATTACAACACTGCAGTGCTGTGCCTTTCTGTCTGCCATCACCACTTTGCCTAGTAGGACACAGGAGATGAAAGAAGTCTCCTCCAAGCTGGGGTATCTACCAGCCACAACCAACCCCCTCTGTAAGGACAAGCACATGACATTCTGAAGCATGCATAACAGCATTTGGGGCTGTTATGAAGCACCACCAAAAGCAACTATTATGTTGCTTTTATTTCATGTGTGGATAAAATGGAGTATTCTTCCCTAATACGCAAATACATGAGTTAGCAACATAAGCTACAAACAACTCTATTAATCCTTTCACCTTTCTTTTGGCCTAATATAAAAACATTGCTCAAAGCAAAAAGGTCTTATTGCTTGAGCTGCATCTTGGGTAAATATGCATGATTAGTGATTCATTAGCTAATTATTTCTTAATAAAAATCTAGCAACTAACAGTAGTATTGCATGTAGATCTACCCCTGTGCCTACATAAACTGTAGCAGTGAACAGCAGCTGCCACAAACTGAGTGGATCACATTCTATAACCTTTAATGCTCATGTACTTGCACAGCTACTATAGTTTAGTATCTAGTCTAAATCTGCAACTATGTGCCCCTCAACATTTCTACCCAAAAGCAAGAGGTTTTAGCTGGAAAGTAGCTGACTTTAGAGGTTAAAATACTTTATGCCTTTGAGAGCACTTAAAGGAGTGACTTCAAGAGTTGTGATTAAACAATATAATTCACCTTAAGGTGCTTTTGTAGCACAAGGCAGTTTCTGACTATGAAACAGCCTCGTGTGGTTTAATCTGAGTCAGTGCATGCATGCACGTGCATCCTTGGCAACTTACGGGAGATCAAAGTAAAGAGCAATTGAACAGATGTTGTGGTTCTCACAATCAGTCAGATCAGGCTCACGGTAGGGCGAGAAGTTATGGCTCTTTAAGTTCTCAAACTGATAGTCTGCTTCTGCCTGCAGTTTCCTTAGTTTCATATCACTTTTGCTGGCAGTAGATTAACTTTGGGTCCTCCTTTGTTACTCTCAAACAGGCACTGAAACACAGCGGTGTTGGCACGTGTCACATTCTGAGCAGGCTTTGACAAGGCGACCCTAATACAGGAGGCCAGAGCAGCTGGAAACAGCATTTCAACTTCTTAAATGGTTTTCACTCTAATAGAAAACTTGCATATTCATGAGGTTGCTTTACAATCATGGCTCTCCATTTTTCAAAGGCTTCCTGCTCCAAGCAAGGGACAAGAAAGGTCTGGGCAGAAAGGAGAACAGGTGCCTCCTGGGACACAGTAAGGAATGCTGTCAGCTTCCAGTCTGGGTCCAGAAATATCATTGATGGTACATAGCTGAAAAATATCTGAGGCTTTTGGCAATGGTCTCTCTCTACTCCTGCTGCCTGCAAGGAATAAACATTCACTTTGGTCCTCTGCTCCTTCCTGCCTGACTGTAAAGGGGTCTGTCCTTTCCAGCTCTGTTGGAGACGACAAGGCAGGGATGGCTTTTGTGGGCCATGACTGAAAGCCGGATGTGGTGGGGTAGAAGGGAACATTGTGAAGACTTTCTCAGATGCAGAGGAAGGTATTTCTCTTCAGAAGCTCTGGGTAACATCCTGCTCAGCAGAGAGCCTGCAGCTCACTACCTCATGCATCTTGTAGCATCCTGACCAATAAAAACCTGTGCTCTGTGCATAATTAACAAAATTCTCTGCTAAATGTGAGCAGGAGGTAGGAAAGCAACTCACCCTCCTGTATACATTATTTCTTAAGAGGAAACTTGGTACCAGGCCCCTATTTCCCAAGTTGTAACTTAAGCAATACAGGAAATGGTTATTAGTAGCAGCAGTGCACTATTTGTTCAGTGTTGCTTTCACTATATTAGCTCTGCTCACAGGGCAGCAAGGTCTGAGTGAATTTCCTTCTGTCAATTAGCATGTTATTTTGTTGAAGGGATGTTGAAATAATTCCCTTTCTGTGGCAGCAACTGTGGTTTCCTGTCACCCAGTTTAGCTGCTGGGTCAACACCTCTAACCTGTGTTAGGTACATACATCTGATGATCTGAAAGTCAGCAGCAGCACATTTTGATAGATGCTCTACATGGCTTCACATGTAACAATGGAACTGGATGAGTTTGAACAGAGAAGGTTCTGACTTCCAACAGCAATTTTTTCCTTTCATATAATCAATAAAATAATAATTAAAAAAGGACAACTATGTTAACAAGATGTGAAAGCAGTCCAGCCTTCCCAGAGACTATAACTCTAAACCCGTGTCCTGGCAATGGAAAGTTGTCTATGGAGATATTTCTCCAAAGGAGGCTTGTCCAATTGCTAAACGTAATATACTGCTCTCCTTCAAACTTTTGTCTATTGAACAAAGCTTTAAAGTTGCTGAAAGAATCCCTTAATTTAAATAAATGATGGGACTATGTTCCATAAATTTGGCCCTGAAAGGTTACTTTCTGCTTAGTGTGAAACGTGTGTGCTCTGCAGTCACACCTTGTATTGTCATGAAATATTATTGCTATTCTCTAAACCGTGTACTGTTAGGCAGCCTTTCTAACTGCCATGTCAAGGCACCTGCTAATGCTGTGCTTTCAGTGTATCTGGTGCAATACAATAGCAGAGACTTGCTGTTGACAAATTAAAGCTGCAGACGCTGTCTGAGAAGCCCCACAAAGAGGGTTCAGCCCAGACTAAAACGCCTCCAGGGCTGAGATTAAGATGCTTAATACCAAAAGCGGCATTTACCTGACATTGTCATCTTTTAGTTTTCTGGCTGCTTGTTTGGATAACTTAATCTGCAAGTCCAATCTCTGTAGGAAATCTTTGGCAGATAATTCTTCTGGTGCAGTGGGCTGATTGTCAGGCTCTTGAGGACTGGGAGAAGAACTACTTTCTTCCTGAACTGTTACTAGTCCTTCATCACAAGAAGGGGAGCTGTCAACAGCTTCATTCTCAGGAGATTCCAGTGAATTAAGTCCATTGAACAGTAATGGTTTCTCTGATACAACAGGAATATTCAGGGTTTTCCTCAGAAATATACAGTCATTAGTGAACAGTTTATTTGCCCTCTTTATTTGTTCCATCTGAAAAAGATAGGAAAAATGTAAGTTATTAGGTTTTGGCAAAGTATAAAGTACTAACTTTCTGAAGTAGTACAATACCCTTTAGTTATAATAAACCTATACTTTCTTTGCATCAGGAATGACTTCAGGAAAGAATCTGCATTCAAAGTGATTTTGGAGTGCATGCTCTGTTTCAGCCTTGCTGACATCCTTAGCTTCTTTCATATAGACTGGACTCCAACATACTGCTTTTTCTAAAGTCTTGCACTACCTAAAGATGTTTTCCTTGAACAGTCTTCCAGTCTCTATACAGGCTCACATGAACAATCTGCCAAAGAAGAAAAAATTCTGTTGCAAAAGTACTGCTGATTTGGATTTATATTAGAGTAAGGCTCAGAACTGCTAGCAGCTGCTTCAGGTGAACCCTCCGGTAAAAGCATGCAGAATCCAAATAAGGGACAATGAAGTTACCTTGAGGATTCTAGGATATGTTAGTTATGAACAGTGAGCAACAGAAGACCTGGAAGAGCAGTATATGCCTAGTCCTTGTTATTCCCCCCAGCTGATGTAACACACTCAGACTTCAGATGTAGTCCCGATTTTCAGTGAGGAGTCAAGCAGTGAAAAGAATGGGGAATTCTTGAACACTCTGTAATGCAGCTGCACAGAGCAGTGCCTGCATTTGTTCAGTAAAGTGAATCTGCAGCATCTTCAACAGCAAACTCATGTGTGTGAGAATGTGCCTGGTAACAGCCATCACATGTCTGCTATGTACTTTTTATGCTACTTTTACCCAAGACTGCCTGTACTAATGAGTAGGTTGTGACAGAAGCAACCTTCTTTCTCAGCACACTAATGCAGAAAACTCCCTTGTTCTATACTTAATCTGAGAAAGCTACTATAAATTCCATTGCTTTACAGGTGAAGGAAAGGTCCCAGTAAATGTTTATACTGTGTCCCTACTAAAAATGTTTAAGTTCTAACTCATCAAAATTTCTCTTCTAAGTCAACAAACTAACGTCCTATTTCTCAACTTCAAGCTTTTAAAAAGCACAGAAATCTGTATCCATGGTTATGTGACTTTATGCTTTAACCTGAATTCATGATTTCATTAGTGAAAGTTCTAAGTAGGAAAAAAAAAATTACCATTCTGGTCCCCTGGTGACTGTAATAAGCACAAACCCCCAATCACTACAGTACTGCAATGGTAAATGCCCTCTAAATAAAATTTGCTTAAAAATAAGTATAAAGAGAACAGAAAGAAACCTCTTGCTTTCATTAGAGTTGTTAATTATTTTTATTGAACTACATGAAGCTAAACTAAGAATAAAGACTGTAAGTCTTGTTATAATAGGAGTCTTGGTGCTAGCATAACCACTCAGAGCTGAGTGCTCCAAGTACTAGCCACTCACTGCTTCAGAGTCTCAAGTATCTAGAGTTCTGTGCTCAGATGATGAGAAAATTGCTCCACCATCTTATCCCTGTCAGTCTTAAACTCTCTTAAACTTTGGCACTACTTGGAGTCCTTCCCAACTGCAAAAGAAAAGACCATTGTTACCAGATAACTGGGTTTAACATGCCTGTGCATTCCCCACACTGAACACACCAGCAGGGGAACCTACCGGGATCCAAGGGTACCTACTGCACTGCATGTCTGTGCAGATGTGAGATTGTGTGGCCACTTGCAGAACTGGAATCATCTACTCCCTGCAGTGCAGACCTGTACTGTGCGCTAAAAGTATCTCCTGCAGTGCTGTTATAGATCTGGTGTCCTGCATGGATGCATTTGCTTGGGTCCTGGAAACCTAATGAAATCTTTCTCCCTAAAAGTAAAATAGGAGATTCTGTCTAGAAAGGACAGGTGTATGGCAGTGTAGTGAAAACAGTGCAGTAAAGCTCAGCAGGAAGCAATTTCTACCCATTACACATTTTAAAAATCTGGATTCTCTGCTTAAAGATAACCCCAACCTGTTGATGCAGATGGCTAAGATGATGAAATGCTCAGATTTAATAATCCCTTTCAAAAACTGAATAGCTAACATCTGGTGACTCTCAGTAAGTTACTACAAGTAAGAGAAGCTCTCTACTCTTCCAGCTCTTCAAGCATGGAAGATGTTTTTAATTAGGCTCATACGGTATAGGGTAAAAGTTCTCTCCCAAGCTGAGCACCATCTCAAGGGCATAAAGGAAGTTTCAGAGTCATGAGACCTTATAATGGCCCTAGTGTGAATGTCAACTGTTAAAATTTCTAAAAGCTGTCTGTGTGTCAAAAAATGTTTAAAATGCTAGCTGGAGCTTTTCTCTAATACAATACAGAAGCTGAAAACTGAGATCTTTACTGCAGGGGAGTTGGAAGGTGATGCTTCAATAACTGATAAATAATGCACTGTACTGCTATTCTCTCTCCTACTTCACTGTAACTCTACCTCTCGTCATTTCTTACTGAAGTACCACCTCATGGCACTTGGGAGACTGCGTACCTCTGTACTGAGTAACAATGAAATGGAAAGTACTTGGTTCTAAAAAGAACACCCCTCAGCCTTGAGCAGGTTAATTAATACGTTCAGTATATAACTCCTAAACTCAGTATGACTCCACACACTCACAGGTGAATGGAGAACAGGATTTAACAAGAGCTTTCTGAACTTGGGTCTGTTAGCTATAGATCTATCACAGTGAAAGAGCAAAAGCTGTAGCACGTGCTTAATACTTTAACTGAACCTGCACTAATGTATAAACTTGTGCTGAACTAAGTAATTAAAACTGCTTCTACTGACAATGAAACACAGTCCTCTTTCTTCTCCCCTCAAAAGAGACACAGCACTCGCACTGAACCATAAATATGATACCAAACATGAATTCCCAGTGTTAATTTACCCAAAAGGAAGATATAATCAAATTGTAAAGATTAATAGCCAGTATCTGGGGAGGGGTGAAGGGCAGAGCGTGAGGCCAAACAAAGCACACTGATCTCTCTCCCGCATGACATTTTCATCTGTCCTGCACTGTCTCTGCCAACTCATGCCAAGGCAAGCATTGGACAGAATGTCTCTTGCTACAAAGTAACTCCCAGTGAGGAAAACCACAGGGGAAACTTCTAAAAACAATGATACTGGAGGCCATGGCAGCCAAAGATAATTCTGATGTTTCCATTACAGCAACTCCCACTCCTAGCCAAGGACACATGATGCAGGAAGCAAATGGCATGACTCTTTAGGGGAAGTCAGTCCTTGCCATTGTGTAAAACACAATGTTCTTCATTTTGGTAAAAGCAAACATGTTTGCATACTTTCTTATCCTGGGTTGAAACCCATTAAAACAGAAACACAATGGCAAATTTCACCAAACTTGGCACTGCTCTCAGAGACATTTCATGTCAGATTAACCTTTCTCGAGTGAAGTCTATAATTTCTTAAGTAGAACATTTACCAACACTAAACTGAATAACCAATGACATGTTGGGGAAACAACCCCAACATATATACTTTAAATGCATCATCAACACAGCAAATGCTTGTTAAACTCATACTATAAACAAATTTTATGGTTCATAACTTAAAGCTATTTGTACAGGTTTGATCCACAACTTCACTTTAGCCGAAAGGGAGTTATAAATTGTTTAGAAATGCCTTTTTTTTTCTGGAAAACTACTATTTTAGTAATCGGTTTATATTTGTCACTTCTGAATGAGGAATGACATGGCTAAATCATTTATCCATTATGGAAAGTGCTGCCAAAACCAAAAATGAAATCAAACATCCAATGTGCTGCTTTGCCTTCTTAGTGAGCAAAACTTCATTTCACAAAGACTGAATGCTATTGAGAGTGATGGAAGGCTTTAGTAGATCTTGCAGACAAAGAGAAGGAAAAGAAACCATTCCAGTCAGAGCCTATTAGTTTGGGACTGTATTGTACCTCTTCCAGAAAGAGCCCAACTGGAAGGTGCTGTTTGCAGCTGATGTTGAGTGTGACACTGACTGTGTACCAGTGCCATGCTCATCAGCTGCTGGGCCCCAAGCGATTCTGCATGTTGGGACTACCGAAGATGCGTATCGGTATATGGGCCCCAAACAAGCAGTGATGAAGGCAGGGTAGGTGAGCTCTGCTCTGTCAGGAATAGTAGTGCTGGTAGACCCAACTGGACTCTTACATGTCCTTGGCTGCCATAGCCTTTCAACACTTTTTAAAGAAATAAACTTTCTTTCTCCTTAGAAAGCAAGCAGAAAAGCAACTCTTTCAAAAGCAGTGGTACTTGTGCCTCACCTCTGGGTTGGGAGGCAGATCACAAGGGAAGAATGTTTAGCCCTGAAGCTACTGGAAGAAATTCTTTCCCCTTGTCAGAGCCTATGTGTCAAGCTCAAAATAGATTCTCTTCAAGATAAATTTAATTAATCTGAAGTGAATGTAGTGATGAATAGTTGCGTGGGTATAGGTTTCCTGGTGTGGGAGCAAGTGTGTCTCCTTTCCCAAGGGCCTTTGTCCCATCTCAGGATCCCCGTGCTTGTCAGTTTGGAGCCGTGTCCTGGCCGGGCAGTGCGAACTTCAGCCCTTCTCCAGGTGCTGACCCCTCCGAGCAGGCCATGAACTCAGATGTCAGCATTTCAAATTCCGAAACTAAAGCCAGCGCCGTAACACGGGGAGAACACCCTGTTCTGCCCGCCGTGGGCAGGAAATGCTCTATGGGACAAGTTTCTGTCCTCTCCCGGCTCTGGGCCGCACCACCGCTGGGGAGCCGGGCTGCGGGGGTGCCGAGGTACCAGCACGGGCTGCCCAGGGATGCTCTGCGCTCCCCATCCCTGGAAACGCTCGAGGCCTGGCTGCATGGGCCCTGAGCAGCCTGGCCTAGTGGAAGGCATCCCTGTCCACGGCAGGGGGGTTGGAACTGGCTGATCTTTACGCTCCCTTCCAACCCAAACCATTCCACGGCTCCAAGCGCCGCTCCGGGCCCCGCCGCCCCTGTGTCGGCGCCGGCGGCGCTCCCTCCCTTACCGTGACGCCGTACTTGAGGGCGATGCCCTGCAGCGTGTCCCCGGCGCTCAGCCGGTGCTCCACGTACCGCTCTGCCAGCGGGGCCGCCACGCTGGCCGTGCTGCCGTACGAGCGGGCCTTGGTGCGGGCGAGCCGCTGCGACAGCTCGGCCTCCGACTCGGGCCCGCCCGGCGGCTCCTGGCGCAGCGCCTCGGCCATGCTCCCGCCCCGCCTCAGCGCCCGCGGCCCCGCGCCGCCGCCACCCCGGGCATCGCCCCGGCCCCGCCACCGCCACCGGCCCGGCCCGGCGGCACCGCAGGACACGGCCCCGGCCGAGCCCCGGCGCGGCCCCGCAGCCCCGCCCGGCGCGGACAGGCCGCATGCGCGGGGCAGCGCCCGCCCAGCGCGGCCCGGGCCGGGCGGAGCGGGGTGAGGGCAGCGAGCGTGGCGGGCTGGGATGGGATGGGATGGGCAGGCTCGGTCACATTGCAGAAACCCTTCGGGGGGCCGTTCTGTCCCTCTTGGCCTGTTCCCAAAGGGGCCAGCGCTGAGCTCGGACCCGCCGGAGTCTCAGTAGTGCGGTTTTTGTCATCGAGTCCGAGATGCAAGGAGAGAGTAAAAAGGAGTGGCTTCGGGGCGTAAGTGCGCAAATATGAAAGTGTAATTGTGCCAGAATGGTTTGGGTTGGAAGGGGACCTTGAAAATCGCCTTTTTCCAAGCCCCTTGCCGTGGGCGGGGACACCTTGGACTCAGAGCCCCGTGCAACCTGGCCTTGAACAGCTCCAGGGATGGGGCATAACTTGCCTGGGCAACCTGTTCCAGTGCCTCCCCACCCTCCACCCGCCTGTGCCTCACCCACCACCACAGTAAAGAATTTTTTTCCTAATACGTAATCTAAACCTACTCTCTTTCAATTTGAACCCGTTCCCACTTGTCCTGCCACTGCATGATCTTGCCCCATCTTTCCTGTAAATTCCCTTCAGGTATTGGAATACCATTTTATATTGAAATTAATGTAATGATAGTGTTTTAAGTGAGTACTTCCCACCAAGAAACCTGTGTAAGTCTTCTTGGAAAGCTGATGCGTTATTGCTGAACTGGAGCTTTCTAAGAAAAAGTCCATGTTACATATGCAGGTGCACAATTGTGCATCCTGAACAGGCACAATATGTACCAAAATACCAAGAAGTATCCAAAGTAACCTGCTCTAGGTGCCTGTGTTTGGGGCTATTGGACAAGATGCCCCTCAAAGGTCACTTCCAAACTCAGCCAGGCTGGGACTGGGGAAAGTGTGTGGGTGGAACACCTACTGTGGTGTAATTTTTTTCTGGGAAGTCCTAGAAGGATAGACCTCTATCTTAAGCCTAAGCAAAAAAGACATGCATGTCATAACCTCAGCATTCCTCAACACAGTATGTATTCACATAAGTGTTTCCAAAAATAAAATGCTTCAACTGACATAATATCTAGTTGTGGGGGTTTTAGATTATGTTCAGTGGATGACTCATGGAGTCTCTTAAAGGAATACAGTGCAAAAATGCAGGCAGATCTCACAAACGTTTCTACTCTGGCCACAAGTTTCCAGGCATAAATTAGGAAAATACAAAAGCTGCCCTGCAAGATGCACGAGTTGCTGGTAAGGAATGAGACATCAGCACCCCATTATCACATGGGAAGCCAGTCCTGAGCAGGAGAACTGTAGGCAATGCATAGACAGATCAGGGAAGTACAAGAGACTCTATAAACTGATGACAAGGAAAGGTTCACTTTAATTTTTATGCCGCCTACAATATATTTGGGAAGCTAGAGGTTCCCCTAGGGATGTGCAGTTGAGTTTATATCAACTATAGAAAGAAAGCACCCAACTGTGACACCTCAGTGCTTCCAATTCCTTGTGAAACAATTTGATCTGCTGAACTGGATCAGCAATTCAGCCGTGACCCACCTAGCAAAAGAGCTGAGCTGCGGGTCAGCATTTGTTAAAAATGTCTACTGTGTGTGCAGTGTGGAGCCATGGATCAGCTTCAGCCTCTTACGGCTGATTAATGGAAGTTGCAAACATCTGGATGACTGCCTAGAGCTGGAATAACTCAGAGGAATTACTTCAGCTAAAGTGGCTTTTAGTAAAGGGGAGCTGCAGTTCAATAAAATGGAAATGTTGTGTAACATTAGTGATACAGTGAGTTGAACATGTGATATCAATTAGTTTGAAAATGTGCTTGAAAGGTGCACTAATATCAGACAGCATTATTCCCTCTAATGTTATCTTAAACTATTTGTATGCCAAGTGTGTGCAATACACTTTAAATCAGCTGTCACAACTCCGAGAAGAGCAGAAGCACCCCTTGCATTAGTATGAAGACACCATAGGTATTTTAATGTTGAGAGATTTATTTTAGTAATAAACCTTTTCAAGGATATATGAGGTTTTTTTCTTCTGGAGTTGCTGGACTGTCTTTTCCTTGCATCAGCAAATTGTGGAGATGCTTGTTTCTTATCTCAAAATCCATAATTATAGCCAAAGAAACATTTGTATCTGGGATGTTGCCAAGATACTTGATCTGATTAGCTGTCTGTCTTTTTTCTACATGAAGTAAATACCCTCTAAACCAAAAATTGAGTTAGAAATTTGAGCCATAACTTAAATTAGGTAACCCATCTTTTACCTGCATCTTTAATATGCATTCAAAACTAATTACAGAAGAAACTAGAAGTGTCTTGCTAATGACACTTCATTTTTAAGGAAGAAAATTGCATTGCCATTGAAAACGTGGTGTCTGGGCTACTGAAATATCTTCATGGATTGGCCTGTGAAATAGTAGCTTCCCTGAGTCCCTGAGCTGTGAGTTGTCAGCCCCCTGTCTGACCTTGGTAGAAGCTGGAGCTCACTTGCTTCACAATGTCCCACTGAAAAAGGCTGGAGTTGGTGTGGTGCGAACTGGCATTGTGCCAGCACTGTCAGCTGGTTGGGCTGTGTCAGGCTGACTGACTCCAGACCAGTGAACAAGCTCCTCTGGCAGCCCCCACGAGGGAAGGACTTGCAGTGCTTACCTACCCCTCAAGGTGTGAGCGTTCAATGTCACAACGTCAAACTTGCCACGTTAGAAAGAGTCCCTGCTATATCTGGGATTCTCAGTTCCCCAGAGCAGTATTCCCCCTCCTGATCTCCGAATCAGCAGCTTATTTTCAGATGTGGGTATTTCCAGATATGTACAGAGGCTACGTGGAAATTAGTTTGAATTTATTGGTTTAATGTCTGAAAATGACCTTCTCTGTTCAGGGAGTCTCTTGGCACTACTGACTCCCCTTCTTTTCTCCTTGTTCTTTTCTATCTTTGCTGTTTCCTTATTACTGCACCTGTGACCTCTTTCCCCACAGCAGCTTCCAGTTTCAGGGAGCTGTACTTGCCCAAACTTGTTTCTTGCTTCAAAATCAGTAATGCAAGCATTGAAGTCATGTAACTGGGGGTTGGACTTGTCACTCTCATCAGACTCACATGGGACAGAGGAGTTCACTCCTCTGAGTCACTGTCCCAAGGGTGGCTGCAGACGTTTTGGCATCCGTTACTCATTTTATCTTTGGGAGGTTGTTGCTGCAACTCTAGTAGCTAGAAATATACTTTTAGAAATGAAAGCTTTAATCTCATGAAACTCAACTAAGCTTTATGGAGTGCTTGCCTGACCCAAGGGTTCCTTAGAGCTGAATCTGAACAAGACAGAGTCCCTTTCTGCATTTTTTTTTTCCCTGGGGACATGTTCAGACCTAGATAATACTAGTTTTACATTTTTACATAGAATCATTGTACAGGAATTGGATAATGACAGAAATTATGTATGGGAGCTAATATTATCATATTTACTCATGCAGCAGTAGTTAAATGTAATTCTAATTAATTGTTCATTTCAGGAACTGTCACTGCCTCTTCTGTCTTTCTGAACTTGTTCTGAGGATGAGAGCTTTCTGTTAAGTAATCTTGGGTGATAAATCCTCTAAATAACCAAGAGTATTTGAGTCTGGGCTACTTCTAGTTAGTATTGGATATCCAGCTGCCATTTTATCATTGAAAATCAGTCATTCATATCTAGATCAGTAAGTGCACCGTGATTTCAATTTATTTTAGATATTATACAATCAACAGGTTACAGTCAGCAATCTTCTAAAATAGAGATCAGTATCCACTGGGTCTGGTTAAGGTGGCCATGTGATTTAGTGGCAAAGTAAGTAGAGAAGAGAATGTCTTCTGGCTAAGTTATCATTCTGTTAATGGTCACAGCTATTCATCACCTATTTTGCCAGTAAAGAAACTCAAACTTGCTTAGTAAAGGATTAAATGAAACAGCCAGCATTTCCTAACTTTGATGTTTATGATGATGCACGCCAGGGACATTACCATTTATAATAGTTGTACTGATGTAGAACAGGGATGGTTTAATTTCAGGAACAATAAAAAAGCTATCCTTGTGGGCTATATGTGTGGGTAGATTTGAACTAATTAGGACAGAAGAGGGAAAAAGAAGGCTACCCTCTGGTAATGAGCAGTGCATCAAGCCAAACCGTCCAGCTCTGCTCATGTTGCAACCTCTGACAAAAAGGAAGATGTAATGTAGGACAAAGATCAGAGACAAATCTTGCCTTTTAAGAATAATAGCCCTGGGTTCTTCAATTAACTGCAGCAAAGAGAGAGGGTCTTGCATGAATTTCAAACGGAAAGTAGGATCATCTGAATTGATGAACGTTCCTTAAGCTGTGCACATCTTCCTCATCAAAATAAGCCCCTTATGTAGCAGGAGCAGCTGGGAGCCATTATTAATATTTAACGCTCCTAGCAGGGGTTACTGTGGGTTTCTGTATTAGGGTTACAAGACAATGTTGCAATATCATATGCTGTGGGTTTGCATTCTCAGAGCTTTTTTTGGCTTTGTATAAAGCACCAGTGAAGTTTTATTTATTCCTCTTCCCTACCATTTGCAGAGGCTGAATATTTTTCTAATATGGATTGTAGTGCATGATTATCCATTCTTTATTGCCTCCAGTTTTACGTATACATCACCTGCTGACTGGGTAACGTGTGTTGCGAGTCCCATCCTGGTAGGAGCAATCTTGCATGGGAAAGGATGAAACTAGTTTGGGTCTCATAGCAAGAGCTGGCTTTTGCTATCACAGGTGTGTTCTGTTTCCTCCAACCATGTGGGTTTTGGTGTGACTTCCTGGAGAGTGATGATACCAGTCAGCCTCTTTTTCCTAACCACATCTTTTGACTGATAAACTTGTTTTCTACCTGTGCATGTTGTAAGGGCAGGCAGTTCTTGAGCAGTTCATAGTTGTTTTCACTGAAAACAGGTGGGCTGAATATGCAAGATGGAATCACCATGTTCTGCACATCTGCATCTGAGGGGGCACCATCCATGGATGTATTAGACCTTGGGAATGAGGCCAGCAGGCAGTGCCCAGCCCAGCATGGGGACATGGCAGGCAAGGACCTTCTGCTGACATTGCTTTGGAGGAGTGTGGGACAAGCTCTCCAGTGGCTCTTCAGGGACAGTCTCTGGCCTTCAGGCTTTCTTTTTGCTCCTTTTTTTGTTTTTACCCATTTTATTGTTTACCAACTTTTTTTTCCTTGAAGTCATAAAATCCTTGAGATCAAATTGTTTGCAGCTCTGTCTGGTTAATAAGTTATCAGGCAGTGAAGTCAACACTACAGGAGGAAGAAACATTTGGAGCATCATCATCATATATATCCTTTAACATGATAAACCACATAAAACGCTGTTCTACACTATGAAACTGTTGTTAGGAAGGTGCCCTGGGACAGTATCTGCTCTCCTTCAATGGCTTCTGGATTAAATGTATTCAGTTTAGAACTAAAATGTCAGGCTATAGCCTTCCTTAAATTCATGCCTTGCCGATGATTTGTGCAACCTGAGATTATGTGTGGCAGATGGTTGGGTGTTGATTAACTTCATGATGCCTCAATAGCACGGTCCCTTTTACACTGTTTATCCAGCATATTAGTGACAGGGGATATTGGCAACACACCTTTTACCTCCTAAGATGGCTTATAGATTTGCAGGTGGAGGTGGCTTATGTTACCTAACTATTGTTGTCCGAGTAAACCCTGCTGCGAGATGATGGCAGCACATCATGCTCATTTTGGAAGGGAAGGAGTGCAAGCATAGTGCTGAAAACATGGAGGTAAATATGAGTGAGAACAGACAACTTTCTGAGTGACTCCGTTATCACTGGGCCTCATGATACAATACTCCATTTCAATTTCCAGGCTGAAATTAATATCAAATATTAATCAATACTATTAGCAGAATACTTCTGAGTTTAAACACGTTTTTGATTTAGCTTCTGTGTGTTTCTGTTCACATTGCCTGAGCTGTCCATGTGTCAGCTGCTTCCCATGCACCTACACCCCAGCTAAAGCTGGATATGCAGGATCCTCACCACTATTACACTCTGCCATCACTGCTGAGCCTTCTGTGCCAAGTCAACAACAGTGTTTTCCTTTTCCTGCAGAATTCAAAATCACTGCAATTAACCTCTGCTTTAGCCTCTTTTAATTAAAAAAGCAATGAATACAGTAAATCTGGATGTAATAAGGATGTTAATGGCACCTTCACTGATGTGTAAACCCAATAATGAGCATAAGAAAAACATCTCTGTTGTTTGGAAGAACTGTACAGAACAGCCAGAGGGGTGGCAATAAGGAAGTGACTTGTCTTCACCCCATTATATCTGTGAGTGGCTTTTTTACTGTTTGGAGAGTATTTTATTAGAAAGTCTGTAAACAGGTGATTTACCCCTAGAAATGGTTTATTCATAGAGATTAAAAAAAGAAATCAATATTTATTCATCAGTGGGTGTTTTTTCTTTAAAGTATCATTATGCACCTCATTTTGCCAAAATAGTTCCAGTCACATCTCTGTCTAGAGCCAAGGGGAACTTTCTTAATTAAGTGAAGAACCACAGGAAAAAAAAAACAACAAACCTACTTTACTTAAATATGTTATTACAATTCCTTATTTAGGCTTATTTTTACCAACAGTTTTGTATAACCTGTTCTAACAAGTCAAGAACGACATCTTTATTTTATACATGCCTTTAGATTTTTTTAGCTCAGGAAGACTTAAAAAAAAATAGTCAAACAGCTGTTTTAATCCTTCCTTCAGCCTTAGGATTCAGTACAATAGCAATCAACTAGTGATTTCAAAGAGATCTGTCCTTTATCAAGGTGTACCTCAAACTGCTTCAAAGGGAAATCCAAAGAAGCTGTCCAGAAATTCCCCAAGAACATGAATGAAGTCAGCTGATGTGCAAAAATCTGGATCAGAATATCAAATTTCTCATCTCCATGTGTACCTACTAAACTATACTAATTTCCCTTCTCACCTGCTTATTGATCCTATTTCTCTTAATTGTCCATCAATCCTCATCCTGTATTTCCATCATTTTGTTGCCTTTTCTCCTTCTTCAGGTTGGACCTGAAGCTTCATCTCTGGAGCTGAAGCATTCCAAGACAGAATCTGGGCTGCCAGTAGACTTGGTCTCTCATCTAGACTACAGTTTGCTTCAATCTGTGGAGTCACTGGGGTGATTAAGAGCATAACTTCGAAACTCAAGCTGCAAATCTTCAGCTGCCCGCAGACATCCCAACAGTCCCCAGCCCACTTGAAAGACAAGTTAGGAGGAGCATATGGGTGCTTGCTTTTGCAGCGTGTGCTCACAGTGTATTCATGTGTCTGAGGAAAAAGAGCAGTGCGTCAAAATAAGGGGGAGAGGGCTCTGCTTGTGAATACTTTCCTTCAAGGAAGAACAAAGTTTAACTCTTGTCTGGAAAAGAGCAACTCAAAGGAGGTTTTTGCTGTGAGTCACTTCTGAAATTACCCGTCTTCACTGAGTGCAGAGGCTGCCTCAAACTACAGCGACCCCAGGCCTGAAGGTGGTGGCCCTTGTGACACTGCTCTGAGAGCAGCCTGTCCTTGGTAGGAAGGAAAGCTACCCTGGAATAAGAAGACAAAACAATGACAAGGGTGCATGTGAAGCTGTGTAGCAAGTTTCTATTCCAAGACTTCTCTTTGCCTTCAAAACAAAGTTTACTAATGTTTATTTTCTTCCTGTGGGTACATTTTAATTGGCCCTGTAGCTCATGTTCTCATTCAGTGTCCAAAACTGGAGTATGTTTTTTGCCTGTGACTATTTTTAGGTGACGTAAATAGGGCACTAAACCTACAGCATTCACTCCTTTCATTACAGGCCTCTCACTTCGGGTGGTTGGCCTTAGAAGTATTACAGTGCTCGTATTGGAAATGAGAAGGTGATGATGGACCAAATGGCTCATTGTTTCGTATCCTGACAGTTTCTAGGTGCTGTTCCTTAGCTTTTAAAGTGACAATTGTACAAGAACTTTTTGTGATCTGATAGAAGAGTGTTGGCTGATCTGAGTGAAAACTAACTTTTTCACTTCCTCAGGTAAATTGTTTCCACTGGAGGAGGGTGAGAGACTGGAATGTGGGTGCATCTGCCTTTCTTTTTAGTAGCTAAGACATATGCAAACTAAAGTGCCTGTACAGTCTCTGGACAGATTTATCTGGTATTGACCTTATATTCCTTCACTGCTTACACTTCAGTACTCTGCCACCCTGTTTAAATACATACAGAAAGCTTTGAGATCAGCCTGCAAACAAAATCCTCGTGGTGAGCTAGAGCAATCCGGCACTTTGGTGTCCTTCATTTTCGTTCCCTCTTCTTTTCTTTACTGAAATGCTGCCCTCGAGTGGCGACCAGCTGATTGATCCCATCTGGAGGTCTCCAAGCTGTTAGTCCTGCCTGGCCGGGTGCCCTGCATGCCGCTTTGGGAGGTAAATGTTCCCGGTGCCCAGGTACCCCAAGCACAGCGAGGCTCCAGAGTCAGCAGCCAGCTGAAGACTCCTCAGCCTGCTCTGTGGAGTAACTGCTCCGAAGTTTCCGAGCAATGGAAAGGCACAGCAGCTTGAACTCCCTGGCACCAACAGTGTCCTCAGCTTTACAAGAAAATGGAGAACTGTAATTCTGAAGGAAATGTAATGATTCGAGATGGCAATCTGACCACAAGCCCTCTAAATTTAATTTATATGAATATTTCTTCCAATAACTCCATCTGTTGTGCTGTTTCTCTACATTAGCTCAAGGTTTTAATGTAGAAACTGTTCGTAGAAGAGTTTCTCTGTGACAGGGCAAAGACCTCTGAGCTTGTTTGAGCAGGATCTCCACTGTGCTCTTGGGGTCTCCCCACAGTATTTTATACCTTTCTTTGTTTAGCTCTGAGCAGGCTTGAGGTAATCTCTGGCAATATGACACGTGGGAGGGAATGTCATGTCCTGTAGGAAGGTATCCTCTGAATGAGCTCCAGAACACCCCAACAGTGTATTAAGTCAGAATATAAGATGAGAGGTTAATAAAGGGATAAAATTGGCTTGTGGGAAAGCAGCTTGGGACATTACTGCTTTGAGTTTTACTGTGTCTCTGTGCCAGGGGTTACAGCCTTTATAGCAGCGTTGCTAGAAGCATAAGGACGCTGGCTCCTCAGCCAGTAAGTCATGGCTTAGTGTACTGCTGTAACTCAGATGGTTGTTTTTCTGGGGCACTGAAAAGTGTGTCAGTGTGTGACTTGTTTTACCTGCAAGGTAAAAAGCAAAAACTAAAATGAGGAAGGGTTTTTATGTGAAGGGAGCTGTGTCTTTTGGGCCTTATTCTTAGCATTCCCAGGGGATTTGAAGAGTACTCCATGTTTCCATGCTTCACTATAGACCAATTGTCCAAAGGGATATATAATCCTACCTGTTTGTAATTAACTCTCCTGGCAAGTACCAAGTGTGTCCTATTGGGAATATTCTCATGTTCTCATCTTTTTTAAAAAGACAGAACATAGAGCTTTTCTTCTGTACTGCAATCTTCTATCAACCTCCACAGTATGCAAATACCATAATTTCTTCCTTCCTTAACACACCTATTTAGGGACAGACTAGGTTGTTCAAGCATCAGTACGGTTTGCAGACTCAAAGTGAGTACGTGAAGTCATGCACTTTCAGATGCAGAGTCCTTTCTAGGGAGTCCTTCAGGACGAGTTATTTAAGTGCCTGAGTCTCCCCTACTTTCCCATTCCTTCAGAACCTCTTTAGGTTCCTGTTTGAGTGATTTTTCAGCTAGTTTCCCCCCATTAGTGCTTAGTCCTCATCCCATGAAGTACTTGCTGCCATGACCAGCTAATTCTTTGTCACTGTCCTTTGAGTGATTAGTCTTGGCAATAGCTGTGCCTATGTGGGTATGGATATATGGGGGTGTGAAGGCCTCTGAGAGCCTCTCTGTGAAATATCTATGTCAAATATTGTCAGTAAAATAACCTCCTTGATGATTTGGCTCAGCTGAAGACTGCCTGTACTGAAAAGCTCTCTCAGAAATGATTTACATCTCTATTTCTAGCTGCTGAGAGCTCCTTAATTAAGATGCTGGTGCAAGCCACAAGATGTGATTTTTTTTTTCAAATTATCATAATAGCACCTCATCTACTTTTACCCAGCACTATCTGAAATCCCATCAAAACAGAGTAAAGTATGGGAAGACTGTCTGGGACATCATTACCACAGGCAAGAATATAGCAAGGAAATGCCCAGAATATTGGGGTAGTAAACCAGGTACTTATTAGTTCATGCACTGAATTTGCAAACAAGAATGCCAGACTTGCAAGCCGATGTTACAGGCAGCTGACTCGAGAGTGGAAGTTAGTAAGGTGGAGAGCTTGAAGCAGTGGTTATCTCTAATATTAAACCAGTGATAGGTGAGATGCTAAATGTCAGTGCCTGGGCTGCATGTCTATGGAGTTCTGGACAATGCTAATTCCTGGAAACAGTTACTCTTCGCTGGACTTGCAAATGAAAGGAGCCAGCTGGCCAGAGCTGCAACTAAAGGAAGCAGAGTCTCTTTCGGCTAGACTGTACTAGTTACACTACATTTCACATTTATTTACAATAAACATGAATGTATTTTGACACATTTAATCCATTCAGGTGAAAGCTGACTTGAATAGAGACCCACTGATTTGCTTGCTGCTTGCATTAAATAATCTTTACTTCCCTTGAATTTCAAATTTGGTCTTGTGTCCTTGAAAAGATAACTGGAACGGAAATTAAGGGAGAAAAGTGGAGAACAACAGTTAAATAGGAATACTTGCTCCCTTCAATTCAATGCAGAAAAGCATTTTTTCTTCCTTTTCCTGGCTGAAATACTCCATATACTTTTGGCTTTAGTTTCCAAGCTCGGTCCAGCATCCATTTGTTACCATGCAGCGAATCTGTGTGTGATACTAACTAGACATGGCAGCTCTTTTCTAAAATAGACCGTTCCAATCTGTCACTTTATTCTTTGGCACCAGGGATTTTCATTTTCCTGAGATGAACTCCGCTGCTGGCCGTCAACCTGAGTGGAAAAATTGCAGAACTGCAGCCATCAACTAATTCACCTGAACAGAGCAGTGTGTGAGGCCTGTCTTGTCCTGTGAGAGTCCTGTCATTTGTAGCAGCTCAACAAATATTTTCAAAATGGCAAGTGAGCCAATGGGAGGAATTACCTGAAAGAGCCCAGACACTTTATGCAAATACCTGTGCTGTTGTTAGTCACACAAATTTGCTGGAACTTTTCTCGCATCTTCTTTCCTGTTAAGCAATTCTTTCAAGCTGCTCTGGATCATTTCCTAACTCCATGCATGTGAAGAGCCTGAAAAGGTGTCTTCAGTTTCTCAGAATCAGCCTTCTAACGCTTTCTGGTGAGCATCTCTGGCAGGTTGTTCATTTATGAAGCAATCATGGAATTGATTAGCATTTAGTATCAAGGTTGACTTTCTTGTAAAATTATATAAACCCCCTAAAGTACACTTGTTTGTTACACTGGTCACAGCTGCCACCTTGCATTTCTCCATCCAAAAATGCGGTGTGATCACTAACGTGTCACCACTAAGTGATGCCTTTGTTTATTGCACATTGCTCAGTGTCTTCCTTCTAGAAAAGAATGCCACATAAAAAAGGAAAGAAAAGATGTAGGATACAAGGGGTACAGGAACGTCATCAGCAGAGCAAAGGGATCAGGAGTTGTGTCTTGACCTTCTTTCTAGAAAACACGGAGCTCACTCACCTCTGCAGCTCCACAGCTGGGAACAGAAACTCAAGGACTTCAAGCACATGTCAGGGGTAGAGTCAGAGCAGCCATCTGGAGCCAGGGGCTCTGCAAAGCTGTGTCTGGGCCTCTCCAATGACTCTGTAAGAAAAAAAAAAAAGGCTATTTTCATGCTTTGGGCCTCAGCGTGCATGGATGCTGAGGGGTTAGGATGGCACTGTGGGATGGGTATTCGGACTCTTTTGTTGCCTCTGTTCTCGTCTGCAGCATAATGTGAGATAATGTGAATCTGCAAAAAGAGCTGGCTGGAGTCCACGTATTTAGTTGTACAGATTAAGCTCTGCAAGCTGACCACCAGTATTTAATGCATGAATGGAGGAACAAGAAGTACTGAATATATTAATCTCTTAAGTGATGTGACCTAGTTGCCATCTGCCTTCATTACTTACTGTTTTAATTGTCTGTCAGGGTGAGAGGTTAATTTTCCTTCATTAAAATAGCATTTCATACTAACAGTACATTTCTGCTCACTCATGTGACTGATTAGTATGAAATGTAAAGTGAGCACAAAATATGCAAGAAAGAAAGAACTTCTTTGGAGCAGAATATTACATATTAATTGCTCTTTTGGTTGATGGAGATGTCTGTTCATGTAATCAGTCCAAGGTAGTGCTGAAATCTAAGGGAAAAAAAGGCTGCTAAAACCCTGTTTCTTACAGAAAGATTTAACTGTGGATATCAAGTGGCTCTGAGGGCATAATTTTTTTGAAGTTGTAGGCTTTTCACCTGTCAAGTGCACTTACTCATCTCTGTGAATATTTGCACAAATGGCTCGAACAGCATGGAAACTCTCATAGTAAACAATTATATGCCTCCTAGGGCAATAATGAGTGCCTTAAAATTAGCAGCAGTAGTTCTGAGATGCCGGCTGTGAATTAGATTCTAAAAATGGAATCTTATTTCACAGTTTTTAATAGGAAAATCTGGGTTTGAACAAGAACTGAGTTTTTTGGTGTGCGGGTTGGGGGTTTTTTATAATTTTTCTTTATTTAACTGGCAAGAATAACATCCTTGAATGAAAAGGTGGTGTGAACTACGCTTCAGCTAGCTTGACTCTGCAAAGGTTCTTCAGCCTGTTTTACTGAAATAAATTAATAGGTGTTTAATCGTCCTGTGAATTGGGATCATTATTTTAGTGTAGTCATAACTACAAAGCAAAATGGTAATCACTGAGATTGGATTATGCAGTGACCTTTTAAATCCATGGTTGTTTGCAGCTATTAGATGTGCTTCAAAGTAGGAGTTGGAAAGCACTTTTCATTGTGGGCCTCTTGGAAATAGTTTAAATGTTTCTGTCCAAAAAATAACTACTTTTCCCCAAAAATGCTAATTTCTAGTTACTGGGGTTTTTTTAATTCTTCATATAATCCGCACCATGAATACATATGAACGTTCTCCACTGCCTCAGTGTCTGGAAAAAACAGCAGTTTTCAGCTTTTGTTTATAAACTTATTAATGTCTTTTCCTTTCTTCTTGGTTAAAAGGACTTGATGTTTTGGTTTGGTATTTATGTTCAATCTGAAAGCAGAAACAAGAAACCCAAGCGCTTTTGGGCAGATCTTTCTCCCCAGTGGCACTGCAGCTGCTTGTGAGTTGTAGCTCAGTGACTGTGAAGGTGATGGTCACCTGTGTGGGATTTCTGTGGGGAAAACACCTGCAAACAAAGAGGAGTTTGTTGTGGAGGGCAACGTGTGCCCAGGAGGGGAGGAGTCCTTGCTCTGCTGCAGAGGCTGAGTGAGATCCCTGGGCACCCTGTCACGCCTGGGCACTGCTCCAGTCTGACTGCAGGGGCTTTCAGAGGTTCCTGGGCTGGAGGTCACAGGAGAGACCAGAATACACAAAGGGAAATGCATCTGGGCTTCTGTATGTTGGATGCAGTGAAGCCAGACGTGCATTTGTAATTTTGAACTCTGAAATAGAAATAATAAACCTGCTGGTTTAGTTTCCAATCTTTGTGCAATAGTAACTATCCTCTTGCTAGATATGCGGGCTCTGCATGGCACACTGGGGCCTCCCACTCAGCTGAAGCTGCCAGGCTGTGTAAATTATAAAGAGCTGTTACAAATGCACTTGCATCTTTAGAGCTAGTTTTGTAGCTTTTAATTGACCCCAGTGATTATCTAAGCTACAGCGAGAGCACTACCTGAGCTGTTCCAGTGCAGGGCTTAGACTCATCTTCTTAAAAGCCTTTTTATGAATCATAACTCTTTCTGTCCTTGAATAACTTAAAATCTAACAGCATTGCAAATGTTAAGATTAACAGTCCAAACCTCTTAATGATGGTTGGTTTTGATGCACAGCTGAGGAAGCAGGTACCATTACTCATCCTCACTTGGATTATATCCCTAGGTCCGTTTTGTAACATCCTGTATTTCTGTCACCAGCTCCTGACCTGTTCTGTAAGCAGACAAGCTTCTGTTGTTGAATGTTAAATGTAGCAAACAAGTAAATCAAGTAGAATGTGTACTCAGAGCTGACATTTCAAAGGTGAAGCCTATGAGGTTTAGAATAAGATTGAATTTATTTTTACAAAATATACTTGCACTGGACAACATCATCATGCCATACTCATAATTCGCCCCTTTTTCTACCTGCACTCTCTAATCAGGAATTCTCTTAGCAGATGTTTTTCCTGCAAGGGTTTCTGCACATCATCTCTATTACCAACATATTATCTTGGCACAAAATCTACCTTAGCTTCACTGACAGCCCGTAAAGTTTCATTGCAGGGTATCAGCTATTACATTAGTATATCAGTGTTGGTCTTTCACGTTGTCTATATTCTCTCAGGCTCTCTAGTCCTCATAAACCCACATCTTGGCAGAGTAGCAGCATTTCCTTACAGAGTCCTCAGTCTTCCCTGAGTGTAGGGTTGTTTTGTGTGATTACATCTGGTTTGGGGATGAGGCTGCTGTTATTTCAGCTGTGCCATTACACAGAGCAGCACAGTTGCTCCTGGATGGCAGTTTCTGTTCATGCTGAATTTCAGAAAGCTCGGGCCAGTCTGTCACCACAAACAGCATCAGGTTTTATCTATTTTACTGTTTCATCTCCTAACAAGAGCATGAACTTTTGTCTGTGGTGTGACACATAATAAAGCTTTCAAGTCAGTCGGAACTGCATATGTAAATGGGATGAAATCAAAGCAATGAAAGCTCCATGTTCTTTATTACAACTTGACTGGTCATTTTGAAAAGCAAGTTTGATCTTCCCTGGGTCATTCTGGTAACAATCCCTGTAAATAGGTTAGTTCTCCCTTGTTAGCATCAACCCCTCTGTGTCTCAGGTATGAAGTGCAGAGAGGAAAATGTCCTCTAATTGCAGAGAACGTTTTATTAGGCATGTTTCTCCCCTGTACTTAAAGAGGTTTTTCTCTAGTACTTATTCAAAAGAAAGTGATGTTCTGGAGAAAGAATGTGTCCTACTTCTTCCTGAGCCAAAATAAGTCCTCAGCATTTTAAACTTGTCTCAGGAATTTCTTCTGGGTAGTTTCACTCATTTTGCCCTTGTAAGGCAAGTTCATCAGGAGCCGTAAACCTTGGGTATCTCTGTGAGACAGTCAATGGCATCTGAGGAGTGGGGTAGAGGGGGAAGTCCAGATGCTGATTTATATCACTTGATGCTGAGATTAAAATAGGGAGCTCTTCACAAGTCAGAGCTTTAACTACAGGCTTAGCTGTATCTGGAGACTTCTGTGTTATCTACATTAAGGGCAAAGTTCTTCAGATTTTGAACCTTGAAGTCAAATTGTAAAGTCTTGAAAGAAAAGAGCTGTGTTTGTATCCCCCACACTGCTGATCCTTTCTTGCTGTGGACATTGAGCAGTTAGGGGGACAATCCTTCTGCTTCCTATTGCACACCTGGTCTGTGTTAGCCGTACCATTTATTTTTAAACCTATTTTACATGTGTAAAGCAGAGATCATCTTGAGTGCCTTTAGTTGCAGAGGAAATGGAGATTCTCGCTTCGGTGCCATTTACTGCTGCTAGCAGGTCCGCAGCGCCTTGCCTAGCAGCACAAAGATGGTTGGGAGCAGCAGGCATTACCTGAAAGGGTAGTGCAATGAGTTAGTGAGGAAATCTGGGCTCTGAAATATGAGTAGAGACATCTTTTGGTCATGTGTCTGAAGATGGGATGAGCATCAGTGACCACATGCGTATAGTTGTGATATATACAATGACCTTGTCCTTAAGAACAGATTATCCATGTTTCAGCTGTTGGAAATAGTCATCACTGAGCAGCCAGTCCAGAGGGCTGTAATGGTAACTGTGCCAAGGCTGTGCACTCAGGGAATGGTGGTGTTGCTCCACTCAGCTCTGCTGAGCACAAGGTACAGCTGAGCAACTCTACACTTAAAACAGCTATGTGCTGTTCTTGCTAGGCAGTGACTTACAGATGAGTTTAAAAATGCTTAAATCAGACCTATGAGACTGTAGATTTTCACACTGGGGAAAAAAAAAAAAGCAAATTGCTTCATGTTTTAATTTTTTTTTTTGAGTATTTTCTTTTCTTTCTTGGACACTTAGTTATTTAGTCCATAGAACTCACAACACTGTTCCTCCAGGCTGTCAATTTCAGTTCCTCGTCTTTAAAAGGGGATCATTACAATACCTGTTGTATACCTTGTCCCAAGTTGATTTTTCTTTTTTAAAAAATTATTTTTAGCACCCACTTTGGATTCATGTCTTCTAACATTGCATGCTGTGTCTGGAATTTCCTTTGTTATAAAGCATTTCAAAAAAATATGAGGGTTAGCCTTCCTGTTGCCTTTGATTTTGCCTCTTTTTTTTTTTGTGAATGATTGCTAGTATAGACTTTCACCTAATACTGACGCAGCAAGAAACTCCCAACATTTCTTACTGTATCTTCAGTTTTGAACTCTATACTGCAGTGGTTTCTAGCCTATGATCTTTGGATTTCTGAAGGTTGCTGGCCTGCTGTTCATCTGCCAGTAGATGTAAACCTATTTGTGGTAGGTCTCAGTCATCCCACAGTGAGGAGAGGGGACAAAGCCTGACCTCTTCCTCCCATGATCAACGATATGACCAAGGGAACGCTTGGGAGCCTCTGATGTCAAGTTTGTGTTTTCCTCCCTTGGCTCTGGCGCTGAAGGGACTTTCTCAGTGTTAGAGGCTGACAGGTGCTGGCAGTGAATCTTGGTCTTCTGGTGATGTGCACGTTGCTCTGGGCAGATCTACCTGGTGTCCATCAGCTTGGATGCACCCTTCCTTGGGGCAGCCAGCAACTGCACCCAGCTCTGTTTCATCAGTGCTCCTTGCAGCCCAGGGCTTTCCCCCGTGTGCTTCTTGGACTGGCTGTAGTCTCACTTGTTTGCTGTCTGTTTGGAGTCTTTCAGAGGCTTGCCTAGGGAGCGCAGTAAATATTACAACTGTGGGTGAAAGGAGGGAGCGAGACTCAAGCCATTAATTAGAGGCTGCCTAGTCTGAGTAACCCCGTGGTTAAAGCACAGTTGCCATGGCAGCACTGCCCCTGGATGCTCCAGCCTGAGTCACGCTCCTCCTGCTCCCCTCTGCCGTGCTGGGGTGCTTGGCTGCCTCTGTGCCGGGAGGCTGACGCTGCTCTCGCTCCTTCCCAGACAGGGAGACAAGGCTTAGGGGTTCACGGGACAGATCAGAGGGGAGGAAGCATTACTGGAGCCCCAGTGAGGTCCACTGAGAAACAAATGCATGACTAGTAGATGAATCTTCATTGACAGGCCGGTGCATCAGGATCTGTAGGAACAACTACAACGAATATCAAAAGACATCTACTTTTAGTGTTCTGTTGGGTGAACAGGAAAAAGCATTGAATGTATCTGTGGCTCAGTTTCCACCTCTGTAGTGTGTGAGGGATATGTGCAGTAGAGTCTGAGTACTTTTCAATGTTTACACCAAAACTGTTTGGCAAAATGCAGTGAACTATGATTTAGTAATGATCTGAAGATGGTCCAGAAATTGAAATGTCAGTTGTACCACTCAAAGGGTGAGTGCAGGTGATAGCCACCCCTTCTAAAGCAGGTAATTAAAAAGATTTGTTTTAAAATGTAAAGTGTAAAGTGACATTCCAGGGGATGTTCTCAGCAACAGTAGCCTGAGAGGTAGTCATTAATACCCAGTTTAGGAAAATATATAAAGACACATCACCCCAACAATATTTATTTTTGTGTTTTAGGTATTCCTCAGTTTTGCAAAAGTAGTGCATTTATAATGAGGCCCACACATTCAGCCCAAATCTCCTCCTGCCTCCCTTCCCTCTTCAGTTAACCGTAAGTAACTTGTTTGTCATCCTGTGACTTCTCTTTTACTGGAGGCAAACCTGCTGTACCCTGTGCCCCTGGCAGAGCAGGCACCAGAACTGACCTACCTAAAGCCGTGGTGGCAGAGGGGCGAGCTGTGCTATAAAGGGCACCCCACTGAATGCCAGCACTTGTTTCAGAACTTGATTTCTTATTCCTGCAGCTTGTGAAACTTGCTGAGGGTAATGTTGTCATTTGCAAATGTTAACTAATCGTAGGTGACTGTGGCTTTTCCAGCACAGTGCCTGTGTATTCCCTGTTAAAACCCAGTGAAATAAACCCTATTTCGTGACAATGAGCAGACAACAATGAGCAGTAATTTGCTGCTTGCTTGGGCTGTCCTTCACAGGGTAGGAATACTGTTCGTGTTCTGTGCTGCAGATAAGAAAGGATTTCCAAATATAGCCCAGCCTAGCAGCCCTGCTTACTCTAAACTCCACGAGGTAGATGCAGTCTGCTTAGACACCATCAGCACACTGACAGTGCTGGGCATGCTCTGAGGGAAAGCAGTTGAAAAGTGCTTGCTGACTCCACTGGAGATGAAGTTAAACTCTGGCTGTGCAGTGCCATATCCATCAGAGCTGGTGTGAGTGTTATAGTGTGTGAACCCTTGTGGTATCTAAATTCTTTTGTGGGTAAATCTCTCTTTAAGTTCAGGGCAGCTTTATTCAGGGGAGGAGATTCAAAGGGTCATCCAGAGGGCTGATTAGCTTGGCATGGGTTTAAACATTTTCGGGTAAATTAGCCTGCTGAGATTTCTTTATTAAGTTCCAAGCAGAGCAAATGATTGGGCTCAATGTGAACATCCGGAAAAGGATGCAGAAGGTTGGTGCCAATGCTTTTTTAGTGTCTCTGGCAGACCTTGTGTGCCAGACTGCTTATGTGTCCAGAGGTAAACTTAATCACCAGCTCTGAGCTGATTCCCTCCACCCAGCTGAGCTGACAGGGACCTCAGGCTTTTCACGTCCTCTGTAGCAGGTGGATTTTACCTTCAGCACATGGAAAATATCTGCATATGTCACATCTAATTCATTCCTGCCATTGCATCACTTATTGTCTGGAACACAGTTCTAGTGTCAACATTTTTCTTTTATTCCATATGATGCAAGTATTTGACCTGATTAAATTATAGGCTGGGTAGTGGCATGCAATTTAAGGTTGTCAGATACACAAGAGGCCAGACTAGGTGGCCCCATAACCCTCTCGTGGAAAAATGAGACCAAATGGAATCATTACAAAGTACTAAGCAGTTTCATTCTGACTCCAAGCTATCAAGACAGCCCAGTGAGTCCTTCACCGGCCAGCCAGTGTCCCCAGGGATTGCTGCTGACTCCTCAGCATGCAGGATCCTGCTGCTTCTCCGTGGAAACAGTGTGTTTTCCACTGTATAAATACTAAAAGTAACTTGTTATGACTTGTTCATTTAATCACGGAGCCAGTTTGAAAGCTTCAGAAGAGTGAAGGGAAATAATATTTTTAATTGGATTTTCTCATTGGTACAGGAATAGAACAGGAAATAATGAGAAGATATTAAGTACAGCTGTCTCATTTTAATGAAAAATGTATATGAAGCATTTTTATTTAAATGTCATCACATATCTTTGTTTAAACCTTCAGTCTTTCTCATCATGGAAATGATCTTTCAAACCCCATGAATCTCTAGTGCTGGAAGGGACTCCAGCTCTTGGCAGGTGGCATAACCACTTATGTCCCTGCTGGCTGGGTTTGTCACAGCTGCTGAGCACTTCTGTCCACTTGTGACAATCAAACTTCCATTTCCCTTCTGTCAGGCACTCTAGTTCTTTTCCACAAATGCATATGAGATGAGTACTCTGCAAAAAAGGGGGCAACTTAAATCTGAGGTAGCCAGGTCCAGCTTGACTTTATTCCAGGCTCAGAAGAGATGCCACAAACTTCCCTGTGGTGCACTGAAGATGTCACAGTGTTTAACCTGGATCAACCAGCACATTTGAGTGTAGAGGCAGAGAGAGCTTAACTGCAGCTTTAATCAGCAGCCACAGAGCAATTGGTTCTGCAGAACAAAATTTTGAGGCGATTCTTTTGAGGGGCTATCCTTATTTTCTAGTAAGCTTGACACAGTCCATGATACTCTTCTTCCCCCCACGTCCAAGCAGCCTAAACACACGCAGGAAAAAATGCAGGAATGGAAGAGTGACTGTGCTGCCTGGTGCTGCCACCAGCGGCAGGAAGGGGGGAGCCTCCATAGCAGCTCCTGTTCCTGGATGCAGTGTCGTGAACTGTTATAACGACAAGAAAACACATTAAATCTCTAAGCAATTGAATTAATGTGGATGATGACCACCAGTGTGTGCAGCGTGCCAGCATTGCTGAGCACAAACTAACCAAGAATGCCAATGCCCCAGTTCACCAGAGACTCACAGTGACCTTCTTCTCCACCATCACTGTCTGAAAGCTTTTCAAGCTAATTTAGATAGATGATGAGTATATAATTTTTCAGAATTAATGCAAGATTCTCAGGGCTGGGGAATTCTTTATATAGTGTTCACCACCATAGATTGAGAACCTAGGCAGCTTTTAGGTGACCTGCATCTGTGGTGGCAGCTGGGAAATAATTTTGCAACTATGAAATGTTGTTTCCAGATTCTCTCCAATATATTGCCAGTGCAGTAATTATCGGAAGAGACTGAGTGTGAAACAATACATGCAATTGCTTTATCTGACTGCCTTGTTTTCTCCTCCCTTGCTCACTGAATGAGTTTACCTAATGTCAGGCTCAATAAAGTCAGGCAGCTGGCTATAAGAAACAAACAGTGCCTCATTAAGAGAGGCCCCTTGTGCTGCTTTTGTTTGTGCTCATCTGCTTTACAGGAATGGACAAGAAAAGCATGAATATTTAAAGCACTTTCCTGTGGCTGGGAACCAGCTGAACACAATTCTGCTGGTTTTTCCACCCCCCCTTCTCTTCCTCAAAAAGGAAGCCTCAAAGGCCATTGACAGTTCTGCTCCATTCAGACAGATGTACATTTGCTATAGCTGAAACAGATTGGTGGTTTTAATGTGCAAATGCTGTCCTCTATTAAAATAGCTAAAAACTTAATTTGAGAGCTGCCCAGTTTCGTGGTTTCTGTCCAACAGCCTCATACCCTTGCCCTGTGGTTCCTCTCCCCAGCAGTCCTTGCTCTCCATGAGCTGCATTTGCATGCCAGCCTGCTGCAGGTTTGGCAGCAGCTTGTGTTGGGCAGAGAGCACAGGGCTCCTGGCTGTGACTGGAGGGACACACAAGCCAACAGAGCAGAGCTACTGCAGTGTGGCAGGAGGTTCAGTCAGCTTGCGCCTCGTTCTTTGATCTTGTATTAAAACTCCCTGTATCATTCAAAATCGAGATTTTACTTTTGGGTAGATGCACAAGCGAGGGACCTTCTGCATGGCAGCAGCAGGAGATGGATGGGCAAGGGGTAAATGCAGTTGGTGCAGTTCAGGCTGTCGCTCCATATCACATTCATGGGGAGACTGACCTGGCATTCCTTGCAGAATATGAAGCACCTGGGGTTTGCAGTGCTGTTGCTCAGGATTGGAAGAGGATTGAACAGATCAGAATAGGAAAGATGTGAAGCTGGAAGCTCAGAGACTAAGAATAGTATTAATCCTCTCTTTGTAAGTTCATAGATTTCAACTGTTTGCACATGAAATTTTCATTCTGAAAAAAAGTGAGTGCAAGGGAAGAAGTTGATTCCTAAAATAAAGGTTCAGAGTGATAAGGTGGGATACAGTATCTGTGTTCTTTGGCATATACTGCATTCATAGTCAAAATTCCAAGGTATTTGAACACAACCCCTGCAATGAAAGGGATACAGGACCAAAACTGGTCTTTTTGTAAGAGCTATGAATTATGTAGAAGTAAATCCCTGTCTTGGAGATAGGAAATAGAGTGTGTGACCTCACAAGCTTCTCTGCAGCTGTATTCTCTGATTCCCTTATGACTGAGGATCTGGGAATTGTGCTGCATAGTTCCCATGGGCGCTCCCTCTGATGTTAAGCTCTGCAAATCCCAGCAGAATCACATATTGGGACACAGATACCTCCTCTTCTTTCACTATGAGATTGCCTCATTTTCTTGGAAGAGTCTCGACCATTTATTGATGCGGATAAGAAGAAAAGACGATATTGTGAGATTTCAGATTTAAAGTATTGACATAAGTAAAGGCACTCTCAGAATGGTTAGGGGAGGTATTTTGTTTCTTTGCGGGTTAACTTTGAACTTCTCTGGGGTTGTGGAGAGCAAATTGTCTGTGGGGGGATGTCCTGACACTTCCTTTTCAATTGTCCTTTTGCATATGTGGTTATGTGTGTTTTGCAGCATCTTTTAACATGTAACATAGATTCTTAAGGCTATCTAACTCAGTTCATGCCTTCAGGCACTCCACAATGCACTGGAGTCCCTTGAAGCTTTAGAGCAGTGCATACTGTGGCAGAAATTGGTGTAAGTTCTTGGTGTCAAATTCTAATGAGGTGCCATATGGAAAACTGCTGAGACACCGTGTGGAGAACAGAGGGCAGGAAATACACGTCTCTCTACCTGATGCTCACAGAAAGCCCACTTTGCAGGCTTTCCAAGTAGAAGCTAGCTGAGGAGGGGTAATTGGATATAATGCTTCTGCTATGCTTTGGACCCTAGTCAGACAATAGTGGTTTTTATGTTTGCAACAGCACACAGTTAAATTGGATTCTAAAGTTTGAATTCTAAATCAGTGAAATCTCTATCTTCCCTGAGTTAGTCATGAAGAAAACATGAAATCTAGTCTTTGGAGCCCCAGTGGCAGCAGATTTTTATAAATTGCACTCATTTTATATTTCAAAAAAGACAGCAGCCTGCAGAGATCTGTTACTGTGCTGTCACATAGTTTCAAAATACATGCAGACTCATATCCAGCTTTTCATCCACCAGTACTCCCAAGCTTTTCTCTGCAGGACTGTGCACTTGGCTTGTTGAACCTCATGAGGTTAACAGGGCCCTGGTTCTCCAGCTTGTCCAGGTCACTCTGGAAGGTATCCTGTTCTTCAGGTGTGTCAAGCCCATCACTCAGCTTGGTGTCATGTGCAAACCAGCAGAGAGTGACGCTGTGCTGGCTGTCTCAAGTCACCAACCTGTTCTCCTTGTGCCTTAGTACAACTTCTAGGAAGATCTGTTCCATGGTCTTCCTGGGCACTGAGGCTGGCAGGTCAGTAGTTCCCAGGGTCCTCCTTTCTACCGTTTTTTAAAAGTAAGTTTCCTTTTTCTGAGTCACCAGGGATTTCCCCTGATGGTCGTGACTTTTCAAGTATCAGGGAGAGTGGCTTGGGAACTACATCAGCCAATTCCCTCAGGACTCTGGGATGCATTTCACCAGGTCCCATAGACTTACGTATGTAAACCTGGGAGCTTCTGTTAAACCTGTGAGGACCTGTTAAACCAGGTTTCTCTGCTCTCAGTCCTGGTTCTGAGCACACAGTCATTGTTCACAAAGCTCCAGCCCAGTGCATGTAATGTGGGGGGAAGAGAAGGGGAAACCTAGCAGGTAACCCAGATGAGTGAAAGCTGAAAAAGCCACAGTGGAGCAAGCTGCTTAATCTGATGTCACAGCATCAAGGGAGGCTTGATTCAAGGCACAAACCCACGAGAAATTGCAAAAGTCAAATCCTTTATGCAGATTTATTTAGAAAAACCACGATGCTGGGGAGTCACTGTTACATAGCGTGATAATTCTCTTCCTCTTGAGTAATATGCACCACACTGTGCGCATGCAATTGCTTTTGTTCCAGAGATAACATCTTCATGTATACATGTACACATACAGTCCTCAGTGCACGCTACACTTCACATGTATGTTAGGACACGCACAAAGTTGAGCTTTTCCATGAAAAAACTGTATAAAAAATACAAACCAAACTGAAGCAGTCAACACGAGAAGCAATGTGCAAAAATAGACAAAGTTACTCCTGAATGTTTGCTTAAGAAAAAAGGACTCTTCTGTCCCTGTTCCCCATTCAGCATTGACAATGCCAGATGTTGCCTGAAAGTAGGATATGAAATAACTAGTCACATCCTGTCCCCCTTCATGTTAGTTGCAGAGATTTTTAACCAGCTATATAATCCTATAATTAGTATGAAAATCTGCCTTCGAGCATCACCATCATGTGCTGTTGTTGCATTGAACAGGTCTTATTTATTGTTGCAGTGTCTGACTGGTGATGCTCAAGGCCGGTGACAAGCAAGCCCTTGTGTGGAGCACACAGAAGAGGCAGGACAAAGATGTCCCTGGTCACCGAGCCCCCTGGCAGGGGCTGGCAGCAGCTGCCTGGAGAAAATGGCCAGGGATTAGGAGTTCTCCTCATGCAGGCTGGCAGGAGCCTGACCTCCCAGGTCCGCTGCCATGGCGTGCACAGCTCCAGGCCCTGTCTGCGAGCACGTGGTGGGGCTGGTGTTTGAGATGATCCTCTCAGAGTGCCTGAAGAATCCTCCCTTCAGAGGAAACATGGTGAAGGGACGGAGAGCCTGCAGGGCTTTCCCCAGCCAGGTGCCTTGGTCCATGATGCAAAACTGTAGCTGGCACGGATGGAGCCACCTGGCTCTGTGACCACTCGTGTGGCTCTGGGCAAAGCTATACAGGGTGATGTGCTGCAGACACCATGAAGCAGTCAGACCAATCCACCCTTGTAAAACTGCTGCATGCAAATACCAACACTTTAAATGGCAATTAAGACTAGAAATGGATTGCACTTGTTTCCCTTAAACACGTACCACCCTTAAAAAAAAAAGTAACCATTAAAAAGAAATCTCAAAAGAAGTGATTGAGAGTTGGGATTCCCCTGGTTGGATCAAAGGAAAAGAAGAAAAAATTAGGGGCAGTATGATCCTGTCACCAAAGTTTATTAGTAACATAATCTTTAGGTATTGTGGATAAGGATTCTTCCTACCCATGAAACTTCATGCTGCAAAAGCCCAGTATTCCCCTGGTAAGCCAAATGGGTTAAGGACTTCATTGAAACACATGCACACATGCAGAGTTATTACTGTATTAGAGAACTTGTAATTTTTTTTTAGTGGGATATCAAATTTTTTCACAGCCAATCCTGCATGGGTCTGGGGAAAATCTCAGCAAGACTCCCCCATTTGTTATGTTTTCTACTTGCAAAGCAAAGGTTTCAGTTTATTCTAAGGAAGTGAAGAATGGAGGAAATTGTAGAGACTGGGAGCTCTCAGGGAAGTAAACTGTGGCTACTGCACTTTATATCCCAGCTCAGCAGACCACTTCAGCAAACTATTTTAAGTAGGATTTACATCAGTGTTATTTACTTTGAACCCCAGTATGAAGACCAGCATCCAACAGAAAGAGTGTTGCCTTGGACCTACTCATTTCCATTATAAAAGGCACAGAGGGAGGGTTCATCCTGTTAGCTTGCACCCCAGCTCTGGTCATGTAAAACTTTACTCAGGGAAGTGTGTCACACATTTACTGACTGCTCCTGGGGCTCCCCAGGTTTCTAATCCCTGGATGCCCGGCTGAACAGCGGCTCACAGCCCTATCCCCTGGGTCAGGAGAAGCAGCAGTGCCTGTGACCTCCAGCATTGTCCCAAGGAAGCAGTGCTTCATCCCTGTTCTCAGCAGAGAGGCCAGTGTGGCCCAGGTAACAGCACCAGCCCCAGGTGCATTTCTGCCCCTTTCAGGAAGCCTTGGTGTGTGTGACACACTGAACTGAGTGTCCCTTACCTCTTACAGCATGCACACATGTAACCAAAATGAACCTCTGGCTGTCAGTCAACTGTTGGCAGTGATAAAACAGTGGCAGAGAATAGTTTTAGACTGTAAAATACACAAAATGAAACACCAGACTGAATTCTCACTAAAATTTCAACGCTGTTGAGCACTGGGTTAGCTGCTGCTTCATGAGTGTTATCCACTGGGTTAGGATTATGTCCAGCATCTGAGTTAAGGCCCTGATTTAGCAAAGCATTTGTGCATATGCTTAAATCTGCCCTTATTCAGATAAGCACTGACACAAAAACCCTTGTGCCTTGTGATGTAGGGACAAACCTCAACTGCAGCCTGTAAATGTAGGTTATGTAGCTGTCAAAACTACCCCTTTAATGTTTTTTCCTGGTAGCACAGTGGCTCTCCTGGATTAAATATTTAATTAATCTTTATCTAAAAGGTCCTGAGAACAGTTCTATAATACTAACAAATGTACATAAATACCAGAACTAAAAGAAGACAAACTCATGGCTCAAAGCAAAACAAATATTGCTCAGAATACTTGTTTAGGTTAAGATTAGCTGTAAACTGTGCATTCTAGTAGCAAACAAAAACTCGTTGGCCTAGAAAAAAACTCAAAACATTCAGTGTCTATAGGATTGGCAGCACTAATATTACTTTACAATGCGGAGTAAGGATAAAAAACATCAGTGTAATGATCCACCTAACCTAAGCTCATGTAAACAAGTACGCTTTGACAATGCTTGTACGTCTGGGCGTGATCCTGCACTTGGAGCTGGACGGGTGGAGAACCCAACAAGGGAGATGGGTGCTGTTCCAGTGTGGTTCCAGCTGCCCAGATCCCACTGCAGGAGGAGGCTCAAAGGTGTGAACCTGCAAACCTGTACTGGCATTACTAGTTCTACTCCTGGGAGCAGCCCAAGGCAGGATTCAGTTCAGCAGGACTATACACATAAGTCAGGATTATTCACAAACATAAGGCATTGCAGAACTTGGCCCTAAAATTTCTATTTTCAGCAGAGACTCCCTTATCCATACACAAGGTCATATTTTAACATATCAAAAAGTGTCTAAAATAAGGGTCAGAGCCACCATATGTTATGCTGAGCAACACAGTTAAGATGCTGCATATTGGCTTCAGATATCGCAAACCATTTTTTGTTTTCATTAAAATCAAACCAACTATGAACCTTTCTCATAAGAATTAAATTAACCGTGAAAATTGAAAATGAACAGGCTCTGTTTTCAAGCTTAGAAGGAGACATTGACAGAAATGAGCAACTCCCACTGTAATGGTTTTCCAGTGCCTTCCCTTCGGACCAGTGAGCACTCTGAGATTGCAGTTGGTGGTGGCCTCCACTCTTGGCTTGTATCCTCCATGACGTGGCTACTGCCGCTCTCCTTCCACCCGCTTTTTACGAACTGGACCAGGAAAACAAGAAAAGATCAACCATTATTGCCTTCCTGAGGGTCTAAGGACTTCCCTCACAGACACACTCCCCTCCCAGTGACATGCACAGGAAGGAAGGAGCTTCTAAGAAATACTCAGCAGGATTATGTCCATAAATGCCATAATTAATAGATCTTAATGCCCAACAAAGCAATGGTGCCTAAACCACATTTTCTACATCACAAGACTGTAGAGTTTCACCAAGTGTTCATATCAATACATTTTCTATAAAAATCAGATTATGATCATTTTAGATGATGAATAAATCACCATTTCCAGTGCTTCCTTCCAATGGATCCACTTGGATTTTTGTAACAGTTTAATTGTTCTTTTAAAGAGCACTGTGTTGCAGCTAAACTGACACTGGTCTGCTCTAGTCTGCATGGCAGCACTCTGGATTATTTAAGCTTTAGGCATCAAAAATTAATAACTTCTGTAATTGCACAGTGTGTACTATAGGTAAGCAATAATCATATCCTTTTAGAAAATAATCTGAAGTACTCCTAAGTACTGGTATCAGCGAATATTGGCAACAAGGAAAATATCATATTGGACCTTAAATTATCTATTTAAACTTCCCATGATCTGATTGCATCAATGATCTGAAAGCAGTTAATTTCCTGTGGATTTTCACTGGAAAACACACAGGCTGAAGTTGCCATTTAGCAAATCAGAGTGGGAAGCTCTGTGTTATGGGCAGAAGTATTTTGACAAGCAGCCCCACGTGAATTTTTACAGCGCTCAGGATACATTACACCTGCACAGAGTAGCTCTAGTTGAGCAGTATTTGCTACTCCATACTCTAATAAAACACACTGAGTGTTTTCTGAGTTGGCCAGATAAGATGAGTGAGGTTCTCTTGTTTGTGTGGTACAAAATTTAGTGTCAGGTCAAACTGTCCTGTCCTGTTTCTGACATCAAATGGCTAAAGTACAGAACAAAGCAGGAAAACAGGATAAATGAACCATCTCCACTACAGAAATTCAATAACAACAATACATTACTACAAACATCCCATTACTTTACTATCAGGAGTTTTATTTCATAGTGCTTTCTTGGCAAACAGACTGCATTATTGCAAAGCCTGCAGCATAACTTCATTGTCTGCTTTCAGTTTTTTACTGGCTTCATTTATTTTATTTGATTGAATTCTTTAAGGAATTCTGTCCTACAGAATCTTGAACAAAGCCATACAATACAAACACAGGAAAATGGAGATTAAGACATGGTCTAATGGCAACTGGTAAAATAGTGGGAAAAAAGGGTCTTTCTCTCTTTTTAGGTGGGATGTTTCAAATACCATTCACTGAATAGTTTCAGGACCGATAGGATATAATTGGAATGCTTAGGCACTGCTAAAAATTAAAACTGCAACAAAGCCAGGACTTCTGTGTCCACTGAACAAACAGAATGGGTTTGTCTCTTCACTTATGGGCCAGAACAGCTGATAGGGCAGCTGGAAATCCAGCATGTTCCATGGAAAAGGCTGAAGTAACTCCCCTTCCCAGAAGGAGCAGGTGAAGGAGAACAGTGGCTCCTAATCACAGTAAGATCTTTGCTGTTGCCTGTCTAGAGTCCCTGGGGCTGTGCATCCCCCCCTCACACAGAGCAGCTTGAATGTTCCACAGTCAAAATTCAGTCTTACGTACAGGCAGGAAAAGTTGTGTCTGGGAAGGTCAGGGCTTGGCTCCCATAAATAAATGATGAATAAATGTAGTAGCGTCTTACCCAGATCGTTGTTTTTAGTGATAGCTGCTGCTACCCTGGTTCTTGGACCTTGCTTTGTGAACTGGTATCCAAACTTGAGAATCCTTGAGTTCTCCTCCAGCATCTTGGCAATCTCCATCTCTACAGCTGTCCCGAGCTGCTGCCTCTGTTGGCAATGTGGTGAAATGTCCCCAAAAGAAAAGAAAATATTTGTTTTCATATGAGAGAGAAAGGGGTTGTATTTCAGCACTGGGCTGCAAACTACAAAGAGAATCCCATCCCTGGAGGTTTTCCTCTGGGTTTTATATTTGGCTTTGGCTATTTTTATTTAGAAGTTTTCCACTGTTTGGTTGCAGAGGCATGGGACATCAGCTGCAGAATAGCTGAGCCACAGAGGCTGTCTTGACTTTGCCAGAGTCCCCTAGGAGAATCCTCTGGGAATTCATACAGAAGGGAGACAAAAGTGGGCTTTCTCAGTGCTCTCTTTACCTGGTTGTCAATTTTAATCTCTGTTAGGGATTCATTCTTTTTCAGTGCTTCAATCAGTGCCAAAATCCCTGTTCCAGTGATGAAGTTGGATTCTACATTCAGACTCTTCAGTGTTTTGTTCACTTTCAACATATCTGCAAATGCCTGAGGGGTCAAAAAGCGGGAGCATGAGATAACATCTGGAGAGTTTCAAGGAACAACAGGGAATTTGCAAAACATAGCTCAGCACCAACAAGAAATAAAACGTAAATATGCTTAGAAGAACATAGAGGTAAATCAGAAGAGATTACACTTTCACTTTGCACAGTCACAAGAGAAAATGAAGAATGCATCCTAAAGCAGACGTGGAGCTACTTAAAATTTGTTGTGTTTTTTTCCAAGCAGTGTTTAAACTTACAATAGCTACAGGGTCATTGCTTCGAGTAGCTGCAAGGCTGAACGTCTTCACATGTGTGTTGCTTTCCAGAGCTTTTGCAAATTCTTTCAGTGTTGGAATAGGAATATTCTGCAATAAGAAGACAAATCCAGTAATTAGAAAAGCCAGTCACACTGCTAGACACTGATTTTAATTATTATCAAACTGATTGACTAATAAGCACAGTGCATGCAATTTAAACATCCCTGATGCTTTTCAGAGTATCTCCAACTGCACAAGGCCTCCTCTGCACAGAGTGGCCCCCAGAGCCTCATGGTTGCCTGTGCTGGGCTGTGATGTCAGTGCTGTAACTGGGTCAGGCCAACACAAGCACGTGACCATCTCTGAGCCACTTTCCTATTTTGCTGCCGGTTGTTCAGTCTCCACATGCCAACTCCTCCTCGATTTGCACGTGTGGGCTAATTGAATTTGGCCAGTGATGATTAATAGTGCCCATGAGATATCTTGCTTTACAATCTGCTAAAGAAAGGCAGCCAAAGGGAGTCACCCCTTGGGCTTTTAATTGGCATTTAATTCAATATCAGGAATTGATGACCTTGGAGCCTCTACAACAGTCCTTTCCACATCCCTACACTGGGTGTCCTGCTTTTTCTGAACAGTAAAGAGAGACAACATTTGAAGATAAAAGACAAGGGCTTTGGAAATATTTGAATAAATCCTCCTATGATGACATAAATGAAACCACAGCATCTACCTTTATGTTGTTGAGATTGATTTCTATGAGACTGGGGTCATTTGCTTTTATCCTTTGTAGACTTGCTTCCACATTGGTCGGATTAGGTGGCTCCTCAAAGATGGGCTTGACCTTTTCACCTTTCACCACATCTGCAACACAAGATCTTGTGAAATGCTGACCGAGGAACAGGCACCAGCAGCAACCGTCTGGCTTCTCAACTCCCATTTAGGTTTGTACTGCAGCAATCCAGGGAGGATTTATAAGAATCCCAAAAGTTGCAAGCAGGAGTATTAGCCCCATTATCCCTGCCATGCCCTTTGCACCTTCTGTGGCCCCAGAACACGTCACTGGAGGCTGTGGTCACAGACTGGGCAGTATCAGCATGGGCAAATTCCTCCTTTATGTGCAGAAGTCCCTGTATAATTAATTTGAGCCAAAGCAGCTTTAAAGACTATTGTATAGGATACAATATACTGCAAGGGCTGCTTTGTTCTTTGTCTAATGTCTGTAACAAAAGGTGTGCTCAGAACTTGCCCGTGACATTAGTAAGGAAACATCCCTGCACCTATGAACAGACTGTGCTAACATGAAGCAACATGGTCAGGAGGCCCCTCAGTTTCCTTCTCTGAGCTGATACTATCAGCCTTACTATAAATTCAATTAGCTCTTGTAAAACTGCAACATCTGCACTTTCTAAATAATAAAACTATTAAAGCATGAAAAGTAAGTCCATCTGCCAGCACCAAGATTTATGAAATCTTTGAGTGTTCATGCTCAAAGAACTCTGGTATTTAATGCTGGAAGCTATGGGCTATAAATATTCCCAGAGATGCATAAAAATCATAGCTTAAAACACAATTAGTACTTCTAATTCCCACGCATGTAGTCATGGTGATTAATTTATAAACCTTGACCACCCAAGCCACCAGAGGCAAGAATATGTTGCTGACCACAAGTATGTTTAAACCCTTGTGTTTTATGCTGCAGACAGGGAGAGATTTTGAAGGCTTGTTTCAAGTCTCAGGGTACTATCCATTGCTGTTCAGTGCTATGGGTAAAGTTAATGCCATGTCATGGGCCAAAAAAAACCCCACATCTTTTTCTAGAAGTCATACTCTTAGTGAAGATGGTCATACAGAATCCTTGAGCTGCTCCCTTTGACACCAAACTTTATTTTTACTAGTCCCCTGAAAGACTTCACATATCCCTGAATAATACTCCAGCCTTCTTAGGGAGCAGGGAATTGAAAACTACAGGTAAAATACAGATATAGAATTCACCTTGCATGCAAGGACAGAAAGGAAACAAAAAAAAAGCAAAGCAGTTTTTGCACTTGTGGCAACACCCTGTCAAACTGGGAGCTGGGGAGAGAAATGCACCCTGTCCTCATGTTAGACATCACAGTGTACTCAGTCTGGAGTTAGGAATAATTTTCATTTTCTACTTCGTGCTGTTTCCCATGAGTTTTTCTTGTTTCTTTAATCATGTGCTGTTTTGCCACACTGACTGGCAACTTTTGAGATGACTCCCTCACTCCCCAAGTGAAATGAAGCATTTCACTTGGCTGAGGAAAGGTATTGCTTTTGGATCAAGGAATACAGTGATGTGACGGTGGTTTTCTGGTTCTGAAGTCTGTGATTGGAGCATAGTTTAGCTGACTCACATAGCTGACTTTTTGACTCAGTACAACAAAAATATTCTGAAATCTACGAGGATTAGTAATGCCTCCAGTTGCCTGTTATGAGATAGATGGCAGCTCACACAGGGCCCCACTGGGGAGGCTTGCAGAGCAGCCTAATCCTGAGAAAAATGAAGTGACACAGTGTCCTGTCTACTTTCCCACCTCCCCTTTAGTAATGAAAGATGGAAATGAAAGTCCTTGGTAAAGAGAGCTGCTGTTCTCAAGGCCTTAGAAGAAATAAGCATTTTTTAGTACTGTTTCCCTAGAAAAGGACATTCCACAATGTCGTCTTAAAAAGCAAAGTTTAGCCCATTTCATATCCCAGAGCTCAGAGGTGACAAATTCTGGATCAAGGCTTGGCAGCTCTCAAGAAAAAGTTTGAATTCAGACTCACCCATTTCTCCCCCCATCCAGCCTCCTGTGGGGTTGTTGAGCTAACATCTGATTCACCACAGGTCTGCTTATTTAGTGCAAACATTTCTGGATTTGTTTGGTGTAACTAAAGCTGTCTTGTTCGGGGATTTCCTGGATGATTATGGTTCCTGTGTACCTGAGGAGCCTCAGAACAGGCACCATTTAAACCCACGGCCTCAGGGCTAAGGTGGAGGTGGGAGATCAGAGAGAGCAGTCGGGGCAGGAGCACATCCATGCAGTCTTTGCCTCTCTGTGAGCGCAGCTTGAGGTGACCCTGGTCACAGATGTGACTCTGCCAGGGATTCTGCCACATTTGAGCCCAGTGGTTACAAGTAATTTTTCAGTTGTGTCAGTGTAGGTACTTGGGGCAAGATGGCCTGGCCTGAGCTGTGGCCAGCTCTCAGCTACAGCTCCCTCTCTTTTCTGCCTGCTGCCTGAACTAAAGGGGAATGGAAATATATATGTCTTGGCCTCTTAAATACTCTCATCCTTTCAAGCACCTCTACAAAACCAAAGCTCATTAGGAATGATCTATTTGTGTATTACTGTTGCTATGATAATGAATTTTAAGATTGTATTTACTTTTAAAAAGTTACCTCTCATGATTAATTGGATCAATTAAGGTTAGGCCCAGTTATATTACACTAAATTAGACCAACAGAGCCGGTCCGTAAGTGTAGAAGTCCCTAAAGATGACATGTAGCCCACAAGAGAAAATCCACTTGCTTACTTCTTATGGTTCCTTTTCCATCTTTACTGCGGGCTCCTGCTTCATTAAATTTTGGGTTGTTGACCATGTTGTGCACTCCAAGAACAGCTGAAATGTTTAAATACCAGAGACAAGATACAATGTTAATGGCAGGAACACAGACTTCAGAAAAATATCTGCTACAAATTGTGGTTTAGTTCCCCAAACAAAACCCCCTTTATAAAATATTAACTGAGTTATGCCTGCTTGCAGGGAGAGTCTTTAGGGGTTTAAATTCTGGCGATACAGACATTCTCAGTATAGATTTTTGAACAACTGAGTCAATGTAGATGCACTTCACAGAAATGCCAGCTAGAAGGAACCACTGTGGGTCATCTTGTCCAGCCTCCCCCTCAGGCGGGAGTGTTGCCAACATTAATGAGGTCAGCCATGGCTTTGTCTGGCTGGATCCTGAAAACATCCAGGGATGGAAATCCCGCAACCTCTTTGGGTAACTTGTTTCAGGGCTACACTCCTAATCATTTTTCTTCCCTAATATACAACCCACAGGAACAGCAGGGACTTGAGAGGTGATCGTGAGACAATCCTGGTGGCAGGTCTGGGTAGAGAAGAACTGGATGTGTGAGAGGATCATATCTATGTATTGTCTAACCTGCAAGGTCATAGAGCTCAGTATCTGAAGCGCTGGCCAGGGCTTCTTCTAGTTCTGGATCCAGGGTCACTTTCTCTTCTGTACGTGTTTCTACGGGCTTTTCTTTAGGGATAAATATTTTCCCTGAGAGAAGAAAAGAGCCAGAGTGAGTAACGAATTATTGGAACAACTCCTCTGCCTCCTGGCAGGGATGGGAATAGGTCTGTGACAGTGGAACTGCTTGAAAACATTATCAAATGCATGTTTTTCTCTTCTTACTTAGTGCTATACTCCACACCACGATCTTAATAAATCTAAAAATAAAGGGTGCAGACTTCTGCTCTGTGTTGGTGATGTTATTTTAGGGAATTTGCTCCAAGGAGCAGTCACAGTTAGGATTTTTCTGAAGGTCCTGTGACCTTAAATAGGCAGAATCAGGTCTACACAAAAAGCTTGCAGAAATTTTATCCTTATATTTAAATTAGGCACTAGAAGCAGTTAAAACCATCCCACTGCAAGAGCCTTTCAGTTCATGAACTTCTGTTTATGATCCTGAAAGCTCAGCAAACCTGTTCTCTTCCAGTCTCATTCCCAGCACCTCCACAGTATTTCCCCTCAGTGTCTCCTGATGATCATTCACATAAGTAGCCTTATTCTGATCATCTGTGCAGGTCTGAAAAGTCTGAAGTGAACCACGTGTTGCCTAAGACTCCTGACCTATTTATCTCTCTTGGAATGCTGCTGACACATTGGGGTTAGCAGGTGTGCATTTCCGTAAGATATTCTCCCAAGACTGAGGTCATGGGCCCTTCTGAAATAAGGAAACTGTAGGATAAATCCAGGAACAACATAGCAAGTCCCAGTACTCCTTCAGCCTGCTGGGATAGTTAATCTCAGCAGTGTGATGATGTACCTACAAACATCTGGAGTGAGGCCCTTTAAATCCGAGCTCGAGCTCCACTTCAGTCACCAGCACTGCTGGGGCTCTCCCCCTCAGCTCTTTCTGTGTCAAACCCCTGCAGTCAGCAATACACTGGATGATGCCAAATGCAACAGGCAGTGTCACTGCTCTGGTAATTCTCTAAATTCCCCATGGGCTGCTGTCCAGTGAGGAGTCCTTCCCCTCACCTTGTCCCTGACAACTCCTTCTCAAGCAGGCTTGAACCAATCCTGCTGTAATGAAGCTGTGATGATCCTTGGATGCAGGTGGCTTTGGCCCACTGGCAACTTCAAATTGTATTTTTGTGCAGCTTTGTACACTCTGGATGTAATGCTTGAAACATGTCCTGTGACTTTCTGAAATGTCTCTAAAATAGTTTAATTGTTACCATTAATAAATGTAATTCTGATATTTAGTGTTGAATTACAGATGCTTTGCCTCTGTTTTTTCAACACTGTCATCCTTTTGTGGCTTAATTTTCCCCCATTATGGTCCAAAGTATCATTTTCATGTAGTAACACCCAATTCAATTATCTCTTTCATACAAGTTTGTCTACAGCCGTATCTATACTGTCAGCTTCCATGACTCAGGTCACTGAGTAAGCTCAGAAAAAAAATTTCATGGAAATTTCTGAAATTCTGTCCAGGTTTATTGATGCAGGATTCAAATTATTTACCTTAGAGAACATTTCTACCAAGGCTAAATAATTTCAGAGCACAAAACTGGACAGAAGGTTAAGTAGAAAGACAAAATAGTATCATGATTTATTTTTCATGGAATATTTTACGTAATTATTTTAAGGAAAGGCTTCAAGAAGATAAAAGTCTTTGTGGGCCAAAGGTAAGAATCATTTTAACTTTCACCATGCATTCGGTGACAGGAATCAAGGACAGCCATCCCAGACACATCAAGCAGAAGTCAAGTGGAAACATGGGATGAGAAATACTCTGCAAAGGTAGATTAGTTGTGCTCTCCAGCTTTCATAGCAGCACAGGTGCTAAGATTTCAGACTCTCTCTGTATTATCACCTAATCTGAAGTGTTGGATGGCAGCTTTCAGACACCACTGACCAAGACTTAACTTGGTGCCAGATTGATGTAAGGAAACAAAATTATTAGTGTCTTGGAAGGCAGAAGACGAAAATCAATCAGACTCTCCAAGTAAACAATCAGTAGTGAGGAGTACTGCCTATAAAGCGTTTTCCTTTCAGAACACTGGTGGTTCCAAGTGAGTTTCGAGCAATCAGTAGGTTGGTTGAGACTTTGAGAGAATCCTACTGCTCTTTATCCTTACTATTCTGTAACAACTACCTCCACAGTCACAGCTTGCACAAAACATCTCCACCAGGCAATAAGTGATCCTTCACAGACCCAAACCCCGGTCACACTTTCAGCAAATACTGGTGGAAGTCTGTACTTTCACAAAGAGCATTGTAAAGGGGACACAGGACCCTGAGTCTGGTGTAAACTGGACACAATATGTAGTGGAGTTGGTCTTTCTCTGTGGACTTTGGATGTGTGAGGGCCAAGTATCTTGCACAGCAAGAAATCAAGGGGTAATAGAAACCAGTACAGGCTCATACTTCTTCTGTACAGTTCACATATATAGGAATACAATTTTAAACATTTGTTTCAGGCATATGTAATTCTTGGATGACAGCCCAAACCTTTCTTTTAAAATGTGTGCATGATTCCCAATGATAGTTTCATTTAAAGCATTCTTGGCAAATGTTTTAGAAAAAAAATTCTATTATTGGTTATATGAAATATTTAAAGGGGCAAGGTCATGTCAAAGATAGTAATATATATCTTTAATATATGTGGACCTTGCTGGCATCCAGTGGTGTTTTAGAAATATTCTTTTCACTGCTATCTAGATAAGAACATTCCACTGTGAAGAGATGCTGCAGCACAGCAGAGGGAGGTTAGGAAAACTAGTGCATTTAGCATGTTATTAGGAATTTATTACCTGTCCACCAGCTGCAAAACCACATGTCTGTGTTTATACACAGCTGTCAACCAGTTTTCCTTCATTATTTAAGGACAGAGTTTAAAGATTCAGGAGGTCTCCCCTAGTCCCACATCCATACATTGTAAATTCATTATCCAGTGCCATCATGGAATTCACTTGCAAAATAATATACAGATTGTGGCTTCCTTGTTTCAATGGTCCAACTTAAAATTTATTATTTGGAAGAAGCCTTGGAAGAATAGTGACGTTTTATTATTTTAAAATTAGATTTATGAAGGAAGGCTGCTGCTCTTGGTGCTCTTTACAGTCACACTGTATTTTAGTGTTCTGTGTGATATAATTAATATTGGCTGTGCTACATTTTGCCCCCAGAATATGCTAATGTTCCGTGCTAAGCCTTAATGGTGATTGCTTAACTTTCTACCAACAAAAAACACAGTGACAAAAGTTCTGTTTATACATAACTTGAATTACATCGGTGTTAACAACACAAATACAACTACACTTGCATACAAAAATAATATATTCTTTAACTGGAAAACGAAGTTCAATTCCAGTAAAACAATAGTAAGTATTAAAATACATTTTTATTTTTGCATAGAAACCCAAAATGTGTGGAATCCAAAGTGCCTTCTTTCGACATGAAATTTTGAGCACACATCAACGCAATTCTCCCCTTCTTTCTGTCAAATTGGGATAAGTGTCTGTGGTGACCTGGAGGACAACTGAGGCAGCTTATTATAACCCAGAGACTTTCTGACTGTGAGTGCAGTGAGCAGAGATTTGTCCTGGCTCAGTTTAACAACAGACCTATTCCTTTTCATGCCCTGCAAAACCTCTATTGAAATTGAAATACGATACCCTTCGTGTTTTACTCAAAAGAGGCTAAATGGAAAAAAAAAATCCATTGAAAACCAGAGGGAAGAAGGATTCAGTGAAAAGGAATACAGAGACACAGAGAAATGTGGAGGAAGGGAAAAGGAAAACAAACTCTCTATAAAAAAAGAAATACACTGGGTACAGTCATAAACCATAGATGTAATTTTTGTCACTTGGTTCAGCCATGTCTGTTTTCCGGCATTGTGCAAAAAGCCAATGTCAAGGTAAGGTAACAAAATGAGATGTATCCCTAACATCACCTCTTCATTCAGTAATAGTTATCTACATAACCACACATGCACATCTATAGGGAGATCTATTAATTGAGCGGGGAATTACTTCAAGGGTATTTTCCTGAAGTATGGTTTTTTGTTTATTGTTACATAAGGAGAGGCAAACCAGGAATTTGAATAGTGCAGTTGGTAGGATTTTACTAGCCAGTCCAATGTAAAAAATGTTTTGAGGACTTCCCATTCATTTATTGTTTACAGCATTTGGAACATCATTTTTGGTATGTCTTCTCTATTCCTTTCTTCTTTTGTCATTAGACTTATATGAATAAATATAAACTGCCACCATTTTTATTTAGTACAAATACTTACTATCTATACCCACTGTGTACAAGCCAGAACTGTACAAGCCAAAACTCCGTAAAGGACAGAGCAATGGGAAGTAAGCCCATTGTATTAGCTGTAAAAATGTCCTTTTAACATCAATTTTTTTAATGAAACCTACTTAATTTTATAATCCAAACACATTTTCTGCCATAACTGTAAAACAATTATGTACTTTCTTTTCTTATAAACTGTAGTTCAGATTATTGTACTTTCAAGAAAATATCTGGTTCCACTTATTACTTCTCAGTGAATCACTGACTGCAGTGAGTGCCTGTTTATTCTCAATTACAGAATGCTAGACTGACCTTGGAAGTGAAATTCAGTAATCTTGGAAATCTGCCTTGCATAAATCTGATTCACTTTTTCCATTTTGCACTATCATTTTCTGTTGAGGCTTACTTAAACTTTTCCCTACAAATAATCTATGAAAATGGAGCTAAATTAGTTCTTATCAAGAATAAATTTCTATAGTGAAGAAGAAAACAGGCCAAGTTCAAATAAGAGTGAAAAATTAGTAGTCATAAAAATGCAGTTTTGTAATTGTTGCTGTTCTGTTCCTCTTGGATTAGTGTCAGCATATTCTATGCCTTAAAAATTATGATAATGGAATAGGAAGGTTGCAGAGATAAGCTTTCCACGGTTATTAAATTTATTGTGCATAAACACAAAAAGGGAAGTTAAACTGCACCAGCATCTTTGCCTTTGATCAGCATGCTGTGATTCTGCCACAGTAGCAATGCCCTTTAAAGGATTCTCCTGAGAAGTATGCTTTCTAAAATAAAAATAAACAGAAGCCAACCTATATTTTTTACAACAGGAGGAAGCCCAGAATTTCCTCAGACCCTCACATGGATTATCACAACAGCTTGGATGTAGCCCTACAGCAGTCCTCTGGATCCCCACCTGGATTTCCCATGTCACCAACAGAGCAGAAAGCTCTTATGTCTGATGGGGAGCGGTGGCAGAGGAGGAAGAGTCAAACTGTGACACTCTGCTTCACGTTCTCCTGGACACCAAAACTTGGGTAGAGCCAGATTCCACAAATGGTTATGATCCTCTCTGGCCTCTTTTCTCCCATCCCACATATTCCTCTGCTCTTTTCCTTTCCTCATTGCCCCCTGTGCCTTCCCCATCCTTTGTGCCTCCTGGTTTTACACCCTTTGAATCCTGACCCTTCCCACCACCACCTTTCCCTCTGCTCTCTTTTCCTTACCACTGCTCTCTTCTACAGCTCCTTTCCTCTGAGCTGCCACATCAAGTCCTCCATCCTGGAATATTTACACAGCTCCTCAAAAGCCCCCTCCACCTCTCTGCACCAGCCTCTCTGCTGGCTGTTTACTCTCTTTTTCTCCTTCACAAAGTGAGGGGAGCACTGTCAGAGCAGGAGGGAGTCTCCCTGCCCTTGGTCCTGGTGTGACAGTGGCCTCTCAGACAAGCAACTTGGAAGAGCATCCTGCACAGCCCAGCACCCTCTGACCAGCCACACCAGGCCTGCCTGGGCACTGCTGGGCTCTCACACGTGCTCTCTGCACAGCTCTGAGGACATGACTAGTGCACTGCAGGGGGAATGTTTGGAGAACACCATAACAAACTGGATGTATGAGAAAGCACAACATTTTGAAGATGCCAAACTTGAGTGTATTTCCCTGGGGATTCCAAAGGGCATGCATTTCAAATCCCCTCTTCAAAGCATGGAGGCACTGCAGGTCATAAAAAACCAGCTGGAAAAATTTACTCTAGATGGATAAAACAATGTGTTTTCTCCTAATCTTGTTCTTGGAAACAGCTTGGAAACAGTCCTTTTTGCTGACACTTTCCAAAAATTCAACTCGAGGCAGCCTCTCAGCATGGGAAATTTCAGTGTGAACTGTGCAAGTCTGGCAAAGTCATGAGCAACTAAAACACGGTCTTACAAAAGCAAGCAGTGAAAGGCAGTGGCTAGAGCCATTACTGTCAGCAACTGCAACACTTTCAGTGCCTTAAGAGACAAACATCTGTTCTAAACTTCAGTCCTAAAGAACAAGAAGAAGGTGGCAAAAATTTAAGCAAACCCTTTCAGCTCTGGGGGTGAAAAGACTGCCATGGCAATCCAAGAAAGATACCGTGTCTCTGTACTAAACCCTAACCTTTGAAAAAAGTCTGTCAGAGACACTGGAATTGGAACTAATTAGCATCTACTCTAATACTCTGACCTGAAAATGTATTATTACTAGTGCTGTATATTGATACTCTGCTTGGCACGGCACCATATGCAAGATAGATGGTCTCTGAAAACAGGGGTTTGGCCAAAAGTTCTCTGGTTTAATGATCCTTATTTTCTTCCTTTTCCCTATTATCAGTTGGCTGAAAACGTTAGTATTTAATCACATACAAACGTGTTCCACTTCCCTTTCCAGCCACAAATAATAATAGCCCAATCCACTGGAGTTTTTCCATGACTTTGATGAGGACTGGATCAGATCCAAAATGGAATGGTTTGGCAAGGAGCAGAAGACCTTGAAGAAAACAGGGACAGTAGTGAAGGGCTGAAACAACAATCCTTATAGCAGCCTTTCACATCTAATGATATATCACAACAGAGGAACTTTCTTAAATTATGTTTCATTAATACCATGTGGTCAAGAGAACCCCTGCAACACAACAGAAACAGAGATGTTGTTCCCAGTTGATGTTTGTATTACAGTAGTACTCAGCTCTTAACTGAGGTCAGATGTACACACTGCATTCCACGAGAGAAAACATGCTGCACTGACTGTGCTCTTGAATATTTTGTGCCTGCACTGCCCCTTACTTTCTCCACCTTTTGTTGTTATTCCTGGGCCATTCATGAACTTGATAATGATACAGAAAAGGCTTCACAGGGATGGAAGTGATGGAAGTCTGATAACCGGCTGATCCAGCTGTATATGTTAAGTGCAGTGGGTCAGCCTAAATAACTTCTGTAGATCATCAGGTTCTATGTAGGGATTTCTAGAATATCTATCCTAAGTAGGAGCTAATCCAGAAATACATAAAATGAACACTTACAAGCTGCCCATCACTGTGGCCCCAGTTATCAGCCCTAACTCCCTGTACTGCCACTGCTCACTCATACAAACAGCTGCATTGCACAACAGTTCCTGAAAGCCACCAGATCATTTCAGACCACAGTGGGAGCAAACACTCGCTGTGGGGACACTGAAATGAAGTCCCCAGCCCAGACTCGTGGTGGGGAGGATGTGGGGTAAAGCAGTCTGAAAACATTTCTCCATGGCCAGTTCGGGTGTGCGCCTGTGACCGTTCTGGCTCTGCTTCAGGCAAAACTTGGGTTTCCATTGAAATTTGAGAACTATCCCACACAGGCTGAAAGCCTTTCTGTACAGTAATTAATGAAGTACGTTACCCAGCTGCAATATGGCAGAGGGCCAAAACCCTAATGCATGCCATACGTTCGATTGTTTCTTCCAAACATTTCCAACCTCTTGAAACCACATTTACAATCAAAAACAAGGCAATTCTCTCCATAATCAGCCCCTCCATCTTAGGCTCATATGTAACACTTCCTGTGTTTTAACCACTCTGGATATCCGTGTCAGCTCTGGAATTCATTTTGGCTTGTTTTCTAGGACAATCAAGACCTTATTGTTGTTCAGCATATAGAGACCAACATAGGCAACTGAATTTTGTCCTTTGGCAGCTGCTTCATACTGCTTTTTGGTCAAGAACTCTCTAATAAAACGTTACCAACAACAGAAAAAAGTAGAGATAGACACAAGAGATAAAAAATAATGATGTATCACAGACTGTTCTGGAAGGAGGATATTTTAAATGCCACCTTCTTTCTGGCTCATCACTGGATTTTCAAGACAGTTGCAACTTTGTATGATAACTGTAGGAAATGTCACTTAACAGAAGCATCCCAGTTCTGTAATTTGAAAAACTAAATGATTTCCCAGTGACAGACAAGCATCGTAGTACAAAAGTACAAAGCACTTGACATATTCTCATCCTACTGACACACAAGTGTGCTCAGGTGGTAAATAATGCCAAATGGTACACAACACCTCCCATTTCTAATTATACACAACTGGATCCCACAAATGGCATTAACATCTCCCATTTCTAATTAGGCACAACTGGATGCATTTTTGAGCTGCTCAAGAATTTAATTTTTAGCTGCAGAAATAGCATCAAATTAATTTGGGGCTATCTGCAGTATGGCTACATTACAGTGCTTCTATAGTATAAAGAAATCATTTAACAGGCATCTATATAATATAATCATACAAATATTTACCAATCTGTAAATATACCAGAGAGACCATCAACATGCAGAAGGTGAGGAATAAGATTTTCCTCCAGAGAGATCCTTCTTTAGACTCTTCTGAGGACACATTTTAGAAATTTAAATTATTTATCCTGAACTAATTACTGAGCTTTGGAAGAATACTAATCATTTTCTAATCAAAGTGACTTTCAATCTAGCATGTAGTATCATATCTTGAAAATGTCTTTGCAGGTCTGCTTTGTTTCCTCACACGGAAAATATCTCCTTATAAATGTAAATCAAGTAAATTAATATTTTAATACAGCCATTCTGTTGGGTTTTTTTTTCAATTGAGAGTCCCAAAAGAAGTAACACTGAAGTTACAAGCATGGACTCTAAGACCCAGAGACAGGCACACACGGACTTCGTGCAACATGCATCACGTTTCACCAGATTCAACCAATTCGCAGGATCATCGTACAATCCATGGGAAGATTTCAGTACATTTGGCAGATGGAGATTTCAGTTATATGTTTTATAAGGCTCAGATTCTGCATGAAGTCTTCGCAGTGCAGAGCAAGGGGGAAGGAGAACAAATCAAGGAGGGTGTGAAGCCCAGGTGCTGGAAGTCTGGTGGTGTTCCTGTAGGACATCTCCTGCCAAGCAAGCCAGAGGCAGGAGGAGATAAACTCAAATACCAATACAGGATATGCCAGGTTCAAAAGAAACAGCTTTTTTCTCAAAGCCAATTATTTCCCTCAAAGCAGCACAAAAATGGCACTGTGCAGTCCATCCGTTCTCAATTGTCAAGGTAGGGGACCTCATCAGATCTCAGATTAATTCAGTTGTTTTTAACTAACAAAAGTATTTTCATGGCATTTGGCCTTTAACTTTAAAGGAAATGTAGTATAATTTTTTGTGTTTAGGTTATAATTGTAAAGTTACTTTACAAATCACAGACTCACTTGACTTAATCTGCTAAAGACAATTCTGAGGATTGTGTCAGAAATTTTTATTGTACCAGGAACAGAAGAAATTAGGGAAATAATTCCTTTAGCCTAAAGTTCTGTCATAACCTCATAACTGATAATTCTGGAAAGTGTAATTTTGAAGTAAATTAACACAGTGAATCAAAAGCCAAATTAAGAATAGTTTAAAATGCTAGCAGAGCTGTGCTGAGGGAAAAGTGAAATGTGTGGTTGGTTGTGTTTGCAAAGCAGTGGCATTTCCACACCAGAGACACCAGGAATTAATAAGCTGCAGTAATAAGCACCTTAAGGGCATCTGGAACCAAACGTAGGAATAACACTGCTTCAGCTTCATCAAAAGAAAACTGAAATAGAATAAACAGGCCAGTACACACAGTAACACTGTCAGGGACAATACAGGGACTCGTTTTGCAGAGATCAAGTGCCAGTCCTATGAGTCTATTTAATTCCACATACTTCTGGGTTTTGTGTATTTGCAGAGACCTTCAAGTGGTGAGTTGTAGTGCCTTGACACAGTGGTGTGTAGGGGACTGGAAACAATTGTAATGAATCCCTACTACAATAAACCACTTCCCTTTCTGCACAGGACGTGCTTGACCACTCCTGCTACTGGCAGATCTCTGCAGTGTCACTGCATTCAGTGGGCACACAATCAGCTCTCTGAAGAACAGTGCACAGACATTGTGATAGAGGAAAAAGTAGCTTAGAGAATATGCTGCATGGTAAAATAACACACTGATCAGTTCTAGCTGAAAAATATCTCATTTGTCTGAAATCATTGTTTCAAAGACTGAGAACACAATGTAATGACATTAACAACTCCTGGCCCATCCTGGCCCATAAAATGTTATGCAAATAACATTTTACATCTTTGGTAACGGTACACAAAGTAAAAAATGCTGCCCTTGACTTTCTCGAAATATCTGCTTTCCCTTAAGCAGAACCCATTGAAATAATGGCAAATCCATTGCATGGCCAGAAATGGATGCAGACATAGGAAGTTCTTTCTTGAATGAAGGGTGGCCTGAGGTAGGCAAATTTATCCACTTTTTATAAATGAGAGAAAGGAGGTAGTGTGGCTAAAGGAATATTGTTTGCTAAAAAACATGACTGTTCCTGCTCTAAGGTTATCCTAAAAAAGTTTGAATGATTCAAATTAGGTTTTCCTGTTTTCCCCTTTTTTTCCTGTAGCTGTAGGACAAGGGTAGCAGGGAAACTGTCTGCATAAAATAGCATTGCCAGATGTGCTAGTAAACAAGTGGAAAAATACTTATTTCATGTAACTTTATTCCCCGAGCTGTTACTTACAACCACTGCAGGCAAGACTTACTCAGAAAGGCATTTATATGTTTCCTCCTGAATGCCTCCCCCGCTGCACTGCCCTTGCGTGGCCTAATGGTTAACGTGGGACTAGTCCCTGTGAGGTTGGTGAGGGAACCTCTGTCCATGCTTAACTGCACACAGAGGGATTTGCTGCCCAGGGAGCTGCTGACTGAGCCCTTTGCTGGACTGGAGCCTGCATGTTCCCACAGCCATGGACAAGACATCAACCCTGCCACTGTAACTCCAGAGCAGCCAGACAGACCCTCGTGCAGCAAATAAAACCACCCCTTCACCTGCTGCCACAACAGCTCTAGGTCTGCCTCCTGAGCCTCACCCTGCACAGTTAACAGCGTTCCCCTCTTCTGTCCCCGTGTACTCCACAAAAAAGCCAGGCACCAGACAGCCCATCACTCAACACTGACATGGAGACGGACAGTACCTTTCTTTTCCCCCGTAAATGGCACAAAGTCTTCTCTGTCTTTGTGCTCCAGCGCTTGCTTCTCCAGGTACGAGAGCAGGCGTTCCCTGTCGAAAGGGCCCGTGGCAGCTTTAGTGGTCTGGTCCTTCTGCCGAAATCCTGCTGGAAGCAAGGCATTCTGTGGAAGACAGGGAGGCAGTTTCATACAGTGCTCCAAATTTCATCTCAGCGCTGTTGGTTTTTATGTGCCATCGTTCTTTGCGTAATGCTCTTTGGTGACAGCAATTACAAACCTTATCTAAAAGTAACCATGAAAACCAGTACGTTGTTCAGGCTTCTTGATTTACCACCTATTAATATTTTTATTAACCATATTTACAACCACGGCACCAAAGAACTAAGTAGGATCAGAGTCCTTTGTGTTACACATATCATGACCACAGAGCTTGCGGTCCAGGTAAATATTTTACGCATTTCTTTCTATTAATTTGCTCTTTTTCCTCACCATTTGTCTCATAAAAAACAAAATTCCTTTCATTCTAATGCAGATGTCTCCTGGACTTCAGACATGAATGGCATGCACAGAAAGAGACTAGTGAATGATGTGGACTTCAGCTATTTAGAGTATGAGGAAGCAGAGAAGTCCCACTCTCAACATGTGGCTTTGTGACCCATAACACAAGAAGATGCATAAGGCTCCCATGTTTTAGTCCAGGAAATCCACATGTCAGTCCAGGAAATCCCCGAAAGGAATACAGGTGAGTGGACTTTGCAGTGCATATGCAGTAAAGCCAAAGTGTTGAGGGGCGCCCCAGAGTATTCCAGGAACCCTTCATCACTGACCAGAACATGCACAGTAAATCTGATCCCTGGCAAGTATCCACTGAATTCTGAGTGTACCCAGTGAACTCAGGTCACTAGACATTTTGCATGCACAAATGTGCCCAGAGCGCTACAAATTCATTGCACATATGTAGTGTGACTCCAGATGCACCATAGCCTGTTTAATTTGGTTGGTTGGTGTCCATTTTTTGATGGTTTTCTGTGTCACCATTTGAGATTCAGATACTTGAAAATACCAGAAAATACCTCTGTGGAAGTGGCAGTAGCGAGGGAAGTGGTAACACGGAGGGAGAGAACAGTAAGGCCCACCCTTAATTTCCCGGTAAATTGGTGTTATAGAACTAGGAACTATAAATTGATTGTGGTCTTCCAAATTTATTTTGCCTCCAGATTGAACAGATTTTATCTGCCAGTTTACCTGCCAGTTTTCAAACTCCTACATCAGTCTGAATATTTTGGGGTAGATACATTCAGAATTCCCAGCACACTTGAGACTGTAACCTTATTATTGTAGGACCAAGTGGTTCTCAGGCCAGAGATCTTTAAATTTTTTGTGAGGGTGTCTTCAAATATCCAAATTATCCTTAATCCCTAGAAAATGACAGGTGTGTAGCTGAATCTTACTTTTCCTAATCGTGCCTAAATATGTTCTCTTCAGCTAAAAATATCTGTGCTGAATGCCACAGTCAACAGATTTCAGAAGTTCAAAAGACTTGATCCTCACCAACATATGTTATGTTTGTTTATTGCCGTGCTCAGAAACAGCAGCCATAAAAAACTCCTCATTGTGATGCAGTGTACAAACATGATTAAAGATTTAGACTGCAGACAAGCTCATGTCTAAATAGACAAGGGACAGACAAAGGGTACAATGACTTATACAAAAGCAAAGAGCACATCACAGCAGGAATACAACCAAGTGTCCCTAGCTGAGCTACTCATACTTTAGGCTACACTGTAACAGAACACAAATAAAAAATGCTGCAGTATGTGACATTTATGACAGGGAACTCTTGAACTATGATCCCCTGGCCCCCATCACTAACCTCGGGATCAAGGTCATCGAGAACATGCTCTAGCTGTTTCAGTTCATCCTCTGAGAGTTTGCTGAGTATTTCATCTTCATTGATATTCTTGTATTTCTCCAACTCTTTTCGGAAGGGCAGAGACATGGCTCCTGCTGCACTGCTCCACTGATGCTGCTTGTCGAGATTTCAACCATTCAGGAGTACTGAGCTTCTTGTGGCCTCACTTGCTGTTAACAATAAAGCATTATGAGTATCTCCATTTAGCCGAGAGTCCTAGAGAGCCCACGTGCTCAGAGTCACATTGACACTTTATTAATGAAAACAAAGCAGCAACATGTCCTGGCACAGCAGGGGGGGTGTGGGAAGCGCTGGGGCTGCCTGTGCAGCAATAGCCATGGAATAGCAAGGATCGGGTGCAGCAGCAGAGAGAAGCTTCAAGACACAGATAAGAAAAATATTAGGAATTTTCCTTTTCCAATGAAATGAATCTGTTTCATTTAAATTGTTTGGAAACAGCAGTATCTGTTTGCTCTTTTGGCAAAAGCAAAGTGGTAGAGTCACAAACAACAGTCCAACACTGACAAACAAGAAACAAAATGTTATGCCTTGAAGTATTCTATCTTATCCCAACTTTGCTGATGGCTGAAAGCTAACCCACAGCACCTGGGATGACTTTTTGGCACATTCTGGTTACCAAAACATCTTTAAACTATGCTGGTTGTTAGCCTTATTTCAACGTGTTTGGTTATACTTATCATCAAAATAATTCTTGGAGTGAGGACGTGCTACTCGTAGCTCAGAAGATTATCTGTACACCAGTCTGCTGCATGGGGCACCTGCAGGTGTTCAAAACACAGCCATGAAAAAAACATGGACTTAGTATTTCACAAACCCTTGGTTTTAAAACTTGAATGTGGTTCCTTATTAGATGATCCCAACTGATCAGGAACAAGAAGTTCTCATTTGCATGGCCACAGCAGTCACTGTCATATTATTTGTCATATGACAATATGACAAAGGACTCTCTGTCTTTACTTGCCTTTTTTTCTTGTCCAGAACACATTCTAGAACAGAATTAGCCTGTAAATGAATGGAGTGAAAGAGAATTCATTTATGATCAGAAACAGCATTATCTGGGGACTTCAGTTGTGCTCCAGGCCCTCAAGTCTGCCCAGTTTCGCACAGCAGCACCAGCTCTCCAAATTACATGGCTCACTGTGCAGTTTTACAGCTCAGTTTTTGCGTTCACAAATTTTAAAGTCCTGGTTGATATGAAAACCAGCCAACTGACACCTACAACTGGCTTATGTATCAACCCCAACTCTGATTTCCTCTGGCCACGTCCTTAATAGTCATAAGCTAAAAAAATCCAGGTGGGTTCTGTTGCTCTTCATATAAGCTATTTTTTATTTTTCTTTTATTCAAGATCCAAATGAAAATATTTCATTTACTTAAGAGTTTCACTATTAAAATACTAGATATTAAAACAATATATAGTTTTTCTATTTATCAAAAAGACTAAAAATGAGTAACCTACAGAAGGGGAAGAGAATAATTAGCAGAATTAAAAATCTGAAAAATCTGGAATTCTATGACTACTGCAAGGCACAATAAGCCTTGACCTGATACACTTAAACATCCTATTCCAAGAAAAAGCTCTATTTCCCTAACACACAGTCATTTTTTTCCTTATTACTGCTCTGTTTGGTGCTGCTGTTTTCCTGGCATGACATCATCAACAAACCATTCCAAATGTCAGGACAGAATTCAACCATCCTTTCAATTGTGAGTCTCTTTCAGGAAGTTAGTTGGCATCTGATGTTTCACAAGGTTACAACAGGTGTGTAATTTTCTTTCAATATAAAAATATCATCATATGCAATGAGTGTGAGAGATACTTTTGCAAAAAAAAAGTCCGAAGGAGCTAACATTTTTGTGTACTCCGTGCTTAAAGAGAACACTAGTTCAACATGTGTTTAATCGATACAATTTGTTATCAAAATTACTTGTTAAATACTGAAAGCATTTTATTTAAAAGTGATAAGTATATTTGTTTAAACTGTAAAAACAAATTGAGCTGCAGCACAACATTCTGTACCAAGGCATCAGGTGCCTTCTCCAAGTTCCTTTGGATAAACTCATTACAAACATACAATACAATACAAACATTTCAGCTAGCAGTCATTAACTGAGCTGGAAATTTTCTTTGAGGGGATTAGAGCTTTTTAAAACTATTTAACAGTTGAAATGGTTATTTTATTAGAGTTTAATCACATCCCCGGAAAAGGCAGAAATATAATCCCAAGGTTGGGGTAATTAAATATTGTTGGAAAAGTAACTAGTGAGAGCACACAACAGTTTCCCTGGCGGGGGGTCAGCAGTTCTGTGGTGCAGGACGCCTGGTACCAGAACCTCTCCCTTGGCTCTCTCCTCGGCACCGCACGATTCCTGTCAGGGAACACAGCCAGGAATTGTTTTACTGGTATCAGCAAGGCCGTGTTTGTAACAGCGTTTGTTAAAAGGTTCGCCAAGCTGCATCCAGGTGCTAATGGGTAGATACTGCAGAGTATGGTTTGGGTGCACCAGACACTCTGACTTCTTTGTGAATTGCCTACGTGCTCAGCCATAAAGGGAAGATGTGCCAGGAGACACTTTTCAACAGATGACAGTTCCAATATTGTAACTGTTTCCTTTTAGTTGTTAGGAAGAGAAAGTATTTGAACATGTGCAGCAGGGATACCCCAAAGAGAAACATAAACCCAGATATTACAGCTGTATCAGCCTAACTTCCCCCATGGCATGAAGCACTGTATTGGACAACCCTTATTAGATCAGCAGTGGAAGAGACTGAAATCATGCTTTTCTTGCATGCACACATTTGCAACAGAAATTCCCTTGATATTTTCCCTCTCACAGCAGAATCCTACTCTTCTGTGACTGGACAAAAGCAGAAGACACTGCCTAGGGAATTTCTTTGTCCACAATCCCTGTGAGCAGTAAAGCTCTTCTGGAGCTTTCACTCTGCTGAAGAGGCTACTGCAAGCTCAGCTGAAACGCCTGTTGCTCATGTCCTGGCTTTATGCACTCGACTGACCTTTCACCACAGTCACATTATTGGGAACCAAGGGAACGAGATAAATCCAACAATTCAGCATCATTCAGTCTGGGAAGGAAATGCTGAAGTCTTGATTCACACACTCTGGAAACTGCTGTCTAACGTGATGATTACAATCTCCACCTTCCTAATTGGATTCCATACTGTTAATTTTGTGTATGTAAACAGGACCATATGCTGCCTGTGTGGCTTCTTACTGTGGCTTGGCTTTTCTGAGTGTGCACATACTATTTACTTCTTACACATGATGTCCACTGGATTTGCTTTGTTATGATTTCTGTATGAAACCTTTAATTAGTTAAAAAAGTAATCCTAATCAAGAGCTCTCTGCTACTGTTATTTTGAACATAGCAAAGCAGATCAGGTGTCGGGCAGCAGAAGGGAGATGTCCAGTCTAACTGCAGAGGAAATGTGCTGTTCAACGTTACCCTGCATTAGGGACACTGGAGGAAGCAGATCAAAGGACCATGAGAAACTGTGGTGTTTCCTTCACATTTACAGGGAAGTGTGAAAGAGGAGATTAAGGAATGGATAACACAAATCCCATGTTTTTCTGCATTTAGTTTCAGTATGGGGCATCATAGTTTTCCATGGGCCCGAGTCCCCACTGTTACACAGCAAAGCATTCTGCTGGGTGCCCAAAATCTGTGCTGATTCTGGATAATGCAAAACTGTGAGAGGCTGCATTTCTGTTTAACCACCTGCTACTTTTAAATCTTTGTGGAGCACAGAGGTTTCACAGTGAACTTCAAAGAACCCACTGCTATATTTTTAATTTTGTTTCCTTTTAAAGAAAGTGATACATATGGTTTTATTTGGGGCAGCTTTGTCACCCATTCCTGTCAACATCAGGATTTGAATGTGTTTCCAAAGAGAAAAACGGTGTCATTAGTCAGCCTTCATAAAATCATTATTGCTCTGTGTAGTCAACACCTCCTGTGATACAACTCCTCTATACCTTACCATGTTCCATAAGTACTTTTTTGTTATCCTTATACATTTCTGAAAGGACTTTCTAGAGTAGCTAGGCTGTAGCTTCTGCTGATACCATGACACTGTCATAATTTTCTACTGCTGATAAGAGATGTTTCTTTCTGAGAGTGAATCAGTCCTCTGCTGAATTGATGTCGACTATTAGAGAGGTCCCACTCACATTTGCTTGGATCCCCTGGGAAGTGTCAGGACAACCTGAACTATAGAACCTTCTACAGACCAGCAGCTACAAAGGTACTTTATACTCTTTCTGTCTAAGACACAAGCTATACACTTACAGAATCATGTCTCTGGGTTCTGTAGAAATGAGAACACTGTGACAGCGATGATATGGATTTTGAGCTTTTGATAGTGTGTACAAGCTAAGAAAGAAGCTGCTTGGCAATGTGCATTTATGATGTATAGAGAGATGTGCTGAATGGGAAATACCTAACACAGTTCTTTGCTTTTTTATAGGGGAAAAAAATACCTTTTTATAATCAGATTTGAGAAATTGTTCTCATTTTTCCAGATCATCACGAGTGATCTTCAGAAAGGAAATTCTGTTGCACGATCTGCTTTAAACTATCTCCATAACCACAGTGGTGGATATTTGTGTTTTGAAAAATAGTTGTGAAACTGATGTCTAAATGTGGAAAAATTCTTCCCTTTCTTTAAATAGACTGAAGTAGCTAAACAGGAAAATAAGAAACAGATGGAATTAATCCCAAGTTAAATTGATACGGGACCAAATAAATAGGATTGGGGCCATTATGATTAAGAGCTGTGTTTGTGCACCACAAGCAGAAGCTCAGCAGAAGGAGGATGATTGTCCTGCACTGTCCAGGCAATGGAATGCTCCCACAAATGCATTTAATCCAGTGCCAAACAGGGAACCCCTCTGCTGTCAGAAATGGCTATGAAAAATAAGGCTGGGCTGTTGAAAGCTCAAACTTAAGAAAAAAAAGAAAAAGAAAAATTAGAAATACTCCATTGTTTGACATATAAATAAGGTTCCTTTTTAATTTTTATACTTACATTGCAAGACCAATGTACCAAATAACTTCCAACCATGAATATATGGGAGATGTATACTCAAGAGATCATGTTTTGCAGTAGGAGGTTCAGGAATCTCAGAAAAGTTGGAAAGAATGCATTAGGGCCAGCAGAGCACACAAGTGTGACAGGAACACACAGGGAAACATTACGAAAGTGAGGATGAAAATAGTATTAGCTACACATCCTGATGCAGACACAGTAGAACACGTCAAAGAAACTCACATGGGTAGCAAATGGAAGAGAGATCTGTAAAGGATTTTGACTTTTCTGTCTATTTCCCCCCCAAAAAAAACAACTTTTGAAGAACTCCCACTGTAAGAAGCACTGAACTGCTCCAGTTTAGTCACCTTTTCTAACTCTTTTCCATTCATGACACAGCGTGGTCACTTGGTGGATCAAAGCAAACAACCCGTGTGGGGTTCTGTAGAACTGGATTATTCAAGAGGGTGTCTAGGGCTGGTGGGGAGCACACTCAGCTGCACTTGGCACTGAGCTCAGGGCTGGCTCTGAGAGAGCTGTGACGTGGTCAGATCTCTTCTATTCCCAGACCAGCTTGCCATCTTTTGTCATCCTGTAGCAAAGAATGCCTAAAAATCTTTGTATATTTAAAATGCTGGTTTTTCCCAGGGCTAACGTAGCATTATTTCATGTTCTGTTCCTAGCAACTGGTTTAGTCCTATTATAGAGACCAGTGAATAATCAACAATTATGTTGTCCTAATACTAGACTAGGCCTGAACTTTTAGGATAATCATACAGGATCAGAAAGTCCATAATTGGATGAGCCCTTCTGAACCTTGGTAATGCTTATGCCACTCTGTCGTTTACATTACAGTTGGCTTCCTAATTGGAGGACTGATAACTTCCATGCAAATAAAATGTGAGACATCAATTCACTTTAATGAGAGTTCAGTCATGCCCTTTATAAGAAAATAACTATCATGTATATTGCAAAATTATCCATATGAATGTACTGCTATTTATAGAAGACATAAAGTAATGTACTCCCTTTGATTCAGATAACATGAAAAGTTTTTCAGTGGTGATTAAAGAAAGATGAGACACTAATGCTTCTCCTACTGATGCAAAATAATGTTATGTAATATCTAATTTCTGATTGTTTCTAAAATAACATTAGTGGTATTACTCACGAGCATTCAAAACATGAAACTGAGTCCTGGGAAGGAAGTATTTCTTTACAGTGCCTGATGAATTTGCAACTTGTTTCTAGGTATCATCATATTTTTAGATCATAACCATTAGAATTGTTTCCATACAAAAATGATGATTAATTATACAGTGCCCATATGATGATTTAAGCCAGACTTACTTAATAGAAGCAACCTTTGAATCATTCAGTTCCTACCCACAGGAAGAGGATGACAGAATGAACGTAAGCATTGCAGATATCAATGGGATTATTTATGGTGTTCTGACACTCCAGCGATGTATCAAGTATAGGAAATGGAAAAGACCAGAGACCTGTCTGTCTGTCGCATCACCTGCAGATGAAGACTCCCCTTTGCTTTTAGAAGGCTAAAGTTTAGTTATAAAATAACAAAACAATCTTTCTGCTCATTGCAACAGTAACTTCGTGGAACTGGAAGGTAGGCTTCTTCCATTTTTAGAACTCCGGTGATGATTGGAAAATCCATGCAAGGTTAATTAGTTTTTCTAAAATAAAAACACAACATAGTTACTGTCTGAAACTGAGGGTAGTGTGAAGTGCAAGGCTGAAAATCGTGCAGAACGGAGTCTTTTTATACAGACAAAATAGACTGTGAAGTGGCAGCTCCATCCACAATTTGTCATCTGTAAGCTCCACTCTGATGTGGGCAGAACACCCTCCTGCTGAGCTGTACTGGCAGTGGTCGACTGACAGCCCTTAGATGAGAGTGTAAGTGTCCATTTGACAGCAACTGGAAGAAAAAGGGCCTCACTATCTTCTGTGGGACATCAGTGACATTTCAGCCTCCCTCAATAACTACCAGACTTTGCAGGTTTGATTCTGCGGTAGACAGGTGCTGATTCACCTTGGAACAAGAGGCTGTACCTGCCCTGCTCAGCACCATCGTAGAGCAGACACGCTCCCAGTCTGTGACAGCAGCCCAGGGCTCTGTGGTCCCCAGATGAACACAGACCATGCCCATTACATCCACTGTGAATGCAAAGCAAAGCATACGTTGGGGTATGAGTTTGTGCAAAGGCATCCTTGGAAAGCCAAAGGCCAGGGTCTGATATCCTCACTGATCAATCACATTTACATGGAAACAACTGTTGTTGTGCCTTAAACACCATCAATCATGTGAGAGCCTCTCCATGGCCCTGTCAGGGGAAAGAAATGCCTTGTTTCAGGTCAAATGGGAAGTCTGTGGCAAGACAAAGAATTGAACCATCTTTCAAGTGCCAAGCACTGGACAGCTTTTCCTCTGGTTATTGGTCCCTTCTTCCACAGCCAGTCTCATTAACTGAAGTGGATCTTTCAAATGAACAATATTTGCCAAGTGAAAACACAGCAGAGAGAGACCCCAAGGCAAGGTAAAGAGCACATACTACTGACTACAGAACTGGGATCCTTAATAATGATCACTGGTAGGTACCTTCTATAAAAACACCTTTTTGCATCTTTCCTAAGCTGTTTTTTCTTCTTACAACGTACAGAGATATTGTAAATACTTTACATTTTTTGCATTTTAGCTATAAAACAAAACCAGAAACCATCCCTGATCTGCACATTCTGACAGCTGAAACAACAAACAGGAGAATGAATTGTACCTGGAAGTAGACTTTTTATTTTTACAACAAAATAGATCAGACCAGCCCTGGACAAGACAACACTAGTGTTTATTTTCCACATGTTGGTAACACTGATAGGAAAAAAGGACACTGGGTATTATTAACGAGAGCATTGTTCCACCTGTGCTGCCAACAGATAGCAAGCGGTGTGCTACCTTTTTGTCACTGCTGTTCTCAGATTTCCCTGTTTTAGCACAGCAGCTGGACTTTCAGTCCCAGCTGCTCTGTGAAAGACGGATTTAAAAACAGTTTAAAACAAGTTTACAGATTTTTGTGGCATCAAATAATGATGGCCAAACTCCGCTGTTAAGCAAAAACACTCGTGTGCTGTGGTCAGCAAACACAACATAGGCATTCACTCCAGTGTTAACCCACCATGTGGCTACAGGATTGCTACCTGGAGGCTCCCAGTGAAAAACCCTGCAAAGCCACTGCAGCCTCAGTCAAAAGGATACTCAACTACAGGAAAGCACCAAACTATGAGGTTCAATAATATAGGAATGCTGCGAAAAAAAACCCCACCCTAAAGCAGATTAGTAACATCAGAAATGCTGTCTACTGCAGAAATGCCTGCCGGAAGCTGTAAGAATTGGAAATAACAATAATTTTGGAAAGGAAGAAAAGTTATGCAATGAGAGAGCAAAGGGCACTATTTTGAATAAAATTATTTACGTTATCAAGATGAGAGAGGCTACTGGCCAAGTTCAGCTAAATACAACCAAGCTTGATGAGTGGGAAAAGAGACACGTATGAAATTAAGGTTGGTGAAGTCACTAAAATAACTAATACAAGCATCTTCATTATTTTACAGAGTGGTAAAAATTTAAATATATCCACATTGGAAACCAGTTAAGAGCTGCACAGCAAAGAGCACCGCAGCAAAAGCAGGCAGACTGTTAGATAGCAAATGAGTACAGAGTAATGAATAAAAGGCTGTAATATTGTTAGCATAACTGAGCCACTGCCATGCATCCCTGGGTATGAGTTTATTTTTCTAATAATTGTATCCCTTGCACAGAATTAGAGGATGTGATGCCTGCAGTACTAGGCCAGTTGGTCCCAGGTGTTTCTTTCCCATTATATGTTCCTGTCTCCAAGAGTGGAGGGCAGAACAGAGGAAGGAAGTTCAAGGGCAATTTCTTAGGATAATCAGTTAACGAAAAGCTTTCATATGGTAAGAAATTGAAATACTGCATCTATATACTACAAATAGACTACTCAGTAACTTGCTGAATATTTTGTCTCCTAAACACTTTCAAAAGCACAGATCTACACAGTGTACCATTCATGCTATAAAAATATAATCACTTCTTCCAATTCTTTTTAAACTGGTATTTGATATCATCACATTTCTGAATTTCTTTCATCATTAATGATGTTAAACTGGTTTTTTTTCATAAGTTTATATTACTGCTAAGCTCGGGATGGTCACGTGAATCTAACCAGTTATCATTTATTTTTTGGTATTTATAGTCCTCAGATTTCTCTACAGGTTTTTCAACAATCAACTGTGGATTTTTACTCTGGCAAAAGGAATTTCCCCAAAGCTTCCATCAAAGCAAAACCCCTTGAATTAGGCCACCCTGATTTTTTTTTTTTTAATTAGAAGGTGACAAAACAGGGCATGTGTGATATCTGATGTAAATATTCAGGGGGTTAGGACACATTTTGCTTCTCAAGACCTTGGAAATGCTACTAAATTCCCTAAATCAGCATCCTGTTCCTGAACCTGTCGTTGGCCCGTTTATTCTGACCTGCTCCCCGGCCGCCGAGCAGAACCACCCTCCGCCGGTCCTGCCGTATTTCTGGCATACAAAAGACAGATCTCCAAGGAGGGACAGCTCATCTTCACGTACAAAAAAAACCCCACCTTCTTTTCTTATATTATTAAACCGCTCCGTCTATTTTCTGTCATTTCACGCCTGACGCGAAGGATGCGAGCGCTCCGCAATAAACATGCACGCACTGCCCTGGAAGGCGCTCGGGGAAAGACGTCTCCGCCGAGCCCCGGGCGTGGCGGGGCCGCCCGGCCCATCCCTCCGTGTCCCGCATTCCCAGGACGGTTCCCGACGGCGATCCCGCGGCCGCGGGTGGGGTCGGACCGGGACCGGCCGCATCCGCGCCCCGCGCCGGGGATGCTCCGCCACTCGCCACCGCCCCGCCGAGCCCATCGCACCGCTCCGCTCCGCATCGCTCCGCTCCCCGCCCGCTCCGCTCCGCATCGCACCGCTCCGCACTGCGCGGAGCCCCGCGGGGCCGCCCGCAGGCGATGCCCCGCGCCTCGCCCGGCCCGCCTTACCCCGCCGTGTGTCCGGCCCGGCCGCCGCTGCCTCCGCTCCCCTCCGCGCCCCGAGCCCAGCGCCCGCGGCGGCAGGTGGGTGCCCGGCGCGGCGGCTGCGCACCGCCGGCCTGCCCTGCCGGGCACGATGGGACTCGTAGTCCGGCACCACCGGCCCCGACAGCGGCAGCGCTGTCAGCCTCCGCCAGCGCCAGCTCCGCCAGCAGCATCCCTCCTGCCCCACCCTCTTGGTCCCCCCACCCTCTCTCAGCCCTTTCCACCTCTGTCTGCCCCAAGCCTGCAGGTGGAATCCCACCTAACCCACATCCGCGACGCGTTTATTCCCCTTCCCCTTTGGCTTGGCGGGATGCAGCCTCAGCCTTGCCCCTCTCCTGGGTGGCTCACGAAAACAGACTGCGGCTGGGATGCTCTGCCCCCTGCAGCCACCGCCCCTGCCTCATACACATCTTTAAGCAGCTCAACACTCGGTCCCTGCTCGCAGGGCACGGTCCCCCGGCAGATGTGCTGGTCAGTTCTGGGCACACCTGTAGGCAGCCGACCCCAAAAAACGTGGTTTGCTCCTCTCACACACCCGCTGCAAACTGAGGCAGCCAAACAGGGCCTGCACCGGCCCTCACCCTGCACCAAGATGTGTTGCCCCAGGGAGTCAATTAGAAAGTGGATGGTGCTGGCCTCTGACACCATTTTGATGTTTCTCTTTCCTTCTTTTAATTAGTGTTGACAATTCAATTTATATTTGTTTTATTAATCTATACTAAAGTTGACCATAGGTCAAAATTATATGTAATATGATTTGAATGTACCCCTGGTAATTAAGTTTGTCCGCAGTTTAATCTATCAGCATGTTTTCACTTGATGCTGGGATTTAGTTGAACTGAGGCCCTTGGTTCTGAACACTAAGTGATGAGTCACCAGCAGCAGAAAAGCAGTTCCCATGATTGGGATGTCTTTAAATTTCATGGCACATTGGCAAGAAAACAAGATATTGCCCTGTTAAGAAGCAGATGCTGCACCAGAGATGAATTTTCTTGGGGGGGGGGGCGAGGGGGAACACACCTAGGAAATACAATACCTTCACTCCATAACCTGACAAACACCCCAGGTCTCTGTAGCAAGACTTACAGCAGCAAAATCAGATTTATACCATGGGCGTTTTGCCACTGCTGCTCAGGAAAACACCTGTACTCACAATAATGTGCAGAGTGCAGAAAGATGCTCCAAGCTGCAATTATCTGCTGGCAGCATCATTGCTTCAAACTTCTTGTGAAATGGGATATCCAGGCATCGGTTAACATCCAAAATATTAGACCAACAGAAATGAAAAAGAATCTGATCCATTTATTCTACCGTCTTCCCTTTCTTTCTCTGCCTTAAAGCATTCAAAGAAAACAGGGTTTGCATCGGTGGTTTTGCTTGTTCAGTACCAGAAGCATCAGGGAAGCTGAACCAAATTGCTTTGAATTTGTGCCTCAGGCTGAAGAGGAATTTGTTGGTTTGGTTTTGGGGTTGAAGCTTCCCTGCAAACCAGGCTCTGACATGGGACAGAGAAATGTGGATTTAATTACTGACATGGATTAAAGCCAAGTCTTTTGGGATATTATCTTGGTCTGCAGGATCAGGGCTTGAATGAGTCATAATTATATAAATACCGGGAAAGGGAAATGTATACTATCAACAAAGAGCGAAAGTTAACTCGGCATATTTGTATTTTGATAAACTTCTGCAAGTTTTTTCACTCAGATTTTCCCATCACGCCTTAAAATGTATTTATTAAGTTGAAACTCTTTGTCAGTTGATGTGAATGGGAAGAACCCCTCCCATGCTGACTTTTCCGTTTGCAGTTACCTTGTATCTGCTGACAAAGTCACTTCATATTAATATCTGTTAGAAATGTAACAATCTAAGGCCTCTGCAAGGAGTACAGAGTTAGGCTGAAGTCAAGGCTCTGCTCTTCTTTGTGGTTTCATGTTTCTTCCTTCCTTATGCCTCAGGCAATCAAACTTGCAATCAAAAAATTAGAAACATGATCAGTCTTTGTCTAAGAAAAGGCACAGGTTGTCTGCATGAGACATACAGGCAAAAATATACATAGTAAATAGATTGAATGTAGATGAACACAACACAAATGTTCACTCACATGTATAGGAATAACATTCTCCTTAAAATCACAGCATACAAAGAAAAATCATATCACACTTCAGTCTCGTGTTCAGAGTGTATGTTCTAAGTATTCTTTCATTCTTACCAAACTGCAAAATTAAAAGACAAATGTATTCAATACATCAGTTCATGAATCTGAGTCATATCCCGTGTCTGGGCTACATGAGGTCCCACTTATGGGCAATGCCTGCTGTGATACATTTACATCAGATGACTGTGGCCACCTTCACTGACCATATCTCCCACGTGTGGGACTTCCCAGGCTACCAGGCTGAAAGCACATCTGAGAGGGCAGGATAAGGCTCCCAGCCAGTTCTTTTCCCCTGGCAGGAACTTTTGCATAACATTTTGCCCATCTAGGCTTTTACGTATTATCAAATTTATGTACTTGACCTGTTGAAAGAAGCACAGTGTCAGAATGAACACCCACCCTAAGGATACAACATACACGGGGACAACTCTTCTAGAAAAAAATTGGCTCCACTCTGGGGGATGCCTTCAAGAATCAGGGTCCTGTGGATCCCAAAATAATGTATTTCCTGGCTCACCCTTCCCTTTGACCAATGACAGTTTTGTTCAGAGCCGCTGTATGGTGAATGTGTAGAGGTTTGGCATTTTCCCAACACTGCCTAAACTGAGCTTACTGCTGGCAGTAAATCATTAACTGGGGCACCCAAAAGCAAATTTTAGTTCACTGAACTACTTGTAGCCAAAATGTGGTCAGTTCTTTTAAATTTTTTGTTGTAATTTATTTTATTTTTTAAAAAGCAAAGCAGAGGGGTTGTTGTGATTTTTTCATCTGGTTTCCTTAAAGCACAGCTTGTAAGACTTTGCTTAATTAATTCCTGCTAGATCTGGGGCTTGTCTTTTAGACAAACATCTGGACCTGATTACTGTGTTGTGCATGTTTTGATCTCTTCCCTTAAAGACCAGCTGTTGATCAAATTCAGCAACCTGTATATAAAACCTCTTGGTTCAATGCCTGATCAGCAAATCCAGACATAGAGTAGAGATAAAATTTGACTCCTACTCACATGTAAAATTACTGAGTTGGGGTGACACTTCTGAAATGGCTGTGAAAAAGAACCAATGTAAGTAGCCAGCCCTAGTTCATAAGAGCTTGATGGTTCAGGCCTTAAAATGTCAGCCAGCAGCATTTCAACTGGTCAGCCCCCAACTATATTTAGGCTGGAATTGTTTAATTGCATTGCTTTGACAGACAATAGGATTTTCTTGGACTGTTTTATAAGGCAAAGCACACTAATACACTAACTTCTAGTCATCTGTTGTTTCACCCAAACTTGATTTCTGTAAAATGTTCTATATCCTTAGTACTACAAATCCTGAAGAAATGCATTTGGATTTGTACACTGCATTTGCCATGGTAGTAATGGTAATAATACATGCCTCATCTGTATCAATTAATTTGCAGCAGTAGATATCAAACTGAACCACAATTTCCATTTTGCAGATGTGGAGAGTGAGACACAGAACAGATGGCTATTTTAAGCCTGGGGCCCACTTGGTGCTCATGCCATGGGGGACAGGAACACGGCTGAGGCTGAAAGGTGGAAGGAATTGCCCAAGAATTGAGAAAACCACTGCTGTCCCTGGGCCCAGAGCTCAGCACCTCACCACCCCCTGTACCCACCTTACAGAGCATGCAGCCCTGCTCTGCACCAGGCAGCATGCTCGGAAGTGTGCCTTGGGTTGGCTCACACTTCCCTGGAGTAAAGACAACATGACTTCTACTCCGTCTGCTGAGACACAGTGGCTTCTCCACCCACCCCAGTTCTGCTGTCTGTCCTGGTATGAGAAGGAGGAGACTTCGGAGGCCCAGGACACCTCTCCATCTTTTTAACAGTGTCCCGTTTAAAATGGTTTGCTCCTCAGAAGGGAACAGGAGCCAACAGATACTGTGATCCTCTCTTTACAGAGTCTGCGAATGATGAAGACCTTTCTGCTCCACCTCCTTCTCCATGAACAGATCTGCAGGACAACTTGTTCAGCACTGGACTTCCTTCTTTATTTAAGGAGCCTGAGGTCTGACAAAGGCTGACTGCAGCTGACCAGTATGCACTGGGGAAGTTTCTCATACCACATGTTTCTTTTATGCAACCAGTTCACCAAGAATTGGGTCACTTTGGGTACGTTTAAAAGGTCTTAGTGGTGCACTTGAGAAACAAAACCCCGTGAGGTGTGTTCCCAGATGCTGGGCAGAGCACATTGCACAGGGCTTAGAGTGTTGTGAGTCTGATGGTCAGTGGTTGAGCCTGCCTCCAGACATGCCTCACCTAGGCTGGTGCAGGGCTGGCCACAAGGCAGCCATCTGCAAGAAGAGGGAAAACTGCCCCAACATGGGCAGGTAGCTACCCCTGTGGCCTCCTACCGAAGGCTGTGTTAGCCAGTCTGCTCATGGGAATGTGCTCGTCTTAACCCTTCACGTCAGAACGTAAAGTTCTTCAAGTGGTAGGGTTGTGTCTCCAGGACTGAACCTTGTCCTTCGTTGCTGCCACTGGAAGAAGTATGATTTCTTCAGTCATAATTCATTTCAATGAGAGTTTGGCCACTCTCATTAAAAAAAAAAAATATATATATACATATATAGGATAGAGGGTCAGGCATTGCTTCTTATTATCATCTATTTTATTGACAATATCCTTCCTTTCTACATCCTGTGTGAATTCCCCAGACAGGAAATCTTGGCACTACTGAAGCAGAGAGCAGAACTCATGTTGATGCCAGGGGGGGCCAACATTTCACCTCCAATTTCTTTTCCCAAGTCTGCCAAGAGTTTCCAGTGCCTCTGAAAAAATCAGAATCTCAGTATTACCTACTGTGTAAGCCTGGGAATCATTTTGCTGTAGGTCACAGCAGTATTGTAGCACCCTTGGTATCTGGAAAATGCAGATTCAAACTGCTGTATCTGAATGAATTAATGATTTTTGCTTATTATTTTCATGCTACAGTGCCTTATGCTGAAGGCAGGAATGGCAGTGCCTACAAGGATAGTTACTCTACAGTTTCTGCTGTAAAACCCTATTTTCCATTGTGTTGCCAGAACTTAGCCATTCAAGTAGCACATACCAGACAACTGCCTTAATTTTAACTGTTGTGGGTTTTTATTTATTTTGAAGTTTCCAACATTGAGATAAGAACTCACAGTACAAAAAACAGACCTCTGAAGGCTGGTGCTTGTGAGCAGCTCCAGCTTTCACGTAGACTGAAATCTGGCAGAGAACAGACTAGGTCAAGTTAAATTTTTCACTTTTCCCAAGACAACCTGTCCAGATTTCTTTCACGTTATAAACCTTAAACACTTTGTACACAGGTAATGTTTGCTAGCACACGGTGTTTACTAGTGCCTGAGATTTGGTAACCGAAACGTCCAAAAATTCATTGAGCACACACCAGAGCCTGAGAGGGCTCGGACTCCACCTGCTTCGTGTCAACAGGAGCAGGAGAAGCCACTGTGTCCCTGTAATTGCTCCTTTTGTCGGTCAGGCAGAGACAGAGCATTGAACGCAACAACAGCCCGGAGGGGAAAAGCTGCACGTTCCGAATACAGAAGAAACAAAATGTGAGCGGAGGTGAAGACCTGAAGGGGCCAAAGACGAAGCACCAAGAGAGATCTGCAAGGCCGCGGAGCCGCGAAGGCACACAGGGGTTTGCCCCCGCTGGCCGCGCACACGCTGTGCCCGCCTGGGAGGTGCGGCCACACACACCTACGGGCACGGAGCGGTTTGGCGTGGAAGGGACCCTACAGACCATCACGATCCACAACCCCGTCCCTAAAGGCATGGACACCCCCGAGCCCTCCCAGCCCGGCCCCGCCGCTCCCCGGGCCGTGCCCGCACCCCGGGGCGGGGGCCGGGACCGGGGCCGGGCCCGCTCCGTGAGGCACCGCCCCCCGCCCGCGCCTGCGCGCGGGCTGCGGCTGCGGCGTGCGCGGGGCGCAGGCGCGGGTCGGGCTGAGGGAGCTGGTCCGGCCGCGCCCGGGTGAGCGGGGAGCGGCCGCGGGGACGGGACGGGACGGGACGGGACGGGACAGGACAGGACAGGACAGGGGGTGCCGGCGGCCGCAGGGTGCCGGGGAGGGCCCGGGCGAGCGCTGCCCTCCGCCCGCTGTCGCGGCGCGGCGGGAGCCCGGCGGGAGGGGCCGCGCCCGCGGCGGGAGGAGGAAGGACGGGGCTTCGTGGGCGCCCGGCCGGCCGGACCCCGGCGGCCCGCGGCGGTCGCGGATCCCCGCTGGTGTCTCGGAGGGCCGGGCTGGGGCCGGGCTGGGCAGCTGCGTGGTCGGTGGGCTCGGGGCTGAGAGCGGCGGGGCGGGGGGGCGTGCCGGTGAGCGGGTGGGTGGGTGGTTGTTCAGCCGGCTCCCGACCTTGCCGTGGAACCCGAAAACTGCGGCTTTGAAAGCTTGGCCTGCGGGGCCGGTCAGCGTAACCCTCGCGGTTCGCTCCATGTGTTTTGCCCCGGTTGCCCGGCGCTCGGTGACGGAGGGATGCCTTTCCGGGGCGGGGTGCGCTCCCTGCACCGGCTGCGGGCCCCGGGCCGGGGGTGCCGCTGCCGGCGGCGCTCGGCCCGTCCCGGCAGCGGGCACAGGGCTCTCCAGGCCTGTTCCCAGCGCCTGTCAGCCCGTCTCTTTGTGGGCAGGCGCAGCTTCTGTTGAAATTAATCGAAGTTGTAGAGATTTTGCTGTGTGCTTTGAGTTTGCTGTAATGTACTGAATCAATCCTGGTGACTGAAGTTTGGCGTCTGTGTCAGGTGTACAGACCGTGATGTAAGGGACAAACTGAAGCTGGCTTGTACTCAGAAGTTTTCCTGAAGTAACATAATGGGAATGAAATTAATTTCTTCTGCTGTCTTGTTCTAGGCTTGCAAGTTTCTCCACTTTTCTGCAATGGATAGGGTTACCTGAATGTTTCTATGAACTTTCAGATAGCTTGCAACTGATGTTTCTTCTTGACTAAAACACCTGCAGGCAGTTCCTCCAGGAGGAGATACTGTGTATTAATGTCCATGGCCAGTAGATCTCTAATGAACATCCAGGTATTGTCTGGGAAAAAATGATGCCAAAACATCCCACATCCTGGTTGGTCAATAACTCCTGACTCAGTGGTGCTGCCCTGCATGTTGGGAGAGGGAATAGACAGCTGGAGTGGTGATTTCTTCCAGAGGAACTTCTCAGAGCAGGTAGTGTCTGTGGTACCTGGGATTTTTACCTTATCCTGGCCTTGTGTTTATTTGGGATCATAACACCTGCCCTGCAGCAAGTTTGATGAGTATGCCTGGAAGTGTCACGGAGATGGGTGTGCTGAACTGCTGCCACTTCCGTGCCCTGTGCAGCTGCCAAGTGCAGGCTTCAGGGCTCCTGGCCCTGCCACGCTCACCACTGCCTGGGCTGGGTGGGCATGTTCATTTAGCCCTGCAGTGGGTGACTGCTTTTCAAAAACAGGCATACAGGAGTACATTTTTATGGGACAATGCCAGCTTGACAGCTTAGCCATGACTCGGAGCACCCTGCCTGCAAGAACTGTCCTAGTTCAGTGTCGTCGTACACAGGACATATAGAAGAGCAAAGTGGGCTTTGTCTGGTTCCAGGTGCCCTCTGATACAGAGGAGGAGCTGGCAGGAGGTGCAAACATAGATGTGTTCAGATTTCCTTCATCATGAAAGCATCTTTGTGGTCTGTGTAGCTCCTCTGCAGTAGCTGTCTCTCCCCATCTGCTCCTCGGGTCACCTCGAGGACAAATGTGAAGTTGGGGAAGCCCAGTTTGCCAGTGTAAAACTTAGTGAATTGCCTCTGTGAACAGAGTGAAGCCTCGGGCTTGCTTTTCTAGGAAAATAGCCCAGAATAGCTATTCCTTTCTGCCTGGAAAACACAATTTACCCTGACAAAAAGTGCAGGCAAAGATGAGCTGCCACCTGCTGGCTCCATAAGGCTTGTGGGCTGGGGGTTGTTTGCTGGTTCCCTGGGCAGGAGAACCTGGATCCTGTGCCCTACCCCAGGCTGGAGTTTTGGGGGGCTCAGGTGAGAGCTTTCTGCTAAGAAAAGCAGCATTGGGCTGTTCAGCAGAGTTATCAAAAGGCATTAGAAAAATATCCTAAGGAACCTTCTGGGACTACGGTAATATTTATATTTACTATTTTTTCTCCTAGCTTTGGTAAGTAAAGATAGCTCTTTCAAGTGCAGCACATTCTTCATGAACAGTTCTGTATAATCTCGCACACTGGAAAATAAAATTGTTGCCATCGTCGGGGTTCCCTGGGGAAATGCTCAGATTAGGCTCATGCAAGGAGCTGGGATGGTCTGGGGCCCTCAGTGGTGCAGGAATGCTTAGAGTCCTGTGGACCCCCCTGCTCTGGGCCGGGTTCACCCAGAGGCTGGGGGGAAGGAGGCCTGGGAGGAACAAATGAGATTAAAGTGAACTCTGTGTATGTGCTGGCCAAAACCAGCTCGGTTTGTTTTTCGTGATGTTGCTTCTATTTTAAAATCCAAGTCATGGAAACCATTTGCAGTGGACTTTAACAACACTGGAGTTTCCTGTGGGCAAGTTGTTTCTAAAGAGTTTCTCCTGTTAGGGTCCCAAGAAATTGTGTTCTTAAATATAACAGAAATTGGAAGGAGGGGGGGAGTTTTTTAAAGAAAAATTGGAAGCTTGCTGTTTTTAGAATCTTTTGGTTTTTAAAAGTATACTTTCAGAGAGGAGAAGAGAAAACAAAAATATTTTAACTTGTAGATAAGAGGTGTGTGGAAGTTGCTTGACAGTCTTTCAGGGTAATTATAAAATGACCTAAATTAAAGTTACTGCTGTTTTCTCATATCTTTAGTTCTTCATTGATTTCTCAGGTAAAGGAATAACAACAAGATTTTTGTCTCTGTGATGTCCAGCAGAATTTCTTCATTTTTAGTTTTTCAGTTTGTCTTCTGCATAATAAACAGAGAATTGAAATTTGATGGACTGGAAGTGATGACTTTGTTTCCATTTTCCTAAATGTTTCTTATGTGACTACGAAGTTGCTGAAGAACTTCTCTTTATAGTTATATATCTGAAAAAACCCTTTGGACTTTTAACATATTTATGTTTTCATGGTAAAGCTGAGAAGGATAGTTATAAGAAAACTAGCTTGCTCATCAAGAAAGGGCAAAGTATTTGCAAAGCCAAAATTGATGGTTACAGTTTTGCCTATGATTTTGCAGTAAGATCACACACAAAATATATATAATGTACCACAGATATTCACAGGCTGAGTAACTGCACTTTCTGAAAACTTGTAGTTTTTTCCTCATGTCTCTATGCAGAACTGCTGCAGTGAGTGGCAGAAAACAAATAGAGTACCAAGTGTGTTTAATGGGAGGTGAAGGGCTTGTTTGGTTAGATTAGGGCTTCAGCTGGCCTTTATGCCCTTTTATGCAATGAGAATTCCCAACACTGTGTTTTAAAACCTGATTTTTAGCTTTTTATATGCTAGTGGTTTATATGCTGTGATTTGCGGAGAATGTTTCTGAAAGTCATTACCAAGCAATCTCTGTATACTACAGATGTGCTAATCAGTGCTACCATCATGAAGTTTTAAAGGTTTGCCACATTAAATGTGCTTTCATATTAAAAAAAACCCCTACCTTTGATAGATATTAGAAAATAAGTCCAAAACATAAATTTATATTTGCCTTGACACATGTGGTTCTCTTCCTCTTGATGAAGTACAGACTCAGCTGCAGAGACATAGGGCTTTTTGTTCTACTTCTTTATTTTTAATTTCTTCTCTGTGTGTGCCTGAAAACTGTAGCTAAGGATTTGAAATGGCTACTTTGGTCATATTATAGAAACAAGTGAGACCAAGGGCTGTGACCTGAACATTAATTAATGTATTACAAAGGATGAGTAGTTTTCCCATATGAAACGTACCAGTGCAGTAAATAAAAGGTAATTAATTCTGGATGGCAGCATTTTACAGCAATTAATGGAGAGGAAATACAGCCTACGTGAAGATAATGTATGGTTGTGCAGTGCTGCTCTCTGTCAGAGTTAGGGCAGCATTATTCTGCAGCCTGCTAACCATTCTACTCCTTGTAATTACCTGTTAAAACTACACCTTTTAATATTTGAATGCAAATGGACATGCAGAAATGTGGTAAATAGCAGAGTCTTGATGTAGGGCTCAGGCAGTGCAGCCTGGTCGCAAACAAGGCTGTGTAATTGGCTGCAGGAAATGTTTTCTCTTGTGATAGTGTGTAATGGCTTGAACTGTCAGGAAGGGCAAAACATTAAGGCTCTAGGAATGAGAAGTTCTCATGCAGATTGTGTGGCATCTGCTGTCATCAGCTAATTGTCCATCAGCTGCTGTGCACCTGGAGAAACAAATACCACTAGACTATGGAAAACTGTGGGAGGTGGCTCTCTCGGCCACGGCGACACTCCTTAGTTACTTTTGGAACTTAGGAAAACATAGGCGTGCTGCTCCCTGCATTTTCTGCAGCCACCAAACTGGGATGCTCCTGCCTCTGTAGCCTCTGACAAAAGGTCCAGGCTCTTCCAACATGATTGGGTTTAGTTCGGAGGAAGCCAGATGGTGTTCTTTTGATGTAACTTACCGTGAAATTGGGAATTCCTCCTGGTTTTTGTTATGTTCCAGAGAACTCTGCCTAAGTTGGTAGTTCAGCTTTAGAATTGTGTTCCATCGATGTCAGCTGTAGTTTACAAGTAAGCTCTAGTATTTATATGAGGAACAATTTTTTAAAAGAAGAGATGCTGAAAATAGCTGTAAATACACCTCATTCAGGTGTAGATGTTGGTAGGGACTGAAAATTTACCGCTCTTGCGATGGCAATTGTCAAAACCAGACTTACTTTACAGGTACACTTGACTGAATAATGTGCATGAACCTTTATGTGCTCATGTCTGTTTAGTGTCACTGGATGTAACTGTGGCAGCCCGTGAGACCTTTCTTGGTGTAAACAACTGAGGGGACGGAATCCTGTAAGCGGGATTCCATGGTATAGTGTGTATGTATATACAGTCCTTCTTTTTGTTTTACTTAAGAGGCAATAACTACATTGATCTGTTTTTGAAGTGCAGGTTTGAAGTAATGCAGTTGTGTATGTGGTGTGAGCATCTGACCTGCAATGGGGCTACTGGAGAAGAAATAACATTTGCTGAGTGTCTGGTCTGTGTTGAGTATTTCTATAGAGCTAAGAAAGGATTTAAGGAGACTGATGAGGCTGAATGTATGGATTTAGCTTTTGCTCCCCAAATACCTTATGGACTCTCTTGCTTACCTACAGAGAGTCATTCAAGTTACCTTTTTTTGTCTGTGTGCTCAATCAACTTGAAGCAGGAATTTGGCTGAACAAAATGGGAATCCTGTAACTTCTTCCAGAAAAATGAGAGGAAACAACTTGTCTGCTTCAACACTGCTGTAATTAACTGGTTTTTTTCCAAGACAAATGCTAAAAAAGTCTGAGTGTTAGAAAAAAGGTTCCCTCTACTCTTTTTGTCCATGACAAGTGCTATATAGACTGTACATCTTTTGAAGGACCCTGATTTCCTCCAAGTGTAATATTTAGAGAGTCTGTTCTTTATTTTTAATTTATTTTTTTTGTAGTGTTGACTGGAGTGCTGCTGCTTAGGAGCTGTATTTCCTATGCTTTTCATCAGGGTATTTTGATTTTCCTTGTACAGAACAGAATGTTGCTTCAATGGTAGTTCTATAATTAACTCGGAGGCAAACTTCCTCTGTTTCCTCTGTAGGTAATATGCAGGGATATGAGTCAGTAATAACCAATTAGCTTGTTTATAGTGAAGTTCTCCTTAACTGCCCTCGAACTGCAGCAGCAACAATAAATGAGGAGCATCTTAACTCTTCTTTTGGCTGCATTATCTGCAGTCAAAATAACCATCTGCGTAAAACCCACTGGCGTTAACTGGACTCATAAATACTAGGTATAGTTGGTATCTCCTCCCTCCTACCCTACAACCGGCCCTGCTCTGTGGGAATTATGGCCTTGGAGTTCTCGCTGAGAAGAATGGGTACTGACTTTCGTTTGGAAAGAGATGTGGCTTAGTTACTGATGGAAAAGGGCATGGCAGGACAGGATTCTCGTCAGTGGAGAAGCAAAGTGTACACAGCTTCCATGTGCTCCTTGGCTGCTGCAGAGTAGCAGATACGACTACTGGATGAAAAGCTTTCCTTTCAGAGGTGCATTTGGAGGTTGAAGATGCTTTGTAGCTGGGGTATTTACCTTAACTAAGGTTCTTTGTTTTTAAAACTTTTTTTCATAGATCTGGTTAAGCGTTAAGACTTGGGTTTTGAAGTATTTGAGCAACTTGCTACTGCCCAAGTCATGACGCTCCCGTTTCGGAAGGACTTGGACAAGTACAAAGATCTCGATGAGGATGAAATTCTTGGCAAACTTTCGGAAGAAGAACTGAAACAACTGGAAACTGTTTTGGATGATCTTGACCCTGAGGTAGGCATTAGCCAAGAGAAGTTTTATTTTTTTCATCTGTTCCATAACTAGGGTAAAATAAGTTGAGACTTTGTAGGATATACTTTTGGACAGAGTTTTTTCCTAGTCTGCTGGTGATCTTACTTACATATATATACGTATATAATGTTTATTTCCTGTTGGCAAGGAACTGCAGTGGAAGAAAACGGAAGAAGGGATAGTCGGAAGGCGTTTTCTGGGATATATGTATAAATAAAAATTGCTCTTTGTCATGTTCTTGAAAAGCAAGTTTATTTAGAAAGGCCTGTTTAACTTTCCTGTTTCCAATAAACAGCCCTTTTGCATCCATTTTTCTTCTACTCCTTCTGCTGCTGGAGTTTGATGGGAGAGGCAGGGTGCTAACCTCTTGTGAAGATTCCTGGTCCTGTATCTGGTAGTCTGTATCTATTCCTGTCCTCGTGATGACTTGTAAAGAGAAGGCAAATAATTACTGAGCTCCTGAATGATTATGTGAGCATGGGGTATTGGAATATTAGAGCTTTCTGCTATAAAAAATTGAGTGGCCCTCTGCTGATACTGCAGCTGATGTCAGACTCCAAGACTTGTGTTTTCACCTAGTGGTTCTCTGTTTTTCATTTAATAGTACCAGGATTAAGTTTAATCTTGATGGTCAGTGATCAGTTAAGAATATTATGATCACCTATTTTGTTGCACTGCAGGATATTATTGATACTTTAATTGCCTTTGGCTTTATGGGCATTTTAACGGGAGAACTGGCAAAAGGGATTGATTGTCTTTTAAAACAGTGTGAATTCCTATACATTCTGTTCTTTCCTTACTAATATCCTCTTTTTTTGATCTTTAGTTAAAATACGTTGATGATATCAAAGAAACACTCAACCCTGAGTCAGGTCAAAAGTAGCAATTCTCTGTGTTAAATGCCAAATAATGGTAGAGTTAGTTGCCTTAAAGACTTAGAAACACATAAATAAATGGTAGAGGAAGTAGGCTCTTACTGAATGTCTAAACTGGAAACAGCTGAGTTTCATTTACTACTGCTCATTTAAACAGTGCTCATTCTAGAACCGAAATTCAAAGTAACTAGCAAATCGAGTGCTGGGAGCTGTTGTACTTAAAGAATTGCTTCAGTCCTACTCAGAGGGCAGCGTGCTGTATTTTACATACATTCTCTGTGTCTGAAGAACAGGTTACTTTGTGTCCTCCCTTGCCCCAAAAAAAGAAGTTGGCAAGGGATCAAAGCCTGAAAAGGATGATGTCTCAGGTTTGAACCTTGCAGAGAGGGAGAAGGAAGAGGGAAATGAAACTAAGCAGGTGTTCCCCCAGACTTTCTAAGCTGTTCTTGTCTGCTCCATTTGTTTGGCAGAACGCTCTCCTGCCCGCAGGCTTCCGGCAGAAGGACCAGACTGCGAAAAAGGCCTCGGGTCCCTTCGACCGGGAGCGGCTCCTGGCGTACTTGGAGAAGCAGGCGCTCGAGCACAAAGACAGGGAGGACTATGTGCCTTTTACAAGAGAAAAGAAAGGTAACGCCGCCCTTTCCGGTGCGAGTGGTTATGAAATCTCTGAAGTGGACCAGCAAGAACTGCTGTGAACCAAATTTTATTGGAGCACTGGCAGCTCTAATCTTTTTAACTCGCAGCGTTCTGAAGCGAGTGCTGCTGTGCAGAGGCAGGAGGCGTCCTGTTCAGGCACTTTGTGCCTCTGGAGCTGGTGTGCTGTTTGTATATAGCACAGGAAGGAAATAAGACTCAAAGATTTTATCATAAATTGCCAAGTTCTGATGGGGATGGGAACCTCAAAGTAAGAGCTAACCCTGGTCTATAATAACAAATGTTGTCACTGTGCCTGTGGCTTGTGCCTTTGTAATACTGTGTTGAATTAGAAAAACAGCAGTTGGGTGATGGCGTGGAAGACACTCAGTAATGTTCAGAAATGCTGTAGGCTGACAAGGCCAGACAAGTGGTGTATGCAGTCATGTTGTTTTTCTAGTGTCCTTCCTGAAGGGTTTAATAAGATTGCATAGTTAGTACTAATTACATAGTTAACATCACAGCAAGTTTTGAAATCTGGCAGTGGTTTGTGGTCTAAAAACCATGGACATCTTACTAAAGCCAGGGATTTGAAATTTTTGCTTTGGATCTCGTATTCTCATTGACTTGATGGGAGCATTTGCCTTTTCAAGAGAAAATTAAAAAATAATGTGTTTCTTAAATATTGTAAGAATGATTTCGTATTTTTCCCATAAAACAAGGGTTCCCAAATCCATTGTGCCTTACAAAGCAGTATTGGTAAGGACAGAAACTCCCAGAGCTCTGCTGGGTACATATGCATAGGAGGAGGCCTTTAGCTGTCACCACAGTGTTTGAGTGCTTGTGAATCTGGGCTTGTCTGAACCTTCCCCAGCAGCAGGGGCAGATCTGCTGTGCTAAGACTACAGCAAATTGTTTGCTAAGTTGTATTCCAGCTGCCCAAGATGAACAGGCTCCTCTTTTCTTAAGGGCTTGAAACCCTTTAATTCTACTTAATTCTCTGGTGTGAATCATTGCTTAGTTCAAATTTGAGTCTTCATTCATCTTCTGAGTTTGTCTATATGATAGTGGTGTATATTTGGTGAAAAATTTCTTGGGCATATTTGTATTTTCTCTGCCTGTGCCAGGTAGCTTTACTCGACAATGCTGGTGTCTTTCTACTTCTTCCTTGAAGTAACAGAGAGATTATGACTTTCCAATATGCTGCGCTCTGTGTCTGATGCCCCACTTCCTCCATACGCTGTGGTTTACCTTAGTTTGAAGTTTAACACCACTTGTGTTGAGAGATAACTGTGACACCCCTTTGCTGACAGGATCTGTAGGGGTATCTGAGATAAGGATAATGCAATGTATTGAATGCAGAAGGTGCCCATAGCAGCAGGTATGGTTCAGATAGGCGGGTCTCTAAAGTCAGCTTACATATTATATTGTACGTGCACCCAGCACAAGTATTTGTTTGGGTAGATAAAATCTGTGAGAATCGTGTAGAAAAACAGAAGGGACCAGCTGTAACGTAGATCTTGGTTAAGAAAGATCAAATGTCATTTCCTTTATGTAATAAAGTATTACTAAACTGCAGTGTGTCTGCATGTTGCAGTGAGTCATACCAGTTTAGTTAGTAAAATTTCCTGTATCTCTTGGAAAAAAGAAAAAGTTGATGTTTAATAACTTTTCCCACCATTTATTTTAATGCCACAGAAGAAGAGAAAATAATATGAAAAATTGAATGGAGCTTACTTTCATTAAAACTAAAAATGTGGAAACAAACGTTTAGTGTGGAAACAAATGTTTAGTGTGGAAATTCATGCTGTGTTAAATGGGCAGAAGGCAAGAAGGCCAAGCTCATTTTGTAGTAGGTGAGGGATAATATTTTCTTTTCCCCTCATGGAAATATTATGGTTCAGCTTTGACCTGCTGCCACGTTTGTATCCATTTTGCACAAAAATGGCAAATCTGTGTAACTTAATCTTTTCAATCAAGGAATCATTATATTTATCTAGATATAAAACTTGGAAAGGGAATGAAGTAAAACTTAATACATGTGTAGGATGTTTTTTATCTAGAGGGAGATTGTATCCTAATGTGCTTTTCTTTAATACTAAAAGAAAGAAAATATCAAACAACTAGGCTGGATAATAATTTTTCTCTTTGGCTAGAACAATGTATTACGGAAAAATGCTAAAAACATTGTATAATAGGGGGAGATGAAAATCTTGCCTGATTCTCCTGTTAATTCAGAAGAAAACTGGCAAGTGCAACCTTCAGTTCCAGAGGGTTTTGAGAGGAGAGAGATGGATTTGAACTACAGTTATTTTCTTGGTGCCATTTTTTGGGTCAGGATTTGCTAAAACATTTCTGTGTGCCTGGCTGGTCTTGTTGCTCTAACTTGGCCTAATTATTCATTTCATGGAGTAAGAAGGGGCAAATCTATTCTCTCTCCCTATTCTATTTTAGTAGAACTGATGTCCTGCATGGTGATTTGACCTGCAGATTTATCAAAGAAGCTTATCCTGGGTTAATTTTAGCCATCCTGGCTTGCTGCCGATCCTGGTAACCTTGTTTTCCTACTACAGTATAAAGGAAAATCCTCTCTTCCAGGTGTCCCAAGTACCTCATTTTGGGGTAGCATGTTATTAAAACACTGATGCATCTCTTTCAGTGATAGAGGATGTGATTTCTCCCAAGTCTTTGGAACCTCTCTTTTATTTTGTGCTATGAAATGTGGAAGATCTGAAATAATGTAAAGTGTCCTGCTGTAGTGAGATGAACAGTGCTAAAGTAATGTGAAGTTTAACAATCCCTAAATTATATCCTATTCCATTTTTCCAGTGCCTGATTTTGTGTCTAAAAGCATCAGTAAAAACTTACTTTGTTTTTAAACATGATTTAACGATTTAAGTCACATTCTGTTCCAATTAAGTGTTGAACCATACAGTAAAACATTGTTCAACAGATTCATGAGAGCAGTGTGGTAATAACTGCAACAAAACTAGCTTTGTCTTAATCTGTGCATGGAAGTATGTCATAAAGATTTTACAAGGCATACTGCAGGCAGAAGGATCTCATGCAAACAGTAAAGGCTTTAATGCTGGAGACCGTTGCCCTCAAGTGTGTTCCACTCATCTGACCAATGCTCCCCACTTCTCTGGGAGCAGCAAAAGAACTGAATCATTGCACCTGAGATAAAAACATATCTAAGATCAGTAATGCACTTTGTGCTGTATTGTGGAAGGCATTAGCACAGTATTATGTAAACTAAGCTTTGCATTTCTAGACTTTGCACTTTCCGAATTGTAGCCTATTCTTCCAGCTTTCCCTTTTCATGCCTGCCAGGGTATGTTTGTTCTGGGTAGATTTGCAGGACTGCAGGATCTCAGAGGTTTTTTTCCCAACCTAGCTGATTCTGTGATTCTCTGATTCTGCTTTATTGCTTGAGACTTGTTGAAGTTTGCGGGTTTTGTTTGTTTGTTTTTTGCTATGTTTTGATTTGTCTGTATCACGCAGAAGCTGTTGTTAGGCTCAAACTGTAGCCACTTGGCTAGAGCTCTTTTGTTGCCACCCTGCTCAGCTGTTGCTCTGGATCACCACTGCCTTCTGTTGGAACAGGATTTGGGATGCTGTGTTTTCTGTTTGCCATTGAATCCCTGGTCTTTAAAGAAGTGTGTTACATGTTGTGAAGTGAAGCTCATATCCTGTAGGAGCTTTGCAGAAACAGCTTGTGGGCTTGACATTCTCCATACGAGAGCACTAGAACAAAGTAACATGTGATACTCCAGCCTTAATGTAAAACAGTTTTCTAACTCACTGCTCTGTGGTCTGTAGTCGGATAATGAATAACAGTTTCTGCAGGAAGATACTGAGGAAGTCACTTGTAAGTTTAAATAAAAAAAAATTAGTATTAAATTGCGCTTACAAGTGAATCGATAAACTTAAGTCTCTCACACAGTAAGAACAGGAGATTGATGAATTGTGGATTACGAAGTCTCTTCTGAACTGAGGAGACTTTAAGGAACATAAAATGTAAGGAATATATCAGATGTTACTTTTCTTCGTGAAGCCACTGATGAGACAAACTTGTATTCAGTTGTCCTGAGGTAACACTTGATTAATTTCCACAAATGGAGTGCTGCAAAAGAGGATTTTAGACTTCCTTCTGCTGTGTAAATTGTGGCTGCTTGCTGCCTGCCGGAGTGGGGGTAGGACTGTGGGATGTGTGAGAATAGTACCAGCAATATAAAGTGATGGCCCCACTGAACAGCCCTGATTTCTGCAACATGGGATACTGTGAGTCTGTGTATGAAATGTCCAGGGCACTTCAAGAAACAACATCCAGTGTTCCTGCCATTTGAGCAATACAGTTGTGTGGAACTTGGAACTGCAAGTTCATTCTGTAGCAAAGAAAGCCTGTGACTTAATCCTGGGATGTGCATCATCTGACATTTTAGGTTAAAAGGCATAGATATAATTATTACCAAAATGATGTGAACATCCCTGAAATTTGCCTCGTCGTGTTGTATTGCTTAATCTTTGCAAAAATCCTTGTTGGCTGGGAAGGAGAATGTCATGTTCCTTCATGTAATCAAATCCCTGCTATTTGGAAGCGTTCCACTTGAGGGCCAGGAAAGCTGTACATCTCGTGGGCTGCACAGATGTGTAGTGGTTTCTGGTTTTTTTATTTAAAGCTTGGCATTAGTGAGGGAGGAAGGGAATTGCCAAACTATCTTGGCAGCAGGCCTTGAGTTAAGTCATTGTCCCCAGAGACACAGGGGTCTTACCCCTTTTGAAGTAAGTTCATTACTAGAAGTGGGGAGTGGGGAAGGACCTGCTTTTGTGTGTGCATTGTAAACCTCTCAGTTCTGGGCTAGATTATGTACACAAGGGTGTGACCTGTTTTATAACAAAAACTGCTCCTGACTCAGTTCATATGACTCGAGTTGGCTGCAGTGAACATTTCTGGAGGGCAGTGGCTTTTACCATTTTTGCTTTGTTAAAAACTGAATATACTTCTCACTCTCTTTGGGTTTTCTTAAGAGTCAGGGACATATGTATAAATTTAGTCTTACTCTTAGAAAGCAAATGTTTAGAACCAGATGTTCCAAACCTATGAATTTAAGAATTACTTAAAAGCAACATCAGGAAAAGTAGCTCTTTTTTTGTGAGGACTGTGTGATGAAGCAGACAGAACACCGATCTAGGTTGAAATACATTTTTGCAAAGTTGCTTTTAATTGAGATTGATTTCCTTCTTCTGCTCTCTGCCTTCTCCACTGATGCTGCAGAGAGGATGGCTGTTTCATGGGTTAGTGAAAACCTTGTCAAACATTCTTGTATCTCTTCTGAAAATTACAATTTAAGTTGGAAGTTATTTTCTCCTCAGTATGCAATGCTAAAATAAAATGGCACAAACATACTGTATCAATGATATTAAAATAACCTGCAACATCTACTACCTAAGCCTTTACTTTATGAAAGTTTTCTTTTAATCCTGAGTCACCACAAACAGTTTCTTTTGCACTGTCCATCAAAGCTGAGATATGGGTGGTGTAATACATGTCAGCTGCATTCAGCTACTGTTTGGAGTCATTACAGTTATATAAGGAGGTTTATTTTCTGCTTCTAAATATGGATAATGACCATTTATACAAGTTTCCAAAGAGATAGCAACCCAGGAACAAAAATACCATGTTGCTAGCAACAGATCTTGATCATCAGCCTGTGTTGTCAGAGAAAAACCTGATGTACTTCTCTGTAATCTGTGCTAGAGACAGTGCATTAACTTCCCTTAAAAAGAAAATGAACCACAACTTCTGCGCTCTAGGATGGGAACTTGGAGAGAGAGAGAGAAGAGGTGGATGGGTTTTGTGATGCCTGTGTCTGCTGTGGGACACAGGACCTGGTTTCAGGCATTGCTTCCCACCAGTGGTGAAACCAAAATCCCACTTCATTTCCCGTAAATAAAACTGAAACATCTCTATAAAGCTTTGTGTCACTGGGAAGGATTCAAAAATGCTAAACTTAGTCTTAGCCCAAGCGTGTAACGAGATCAACGTGTGAGCACTACGAGGGGAAAAAATCTTACACTCGACTGAGTTAACATCTGAAATTAGAAATTATCATGTATGCTGTAAAAACTGCACTGAATACACAGGTCTGTAATTTCAGATAATTCTTTGATATTCTCCCTTATTCAGATTAAAGTTCTGCCTCGGTCCCTTCCTCCTTTGAGAGGATACTGATCGTCGTTCTTTAGGGTTACTAAATCTTTTTAGACATTTTTTCTAGACTGTTTGGAATGTATAATGGAGGCTTATAAGTTACTGTTGAATCCTTAGGAGAAACAAGATTGGAGTAATGATACAGATTCCTGAAAATTTATTCTTTTTATGCTCTTTCCTCATCTCTGACTTGCAACAACAGAAGAAACCTTATTGCTTTTTGTTGTCTGTGGTGCACTTCTCAGGATTTACTAAATATAATATGTATTCTTTAGGTACAGAACAGTTTAAAAATAAGTAACTACATAACACGAAGTAACATCAGACTTTTCATTTTCTTTACTCCAGGGAAAATATTTATCCCCAAGCAAAAGCCTGTACAGTCTTTCGCAGAAGAAAAATTCTCTCTTGATCCAGAACTGGAGGAAGCCTTGACCAGTGCCACAGACACAGAATTAGGTGACCTTGCAGGTTAGTTTTTGTATGAATGGGCTGGTGCATCTTCAGACAAGAGAGATCTATCATTAATGTGGTAGTGTATTTATCTGACCTCCGGAAGTTGTAGTTGTGATAGAAACTACATCATGTTATATGTCAGTTTCCTTGCAGCGTTTCAGCTTCGTTGATTTGTGATAATTTTTAGGAAGGTAAATTATTTTGGTCTGCAAAAGATACCTGATTTTCAAACTCGAAACCTTTAAATCCATTCCTGAGATTTCCTGGGTTTTGGTGTGTATATTTTGTTGCTGCTTTTTCTTGTGTATAAGGATGTGTTGTTATGCACCTGTGTTCCCAAAGCTTCATTCTGTGACTGAACGGCACCTTTAACTTCGAAGCTGGAACCTGGTGAGGTCAAATTTTTCTAAGATATGGAAACCAACTAAAAAGTCTATAATTGATTTTTTTCTACTTTTAAAAATTATTAAGGTTTTGAATGGCTTCTTGTACTGTTAACTGGATGTTGTAGGGACATCAGCTTTCGCTATTTAAAGGAACCTTCATCTGAGCTGAATTAGTCAGGAACAATAAAAATGCTTTTTTGCCGTTTCTCTTTTTCCTTTTACAGCTATACTGGGAATGTCCAACTTGATAACAAACAATCAGTTCTGTGATGTAGTAGGAAGCACGAATGGGATTGACAAAGACAGCTTCTCAAGTAAGTGTTTGTATGCAAGTGCTGGAAAAGTTAATTCTTTGCACTGCACACAGTTCCTATTGCATTAACTATTTTCTGTTGCACCAACATTCTTTTAGACTCTTTAGTCTTAGTCTGGAAACGTGTATGTCTATAACATTTGCTAACTGAGTTCTGGAATTACAGTATATGTACACTAAAATGTCTTCTGAAGTTAAGACACTTCTTGGTGACAAAAGTAGGCATAAACATGCGTTATGTGTGTTGTTTTTTAGGTTTTATGTTTGTGTTTGTAATTCAACTTCTGTGTGCTTTCTGGAAAAAACTGATGTGCAATAAAAGCAGAAAGGCTGTAAAGACCTTTGGAAAAGGATTTCACTTTATGAAAATATTTCAGGAGAGGATGGTGTGCTTTTTGGGTGGAGGAGAGATGTAGAGACTGATGAAATGATCTTTAAATACAGTAAATATTTAGTGTATGTATCATTTATTCACAGTGAATGTATGCAACCTGTTTGATTACATTTAAATGCCTCACTTTCCAGATATAGTAAAAGGTGAAAAAATGTTACCTGTTTTTGATGAACCACCAAATCCTACAAATGTGGAGGAGACACTGCAGAGGATCAAAGATAATGATTCCCGTCTTGTTGAAGTTAATCTAAATAACATTAAGGTAATTACCTGAAGCCTGCAGTAAATATGCTGCTTTTTCTCAGTAGAAGACACTTTAAGCTGCAAAACTCTCTAAGAGATCATGAGAGGCTTATTTTAAGTCCAGCAGCCTTTTTGCTAAATGTTGCAGTGCGTATAAGCTCAGAAACCTGGAGCTAAACCGATAAGCCATCTTGGATTCTTTTGCCAAATGTGTGCTTAAAAAGTCTTAGACCTTCTTACTGCCAGCCCAGATTTCTGTTGCTGCCAAGTTGGCAGCAGTTCGCTGCTGTGAACTACTTTTTTGAATCCTTTGTCCTCGATGGAGCAATGTGCTCAGTTACTGCAATTGCAAACAAAGTTATATTTGTACCTGACATCCTTCTAATTCTTGTACAAAAGAGCTGTTGGCTGTTAGGGCAGCTTTCTGAGTGTAACAGTTGCGTTTTTAAATGTGGCAAACTTCTGTATATTTGCTTGAAAGAAAACAGAGCTATAGCACTGCTGACTTAGAGTGCAGACAGCAGTGACAGCCTTGTCAGCAGCCAAGGCTACTTGTTTCACTTACAAAAGGAAGAAAATAAAATACTTGGTTTGAGAATACTGTATGATAGATAAATACTAGCTGAAATAGCTGCCTAAAATGGCAACAGATCAAAATTCCTGATATAATAAACTGAGACATTTTCTACCCTAATTAATTATCTAAAATTATTCTTTTGTAGCTTGGTTGATACCACACTGTAAAAAATATTGCTTTATAGAATTCGTGACCCTCGTAGCCATTGCATCTTTACTATGAAACTGCTGAAGACCAGTGATAGTTAATATTATAGGACATTTTGCTGTAAAGTGAATAAGATAATGGAAGAAACTGAGGTTGAGGGGGGAAACTTATATATCCCAAGAGAGTGAAATGCTATTTTTAATTCAAGAACATACCAATTCCAACGCTGAAAGAATTTGCAAAAGCCTTAGAAACCAACACACATGTGAAGAATTTTAGCCTGGCAGCCACCCGAAGCAATGATCCTGTTGCTGTTGTAAGTATCTTGATAATGTGCTTAAGTGGGGTGCAAGGGAAGTTAGGATGGAAAGGCAGTGGTAAGGGATTGAATTTGATCCAGTTTAAATGATTAGGGATGAAAATTATTACATTCTGCTACACTCTGAAGTATGTTTTCTTTAACAAACCTTTGTTGTATCAAAGTTTGAAAATGATTGCTGGCAGCAATGCATCATATGTAAGATGTGAGAATTCTTTTTTCCCAGTCCCTTCCCCCTGATTTTTCATTTTACTAATCTCTTTCCTATTTTTCTTTCATTCTTAATTGTTTAGTTCCTGATGTTCATTCCAGTAGCCAATAGTATATTCGAAATTAATTTACAAGAAGCACATTAAAGAACTGAAAAAACTCATAATATTTTTCAGCGAACTGGAGTTTTAGTTGAAGAAAACTGTAGAACACCTGTTTCTGTGATCTCCCTGCTACCAAAGATTTGCTTACAAAGCATAATATTAGTCAAGGTATCTAGTTTGATACAGTTGAAACTAATTTATCATCAGGTCTTGGTTTTTTCTATGTTGAATCAAAAGCAGTGCCTTATTTATTTGCAAAGAAAGAGGTAAGAAAACAAAACTAATTGTTTTGACAGAACAATCCTGTGCATTTGTTTTAATTTCAAATTAAAGAGGAAACAAGTTTGAAAGAAGACTCCATTAAATAAACAAATGAACATTTGAAAGCTTTGGATTTGGGTCAGTTACAAAGCTCCTTTTCAGCAGGAGTGAAACGGAATGTAATAAACATCTATAAAGGCTTCTTTTCTTGGGTGTGGTTTTTGTTGGGTTTCTTTGCATTGTGACTTGATAGAAAAAAATGTACAGGGTATGATTTTTATGGCAGTAAAGCTCAGCAGTCAGCTATTCTTGTTTTCTTCCTTTCTCAGAAGTAGGATCAGGTATATTTCCATAAAAGTGCTTTTAGCTACATGCTGGTATTGTGCTTAGAGCTTTGAATTTCACCTCTTCCAACCAAATCTGTAGGCACAAGCATTCTGAAAGTCAGATCTCCTGTTTACAAATTAACCATATCCAATTCTCTCAGCTGACTAACGCCCTTTCTTTGGCCTTCACTTAGCAGCTTGCATTACTCACTGTAGGCTGCAAAGGCTTACAAAATGGAATTGGTCCAGTATGCTAATTTCAGACAATTTATATTCTGTGTAGCTTTTTAGTTTGTAACAAGAGAAAGACAGGCCTTTTCTTGACTCAGTACTATTTAAAAAGGGAATGTCGATAATGCCTGGTTGAAGACTCAGCTCAGTCTCAAGTGAAAGCTTGCAAAGTTACACAACGTATTGATGAACTTGTTGCTCCTATGGAAATGATTATTTCTATGTCCTATGATGTACTGCAGCAGAATTCAAAAGTTTAATGATACTTTCTTACATTCAAAGGCTCTTGCAGATATGCTGAGAGTAAACACAAAATTAAAAAGTTTAAACATAGAATCAAACTTCATCACTGGAGTTGGAATTCTGGCACTGGTTGATGCACTGAAAGACAATGAAACGCTGACAGAGATCAAAATTGATAATCAGGTAAGTGAGGTGGTGGTGGTGATATCATAGCTAAAACCAGCCAGTCCTAGTTGACTGAATATTTGTGGTAAACTTTTCAAAATATTTTAGGTTTAATTATCTTAACACCCTCAATAATTGCCCTTAAGATTCTCAGACGCACAGCCAAAGTTGATTCCAGGTCACTTCTGTGCTTCCTGGTGCTTTGAAGTGCACAAACATATTTTGTGACCGTCTGCCTGTTTAATTAATCATAGTGAAGCTGAGTGTTTATTGACTGATTTGGTTAAAGGATTCTGATCTCTCTTAGGGTGAACACACATAAGCTCTGTTGTCTTTGTGGACCTTTTATTTTAACAGAGGCAGCAGCTGGGCACACTTGCAGAAGTAGAAATTGCCAAGATGCTTGAAGAAAACACCAAGATCCTCAAATTCGGATACCATTTCACACAACAGGGACCTCGAGCCAGGGCAGCTGCAGCCATCACAAAAAATAATGATTTGGGTAAGACCTGTCAGTAGAGACTGACTATTAACTGAATGTGTGTGTGGCACAGGCTGTAAAGGTCTGGTTATTCTGCTTCTCCCTTGACAAAACCAGGATAGCACAATGTTACATCAGTTTCAGGTTTCTCCTGTGCTGTACTCCTACTCTTTTGTTGCTGCTTGATGCTCTCTATTTTGTTGCAGGGTGTTCAGGTGTATGAGTTGAGGATTTTTAACGTAGTCTAGAACAAGAACACTCAAATTCCATGTGAGTCGGGGCAAAGGGAGAGAAAATAATAGTTTTGATTGTTCAGTTTTATTCAGATGAGGTTCATTGCTTCTTTAAAAGCAGTACTGGAAATGAACAGTGTAGGATGCCTTGTTGAATGCCAGTACACCCAGTCTCATCTGGAGTGCTGAAGCAATGAAATCAAACATCCTGTCACATGCAGAGGCTGGGACTGGTCAGGCACAAGTACCATCCCTGCTCCTCTAGCTGGTAGCAGTGGCATCTTTATTTGCTGCAGTCAGTTTTCCTGGAGCTCATCTGTTAGAATCCTAACTAAATGGATCAGCAGAAAATTAGTTAATAACATAGCACGTGAATGGAAATCGTTTGTGTAATGTCAAAAACTTGAAGCACTCAGCTACAAGATAATGTGGTCCATCTGTTTAAATAGAATTGCATTTTAAAACTCTATTTAATTAAATCTTCTGTCTTTAGATGCTTTGTAGTAAAGATTATATGTCTCATCAGCATGAAAATGGGCCAGTCAGTTTAGCAGTAGTAGCAGTAGTTCAGGAATATGTTAGAGGGAATGACACAGGAAACTGGAATTTGGTTTAAAGATCTGCTTCCCCTCTGAGTAAGGGTTGAAGTGGAGGAGAACAGCTCTGAAAGATATGGCGGAGGAGTAACTAGAATAGAGCACAGAGAGAGAAGGAAGGAACTCGGGCACTCTTTTAAACTGTTTTTCAAAATAGATTTTGAACCGTTATTTTTTTGTCATAATGCTTCAGGTGTCTCCTTACTTTCTAAGGTTTCTCTTCTCACTAGTTCTCTTGTTAGTGCTTGACTGTTGTAAATCTATTTTTCTATTGATATCTTGCCTTTTTTTTCTTTGCTTTCTCAGTCTGGAGTATATGAGTAAAAGTTTCTGCACCTTTTCACCTCTCCAGCCGTGAAGCTACAGAGACAGGTCACTCTGAATACCCAGCTGGGTATTCAGCACTGAAACTGAGATGTTTGAAGTCTCTCATCTCTGTCTTTGTATGTTCCTTCCAAAGAAATAGTCTGCATCTACATCCTCTTTCTCTTTCTCTGTTGCTTACACTGTGTTGTACCACTTGCCTGCTTTTTGTCTGAAACTGTACCTGTTGCTTTTAACTGCATGATTGGAGAAGTCTAAGGTTGGAAGTTCTTTCGTCTGTTCTTGCCATTGGATGGAAGCCGGTGTGAATAACTTCTGTCACCTGCTTTCCAATGAGTGGCTTTGAGAACAGAATCGCTTTCTTTGTACACAGGTGTGACTGCTAGACTTTTTAAAAATAAAATGGAGATGCCCTATATAATTTCTAAGACCCATAGCCTTGTCTATGTCTGCACAGAAAAGGAAAACATCATTTGATAGGGTGAAAAGAAAATAGGAAAAATAATATAAATATTGAGGAAAACTCCAGTCATTCAGTCAGTCTTGCATATTCTCAAGTCTAAAATAGCATGTGAGCTTTTAGTGATTTTATTCACTAATTTTTGTTGCTCTTGCATTTTCTAACAATTGCATTTTTTTTGTTAATATATGGAATGTTGTAGGCTATTGAATGTAATATCTTTTGTGTGTATATAAATTGTGTTAGATATCCTGTGAAACTCTTGTATTGTTTCCTTTGAAGCCATATAAACTTAATTTAGCACTAGAAAACTGCTATGAAAAGAAAGAATACTGGATAAATCTGCTTACCAGACATAAGATGATTAACGTTTCCCTCAAGTCTTTCCTTGCAAGTATTTGCAACTGTTTGTGAATAAGGCAATAAGCACTGCTAAAGCATAAGCTTAAAATGATGGATTACATTTAGTGTTCATTACCTTAAGTTGTACTGTGTGAAACCTCAGGTGGCAAAGTGAAGGTTCACGTTGTAGAAATACAGAAAATAGTTACAATGATAAAATAGCAGAACGTTTTTTTGTCTCTCTTGTTGCAGTTCGCAAGAGAAGGGTTGAAGGCGACAATTAGCAATCCTGCTGTCAAAACTCGGTGGAGTCTCCGCGGTCGGCACCGTGGGCTTTGGCAATCTTGGACTACATTGACTTGGCTTAGAAGGGAAAAGACTGGAAACCCCATTCCTTTTAAAGCAAAGCTATATAATCTGCTGGTATGCATCACGTTTTTCGTGGAGACACAGTAACTGCACCAGTCTCTGTACCGTGGGTTTTGACTGTTTTTTTTTTCCAAGAACTTTTTTATATTTCAAGACTTCGGCTGAGCTTTCTACTTAAATCGTAATTGCAAATCAATGGTATAATTGTCTGTAGTCAAAGAATGGGACATTTAAGGTCACTGGGAAGATAATCACCCAATTGAAATGTTTTTTAGAAAATCCGGGGGTGCTTATTTACGTGGAGGGGTGTGTATATTCCTGAAAACAATGGGTTAGTGATAAGGGATTCTTCACCCAACAGCTGGACTCATTGTGGAGAGCTGTTCAGCTTTGCTCATATGCACTGAAGAGAAATCTTTCACAGCAATGTTATTTGTAATTCTGCTGGTTTATTTTTTATTAGTTCTTGATACTGTGAGTAAGTTTTAAAGACATCCCTTTAAGGCAAACAAAAATAAATTGGCTAAGGACTTCTCCCAGGAGATTAGAGGGACTCGTACTTAAGACCTGCAAAAAGAAAAAAAAATTTAGGAGCCTTAAAAAATGACAGGTTTTTTTATTACACCTAAATCCTTTAAGTCTTTTTCAAAAGTGTGTCTTGCTCTGTATCTGAACTGGATATATTTTTAGACTGATTTCATGTGTTCATCAGCATTATTTAGTTTATATTCTTTGTTTAAAAATCTTTATCTACGTTCACAAGTATCAGTTTCTCTAGAAGTAGTGGACATGCATATTTTAAATTCTACATAACTGTACAGGAAAAGCAGCCTTAAGTGTAAAACCACCGACCTAAATTGCTGGCAAATGAAAAATCCTTTATTTCAAGCTGTTGTATTAAGCTATTTCTACTTCATATAAATCTATGATTTTTTAATACTGAAGTTACACTGTTAACAAAGGATTTTTCCATTTTACTTATGTCTCAGTGTTGGAACACTACCTAAGACATGCAAAAATTAATCAGTATGTAGAGTCAGATCGGTATGGTGCAGTAATCATTAAAGTTTTTAAAGTTGTTTAAGCAAATTAATAAGGCAACAAGAATCACTTCATCTTCTGCACATAATCACAATACACTTCTTTGAAATAATATCAAAATCTAGAGGCTTTTTTGGTGTAGGTCTGCTTGGACTGTCCTGTACTAGTTTGCTTTGAGGTCACAGAAATGTTCTAAAGGACTGCTTGGCTATATTTATAGCAACAAAGAATTCAACTGACAGCTCTTTTCATTCAAAGATCTTAATGTGGTGAGCTTTTATGTATAGAAAACACATTTACATGGGAGGGACTGAGATGTTTGCAACAGGTTGTAAATACTATGAAAACTTAACAGAGCAAGTCTCTGACACTGTGCCCACAATTTGCTGCAAGTCTTGTTCTGGATCTTTAAAGACAGACTTTATTCCAGAGGTGACTTTAAATTTTACTGCAGCTGTACAGAGAACATTAAACTTTAGTGCCTTCAGTGAGGATGTATATAACTGGTTTATACTTGTGGAAGAACTTTTTTTCCTATTTCAAAATCAGCCTTTTATTAGAATTACAAATAAATATGTGCTCTGAAAAACAACTTTGAATCAATCCTGTTAAAACCAAAGACTATACTTACTATAACCTTGAAACAACTAGGAGTGATCTGTAACAAAAATGGCTTCTTTTGGTTTTAGCTTTTGTAAATTTCCAAGAACTTCATAGATTTTGAAATTTAAGTTGCTGTACAGTGTGCATAAAGTCACATTTAAGTGTCTTTTTTTACAGGCAGTGCTGTATAAAGATGGCCAAAGCATGTCATGTGCTGAGTTGCCTAAAGCTGTACTTTACTTTTTATTTGCTAGGCACCATAGTAATTTTGTGTCAAAAAACAGGCTGTAATGTCTTCCTTCATTTGTTGAAGGGCTGCCATATTCACAGAATCTGTTCACGTATTGCGATTCTATGACGACTTATTTGATCATTATCTAACAAGATTAGGCTGTTATCTCCTACATGAAAATTAAGGAGAAAACTGAAAGGCTGGATTATGGAAATGATAGCCCAAATCCCTTCCTTATTTTTTTAAATCAAGTTTAGCTGTTTAATTATTTACATCCTAATCAAAGGCAGGGGCTTTTAAACTGCAGCTTTCAGGTGTCCTGTCACCAATGACAGTAGTGGACCTTAATAATTGGTTTAGCTCTGTAGACAGCAGTTAAGAATTTGTCTTTGTCAGCACTTTCAGGACAGGTATCCGACAGACTGGGCATAGAGAACTGTTTTGTTGCTGTAATCAACCAGAAGGGTTTGGCTCTCCAGATTGTTGCAAGACCTTTGGCACGGTGCGTGGAACGATTAACAACAATTGGGCCTAGGATGTGTATCCTGTTTGGAGTAAATGAAGGAATTCGGTCTGTAACCAGGAATCCTGCACGGTCTCAACAAACCAAGCGGACACTGATGTAGTGCTGTCAGGGGTGGTGCGATCCTCTGTACGACTCCATTGATTCTGAGTGAAAGGGTGGTATTACTTCGATGACCACTTACCAGGTCTTTTTTTCTAAGAGATTATATTTTTTTCATATGGATTGTTTTTAGCCCTAATGGAGAAGTGATTGCGTATATTGATTCTGTTGGTTCCCAGCTAAGCATGGAAACGTAGCCTATATTTCAAAGCAATTATCTATTTACTGTGGTATTTTAAAGAAATAGCCTCATTCTCTCTTACAGCTTGAGTAATCCTATGTTTGTAAACTACAAACAGGCAAGCGTTCAATTTAAATTTCCATTGAGGAAACGTGCATTGAGTGTTTTAGCCTATCAGCACTGTATGCTGTCAGATTGTAAACCAGTAAACGTTTTGGATGATTGACGTGCTGTATTCTTGCTGTGGTTTGGGGGGTTTGCTTGCTTGCTTTTTTAAACAGTATACTGACTTTCCTTAAAGCTGACCCGTGTGTTTATGTTGTGTCAGAGCAATGCCTTTCCTTCTGCAGAAGGAGGATGAGTGGAGTGAGCCGGGGCAGCAGGAGCGGCACCGTACCGTGACACCGGCTCGCTCCGTGTGAGCGGGCCCTGAGGCCGCTCTGTGCAGCCGCGGTGGGGAGGTTTGGAGCGGGCTTTGGAGCGGGGAAACACCGGCCCTGGCCTCGACTCTGGGCGAGCTCTGCCCTCCCTCCCTCTCTCCCTTAGGCGCCTGAGCCCAACGGGACGCGGCCCCTTTAAGAGGCGGGGCCTGAGCCCACAGGGACGCGGCCCCTTTAAGAGGCGGGGCCTGAGCCCAACGGGACGCGGCCCCTTTAAGAGGCGGGGCCTGAGCCCAGAGG
>JAWMRA010000016.1:12515332-12561067 GCA_035584735.1 Pseudotriccus pelzelni
ACGGGACGCGGCCCCTTTAAGAGGCGGGGCCTGAGCCCAACGGGACGCGGCCCCTTTAAGAGGCGGGGCCTGAGCCCCGGGGCGGGGCCGCGCTCGCGGCGCTCGCCGTGACGCGCGGGCGGGTGCGCGGCGCCGACATGGCCGACATGGCGGATCTGTTCGGCAGCGACGCGGACTCGGAGCCCGAGCACAAAGGTGCGGGTCTGTCCCCTCCCTGGCATCCTTTCATCCCGCCCGGCCGGGCCGCGCCGCCCGCCCGCCCCGCATCGGCCCTCTCGCGTCGCCTGGGAGGGAGGGAGAGGGAGGGAGAGAGCGGCCCGCGGGAGGAGCGGGGCCGGCGCGGAGCCACGGGCCGAGGGGTCGGTGCCGGCAGGGGAGGGAATGAGGGAGCACCTCCCGGCTTCAGTCCTTGGCGTGTAATCAAAGAACTTGTCTCCGTTCTTGTAAATCGCTTTTCAAGGCGGACGTCCTTTTATTTTCCTGCTCGAAACGGCGTTTACCAGCCTCAGCACTGACGAGTAGCTCCAGTGGCACAAACGTGCCCGCGTACGTGACTTCGATTAAACACTTGGTGAATATTCCGAATTTGTAGGCTATCATAAGCCATGTATATGTAGTTACTTGTTTAAGCCTTCGCTATTTTAATAATATTATTTACTTTTTTGTAATTCCTTATTCCTTATACAATTTTAGAGTCTTAGGTCATTGCTTGTGGCTTGAAATTTCACGTGGCATCATTTTTCATTGGATCTTTCTTCGGCTGTGCCGTTATTAGCAGACATTTTATTTAACTCGGTAACCTCTGTCAGTTCTGCTTACAGTTCTCAGTAGGTTCTCTCTCTGGGGTTTGGTTTGGTTTTGGTAGGGTTTTTTAGTGTTAAGGCAATTATGCCCATCTTATGTGCATCCTTGTAGGGACATCTTGACTTTTGAAAGGGTGATGTTTGTTTTGCAGATTCTGATTCTGGATCCGATTCAGATTCCGACCAGGAAAACGCTGGTTCTGGTAGCAACGCCTCTGGAAGCGACAGTGACCAGGACGATGACAGGGAGGCAGTGAAACCCAGTAATAAGGAGCTGTTTGGAGATGACAGTGAGGATGAAGGAGCATCCCATCACTCAGGGAGCGACAACCACTCTGAAAGGTCGTACAATCGCTCTGAGGCCTCGGGGCACTCTGAGCACGAGGACAACGAGCAGTCGGACGGGGACCAGCACAGCGCCTCAGAAGCTGCTCATGACGACGACGAGGATGATCGTGATCACGGCTCAGATGAAGGCAGTCACCACTCAGAGGGAGATGGTTCTGAAAAAGCACATTCAGAGGACGAGAAGTGGGGCAAGGAGGACAAAAGTGATCAGTCGGACGACGAGGAGAGGCAGCAGAACTCTGATGATGAGGAGAGACAGCAGAACTCGGACGATGAGGAGAAGGCGCAGAACTCGGATGAGGATGAAAGGCCACAGGTGTCTGATGACGAGGAAAGACTCCAGAACTCAGATGAGGAGAAAATGCAGAACTCCGACGATGAGGAGAGGCCACAGGCCTCGGACGAGGAGAAGATGCAGAACTCAGATGATGATGAAAGGGCCCAGCGTTCTGACGAGGAAAAGATGCAGAACTCTGATGATGAAGAAAGGGCCCAGCACTCAGATGAGGAGGAGCAAGAGCACAAATCCGGTAGGACTGTGTACAGAAGTAATGATTTGCTGCTGGTTTGGTCTCTTGTTTTGTTTACATTGGCCTGAAAAGATTCAAACTTCAGTGTAAAGGCATTAATCGTGTAGCTTTTCAACTGTAGTCATCTTTGTAATGCTTTTTTTATGCAGCACTTTTTAAATTCCTTGTCATCTGAATCAGCTTATTAATACAAAGGCATTTTAAAATTTGTGGAGCACAGTTTTTAATTTGCTGAGAATAATTATGCTCCTTGGTAGAGTCTGCAAGGGGCAGCGACAGCGAAGATGAAGTTCTGCGAATGAAGCGAAAGAAACCAATTGCATCAGATTCAGAAGTGGAGAGTGATACAGAAGGGCAGAAAGGTAAATTGTGGTGGTGTTTTGTGGGGGTTTGATTCCTTTAATCATCATCTCGAGGTGCCACTCATCTGCTCCAGAATAGAATTGGTAGCACTTGCTGTACTTGTGACTGTAGTGCCGTGGAAATAATGAAACAGCAAGAATTCTGTGTGGGGAGGTACACGCTGTACTTCTGATTCACTCTGGTTAGTTCTGTCAGCTTATCAGCTTCCTCCATGAACTTTTCTTTCGTGAATGTTCTTTTATATATTAAGAAATGGTTCCTTTAATCAGAGCAGCCCAGGGAACCTGTACTGGTTTTTCTGATGGGTTAGCTGGCTGAGAAAGAAGTGTTGATTTTCTAAGAAGTAAAGCCTGCAAAATGTGTAATGCAGTTGCTGTTATTTGTATTCAAGTTACTTGAATAAGATTATCTTACATTCTTCCGTTGCTGTTTTTCAGCTAGATTCCCTTATTTGATAGAGCCTTCCCAGGAAAACATACCTTGAATCCTTAACTTAAAAATACATGGGAAAACTGTTTTTCAGGATAAGAAAATAATGTGGGCTCCATAAATATTTGGAATTTTTAACCTGTGTAGGTGATTTTAAGTGTTAATAAGAGTGAGGGATTTGGTAACTTTGTTCTGTGAGTGTTCTTGCATTAGGGCTGTGTGTTTTAAAATAGCAATTTTTTTGCTCAAGAGCACGCAGATGTCATGGATCTGTTTGGAGGTGCAGATGACATTTCCTCAGGGAGTGATGGAGAAGACAAACCACCAACCCCAGGACAGCCCATTGTGAGTAGACTTGACTTTTGAGATAATGAACACACCATTCCACTCTGAAATGCAGAACACACGTTGAATTTTATAACATTTGAGTGAACAACAGTAATGACATTAAGTAAGCATTACAGATAATTTTGCCCCAGCTGAAAGAATTATTAAAGTTTTATACATAACTATCAGATGAATTCCTTTGTCTGCCTTCCCTCATCCCTGCTCTGCTTTTTGGATAGTTTTGATTGACATCAAGTAAAATACAAAATAGCTGTCTTTAGTACCTTATTACAGCTATTTGAAAAATATTTTCATTTTGATGATAAACTTTCATCCCTTGTTGATAATACAGAAAAATATCCTTTTTAACCTGGGAATTGTCACCCGTTTAGTCTCCAGTGCTTAACTGAAAACTGTAGATCAGCTTCTTTGCTGTTCTTTGCTGCCTGTCATCCCTGAAGTTTGCACTGGTGCCTGAAGTCACTTTAAGTGGCCCATGAAAATGCTGAATTGAATTGCAGTCAGTGAAAATGTGTGAGTTCTTTTTTACCCCATCCCCACACGGATGACATTTCTTTAAGGAAAATGTGCTTATTAAAGCAGCAGTAGCCAGATAGACTTCTTTCCACATATGCTCCTATCCTCCATTTTTTCATTAGGATGAGAATGGACTGAGTCAAGAACAGCAGGAAGAAGAGCCTATTCCAGAGACCAGAATAGAGGTAGAAATACCAAAAGTGAACACAGACTTGGGTAATGATTTATATTTCGTGAAGCTGCCCAACTTCCTCAGTGTGGAGCCCAGGTAATTGCACGTTTAATACATGATTGATAAGTTTTTTTGGTGTTTCCCTGTATTGCTTTTGTTTAATAATACAACTCAGTGTGTTTGCCCTGTTTAAAGTGGTTGACATTAAGATGAAAACATGTGGCTGTGATTAATCAATTGTCATATCTCTTGTTATCTAATGAGGTGCTGAGTGATTTTGAGGTTGTGTTTCAGCTTGATTGAATAACTTCTTGTGTGTTAAAAGCAAAAATGTGACTTAATTGAAATCACATGCTGTCAGTTCAATTTTAAACATAGGTTCAGGCTCTCAGAGGTGTGAAAGGCCAATGCACAGGATCTTTATGCACTTATGAATGATCAAAAACAACACTCTGAATTTTAGAATAAGGCTTTTTCTGTCTGTGTGTGCTAAATGTACTGCTTTACTGTGAAGAGGCTGGTTTCTCCTTTTTGTGTTTACCTAACCCAAACTGAAGACTTTTACTGGAATTCGTATGTGAAACAAAATAATTGGAGTTTGTGACGTTAGGTTTGGCCTTAAAGGCCTTGTTCAGCACTTGTAGCAAAAATTGCTGTTAAATGTATCTCTTCGTGTGCTTTGTTGAGCAACTTTATTGAAAGTTCAGTCGGTGCCCTGTTAGGTGGCAGCACAGCCTTGTTTCTGTCATAGCTCAGTGAAACCATCCTTTCTGGCCTCAGGCTTTAGGCTGCTTTAGGGGAGAATTGTTAAGAATCCCGTTAGTGGCTGTAATCAGTGAGAGAAGTCCTAGTGATAATTTGGGGCCAAAGGACTGAAAATAGAATTGCAGAATAGCAGAGTCTATCACTTCTTTCCCTTGCAGCAGCCTGGAAATTATTAGGAAGGAGGTTAGGGAAATTGTTCCCCCACCCACTCCCATCCCAGTCATGAGAGGGGAAAAACAATCTCATCTTCCGTTCTCTTTGGCTGGTTTTGAGATTGAAATTAAAAAAAAATACAAAGATTGTGCTCTTAGAAAATGCCCAATTCATCTCATTTACGTGATGATTTTTTTTCATTTTATTCTCTAAGTACAATGCTGTACATATTTTGTTCCAGCCTTAACCCTCACCCCATCATCCTGATACTAAAGAAACAGCATTTTCTGAGGCAGACTTGCTTTTTTCAGCTAGAACCCTTTGGAGGGTGTGAATGTTACCGTGGCTGCAATCACTGGTACGGAGGACACTTGGGTTGGGCCCCTGAGGTGGGGAATCAATGCAGTGGTCCCTTGCTGCAGGAAGGGCTGTCTCACTGCTGTTGTGGGCAGGTTATAATTTAAAAGTTAAATTTTCAAGCACCTGTTATTTTGCACAACTCTAGAATAATCTGGATTAGTCTTTTAGAAGAATAAAGTATGTATTATAAAATTTGTTGCAGACCTTTTGATCCCCAGTATTACGAAGATGAATTTGAAGATGAGGAGATGCTTGATGAAGAGGGTAGAACTAGGTTAAAACTCAAGGTATGATTTGAAGTTTCTTTTTCTCTTTTACACTTATGTAGCCACATTCAAAGTCTATTTCAGGTATCTTGGAATGGTTTTGAATTTTTGATTCAGATTAAGAAAGTGAGGGCCAGTTCAGCACTGAGGGAAGTTGATTCATTTTAGTAATACATTTTTAAAAAGCTTGACAGCTGCCTTCCACATATAATAGCAATACTTTTCATTTTCATTTCTTTGCGTCATGCAACAAATTGCCAAGCCTTTCTAACTGCAATTCTTGACCTATATAGAGTATATTTGACCACAATATTCCTTACTATGAGTTAGAAAACATGTTTTGGGTTCTTTCCCCACAGGTAGAAAACACAATACGATGGCGGATGCGACGAGATGAGGAAGGGAATGAGATCAGAGAAAGTAATGCACGGATAGTCAAATGGTCAGATGGAAGGTTAGTTTGGACTTTCTGCTATTGAAGGAATGCAGTTGTTCTTACAGTGACGTGCCATGACATGCAGAATTGGAAGGCCAACAAACTTTGATGTCAGCTCTGCATGGCCCACATTATTTTAGTCTCAGTGCTTTGAAAAGTTTACACTCTGCTTAGTTTGGATTGAAATATAATTATTTGCTATATATAAAAAGGAAACATGAAGGCTTTCTTCATTTAGAAATGAGACAAAAAAATAGACTGGAGTGGCTTTATCAAATAATTCATCTGTGAATCTCCTTTAAGCATGTCTCTCCACCTGGGCAATGAGGTCTTTGACGTGTACAAGGCGCCGCTGCAGGGAGATCACAACCACTTGTTCATCAGACAAGGGACAGGTCTACAAGGACAGGCTGTTTTCAAGACAAAGTTAACCTTCAGGTAAAGATGCTGTTCTATATCAAACGTTGATACTATTTTTGCAACTGAGTGTTGTAACTAGTATATAAAGATTAGAGATACAAATTTGTAAACCTTCAGAGCTTAAGTGTTTAATAAGAATGTGCTGTTTTTGAAAGGTTTGTCCTCAATTAGGTGTCCAAGCTGGAAAGGTTAATGTGCAACTCAACCGTAATATGTAGGCTACATGTAATTTTTTTATACATGTGTTTTCAAAATGGATGATGCTTTTACTTTCGTGCAGATGAATCTTTGAAATCTTAACTGTGCTGGTCCTGCTATTGTCCTTTGAAAATGGTTACATTCCTTAAAGAGGTATTTAACCCATAGCAATCTTTCACCAGGCCACACTCTACAGACAGTGCCACTCACAGGAAGATGACTCTGTCTCTGGCAGATAGATGTTCAAAGACCCAGAAAATCCGCATTTTGCCAATGGCAGGTCGTGATCCAGAGTCTCAGCGCACAGAAATGATTAAGGTATTTATTGTGGCATGGAACTCTCTTATCTTCTGATTTAATCTGAAAAATCACAGCTGTAATATAGCTGAACGGTTTTAAACGTTCTGTGATTTATGAAAAACAGAGTGTGTTTCAGAGTTTTAGGCAAGAGTTGTAAGCCGTGGGTGTGGTTCGCTTAACCTTACAGGTGACAAAACTGAAAATATTTACAGTCTTTACACTGCTGTGAAATGATTCCAAAAGCTGCAGTGGAATACAAAGGGCACTTGAGATGGTTTGTCGGGGTTTTCTTATCCCTCAGTCTTAGTATATTTCTTCTTTCTTTGGACAGAAAGAAGAGGAGAGATTAAGAGCTTCCATTCGCAGAGAATCCCAGCAGCGGCGGATGCGGGAGAAGCAGCACCAGCGGGGTCTGAGTGCGAGTTACCTGGAGCCTGATCGCTACGATGAGGAGGATGAGGGAGATGATGCAATCAGCCTGGCAGCTATCAAAAACAGATACAAAGGTGGCATCAGAGGTAATCATAAACCTTAACAGCATGTAATTAGGGCCTGGGTGGTTCAGATAGATTAATTTCACAGGACAGCCCTGATAAGACAGTATTTTGCCAGTTGATACATGAGGAGGCATTCATTCCGTTTGTGATAAGTTTATTTTGTTTACTCTGGACTTAGATTCTGTGGGACTTCAGCATTTTGTAGGACTAAATGTAAGACAGTTATTTTTAATACTCTCTTCCTCGGCAGTTTCAGATAAATACTTGGTTTTTTATTTTTCTCTGCAGAGGAACGTGCTAGAATCTACTCTTCTGACAGTGATGAAGGCTCAGATGAAGATAAAACCCAAAGACTACTCAAGGCAAAGAAACTTAATAGTGATGAGGTAAGAAAAGGACTTTGTTCTTAAGCTGTTCATTCTTGATGAGGGAAATTTCAGCAGTAAATCTGTTTTTTAAAGCTGAGACTTTTGTAGTTTTCATTAATGCCATGATAAATGTATTATTTGACTTGGCATGCTTTCCATGGTAATTAATCACCAGTTTCTTATACACTGCATTGTTTCATAGACATGAGTGATTCCCAAAGGAGGTCACTATTGTTATTGCTGATTTAAAGATGGAGAAATTTATGCAGAGTTATGTAAAATGACTTTACCAAAATTATGCAACGAGTAAGAAGATTTAATATTAGAATCCTAGTGCAGCGTTGTCCAAGCTACGTGGTCCTCTCCTATTTATTATGGAAATAGTGGAAGCATTTTACGTAGTATTTCTGCTCTTTTTGAACAGGAGAGCAGAGTTAAAATAAGCTGAGTTAAAAAGAGTTAATGTCTGTTGCTAAAAAGACATTATCCATTACCCAAGTATCATCTGAAACATGAGGACATGATCAAGGTAACTGTAGCTACAGCAGTAGTGCTGTTTCCTCATCTAAATTTGTGGTTTATTAGTTTGTAATTTATCACTGCTGGGTATTATCAGAGGAGTCTTTTTTTTGGTTCAAGTAGTGTCACTGCTGGTGCAGCACTGCAGTGTTACACAAGGAGGAAGCTTGCTCTCGTTTTCCATACTGTGCTTCCTGTAAACTTCCTGTAAAATCCCTCACTTCCCAGCCTCTGGGTGTTTGCTGCATTCTGAATGCATGTTCTTGCTGCTGGGACACTCCTCTTACGCTGTCAGCTGAGTATTTGCACTAACAGGCGTTGTAATGTGAAGCTAAAATAAAGTAAAAATTAGTTTTTTCTTCTAAATACGTAGATTCTGGCTTTTTATTAGACATTAGGACATTTTAATATTTCAGAAAATATGACCACAGTCCTGGACACCACTGTAGTAAGTCATGGAGACAAAACTGTAATTTTGTGAGCTCTGTGAGCGTTTGTAGAAATTGAATTGTTTATTTGTAAGACACTACCAAGGTGTTAGTTCATGATACAGCAACATCAGGACTTTGCAATTCCATTCTCTCAGAAGAAAAGGTCTAGTCGACAGCATTTCTCTGCTGCTGGAGGAACAATAGCCTCCATTTTAAAATGCTGCGACTCGAAGGTAATGTTCCTGTCAGGCCGTGGAGGGGTGCTACAGTGTTATAGAAAACCCAGCCGTGTGCAGGTCCTTGTGGCAGAGCCCCAGAGGGACTGTGAGATTGGCAGTACATCCCCACGGGAGCGAAACGCTGAGCTCCTTGGACACACACGCGCTTTTATGTGCCGTCAGCCAACGACACAGCACAAATCTTTGTCCTGATATCAATTTGTTGCTGTTACTGTAAATGTCAATCTGTGATTAATACACTTTATCACCGCACAGCAAGTAGTTTCAGTGTTAATGGGGGTATTCTGCTGAACAGGAAGATGACTCATTGAACAATAGCCCAGCTAGATTACAAGAGAATGCTTGTTTTGAGGAAGAAGCTATCGCTGAGATTCCCACCCCTACTAATTTCTGGTTTCTGTGCCTAACATTCCTTCCTAACTGAGATTCTCACGGTACTAACTCCGTGCACTAATACAAAATAAAATGGTTTTGTATAAATAATCACTCGTTAGAGTTCTGAAATTCTGATTAAAATTCTGAAACTCAATCTTTGCTCCTTCTTAAAATCCAAGCAAGTTGCTTTAAAAAAAACTAAACCAAACCAAAAAGCCCTCCACTTTCAAAACTGACAAATGGAAAAAGGGATGAGATTACTTAGACATGAGAGTATTTTTAAAGGTACTTGTCTTTTTAAGCAATAATTGAGTTACCCCTTGTTCTTCATATCACAGTTGATGAGTTTTCGTGAACAACTAGTGATTTAAAACGTTGTTTGGAAAGATGATTCAAACTGAACTGCTGTAAATGTGCCATGGAGTAAAAAATTAACCTGTTAACTCTGTATTCAGGGACTAAAAATTGAACATCCAGTCTATAAAAGTCATTATGTTATTACTTGCAAACAGGTAATTAACTCAGGGATTTTAGTTCCTTTGACCAGCCTTTTGACGCGTCATAAACTGTTACATTTCTTGGACTGTAAACTGGTGTTGATTCTGAGTACAGGTGGTTTCTCATAATTTTTTTTTCTTTATGCCAGAGAGTGGTTTTGGTTTTGTAATGAAGAGAATGCCCACCCACTTACTGGATTTCTTCTTTGCTTCAGCAGCTCTGATTTAGGGCATATAAGTATAAATAGTCTGAAAACTTAGCAAAGTTACGACGGCTGCTTAAGGGAATGTGTGTGTTTCTTGGAAAATTCACTGCAAATTTGAGGAGTTACCCAAGTTACCCATGCTTGTAAGACTTGCTGAGACTGATCTTGCACATTATAAATACAGATTATGACAGAGACTCCCCTGCCACAGCTCAGTCTGAGGCAGACGGGGTTGCAGGTCCGCTGAGGTGAACGGAGCCGCAGGGGTGGGGGGTTTGACACGGGTACAGCGGTGGCTGAACTTGAGTCTTTCAGTTACCAAAATGCAAAAACTACAACTAGTAATTTTGCTCCTCTTATGAGAATGGCTTTGAGGTCTTTTTGTTGCTCTTCTGGGTTTGTGTTTTTTCTTTTAGCTTCAAGTATGGTGGTTTATTTTTGTCCTTTCTTGCCTTTAGGAGGGTGAACCTTCTGGAAAGAGAAAAGCAGATGATGATGACAAAGCAAGTAAGAAGCATAAGAAATACGTGATCAGTGATGAAGAGGAAGAAGATGACGATTAATATTAAGGAAGAACAACAATTGATTTTTTTTGTTGTTGTTGTTTTTTATACATATATTTATATATATATTGTACAGTTCTCTTAGGGCAAAGTTGTAAGTAACCATAATGGGGTTATTTTGATAAAGGAAAATTCCAAAGTCTGCATTTCTGGTGTAAATGAAGTTTTTTGATTTCCTTTTACTTTATAAAGATTTTTCTCTTATTGAAGCACATGTTGCACCAGGGATCATCACAGTGCTGGTTTTTATCTTGCACAGCACATTTAAGTTTTGGAAATTGTAGTAACTGGTTATGCAAGTCAATGGGTCAGTAACTTTACCGAGTTCATTGGGAGAAGCCATGCTAATTTCTGTAAAATGCTTAAATGATAAATTTGTCTGACAAGGGTATGGTGATTTAGCTTGCTGTCTGTGTGGAAGGGTTAGAAGAACATACAGTGGTACAGTACAAGTCTTTTTTTCCCCTAGATATTCCTTACTTCCTGTTTACAGTGGACAGACATTATTTTGCTGGTATATTTTGCTGACTAAAAATATTTCTTGCCACGTTTGAGCAAACTGTGAAGTTCATGCAGTTAGAATAGTTAACTGATCACAGAAGACATTTATTTTGCATGCATTGAAGCCCAGAATGAAAATCTGCATCTTGCCTGAGCATTAGTAATAATAATAATAATAATAAACAAAAATAATAATAATTGGCACATGTTAGTGATGTAAATGTCAGAGTAAAAGCGCTCCTTCCAACAAAACTCAGAAATTTCTGTCAGCAGAGAGGAAAGTATCCTTTAAAAGGGGAAATGAACCACAATGCAAGAATACAACCTAATAATAGTGTCTCAGAATCTCGTATAATTCTTATGGTGCTATTTCCTACTGTTGCTGTTGGTTTTATAAATGGGGTTTTTTTAAGCCAGGAAGTCACAGGAGGAGAATGTCCATTGCTGCTTTTACACTGTTTCTAAACACCTTATTTGATGATGAAATATCCTGTATGTATTTTCTATGGTTGGTGAAGGAACATTCATACGTTCTCTATGTTGCTTTTCTGACTGATTTTTCACACAGTCGTGCAGAGCCTGGATGTGACTTGAAGAAGTTGAGAAAATGGAAGTAGCCGAACACCTCTTAAAACAAAATCATTGACTGATGCTGTGCAAAGTTGATTATGTGGATTTGTGTTACATAAGCTGAAATAAAGTAGGTGGTAGTTACTGAAGGACTGTTCCCCATCTCTCTCCTGCCCAGCTGAATTATGCTTTTTTATACAAAGGTAGAAGGGTGAAAGTGCCTCATAGTGAGCTCTTTGCTCGTGATGTTCCCTGGTTCTTTGAGTTAGAGCTTTCAGCCTGGACATCTTGCTTTTGTCATCTTTAATTAGGGTAGTTGTTTGTCACAATGCTCTACCTCCATTTCTCCTGCCTGGAAGGTATGGGAAGCGTTCTGGCTGCAGGAGGACAGAGCTCTGCCTGTGTTAATACGTTCTGCTGAGCAGCTGACTGCAGTTTAGACACTTGCAAGTAAGAAAGCAAAGTGAAAAATTTCAACTTGCAAGTCTGAGTGCCTGAGAAACTGTTCATTTTTTCTATGATTAAATTGTTATCTAAGAGTTTCTGTGCCTCTTTAATGTGCAGATAAAACCTTTCTCCATCTGCTAGAATTTTGACCCTGTAATCCTCTTAGTTTAGACCTCTGCTGGGAGGCTGGTTCCTTACATGAGGTTACCTGCTCTCCATTTGTAACCTTCTCAGGAAGAAGCCAGCAGTTTAGGAAGGGACTCATTCTATATGGGTGTAACGTGCTGCACTTTAACTTAAAAGCTTCCCAGATACCTCTTAAACAACAAATTTGGCATATGGAAAGAGGACCATTTCACTGGTAATGTGTTTGCTTTTATGTCAGTTTAATGAAGATGTTGGCTATTTTTATTTTTACTACACTCCTAAGAGTGAAAATGTTTTAATCACTTTCATAAGTTTGATGCTGACTAAGCCTTTACTAAGTAAGTGGTCCACTTTAGCTTCCAAAAATGAGGCTTTTTGTGGATTACGAAGATGAAAAGAAGTAATTTTTTACACTGTCATCTTTTGTAAATTGCTCTTTTAAAGTCTTATTTAAATGTGGACTTTTAGAAAGTGTTTTCTCAGCTTACATTAGTTTAACAATCGTCTTGTAATTAAAGTCACTTAAATGAACTTTAGCCTTATCCACAGTATTTTTTTAGTTGTGGGTCTAATGTATAGTTTTATTTCACTCAAGGACAGTTTTTGTTGTCCCTTCTCCCAGCCTCCAAGTGTAAACAAATCTGTCTGTTCATCTAATGAAGATCCTGGTGCCTGGTGAGTCCTTGTGGTAGGCTGGTAAAAGGTTCAGGAGGTGTAGTTGTACAGTGACAGCACCAGCTCAGCCCTGACCTCTCACTGCCTGGCTGGACACTGCTAGAAAACCGAAATACTTGTTTCAGGTAAGAGGAGGATCAGATTCCCTGACGGATTACCCTGTCAGAGGGAGACGGGTCTGGCACCGGGGTGTTCCATGAGCTTCTGTAACCTTCAGGTCAGGGAAGAGGCCCAGCTGAGCATGGCATCCTTAAGGCATTGCTATCCACTGACTCCAAGTATTCCATTGTGGGATTTTATCTCCAGCTAAATGCAAGAGCACTTTCTTCTCTTGCAGTTGTGTTTAGTTATGGATAGTGAGAATACATAGGGGATATATTGACTTTTATCTTGCCAGCCAGCTGCCTTATCTGGCTGCCCTTACTCTATAGGCATGCTGGATAGGATGTTCCTGTAAATAAAAGTGTTTGGTGGATATTAAAATATCCATGTTTGATTTTAAATATCCTTAATTCCAGTGGGATGAACAAATTATGGGGCAGGGGAATGAATATTCAAAGGGCAGGAGCTGTCCTATAGTGGCTGAGTGAGCTCCAGAGTTTTCTGCAGCTCTGACTGCCCCCGTTCTTACCACAGAAGTAACATCTGTGCATCTGTTCAGGTTATTTATGGTGCTTGTCTGGTTGATAATTAGGTTTGTGTCTGCTGTAACCAGTTAGGTAATGTTTGCCCAGGATCTCCACTGGCAAGTGGCTCGTTTTTCCTTTTGGAATAGAGTGTGGTAGAAAACTTCAGGAGGGTTCCTTTCTGCCCTTCAGGTCATGTCAGTGGTTTGATGCTGCAAAGAGTCAGCTCAATCCACTGTCCTGTGTTTTCCCATGGTATAAGGGGGCTACATTTTCTTTTGGAAGCCGTTGGTTCACAGTTGCCTTGGGTGAAGGCTTTTCTGTTGTGAGCTGAGTGAGTGACACTGGTATTTTCATAGCAGTGGCAGAGCACAAAGAATTTAAGGGCAAAGACTTGGAAGTTTCACAGCTAAGCTCTTGTTAAGGACCTTGTCAACAGTGAGCTCTGGGAAGCTCTACAGAAAGGTAATTGCTGTCATTGCAGGTATGCTTTGGCATATAGAATCATAGGATATCTTAGCTGGAAAGGAGCCATAAGGCTTGTCAAGTCCAACTTGCTGCTCCTCTCAGGACCACTTAAAACCAAACCTTAGAACTAAGAGCATTGTCCAAGTGCTTCTTGAACTCTGTCAGGCTTGGTGCAGTGACCTGAGGAGCCTGTTCCAGTGATCAACCACTCTCTGTGCGAAGAACCTTTTCCTACTGTCCAGCCTGAGCTTCCCTGACACAGTTTCACTCCATTTCCTCGTGTCCTGTCACTGGTCACCGGAGGGATCAGCCCTTCCCACCCACTGTCCTCCTCTCAGCAGTTGTGGGCTGCAGTGAGGGCTCCCCTCTGTGGCTGTGCTGGCTGCGAGGCAATGCCTCAGGGCATTACCTTAAGTTCATTATGAATTAATTGTAGATAATACCAGCACGGACTTTGTCTGTCTAAACAACTGATAATTTGATAGTATCCTTACGTTTTTTTCTCCTGAAGAAAACCTTGTTTAGAAAAGTTGATTAGAGAATACTGAGGGGCTGTTCTGTGCTAGGAAAGAGAGGCTGTGCTCTGTTGGTGTGTCCCCTTTGTTGATAGTACATATGGCTGTGGGAGAACCTTCCTGTATGAGTGAGTGACTCAAAATTCATGTGAGGGGTAGATAAGGAGGGATTGGTGTTTTATGGATACCACTCCTGGTTTTTTTGCATATATATCTATATATATGAATGTGTATTTTCCATGTAATTCTCATGTCTTTGGACATGATCAAAAACTTTCCTTATATCTACAGATGAAAATACTTTCTGAACATGATTGCAAAGTGACCACGTTTAAACTGAGAACATTTCACTAATCTGTGGATATGTTACCCTTTTACAAATCCTGTTTGATCTCTCAGAACTAAATAGGATTATTTTGGCTCTCAGACTTTTTCAAACACTAAACCTGGAGTAGCTGCTGCTATGTAGCAGGCAGCCCCCTGCATCTGGTTGTCCATCTCAAGGTTTAGTCCTGCCATAGCGTGACATTACTAGATATAGGGGGAAAAAAAATCCATGAATGCTGCACTGCCAGTTTGAAGACTTGAGTCACTCTGTAATTTGGCACTTTATTGGAGTTCAGGGCTGCTGTTTTCCATAGCTGTTTACTACCTCTGCTCCTGGTTTTCCTTAGGACAACTTTCCCTTTGGTTAGCCAGCAAAGTTTCTGAGTAAGCAGGATTATCCAAGCTTTTTCATGTCATTTAAATGTCCTTAATACATGTGCAATGACATTTATTAAAGGCAGTTCTGGATTTACATCGTGGGAATTATATAAATGTGCACTGCATTGTGATTGCAGTATGTTCCCTAGAAATACTTACACCTCTGCATAAGCCACACAGTTGAGTAGAGCACTGTTTTGAAGTGATTTCTGTCTCTGAACTTACTTGCAAGGGATCCACAGCACTTAAGAAAAGCTGGAAGGTTGGGGCCAGGCTTCTGTTGGATGCGCAGAAGAGCTCATGCTGCATATGGAAAAAGGTTGAGAGCTGACCTGCGTGCTTGGGACAGTTTGTGGTTTGGGATGTAGCACTGGCTGCCACCGGAGTTTGCATCTGACATCCACCTGACTGCATAGAAAAACAATTCCCAGATGAGCTGGAAGGAAGCTTTTTCAGGGAAAGAAATTATTTTGAGGCATGTTTTGTGAACTCCTTTTGAGACTCTCTTTATGCCCCCCCCCCTTTTTTTTTCCCCCTTCCTTTCACAATGTCTTATTAAACCTCTTCAGACCTTCCTAGGCCTAACAGGTTTCTGTTGTTACACAACATCATCCAAGGTGTGCTGGCAGATCGTTTCTACTGCCAGGGATCTAGAAAGGAGGGCTCAAGCTTCTTGACACAGTTAAGAAGGTGTCACATTTGAGCTGGGGATCTCGGGGAGTGGTTGAGGGCTGAGCATTGCATGCTGTGGGGCTGAACTCTGAGAAAACACATCTTTTTCAGCGGACTGTGACTGTAAAATTTAAAAAGCAGGCAGATTTCCAAGTTTATTAGACATTTTAGGTAAATTGGCTTTTTGAAGGCCTTTGATCTTGAAGGGGTCCAGCTTTTAGGTGTTTCTTACATCAGGTTGTATGGGTGTTTCAAAAACCTGAAAAGCTTTAAAATTAAAGGAAGTCTGAAATTAAATAGAGGGGGGAAAATGTTGGGTTTTTTTTTTGGAAGGAGGGAAATGGCAGAACTCCTAGCAGGTGTTTAATCCAGCAGAAGGGCTTTGTTAGATGAAGCTGGGGCTGTCTGAATCTGCAGCTGCCTGTCTGCAGGAAGCCACCTGCCCTGGGGCAGAGCTGAGCAGGACCGTGCAAAGGAGGTGCACAGAAGGTGTGGGAGGGAATGAAGACATGAGTCACAGCCTTTTGTAGTGTGTGCTGCATCTTGGCCTCACACTCAGGGGGTTGTTGCAGCTGGGCTCGAGAGAGGGAGAATGTTGTTTCTTGCTCTTCGGGAAATACGGCGATTGATGAAGAGTGGGCTCACAAATAAAAAAACCCAGGCATGCCCTGGCTTTCTATAAACACACACTAATTACTCTGAAGTACACAAGTTGTCTGCCAGAAGGATGTGTTTTTCAAATGGTGCTTGCAGATGGTCCCTTCTAAACCGTATAAATATATGTGTTTTAAAAGTGGTAACAAAGAAGGCTGTAAAATAAACTGAAAACTTGCATTAAAAAAAGAAAAAAAAAGAGTTAGAATACGTAGTAATGCAATTTAGACAGAATAGCCTGTGCTGGGGCAGGAGGCTCCTCGTGCAGGTCCCACACGTGCGTGGCCTGCCCTGTTAGTCACTTGTTTATCGCTCCATCTGACGGCTGAGCTCTCGCCTTGTGTTTCTGCTCTTGCCAGGCAGGGCTGCACTTCTCCACATATTAAATGTTGGCCTGTTGCATAAGTTGTGGTCTGGTAAGTGTTTTTCAGACAAGGTGCAGTTTTATTCCGCTCCAAGAAGGTTTGTGGGAAGGGTCCTGTTAGTGTGTGAAGCCTCTCTGAGACCCAGTGAGTTTAGGGCCGTGGTGTGGCAGGGTAGGGCTGGTGTTAGATGGGAGCACACCTTACAAATCTTATAGTTTACACAAAGGTTTAGAGAGCAGGAAAATGTTTGCCGAGATGTAGAGTAGGATATCTCTAAAGCCAAAATTCTGCAGTACATAATACTGAGGGCTTTAGTCCTTGGGCTCTTGGCATGAAACACCAGTGGGTTTAAGTTCATTGGAAAATGTTTGCACATGGACCTCCATGCTCAGAGGCAGGGTAAAGGTGGGGTAAGCCTTTCTGACACATTTTAACCTGGAAGTTCACAGTGATGATTGTGCTGCTTTGCTGTGTCCAGTTTTCCAAAGATTTTCTGACTCTCAGCTCACCTTTTGCTGGTTTCACTCAGTACATTTTCTGCTCTTTGTAGAGGAGGACAATCTGCAATTTTCATAGCTGCTTTTTGAGCATTTTTCTAAGTGTGGTCGTGTCTCTTTCATTCAGTTGTGGACCACCAAGTAAGTCTTGTCAGCTCATGGATTATTCCTGCTTATGGGAAAAAAAAAAAAGGTGCCCTAAGGCCTTAAACTTAAAGTTCTGTTGGCTGTATGTGGGGAGTCTGTTTTGTGAAGAGGCTGCACATTGCATGAGGTCATTTGGAGGTGGGAGGTGAAATGTCCTTGTGCTTTGGTGTGACCTTGATGATGCATTGGCAGAGCTTTGATGTGAAAGGCTGAGACTGCTGCTTTGGGCCAGCTGTAACTAGTCCATGTCGCCGTTCATCAGTTTTAGGGTTTCAGAAGGGAACAGTGCAGATTAGGAGGGAGCAGCACACAAGATTCTTGTCATTGGGCAGCTTTTTGGTTCTTGTGACCGGTTTCCATAGCAGGAAAATACGCAGCTTTGGTTAAACCTGTTATGTGTGACTTTGTTGTTGTGCTCTGAAACGATTCCTGTATTTAGCGGCAGCGTTGAGCGGTGTAAAAATCTGCTGTTGCCAGATAAAGAGTGGGTGTTGTGCCAGTGTGTTTGTGCAGATAGGAGCTGCTCCGGCAGCTGAAGGGCAGCTGGCAGCTCTCCTGCCTCGTCATGCGCGCTGGCAGGCTCCCTGCAGCCCGGTGAACTGATTCACCACACCAAAATAACCTGCTGGGCCGGGCTGTTCCTGTGAACCCTTGTGCACCTCAACGTGATCGAGGGTAGACAACGAGATTCTCTTCTGGGAGCTGGGAGTCTGTGTGTTATTAACACCCAAGAGGAGCGGGATTTGTGTTTCGAGCTGAAGATCCCAGCGTGTGCTGGGATTCCTCTTGTCCAAATCCACGCACCTTTGGGAAAACACGCAGTGACTTCTTTTTGCCAGATCTGCCAAGGTGATCCCATGGGTGTGCTTCCGTGGAGTTGGGTGCAAGTACGGGGACTTACCTACCGGGCATGCTCTTCCACTAGCAAAGAGTCTCATAATCCCAGTGCTGGTGGCATTGTCATCTGTCCCACAGCAGCGATACGTGGCAGTTTTTCTTTCTTTTTCTGAAAATCTGCCAACTCTATATGAGAAGAAGAGTAGTCCCCAGCTGCCATTTAAAGAAGGGTGGTGGCAGGGAAGGATTTCAGATCTTGTAGAAGTGAGGGGTATCCCTGGGGAATGTTTGTAGTGAAAACCTGATCATTTTACCCCAGCAAATCCCAGGCACTACTTTCTGAAGTGCAGGGATAGCTCAATGAAATTCCATCCTGTGTGGATGGGGGCAGCCCTTGTGCCACAGCAGCTCTTTGAGCAGCCTTAGGAAGGTACCAGGGCAGTAGTGCAGAGTAACTTCTTGCCAGGAGCTTTTCTGTGCTTCTTTACTGCAGTCTCCTCCTTTGCTTTGGGTCCTCTGACTCCTCTACAGAAATCAGAACTGGTGCCCTCATTCTGTTTGTAGCTAATTCTGAAATGAAGTGCGTGTTTAGCAATGGTTTTAATATCTTTAAAACTTGCTGTCATATTTTTTTGTTTGTTTTCAAGAGCAACTAAATACCTTTTTTCTCTCCAGCCTCCTTCCACTTCCCCAGTGGTGCCAAGGTGCAGAACCGCTCCTTTTAACTGACAATAGTTAATCACCACCTTTTGCAAAATGGCCTGCGATGTATTTTCTTTCTGTTGCTCTTCTGCCAGCCCCACTCTGTTCTCCTTCATTTTGATTTATGGCTCTACATGTGGGTATGTTAATGGAAAACCTTGGAGGGACAGATTGTGTGTGCTCAGACACCGCTTCGGGAAGCGCGTGCATTTGGCTGCCTGGATTTCTGTGTGTGCGCCGCGTTATGGCTCAGCAGAGCGAGCAGGGTGTGCAGTTAATTTAGTAAATGTCTCTCCTAACCTGTCACAGCACTGCTTGTTTTCGCTGGAGCATATGCTCTGATGGGGGCTGTTGATTCAGCAAAAGTAATGGTAGCCGGTAGAGCTGATCAAACGCTCCAGAAATAGTTCATCACATAAATTATTCAGCGGCTGTTGGTGTTTCTTATCACATAATGTGTTTGACCACTTGGAGGTTGGTGTGCTCCAGTGCACAAGCTTGCTGAGGGGGCTTTTCTGCTTCACTCACCTTTGGTGCAGGTACAAAGGTTTGCTGTGCTCCTTGCCGGCAGGACAAGAGGGGAGTTGAGAGCCTATGAGGTCTATTAATGGCTTAAAGTTCTCTTCAAAAAAACTCCCAGTTGGAGCAAGGGCACAGAAAGCCCCTAAGAGCCCCTAATTGTGCCTGTTAAAGATGTTATCCTTCATTTTTGCCCCCCCAGTTCAACACTGCCACATTTGTGCCAGTAAAAGGGGTAACTGAATGGTCCCTGGGTGCTGACCTCAGGTAACCCGACTGTCTGTGCCCAAAGCTGGGCTTGCACAACCTTTGGGGCTGATGGAGCTGTGGGGGTGGCAGGTAACCTCCAGCAGAAGCCAGCGGGCCTGCTGGTTGTTTGGGGAGTGGGTGTCTGGCTGTGTTGCAGCACAGGGCTGCACACGGCTCTGCCAGCAACAAACCAGTTTAAGCTCTTTTTGTTTGGTTGAAGAGCTTGTGTGCCTCATGATTCTCTGCAGAAAGTTTGATTGCCGTCTGATCTGACACATCTATACTTGGATCAGCACTTGTAGGGTTTGGTTATTTGTTTTTTTCCTAGAGCAGGTAAGTTAGTAATGCTTAGGTTAATCACACAAGTATAAACCTTCTAGAATACACATTAAGTGGTTTAGATATCAAATACTGAGGGTAGTGGTAAAACTGCACCTAAGAAAGATCCTTTGTTATCTTCTACCTGCAGTTGTCCCTGTCACCGGATCTCACCATGGAGCAGCCGTTTCCCATCCACAGTGCTCGAGGCAACTGTGGTCATGCAATATCAGAACACCTTCTTACGGTGGCTTGAGTCTTGACAGGTAGGTTGGGAGTGGCAGGGAGACCTCCAAGACTGGATTTTTTCCCAGAGATGCCTTTATTGAATTGCATTTAAAATAGTTGTCTGATCCCTCCTCTAGTAGTTGTTTGCTGGGCAGTGCTTTTACTGTATGAACGTCAATGGTGAGAATCCCAGTTTCCCTTTCAGAAGTGAAGGAAGATCAGGCCTGCAAGTCTGCCTGGGACTATAACTTGCCTGTGCACAGTCAATTTGCATTGCAAATGTGATTTCCTCACAAGCCAGGGGCTGGAAGGCAGGCTGTTCTCCACAGACATCCCACAGTCCCCACGCCCATCCTTGCCTGTTGGGCACTGGCTTGTCCCTCAAGCACTACAGCTTCTCCAGCAACCTCTGCAGTATTTTAACTTAACCTGGGGCTTGTTGGGATGGTGAGTGGTCAAAGCAGCCAGTTAACCCCTGCTCTGTCAGCCCAGCACCTTCCCCTTGGTGTTGAGATGCGTCCTGCACAGTGTCTGGTGGAAATGTTGTTTTCTGTGGTATTTTTCTTGCATCCTGCTTGAAACAGTTCATAAGGAGATGTGGGTCCCCTTAGATCCGTGAAAGTTGTGGTGAGCAGAGAATGCGAGGCTGTGATCCTGGCTGTGCTCCAGGATGCTGTCTGTGTGTGGAGCTTAGGAGGCACCATCAACAGCGTCAGCTCCTGCAATACTGTTCTTTTCCATGGCCACCTATTTCACAGGGGACAGGAGGCTTCCCTTGAAGGGCTACAGGATGCACTGAGGTCTGAAGGCTCTGCCTCACTGCCCTGCTTGGGAGGGCTCCCTGAGGACTCATTCAGCTGCTCCTCAGCCTGATTGATCCATGCTGCTGCTGCTGCTGCTGGCACGGTGCTTCAGTGGGGTTGTGGGGCTGTTCTGGCAGTGGGCTGGTGTGGGTGTAGCTTCATGGCACAGGCACCTTGGTGACAGTGTTCCCCACTCCATCCTTGGCTTCTTGCCCTGGGTTCTGGAACTGAGTGAACCTCCCCTCACGGTGACACAACTGCAAGGTGGGACTTTGTGCCAAGCAGGTCTGCATTTAAAGGAAACACAAAATTGATTTTATCTTACTTGCTTTTAATATTGTTAATTTTAAGACCTGAATCTGTTCCTCAGTTAGTGAAGCCCCATCAAAAGTTGCTGACAGCCCAGGGGGCAGCCAGGTGTGGGGTGAGAAGGAGGTGCCAGACACTTCTGCTGCCCCAATGGGGTGAACCCCACCCTGCTGCAGGACCAGGCAGGACTTTTATCTGCTTGGAGAAAGATCATCCCTATGTTGTGTGGGCCTCTTGGTAGGTACAACTCACAGTGAGAATTTCTGTGGCAATTTGTGCTGCTCAAAGCACCTTGAACACCGAGAATTCCACTAATTATTTGGAGAAGGAAGGATTTAAAAGTCACAATTCAGGAGCCAAATGTCTCCTAAGTTACCTCAGTGCCTGTGATCACCACCCCTCACGTGCCTCCTGGCTCTTGGTGGAGAGGGAGTTGGGCCAGCTCTTCCTACATTGGCCTGTGCAGGGAGAGCAAGGGGGATCTGCAGCCTGTGGGAATATTTCCTGTTCTAAAACGTGACTCAAGGTGCAGCTCAGTGCCACGTTTTCTTTAGCAACAAAACAAACCAAATCCACTTAATAAAACTATTCCTGCTTCAACAGCCTGGTCTTTTCCTCTTGCCACTGACCTACCTGTGGGGTCACAGTGTAAATGGGAGTACTGAAATAATCAGAGATTAGTTAAAAAAAAAAATCTGTTTAAACAGAAGAAAATTTGTTCCTGAATTAAGCTCTTGCATTTATGAGCTGTCTGGTCTCTCAGCATCTGATAATACTGTAAAGCAGTAGAGAGTGTGACTGGCCTTGCAAGTGTGTGTCTGAGGAATCTGTCTCCACCCTGAAACCAGGGGTAGGAGAGGAGGCACGCTATTTTTGGCAAAGGTTACTTTGTGTACTTACATTTTCTGCTGAGAGGAGTTGCCTGCAACGTCCAAATCTGAGTGATTGACTTAATCTGGGAGGTTTTCCCCTTCAGCCTTATGGTAGCTGTGCAGTGCTGCACAGGGATGCAGATCTCAGGCCATTCAAATATTGCTCAGATTGTCAGTTTATCACAATCCCTCTTGATCTTTCCTTCTGGCTGTCATATAGGGGACCACTCGAGTTCATTGTTAGGGTCAATTTGTTGTCAGTAGGAGAGGAGACTGCGCTGGACTACCTCAGCATCCTCAGGGCAGTGGCACTAACTGTGTTGGGAGGCACCACTGTAGACTCCAGAAAGTCTGTTGTTCTTCTGATTTGCAATTTACTTCCAAGATGTTACTGTGACCAGGGTTTTAATTCTCTTTTATTTCAGTAGCTGAATGAACATTCTTCTCTCAGGAGAACACACTGTACCAGGCAGAAAGGAGTTACCTCTCTGGAGTGATACTATTTTGGGCAGTGCCAGGCTTTTCTTTGTCGTGGCAAAGTGTCTTATGCAGCATTAAAGTAAAATGGAAAATGCTACCTTCTCCATCAGCAAGTTCAGCAATAAATGCAGCTTCCAGCAGGGACTGCGAGTCCTGGCATTAGTTCTGAGAAAGGCAGTGACGCTGTGGGGCTGGCCTGGATCAGTTACACGCAGGTAACGTAACCCAGACACAGTAAGGGAAAGTGGCTTGAACACGAGAAGGTCATGTTGTGTTGCTTCTCTGGTTTCCCAAGCTAAGGCCCACTCTGTGTCCCTGAAAGACCTAGGTGAAGCTAAAATTAAGTCAGTCAGATAAATATTTATAGTAGAAATGTTAGGATATAATCCTCAAGGGGTCTGATTGCTCTGTCTTTACTCCTAAATGTACAAAAGGGAAAATAATAATGCTATAAATACAGTCATGTAGAGCTAGGTCATTACAGTGGAGTGTTTCTGGTCCTTCTCTGGGGACTGGAGTTGCAGCAGTGAAAAAATTAGCAGGGAACTGAAAAACCAGTAGAGGGTGATCCCTTTGCCAAGGATACTTTGGTTGCAAGGCCTCAGTTATGCAATAATTCATCATTACAGTAGCAATCAGGTTTAAAGTCCTTGTATATGCAAGTCATGGCAAAACTGGGGCAGCCCTTGTACAGGCTGGTCAAACCATTTTTTTGCAGATTTCTTTGGAGAAGCCTCACCCATCAGATCTTTTGGTTTGTTTGTGGTGAGGTTTTTCTAGTTTCTTTTTGCCTTGTATTAGAAAATAGAACAGTGCACAAGATTGGAGGAGTCAGGCAAAAATAATAAAATCATTATGGTATTTTTCAACTGCAAGATTCTTACAACAATTTACAGAGATATCTTCCAAAGTATTTAAATATCTGTACACAAACAAAGTGCAACTTTCTGTAGTAAGGAGGTTTCTTTGATTTGGTTTTGCTTTTTCCCTTTATAGGAGCAAGACTCGGTGCTGCTGAGCACGTGCTTCCCCTGGACCAGGCTGCTCCAATTTCAGTAACACCGTGGGTAGAGTTTGCAAGAATTAAAAGCTGGCTTGCTCAGAAAGTGGAAGGACCCAGCTTTCATAAACCCACGATCCCCAGCTCCCGTGGGAAAGACTTTGAGGTTAGTGTGGTGCTCCTTTGACCATGAAGTTCCTGGTATATGAAAGGCTTGCTGGGAAATGTTTAGTTTGTAATTTGGTCCAGATCCCCCCACGGAGGAGGGAAGGCTGGGAATGTGGGGGTGTGCCTCCTGCCTGCGGCTGCACGAGCCTTTCTGCTTGCGTGTTGGGAAGCAACTCCAGGAGAGTCAGGAGGGAGCTGTGCAAAGCAATGCTTGCCTTATTTTCCAAGGGGAGAGCCAGGATACACGCAGAAACTCTTTATCCATCCTTTTTTCTGTCTGGTAACCTGATGCCAGGTTATTCTCCTTAATGTCATTGTGTTTGTACTCGTTAGACCTTAGCAGTGTTGCTGCTTTAATTCCTAGTTAACTCTGGTTAGTAATCCCTGGTTAACTCTGAGTTTGTGCAGCGTAGCAGCCTGTGCAGGAGTGTAGCAGTTTTGCAGAAGCACGTATTGGTTATCCTGCACATGACACCGGTACTACCCTAAATCTGTATACGCAGAGTGTTTTACTCCGTGCAGAGAGTGCATGGGGTATATTTAGGGTCAGGACTATATTTAGTATGTCATTCTAAAACATCTGACAGCCAGAGGGTCTGGGTTGTGGGTGCCTTGGCATTTGAGTATCAACAGTGAGCTGGAACTTTCTCCTGTGTCATCGGTGTTTGGGCTACGCAACCAGCAAAGAATTGGTTCTGCTCGAATTCGTGTTGTCACTGTGCCTGATTTTCAGCCACTCTGTGCCAGTAGGATCTCTGAAAGAGAAGGAGTAAAATCCCTTTCCCTTGCTGAATGTAGTAGCAATGATGTGCAAGAAGTAAGTGGACAAAATGTGGTGTGAGCTGTGTTCTGGCCTGTTGTTCCTGGGGTCTTCAGCCAGTTGTCCCAGTGTATCTGGGTGTGTGTGAACCTGTGATTGTCAGTGTGATGGAGAAGCAACCTGTAACAGGGGCCAATCAATATGCTGTCACCCAGGCAGAGAATTTAATTTCTCTACTGTAAATCATGTTTGGCACAAGTTTCATCTAGTGCCATCATTCACCTTCACACCTAACTTCCTACACTCTTTTTCCCTTGACCGCTGTTTCAGACTCCTCTCTTGTGGCTGTGTAGTGTGGCGTTCAATGGGCGGCTGCAGTCACTCCCCAAACACCTGCTGAGCTCTGGAAATTTTATCACATGTCAGTCAGCATCTCGTGGTGGGACTAGATTATACTGAAACAAAATACTCTTTTCTTTTCTCCTTCCCCCACCCCCCCGGTGGATAGCTGAAAACATCCTTGTTCAGACAGACCTCCCACAGAAACCTGTTCGAGTCTGGCAGACACTAGAGCTTGCACAGGGCTTCATAAGTTCGTTTTGACTTAATAGTTCATACGAGCATTTGAAAGAAAAAGTAACTCTGCCTCTTCTCCACTGAAGATCTTTCAGCTTTGTGCTTGACAACTGCATTTATCTGATGGTGTACAACAAGACTGATTTTCAGGTGATTTCCTTGTAATGTCAAGCCATAAAGCAGCCTGGAGCCTGATTCCGGAGGACCTTACCCAGCACTGCCTGCTGTCTGCAGCAAGCAGTCATTTCTTGCAAATAATTAAACCCCTGCAGAGCATCAATAGCTGAGTTGCTGATATTGCATTTAGATAAGAAGGAGGATCTGTAGGTGATGCAGGAGAATTACTTTGAAGAATCTGTTCTCTCTCTAAAGCGTTTTCTAACAGAAAACAGATGTCTATCAAATCTTCCTCTTGCCAATTAAATTTAGGGCTGAAATTGCTGCTTCTGTAGAGGTTCAGGAGGTCCAGCCCTCACAGGCACATCAGCTTGTTGCTCCGGTTGCGTTCTGGATCGGTGCAAGAAAAGGCTGTGATCAGACGTGTCCCAGAGCACCCCAGACCTGGCACTCCCCACTCCTGGCTGCCTTTAACTGCAGGTACCAGGGCAAGAACTGGAATCAAGCCTTTCTTGGCAGGTGCCGCCAGTTCCCGTCCCTGCTCAGGGCAGCCCCATGGACACACTGTCACAGGCTTCCCCAGGCACGTACCCGCACTTGCCCCTCACATCAGCAGTGGAAGCTCACTGACTGTATCCTGAGCCTGCAGCGAGAGCCGGGGTGTGTACCCCCCTCCCCTCATCAAACTGTTGATTCAGAAGAGCTAAACACTCACAGCTCCTGCCACAGCTAATGGGAGCTGCAGTAAAAGCTCAGCAATCACGAAAATCAAGCCTTCAACTGCACTCTTGGGAAAGTAGATGGCCTATTCTGCCACGAACCTTTAAAAGCCCTGGTAGTGCAGTGGAAGTGGTTTGTAATAGCAGGAATTCATTTGTTAATAAATTTCCCCTTTCTTGTCCTGACACTAATTCAGTGCACTTCAGCTGCAAGGTGGCTGCTGCTCGTGCTGAGGAAAGGCAGCTCAGGGCTCAAGGGATCTTGACAGGGTCACGTTTTGAGAAAAGCTTCCTGGCTCATTTTGGTATATGTGGGCTCACAAATGTACCTCTTTGCTGGCTTGGTCAGCTGCTGGTTTCCTTCTGCAGTATATGCTGTACGTAAAGAATAGCAACTGTAATAATTTTAGGAGAGAAGTTTAAAGACAGTACACTGGAAAGAGGGATTGACCACATAAAACACTAACAGGAGACAGTCTTGCACTGGCAGTGAGAAGAAAGATGTTTTAATGGTCTTCCCTAATCACCACTACTGACTTAGTAGAACCTTCAGCTCTCCTTAATGAGAATAGCTGAACTCTCCTGACTTTAGGAGTGACCTCTGTATGACATCTTTGCTTGAGGCTGGAGCCAGGCTGGTGTTCCTGGAAGAGGTGGGAGTACTCAGTTATTTATCGCTAAGTCTTTTGAAAGAAATAAAATTGTGCTGTACCAGAATAACTCACTGCATCTTACCTGGTGTTTATCCTGTCCTGAAAATAGGAAGTTAAACGTGTAATCAGAAATTTCAGAAGTGTTGTTTCTTTTCTTAGTTTGTTTTGAGTAAGTGTTGCTCTTGAAAACTAGAGCGGGTTAGGAGACTGGTGGTGTTTTCAGAGTGGTTTGTCCATTTGCAGTCTGGAGAGGTGCTGTGGAGCCTCTGACAGGCAGTGGATCCCTCTGTGAAAAGCAAAGCAGAGGCGCTGCCACTGAAGCCTTGAGCCGTGCCTTCCTCACAAGTGGAAACCCAGTAAGTTTCAGCAGTGGAAAAAAAATTGAATTGTCTGCAGGCCCTTATCATGGCCAACACTTAGCAAGCCTCATGGCCCTGGGTCCTTTACAAGGTGAAGTAAGAGGGCCTTCCATGTCCTCTGTGGCTGGAAGGAAACACCAGCATGCTTTGTCCATGTGGTTTGAGAAAGTCCAGAGCTTCTCATCTTGGAGTGGATGTAAGAGCTCTTGTGCTTTATGCAGAAGCCCATTCTTGGAACAATATACTGTTTCCTGATACTCCTGGAAAACAGTTTCCTGCCCTGAGATAACCAGAAGTTGTTAACCTTAGCTAGGATTTATCCAGACACCCGATTTACTAGCAGTACCCACATGGGAGCTGTGGGAACTGATGAGGCTGTTGATGTGCCAAATTCTTCCGTGGGGCTCTTCCAGCCGGAGCAGGAGAGGCAGTCTCTGAGTAGCTCACCTTTTTTGAGAGAAGAGAGAAGGAAGAGGGGAAAGAGAAAATGCAAAATCTGTCTTTTCGTTCCTTCATTTGCATGTATTTTCTGGATGGATTTTCCTGCTCTGACTCAACATCACTAAGCCCCTGGTGCCCAGTCTGTGATTGTTCTCTGCTGATAGAGGAGGAAGGAGGCTCTCATCATGTGCTGCTGGTGAAATGGCCTCTGACATTTCTCTTAACTTGTTTAAACAAATACATCTCAAAACCAGTTCTGTTTGAGAGGGCAGTGCACAGAGGTTAACTCTATGTGTGCTAGTGAGTCCTCGTATGCGATGCTCTACTTTTTCAAGGAGCTACAGGTATACTTTCCCAGAGCTCAAGTTGCTGGCAGCACCTAATTCTGGGTAGTTTAATAACATGTAGCTCCATTGCAAATAAGTTAATGTAAATGCATTTTCTGCTGGTTGTGGAGTTTATCTTGATCTTTAGATTAGTAAAAGGAAAATACTAATGAAAAACCTATCAAGACTTCCAGGTATTTTCATAAGTGTGGTCCTGTTTGTGAAACTGCTAAGATTACATACTAATATTTTCTGGTTTTCAAGAGGGCTATGACATGGTGCTATTGTGAATAGATCAGAACTACCAAAGAAGCCCATGACAGTTAATAGCAATCTCCCTGTGTGCTTCATCACTGCAGGCTTGTAGTTTGCTTTCTGCCAACTAATTCATCTTGAACTGCACGTTTTAGTCTTGTGTTCGTGCATGTCTTGGAGAGTAAAAGAAGTGTAGTCCGTGAAGAAGCAGCTGGAAAGCAGGAGGGATGTTATGACTTGTTTTCTGTCATTTTTGTTTCACTGACCAGTTCCAGTCTACTTAAGGGAGCTGCTGCCACATCTCCAGGACCACATAAAGTCTGGATGTGAGGAGCAGCTCACTCTGACTGAAGCCCCCTGTTTTCAATGCCTCTGGAACAATGTGCTGAGTTCCCAGATGACTGGCAAAAGGTTTCAAAGTGAAATAATGCCCAGGCTTGTTCTGTTCCTGACATCAAACCCCCCAGTTCTCACTCTGGCATCTCAGGTGTTCTGTGAGGCTCAGAAGCTTGTTCTGTGCCATGTGTGCAGCAGGTTTGCCAAGGGCTCTTGGAAAGTCCCTGACAAAGACCTTCCTTGATGTGCTGAGATCCAGAAGCCTTTTAAGGATTGGGGTTAGCTAAATTGTGATAAGCTGCTGGAAGAGATTTTTGGGTTGCATTGAGCTCAAGGGAAAAAACTTTAATCCACAAATCATATCCTGCTGAAGGAGGTTTGGGGGTTTTTTGCATAGCTGGTCAAATAGCAGTTTGTCTATGTTTTCATTTCTGCTTAGAGCTTAGGAAAAACACTGGCCTATTTAAGCTCTGGAAAGGATTGTGCAGAGACTTACAAAAGGAAAGATCTTCTCCACTAGAGCAAGGAGCCACCAGACCTGGAGCTGGGCTGTGTGAAGGACAAAAAATGACCCAGTAAGGATGTGAATTCAGCTAATGAATTGGGACCTGGAAAACAGATCAGTGCAAAGAGCTGCTGGTGATAGATGGTGGTGTCCTTGGCCCGTCACCTCCCTGCTGAGGCCACCAGCCTGTGAACCCAGAGTGCTGGTGGCAGTGTGACACGCTGACTAGGTCTTGGACAGCTTGTGGTCAGCCTGTGGGCCCTAGCTTGTCTTTTTGCTAACATTTTGCATTTAGTAGCTGTGTTTGTGCCCATGGGATCAATTTATGTAAAGGGTTGGCATGCTTTGCTCCTGTAGGAATCTCTCTTGACTCCTCTCCAGTGCCTATCAGCATAACAGGAGAACCTTTCCAAGGATCTCCTTGCCTTACCATTATTTCTAGTGCTGAATTGCACTTTCTTCTCTGCCAGTTCAGTAATCCTTCCCAAAATGCATCCTCATCCTTGCTTCTGTTTTTTTCCCCACATAAACATGACCTGCAAGCTTTCCAGCTAGCACACGTAACCCGTGCGGCTTCAGATGACCTTGACATCAGAAGCAAGTGCTCGTGTAGCTGATGACTGCCTTGCACGTAAGTGCTTGACACAGTTAGTTGTTCAGATGTTTGAGATTAGAAGAACTCCTGGCAGTGGAGCCTTTGCAGACACAGTCTGGGTGAATCCACTGGCTCCAGGGAGCACACCTGCAGGGACCTCTTCACCTTCCGTGGTGCACCTGAACTGAGGAGCGCGGGGCAGGAGCCACGGCCCCCTGCCAGCTCCTGGCTGCACGGCTCACACAGGCACCTGGGGCTGATTATGTTCTGCCACCTGAGTACATTTCCACAAGTCAAACCTACCTCAGCTGCTACGAAACAGACTTCGTGTTCCGTGCGTCTTTCCGCTCTCAATTCTGTGCCAGGGTTGGGAGAACCACCCTGGGAAAACTGGCTGTCAGCTGACAAGCCTCCCCGCAGACCAGTGGTGAAGATCAACCCCTCTTGGAAGCAATATGATCCCCAGGAAGACTTAGACGAGGAACTTAGGCCAGAGGGAGTTGGGCAGTGTGCTCCTCGTGGACATGTGAGGAGGTGTACTCCTGTCAAGGCTCTGCCTGCTGGGAATGGCAGCTGTGGGGGTCTAAAGGAGCTCAAAAAGCCCTAGTTGCTGTTGTGGAGGAGCAGTTGCAGGCTGTACCCCAAGGGCTGCTTGGCAGCTCTGAAAACAGAAATAAGGCAGCAGAGGTTCGGGGATTAAGAGTACCACCTTCCAGGTGAAAGGAGTACAGTGCAATAAATGCCAATTTCTGGTCCTTCTAAAACTGCACCTTAGGAATATTTTTTTCTGAGGCTTGTCCTGCAAACAGCTTTGCACTAGTGTAGCTGACGAGGTGGTTTTAAACCAAGGCAGCACCAGTCCTCTCTGGTCACTCATTATGGAGAACTGCTATACTTCTGTTTGGCTTGGCCTGGGAGGGGCTTGGACAAATGCCTTCTTCCAGCTCCTGCCTTCATAGCAGTACCATCTGCTTTTACAAAGGTTCCCTCAGATCTGCCACTGGAGCTGCAAAACCTCCTCTAGTCAAAATGTATTAGTTTTGTAACTACTGTTTATATTTTTATACCTGTAACTTCCGTGTACAGCTGGACCTGCAAAGTTTACAGCAGCTGTTTTTCCTATAAATGCTGCCTGCAAGCTTCTCTTACAAAGACCAGCCCTCGACAAGTGTTTCACAGCCCCCTAATCATATCACAGCTTGGAGGGCCATATGTTGGAGGCCTCTCCTGTGGCAGCAGGTTTTGTAATTTGTGCTTTAACGCCTCGTTTCCGGTCGCTGGAGCAAGGTTTCCCCGCTCAGTGCCTGCAGGAACAATCACAGCTTGTGTCTGATCCGCAGTTCAAAGCCAGCCTTGTGCCTCTAGCCCTGCTGCTGCCACGGAGCAGCTCTGGAGCCCTGCTCTGGCACCCACCTCCACCCGAGAGCTGCGGGTCCGCCTGCTGCAGACATCTGCAGTGGGGGCATCTCCAGGGGCAATGCAGCTTTCTGGCAAAACCTTGTTTAAGGGAGTTGTCCAGTTCAGGAGAATGGTTGTCAGCATGGCTTTTCCTTTGTTGTCTTTGGGACTCAGCACGTGGTGGGGAGCTCCACTCTTGACAGGAGAAGTGTCACTGTTTTCAGTAGATGGCCTTGGGGGAGAGACGCTGTGACTCCGTGTTCTGGTTTCCCTTTCTCTCAAACAGGGTTCATGGTGCCTCCCTTGCTGTCACACAGAATCCCTCTGGTAGATAATGACGTGCTGCAAGGCAACAGTAAGCACAGACTGCCATTGTGGGATGGAGTCACATGGATCTCTTCAGGGAAATTGAAAGAAAAGGGAAATCATTTAATCTCTGACGTCTCAATTGTGGGTGACCTTTTTAGATAATACATGAAGTAAGGAGCTTTGCACTGAGATTACAGAGAAGTCTGTGGTCCCACGTATTACTAAGTTCCTTCTTTTGCCGTTCTAGTCCCACCTGAAGTGGTATGAAATGCAGCAAGTCACTTAAAACGTGTCTGAGCAGGCAAAAGAAACAAAAGGACTGGTATTGTGGTAAGCCAGAAGTTGTGAATCTGCCAGGTAAGTATGTCAGGCTTACCTAAAGCTGGCTCTGTGCTGGTCACTGCAGGTGAGGTAGCACCCCAGGTCATCAGGACACCGCAGGCTTTGGGAACTTGCCAAATGAATACACACACAGTCCATGGCCAGACCTTATGTTGCTTCAGGTAAATTTCTGCTGTAACCCCAGCAGCTGTGCCTCGTTTAGAGGTGTCAGCAGCGTAAGTGAGCTCTACTGCATCATGGCCTGTAAAACGTTGCTATTTTGAGACTGCTGCTCTTATAGTTGCCTTTGCATCCAGTTATACCGGTGCCCAAGAATCTTCTCCAGCAACTCTGATTCATTCACTATGTGGCTTTTTCTGGTAGCTGTTTTTAATTTTTTTTTTTTTTTATTTTAGCTCTGTTTAGGTAGAAAAGCTCTCACTGTGAGAGGTAAAAGTACAAAATAAGGCAGTTTATTTTTCCTGTCCTGGCTAGCCTGCTCAGTCAGCCCTCCCAGCCACAACTGGATCCAGCCCAAGGCTCCCACCCCAGACTGCCATTACGGACATCCACATTGCTCCCAGCTAATTGCTTTCTCCTGTACAGAAGCTGACTTCCTTTGAACTACAGCACAGTGTGACACCAGGCATCACGTTTCCTCCTGCCTCTCTCTCCTGCGGCCTGTAGCAACCTGATACAGCTACGACCAAGATAAATGCTGTTAAAGTCAACACAAATTTCCAGTGTTTTATGTTAGAGCATTGAACAGAGAAATGCTGATGTGATGTGGTCTCACACGAGCCTTCACTGTTCTCTGAATTGACTAGGCTGGTCTTCCACCTGATTTCAGGCAAGCTAAGCTGTATTAATCATTTTATAAAGAAATAACACAGTGCAATTGGGTAGGTTTTCTGTAAGCTCAGAAACACATGAGAAAAAGCAGTGTAAATCTTAGTTTAAAGCTAAGACTTAGCTTCATCTGAGCTTTAAGTGGGCTGACTGGTTTCTCTTGCAGGCAGCTTGTTTTGGTACCCTGCCTTACCCCTGCAGCCTGTTAACTCACAGGCTTTCTCAGCTTCCCCTCCGGTTCCCTGTGCAGATGGACGCTCAGTGGTGAGGCTCTCTCTGGACTTTCAAGTCCTAACACATCCAAGTCATCCTTGAGCAACTCTTCCCTCTGCCTGCTTTCACTGCCCTCGTAGTCCCTTGCTTGGCTGCAGCATGTCATGATGTAAATTAATATCCAGTTGTCCAGCACTTTAATTAATTTCTTTTGGAATGATTCCCAAGTGCTTCAATATCTCACATGAAAGTTGATTTGAAAGCAAAAATGAATTAATATCTTCAGCGGGATGGGAATTAAGACAAGTAACATGTTGATTTAGGAGTGTTTACCAAGAAACCAAGATACAAAGGTATAGTCTTGTTTGATATCAGTTTGTTGTGTCACTTCATCTGAATTGAGTTTCTGATATCTCTGTTTCCTTCTGTGTTGTTTCTGGGACACTGTTATTGCTGTGGCTCCAGAAAAGCCCTGCTGGGCTGGATGGCATTGCCTGGTGAGAAGGTTGTCAAGTCCCACATGCAGTAGTAACCTAACACACATCAGCACACAAAAAATTGGGGCACGTTGGTGGGAAGGACTTGTTGGGTCCTGTTTATGTGTGTAATATGTGTGCTTGAACGTGACAGAGCAGCAGAAAGACTGTTTTTCATAGAGCAGTGTGTCATCAACCAAACTGCCAGCTCAACGTGGATTCTTGATTGTGGATGGTCAGGGCTAAAGCCAGAATAAATGAAAGACCTTCTGTCTTCCCCCAGTGCTGGTTCCCACATGCTGCAGCAAATAACTCCCCTATAGCGAGTTATCTTGGGGAAAATACAGTACTTGACAGCTATAGCTGGTGTTGTGTTTCTTCAGCAAAGCCTTGACCACAGCACAGAGGCAGTTTCACAGCATAAGACCCTTGATCTGCAGGCAAAGAACACGAAATGCCTGATGAATTTGGCCAGGGATCCTACGAGCTGTCCCCTAGTGGTGCCCTTTGATGTAAGATATCTGAGCATGAGGGTGGAACCTCTACCATAAGGTCTCTTTGCCCATTATAAAACCATCCAAATGTCAGCATCTGACGTCATCCTTTTTGCTCACAGAGCAAATGAAAGAGATCCAGTGATTTTAGTGTTGTTTTAAATGTTAAGCTATCCATCCTAAGCCTTTAGGATGGCTTACCCAGCCAACCTAGCCTTTCTAATTCCACCCAGCCTCAGAGAGGGGCACCTGCTGTAAGGCCTGGTTACAATTTAAGTGCTAAAGAGAAATGGGCATGCAAGTTTGAACCTTCAAACTGCAACTGTAAAGCAAGTCCCGTGGCCTGGGGAAATCAAGGTGTGTGACCACAGAGGGCTCTCCAATCTTAAACTCCCATCTTTCTGTGGAAGGAACGTTGACTTTGGGTTCAAGATATGGCCAGGGGTATGTGGCAGTCTTAAAATTATGGAAATGCTCTGCAGCTGTCAATCAGATTGGTTAAACTCAGTCTTTGTGAATGGTTTTGGGGTTTTTTTCTGTTGAAAAACATTAATGTGTTGTTCTTACAGAATAGTAAAATCAGCCTACGTGTCAGTTACCACCACCAAAAACAAATAGAAATGTGGTCCAGAGAGAGGGGAAGTTCTGAGTTGAATTTTAAGAACAAGTAAAAATCTCTTATCTGGAACTTCATAATTTTTCACAGTCTGAGAATTAGATTAGAAGCTAGACTTCTAACACTTCCCTCATTTGGAGGTGTGCTACATGTGATATATTTCTAAGTACCTTTACCGTGGAGCTGATGTGTTTGGGGGAAATGTGTCTCTTGCTGTCTGATTTGTGAGCCACACCTGGTGAAGAGTAAAGGGGCTGGGAGACAAGAGATGCGGTAGTCAGTGGCAAATGGTTCAGGCAGACAAGGCTCTCCAGCTCTTGCTGCCACTTCTTCTGGAGGTATGTAAGCCAAAATAGGACTGGGACTGCTGTGTGGCTGGTGATGTGGCTTTTGCATTTGATTCAAGAAGAAGCGATTTCAAGATGGGCACATATAGATGTGGATGGATGGGATCTGGGACAATGGCCAGCGGTGAAGGGGCTGCTCCTGCTTGGCGGATGTGTGGGAGGACATTGGTGTCAAATTTAAAGCTGCTTTTGATCCCTTATAATGAATTTTTGTGATGTTAGATATTTAGTGGTTTTCTTTTTTAAAAATACTTTTTTCCCCCCCCAGCTTTGAAATATCATAGTGTTTTAATGTTCTGCTATGTAACTGCATATATACAACAGTGATTAGTTTGGGAATTTCTTCAGATCTTTAGGGATGCCACAGTTTCTTCCTTGACAACATAATAATATATGAGAGCCCATGTTGGCTGCAGACTGTGGTAATTAGCTAAGTTTTGCTATAAAGTTGTTCTAACAGCACTTTGAAGCTCTGCCAGCTGACAGAGCCCTTCAGCTCAGCAAGGGCCATGCGAGATGCTGAGAGCTGCAGGTTCCTGTTACTGATGTGAGTCTCTAAAGCTACGTATGGCAAATGTCACAGACAGCAGACATCCAGCTGGATTCAGTGGGTTCAAAGGCTGTATCAAGAAGCCCTGTGTAAACACTGCATTTTTGCAAAAATATTACAGATTAGTCTCCTTCCAGAAGGCAATATGAGCGAATAACCAAGGCAACATAAAAAAGTGGTAAAACTCATCTGTGCAGTGATGTGAGAGTGTGAAGTTGATTCTTACCTCGATCAGACATTGACAGCTCTGTTTTTATTTTCTTTTGACTATAACTGCTCCTGTGATTAAAAAAAGATGGGTTATCTCCAAAAGCGTAGATCTTTTGGAAGCTTTGAATGGTTACCTGAAGTTTATTTTTAAAGAAATATAGAAGAATCCTGTTAAAAAAGACTTTACATAAAAATATTATACTTGTAAAAGGTAGTGAAGAGGAGGTTAGGAGCCAAATCTTATGAAACAGTCTGAGAATAGGATTCCTGAATTTTTTGTCCATATTCTACTTCTAGGAGTCTTCCAGAGATGACTTCAAGATTTAAGCCCTTTTTCTTGTAGTAATGCAAGTTTTGCTAACACTCCAGCTCTATTTCCTTTATTTATTATTTGTAACATATGGCTTTCTTTAATATGCATGCTTTCTCCTTTTAAACAAGTAACACCTCATAAGCATTCAAGATTATATCTTTAAATGAATGTATAATATCCTATGTTTGTCCTAAAGTACAAACAAAGCACAGCATATTATTTACCTCTCTGAGTTTGCAACAACAAAGCTGCAAAAGAACTCTGATGTTCAACAGCAACTACAGTTGAATACAAGCAGTTTTTGACTGATGTTTTCTTCTCTTTTCACAGAATCATAGAATGGTTTGGGTTGGAAGGGACTTTAAAGATCATCTAGTTCTAATGCCTTGCCACGAGGGCTGCTATTTTATGACTGCTTATCTTTTTTTTTAATGTTATGTTTCTTCAGGAAAGGTTTGACTTTAATAGCCAGTGTTCATCTCTTCAAAATGTTTTGAAGGTACCTACCAGCTGCTTCTCACACCAGTGATCCAGAAGCTGTTGCTTTTTAGGATGCTCAACAGTCACTAGCTGAACTGGTACAGAGATCTTCACCCAAATGCCTGTAGGATCACAGTGAGAGATTGCTGTGGCTGTTTTTCATTATGTTTGACCACACCACAAGCTCCAGTGAGGCTACAGCTAGCATGAGATCAGCTTATTGAGGAAAACCAGCTGCCAAGGCAGACAAAGAGCATTTCTGGGGACAGAAGAAAGCACTCTAAAGAGTCTTAAGGCAAGGTGTGGTGTCCTTGGTTGAAAGTACAAAGCTATAATTGTCCAATCCCATCAGCAGTTTAGGAGTACTGTTGGATTTCACAGTGCTCCTAAGCTTTCCACAATAGCACCCACTTGTCACTCTTCCCAGTATCTCAGATTGGCTTGAAGTCTCGTGTCACATCATCACTTTGTCAAAACTTCTCCAGAAATGGGTAGAGAGCTCTGAAGTCCTATTGTTTACTGTCTGCTGGGCATTTTTCAGTCAGATCTAGTCACAAGATTCTGCTCTAAGTAGAAGACCTTCTCTAGACCTGTCCTTTCTTCCACCTAGAGGTCTTATCCAAGGGGAAGCTGGACATCTTGCACATTTGTTGGGAATCCTGGATGTCTGGAAATCCAGGTTATGTGAGGGCTCACCTGGGTTTCGGTGTTTTCTGTGTGCTTCTTGCAGAGACAGGCTTTAGCTGTTGGGAGGGACAGGCTATAGCTATTGAATCTGATGCATTTGGTATGTCAGGCACTGGGCACCTCCCAAACATACTGGTGCTTTGAGGCAAGTTATGTCTCAAAGGGACAAGGAGAGCGAGCTGCAGGTGCCTTGCTGTCTGTGGCAGAAAGAGCACTGGGTACAGGCAAGGTGGAAATGGAGCATTTGACTACCTTCACAGAGAGTGTTCTGTTGCACACCTTCATCTGTGGGTCAGTCCTGGTCTTCTCCATCATCTCCAAGTGAATGAAGAAATGTGCCGTTGAATTCCTCCTGATTTCAGCCTCTTCTCCTGCTCTTTCCTTGATGTTCTGTATTGGCCAGTGCCAGGAACAGGGCTAGGATAGACTGATGGCCTGATCCAGCCTGACCCACTGTGGTGGTTCTCCTTACAGAGCGCTGAGAAGACCATAAGCCTTTGCTCTTGTGCTGGCAGTCCTTGCTCATTAGCACTGTGTCACTTGGGAGCTGGAGGGATCTGAGGTTGTGTTTTTTCTGTAATGTGAACCTAACCCTGCAGAAAGTAACGGGTGCAAGTGGTCCCACAGAGCAAACAGACATGTGAGGGCTGCTGGGAGAGCAGGAACCAGAGTTTGCCTGGTATAACAGCACCAGGCACCAGACCCTGCCTGGTTTTGAGAGTCAGATCTCAAAGCCTACTGCTGTAGGAGGTCCTCTCAGTTATGTAGTCCATTGCCTTTGAGCTTCAGGAAAAAACCAGGATTCTCCTACTACCTTTCTCCTACTACCTACTACATTTTTCCTACTGCCTCCTGTCAAGGAAAGCACACCCAGCTGGGCAGGCACTGCTATTCCAGCTTTCCCATCTCTGCAGCTTCACTGTGAGTGTTCCTGACTTGCTCTGCTGTGTGGGTTTTGCACAGAGCTCCAGGGCTGTTTGCTGGCTCTTGACCCGCTTTGCAGTGGAAAATTCTTCCACAAGTGTTACTTACAGGAAGCAAATGAGTATCTCCTCTAAATGGTCTGGCTGAGGAAATGGGTCATTTGGTGAAGTACACTGTTTACTGGATAGCCAATGGCCCATCTCCAAAACATACACTTAGTCTGAAGGAAGAAAAATATCTGAGGTGATTCACTTCATATGCCAGTGTTTAAATATTACGTAGTTCATAGTTAAAATTAAAAATGTGCATTTTCATGTGGACTAAAAACTTCTTGTCCTGTTCCAGAAAAGTGATAAAACCAAGTTTTAAATTTCTTTCAGTAAAAAGTCTTGGGTGTGTATCACTTGTTGAGTTTTGGTTTAGTTTGGTTTGGTTTGGGGTTTTTTTTATTATGTCATGATTCTCCACATACTGTAACACTTTATAGCTTTGTTATAAGGGCTTGTGGTAGGGGTAATGTCTCCCAGTGATACTGATAAACTTTGTACTTTTATACAGCAATTCTAATGCAGGAGCCAGCTCAAGGCTGGAGGATGATCCCAGTTTTATTCAGGGCTGGTTTTGTGATGTCTTCACTTATAATTACAGTTTCTGCCAGCACCCCTTTGGTATTTTTGGTCTGGCCTCGGGTTGAAGGGAAAGTGCTGCATTCTCTAACCCAGGAGACATGAGTAAGCATGTTGACATGGATTCTCTGCAAGACTAGTGCTGCTTTGGCTTCAGATTATCTAGATCAGATGCTGTTCTGTAATGTGATACTCATCCTTCAAAACATCATAAGCTGGCAAAAACAAAAGGCACCCAAACAGTGTTTAATGAGGAGCTAAGGCCAATTTTTTGTCATGGCATGGGTACTGCTCCAGTTGCCAGGGAAGGCAACAGCAAGTGATCACACGTGCAAAAGTGCAGCATCAGGCTGCTGGTGGTGCTTTCAGGGAAACTCTGCAGTACAGAAATGCCTGTTAACATTCATCAAATGGGTGTTTTTGAAAATTGTCAAATGTGAAAGAAAATAGAAAAAAAAAAAAAGCAGCAGAAATCTCTAAGTGTAGAGGCTGAGCCTTGTGAAAGTGAGAAGGACGTTTTTGGGCTTCTCTAAAGGTTAGTAGTTGGTGAAACACCCAGGGGACATCCAAAGCTTCACAGTCAACATCTGAAACTGTGTCAGAACACAGAGAGGACCCAGCATGTATCTGTGTCTCTGGATCAGCTCCGGGATCTATCAGATTTGGCACTATCAGTTACATGACTCCTCATGTTTCCAGCAAGTAGGAGTTTGCACAATGGATAAGAGCCTTCTTTTTCAATCCAAAACCATTCATCAGTCTGCTTCAGAGGTCAAACCCTCAAACACTTTGGTAATTCTACCGTCATCATCTTCATGTGATTCCAGCACAACCTGGTTATGACTTCTGCTTGAAAGTATGTCCAGGACTACACAAACTGCTCTGAACTGTTTTGTTAAGCAAACTCCCGTATCTCTAGACTTTGCTTAACAATTGCAAAATGGTTACCCAGTTAATGTTTATCCTATTGTTACTAAAATTCACAATTCAGTGTGCCTCACTTCAGAGAGCAGCATATACGTCAGTAGTAATTACGAGCTGCGCCTCGAGTCAAAGCCTCCCAAGCTAAATTAGAAGCAACTGTGTCTTGAGCTAAATGACTAAAGGACACATTTTCAAAGGCAGCCAAACTCTGAAAGATGCAGTTATATTTAGTTCCTATCACCTATCCTTTTCGATGGTAATTTCATTCCTAATGTACTCTGGGATCTCTGAGTTCCTAGGGATACCAACCTTAAAAAAATATTTTCCTTTCTTATAAAGTCCTGCTTGAAATCTTCCAGCTGATGACTGTTTCAGTCTAGCATCTTCTGTGGATAACAGATGCAGAATGGCACAAACCACGTCCTGTCTGGAGACTTCATCATTTAATGAACAGCAAAAAACCCCACAGTAAGCAAGAGGAAAAACGGTTTCAGAGCTGTTCTATCAGCTGTAGATTTTACTAGGTTTTGAGAAATTTTTAGCACCGTGAGTTAGTATGTCTCAAAGGCACTAGATTTGTGTGAAGTTGTCTGTTAGAAAATATAAGTCCAGGACATGATACAAAGGGGAAAAGTGGTGTTAATCTGTCTGCCCTGGCTCTGGAGTGCGATGGTGCGTGTGCAGGAGCTGCAGCTGGTGTCTGTCTCCTTTACACTCCTCAAGAGCTGTGCTGCCCTTTGGACCCCACAGGGCCTTAAACCACCTCTGTTGTGTTCCAGACCACGTGTGGAGCCTGCAAGATGTTGAGAGGTGCCAGCTGAGGACAAAAAGTTAAGAAACTTTTTGCACTGGGCAGGCCTCCACTGGCATCACAAGGCAGCAGCAATGCTCTCGAGAGGGCTGCTAGGGGATGAAACACCCTGGATTGCCAGTGTGGCTTCAGTATTCAACTGGCTGGAGGTCCTTGTCACAAGGACTTGTTTTCACAAGGACTTGTTTCCTGGAGTAGAAGGAGCAACTTTGGTCCAGTTCAGAGTAATCTGGCTGCTGACAGCCTGGCTGGGAGAGGTGATTCAGCGTGGCCAGCCACTGCCTGGGAAGCCTTACCCGACCACACGGTTCCTGTGCTGAACAACTGGAAAAAATGACTTGCTTAATGGGATGCAGGCTCACGAGCTGAATCAGCCTCGGCAGGCTTTTTGTTATTTCAACTGTTTCTTGTATGAAAACGCTGCTCCGTGGCCATCTGTGGAGGCTGGCAGTGCCCCAGTGGTGTCAAACCAGTGCTGAAGATTGGTGTTAACTGAGGGGGGCAACCCCTGCCTCAGGGCAGTCACTGGGGAGGTGGAGAGGGGCAGGTGAATCCTCGCCCCTTTGTTCTGGGGCGGCTCAGCCCAGGCGAGGGAAGGGGCATAGCCCAGCCAACAGTGCATCTCCAGCAAAACACGAACCATGCGGTTTTGTGGAGAGCAGAGAGACAGCAAGAGAGTGGCAGCTGTGTCAACCCACGCTGTGTGCTTGGTCTATTAGGGACTATTTGTCTGTCAGATGCATGCAGGCTCTGCTGCCTCCAATCACTGTGTGCAGCCACAATCATTGCTGCTCTTTGTCTGGTGCAGGCAACTCTGCTGGGGCTGGGCTTGCTGGAGTGCTTTCAGGACACTGTGATTTGCGAGGGGAAATGCTTTTGAAACCTCTTCTTTGCCTGCCATGTAGAAATAGACACAGAGGTAAACGGAGATATAGTCAGAGAGTGTCCCTTGCACTTGCCTGCCTGAGTTCCCAGCTGCCTTTGCCTTGCCTAGATGCAGTGAAATTGTACTTTCAAGTTACAGCAGTGTAGCCAGTCAGACCCAGACAAGTGATTCTCTGACCATGTTCAGCAGAGGTGTAGCTATAGCTGAAACTCTGGGTCTGGGTTTTGCTGCGTGCTCTGGTTGAGGAAAGCGATGGGTCACACTAGAGAAGAGCTGCATAAATAATAATGGCAAACTCCTGCAAAAGCAATTGCAGCACTAATCCTCCCACACCATATTCTGCATGGAACAACTGAAATAAGGGTTGTCCAACCTAAAAAGGACAAAGAATTAAAGAGGAAGAGAACAGGATTCAAGTGTGAAGTCAGGGCCACATGAAAAGACCTGTTCCCCAGGTCCATGGAAGATCACACATAAAGAAATGGGCCAAAACTGCAGTGAGAAGGGATGGCTCGAGGCAGGAGGAGCCTGGGTCTGGACTCCTGCCTTTCTGTTCCAGGGAATCTAGTCTTCACAGTATGTGCTAAGCACTGTCTTCCTCTGCCTCAGAAATGGGGATAAGGACTCTTCCCTCCTTGCACACAGGGACGTTATGGGAAAGGGCACTATGTGACTGTCGGCTGTGAAACCTGTGGGAGCGGGTCTGCAGTAGAAGAACTAAAGGCTGGTTGCTTGTCCCAGCAATCTACTTGTTTCTGAACTATTTGAGTGCCGTAGAGGTGGCAGGGAGCTCAGCCAAGCGTTGCACTTGAGCAGCAGCTTGTGTTTATGGTGTAAGGCTATAGCTGGTGAGGGGGGGTGTGTGTGTGCCTGTCTCTCCCCGAGCTGATGGCACTCTCAGCACACAGCAGATGCTCCCTGCACATACAGCCACACAAGCTGGTGGCTGCAACCCGGAGAGCAAACAGAGAGCAGCCGGTGTTTTGTCTTGTGACTCTGTCAGCGTGGCTGCTGGCACTTCAGGTCTGTTTTAAAGTGTGGCAGAGGGTTGGTGCTGTGTACAAGAAAAATCTGATTTTGCTGTCAGCAGGCTCCTGCGCTGAGCTCCTTGGGGCCATGAGGATTTATGCAGCCAACGTTGTCTCTTGTGTGAGTCTCGTGAATTGTAGAAATGAGGCCCAAAGCAGGGATGTGGCTTGTCTTCCATCTCCCAGAGCTTCCTCAGCCACATGCACAGACAGCTTTATCAGCTCTTGAGACTCCATTGTGAGTCTCAAGGTGCTTGATAACTTGGCAGAGACAGCTCCTTGATGCACAGTATTTCAGGGAAAGCTTTTTTTTTTTTTTACAGGGAGATGAGGAAGGAGGGATGTTTCTTGCTCATGTGTTTGCAGAAAGCACAATGTGAAAGGCTGATAGTCTCTTCTTCATGCCGAGCCTTGGTTTTAAGTGCAGATCTGTGCAAAGTGTCACACTGCCACTATTACCTCTGGAAAAGAACCTAAGTCAGAGTTATTCCACTTCCAGGCATCGTGCAAGGTTAATGAACAGCAAGGAAATTACTGCTAAAGACATTAGGCTTGTCTGGCAAGCTGAAGAAGGAGATTTACCTGACTCATAGGATGGCTACAGGGTAGAGAAGTGTGATGGGAGAGGGATGGCGCTGGGAGAAGTTGTGAGGGACAAAACTGCTACTCTGGGTTGCCTTGTAATCACCACTGCCTTGGACAACTAGCAGCATGCTTGCAGCAAGGTTTTCCTGTGTGTGGCTCAGCACAGTCCCCCTGAGGTGAGATGCTGCTTGATAACGTGTTTGCTCTCTTTGTCTTTAGCTGGGTGCTTGGGTTGGGTCCAGCTCCCAGCAAAGCCCCTGAAATCTTTTCAAGGCAACTGGATTGAGTGCTTCTACCATCCCCCTCATGAAAAGATCTGAGCACCTTGGGTCTGAGGGAGAACTAAGGTTTAATTACTACACCAGTGCTTCCAGTTTATACTTCTGCAGCCTTTTTATAAATAGCAGGAAATATGGTCTTTTCAACGTGCTTTTCTAAACCCCTGATTACTCACCCTGCAGTTAGGCCATCTACAATTTCTAGCCTTGACAGCCTTGACCATGACCTGGCTGGAGTCAGACCTGTCTCAGCACTGCAGGGCATCCTGGAAGCATGCTTCAGCTCAGATCTCCTCCTGCCTGGATTTGATGGCAGAGGAGCTGAAAGCTCTCCATGCAGATTGCTCATTGAAATGCAAACCTCATCCCAGTAAAGCTTCTGTCTGCCAGCATCCCCTCTGACAAACTGATAATCCATGATAATAGAGAATTTTATCTCTATTCTTAAACATCATCAGGCATGATTATTAATGTCTTCCTATTGCACAATAAACAACACAGGGTCCTCAGCTTTCCTGAAAGTGGGAGACACGCAAGTTACATCTGCACTGTGGGTGAGCTGTGCATTTACTGCTTCTGCAATCAGCCGACAAACCCCTCCAGATTTCCGAGGCCAGACTGTTGCTGCTGGCAGCTTCAGCTTATCTCCTTACTCAACAGCAGAGTAGCCTCTCAGGGTGAAAAGCTGGGCCTGTTGAAATCAGTGGCAAAGTCCTGCTTGCTTTACTTGTCAGGATTTCTCACTTGATCTCTTTATTTCTGAGTGGGCAGAGAAAAAGGCCCTTTCTGTCCTGAATGCCTTTTTTGAGAGCAGTCTGTGAAGATGTTCTGCTTTTGTCTGTGCAGAAGGTGAGCAAAGTTGGAGGTCCTGCACTCCTGCCCTGCTTGTGCTGCGCTGGGAAGGCAGGAGCAGGAGAATGGGATCTGTCTGTGCTCCCAAGCACGGCACACAACATGTCAGCCTGAACACCATAGCTGGTGTTCATCCTGTCAGGACTGAAACACGCATCAGCAACATACCCTGAAGATTTCTGGTTAGGGCATAGGCCAGGAATTTCTCTTTTGGGATCCTCTGGTGACTTCTGTGACCCCTTTATCTGATTAGACAAGCAGATTTTTTTAGTGCTGCTAGAATCAAATTTGTAGTTCTCTTTGCTAACCATGAACTTCCTTATGGGCAGTTTCCACCTGCCCGCAGGTAAAGTGCCACTCCTGTGTGTGGTGAAAGTACCACCCTGTGCCACCTTCCTTGTGGCTGCAGCAGTGACACAGCTGAGAGCTATGTCACAGTCTATGAGAAATCCAGTGACTGCAAACCATCCATATACATGTTTATGGTCAATTTTGAATCAGAAAAAGCCCTGTAACAGGCAATTCAAAGGTGATTTCTGACCCAGCACAGCTCTAATACCCCCTGTGCTGGATCTAACTGGGAGTAGAAACTTACATAACTCTCAACTGTGTTCCTTGTAATGACGCACTGACGGCATGTGCATTGCAAGGGGCCATGGCAAGTATCCTGCTGCTTTCCAGAGAATACTCTGACCTGCCAACTGGCTGCCTCTGGCTTCAGTGAACAGAGCAAAGTCACGGGAGCCAACTGCCCCAGAGGCCAATGACCCCGTGCCTTGTCTCTCACGCACTGCACCACAGCTGGCTTATCTGTCACAGCTCCTGAAACCTGCCCTGGTTTGCCATCTAAAGAGCAATTACACAAGCCTTTTTCTCATCTCCTTTATTTTGCCAAAGACCTCAGCTGCACCTCAGGAGTGGAGGGGTGTTAGTATTTTTTTCTCCCTTTTATCTCCTAGACGCTTGGATGCGCCTGGCCCCTTGTTCTTGGGACACCACCTTGATCAAAGAGCACCATACAGATAATTCTCATTGTGTTTTTTTAAGGCATTTCCTCTTTCTCTCTCTTTTCGTGGTTAATGTTGGTAGAGCTCTGCTAAAACACTGCCTGAACCTCTAGCCTAGTATGTGTCTTTGCTTTCAGCGAAATCCTTCTAAGATGCCTTTTCTTGTGCCCCAGAGTGCCCATAACAGAACCTCAAGTAAGATGCAGGCAGGAGGAATGTAGCTGTGAGTAACTGTGCTTGCAGTGATGCGGAGCTGGCTGGTTCTGACCTGACTGCTTCCCAGTGCCTGCATGTCTGTGCTGCACCTCTGTAGGGCTGACGTGGATTGAGTCACTGTTAAAGTCTGCTTCAGGCACAGCCTTTGTCAAACTTGATCAAATAAGGATAAATAGATGCAGAAGGCAGAGACTGGCTTCTCTGCAGCACAGGCATTGCCAGACTGTAGATTGTGCAGAGGGAGAATCCAGCAGCCCTGCATACAGAATGGGGCACTGCTGCTTCACATTTTCTATTTTTTTACTTTTATACTGTTAAAATGAGCAATGCATGGGCAGATGACTCATTTTGCAAAGGTGGCAGTAGGGCTTTCCTCTCAATGCTGTTCACCCTTATCCAGCTGCTTACAGGGGCTGGAAAGGGATCTCCAGAATCTCATCAGAAAAACCTGGGGCTTTTTGAGCCTCCTCTAGGGAATGGCCTGGGAGCTGTGCTGGCTGCTGGCAGCAGGCTCCCAGTGCAGGTGGGATATTGGCTCTGAGTCAGAAAGAAATAGAGTGAATTATAGGTAAAATGGTCAGTAGCTCCTCTGTAACACAGCCTATTCAGCATCTGAAACAGCAAGGTCTGGTCTCTTGTCTCCAACCTCCCTGCACAGGACTGGGAACATGCTCTACTCCTGCTCCTAGCAGCAGGTATGGATCGTCCCCAGCCAGGCAGGGCAGGGGTGGTTGCTCCTGAAAGCTGCTTCAGGCTTGTCTCAACCTCAAGGGATTGATCAGGCTCCTTGGGCTCTCTTTGGAGGCAACATAACAGCATGCAGAGCGCATTCCTGACCTTGGGTCACTGTTCAGGTCTGAGCCTGCTGCCAAGCTCAGGTGCCATGGCAGACTCTGGTGCCAGGAAGGTGATACCTGAGATCCCAAGGTACTTGGAGGAAAAAGACCTGCAAACAAGCTCAGCTGAAGGCCTCATTTTGATACCTTTTTTTTTTTTTTCCTTAGCAAAACTGATATTGGAAGCTCTGGGATACACCACCTGTGGCTTGATGCAGTTCACACAAACTCACCTGCTCTGTGGATGCAAGAGAAGTTTCTCCCTGTTCCCAGCAGCTCTT